>CAMRHE010000388.1:0-1200000 GCA_947044405.1 Leptodactylus fallax | reverse complement strand
TGTCACCATTTGATTTACATACTACATTGAAACCTCTTCAAAACATCACCTCTTTTAGAAGACCACCCCCTTACCCAGACCCAAGTTTCTGTGACCCATTTTTTTGAGAAGCGACTCCCCTAGAAGACAAATTTTTAATGCAATTTTTGGTGGCTGTCTCAAAGAGGTTTCACTGTACTTTGCATTCTGTATGAGCCTATTTATAATTGGACTAGTAATCAGTGATGTCATCACATAGAAATTGCAAATTCTTTATATACAGTGGGGAAAAAAAGTATTTAGTCAGCCACCAATTGTGCAAGTTCTCCCACTTAAAAAGATGAGAGAGGCCTGTAATTGTCATCATAGGTAGACCTCAACTATGAGAGACAAAATGAGAAAACAAATCCAGAAAATCACATTGTCTTATTTTTTAAGAATTTATTTGCAAATTATAGTGGAAAATAAGAATTTGGTCACCTACAAACAAGCAAGATTTCTGGCTCTCACAGACCTGTAACTTCTTCTTTAAGAGTCTCCTCTGTCCTCCACTCATTACCTGTAGTAATGGCACCTGTTTGAAATTGTTATCAGTATAAAAGACACCTGTCCACAACCTCAAACAGTCACACTCCAAACTCTGCTATGGTGAAGACCAAAGAGCTGTGGAAGGACATCAGAAGCAAAATTGTAGACCTGCACCAATCTGGGAAGACTGAATCTGCAATAGGCAAGCAGCTTGGTGTGAAGAAATCAACTGTGGGAGCAATAAATAGAAAATGGAAGACATACAAGACCACTGATAATCTCTTTCGATCAGGGGCTCCACGCATGATCTCACCCCGTGGGGTCAATATGATCACAAGAACGGTGAGCAAAAATCCCATAACCACACGGGGGGACCTAGTGAATGACCTGCAGAAAGCTGGGACTAACATAACAAAAGCTACCGTCAGTAACACACTCAGATCTGGGACTCAGATCCTGCAGTGCCAGACATGTCCCCCTGCTTAAGCCAGTACATATCCGGGCCCGTCTGAAGTTTGCTAGAGAGCATTTGGATGTTCCAGAAGAGTATTGGGAGAATGTCATATGGTGAGATGAAACCAAAGTAGAACTGTTTGGTAGAAACACAACTCGTTGTGTTTGGAGGAGAGTGAATGCTGAGTTGCATCCAAATAACACCATACCTACTGTGAAGCATGGGGGTGGCAACATCATGCTTTGGGGCTGTTTCTCTGCAAAGGGACCAGGACGACTGATCCGTGTACATGAAAGAATGAATGGGGACATGTATCATGAGATTTTGAGTGCAAACCTCCTTCCATCAGCAAGGGCATTGAAGATGAAACGTGGCTGGGTCTTTCAGCATGACAATGATCCCAAGAACACTGCCAGGGCAATGAAGGAGTGGCTTCGTAAGAAGCATTTCAGGGTCCTGGAGTGGCCTAGCCAGTCTCCAGATCTCAACCCCATAGAAAACCTTTGGAGGGAGTTGAAAGTCCGTGTTGCCCAGCGACAGCCCCAAGACATCACTGCTCTAGAGGAGATCTGCATGGAGTAATGGACCAACATACCAGCAACAGTGTGTGCCATCCTTGTGAAGACTTACAGAAAACATTTGACCTCTGTCATTGCCAACAAAGGATATATAACAAAGTATTGAGATGAACTTTTGTTATTGACCAAATACTTATTTTCTACCATAATTTGCAAATAAATTCTTTAAAAATTAGACAATGTGATTTTCTAGATATGTTTTCTCATTTTGTCTCTCATAGTTGAGGTCTACCTATGATGTCAATTACAGGCCTCTCTCATCTTTTTAAGTGGGAGAACTTGCACAATTGGTGGCTGACTAAATACTTTTTTTTCCCCACTGTATACAGTGTATACTGTACAATACTGTTCAAATGATTTAGACAGGTGTGGAAAAATGCTGCAAAGTAAGAATGCTTTTTAAAAATAGAAATGTTAATAGTTTATTTTTTTCAATTAATGAAATTAAATAAATGAACAAAAAAGAAATCTAATTCCCATCAATATTTGGAGTGGCCATGCTTAACTTTCAAAACACCATGAATTCTTCTAGGTACACTTGTGCACAATTTTTGAAGGAACTCGGCAGGGAAGTTATTCCACACATCTTGGAGAACTAAATCCTTCTGTTTCTTCATGAAATCCTAGACAAACTCGATGATGTGACCAGGGCTCTGTGGGGACCATATCATCACTTCCAGGACTCCTCTTCCAAAGAGTGGTCACAGCAAATATTGGTTTGATTTATATTTCTCCTTTGTCCCTTCACTTCATTTTGATAATTGACAAAATAAACTATTAAAACTTCTATTTTTGAAAGCATTCTTACTTTACAGCTTTTTCGCCCCACATCTGCCTAAAACTTTTGCATATATGTTTATATGTCTACATATATTGGATTAATCCTCTCATCATGCATGATGGAGTGTTGAATTGCCAGTGAAGCACATGATCCATTGCAATAACCAATAATTCCAGAGTCGTTCATATTTTTCTATTTCCTGTAATACATTTCATTATTTTTCTTCCTTTGATAATGATTAACTTCCAGTGGTCTCCTGAATGTCATGAGAATAAACTACCGCTGCCCAGACTGAAGCAAAGACACACTATGCCTGGCAAGAAATAATACCTGCTTTAAATGCCTTAGATGTGATAGACATGTAATATTGCAATTTGTGCTCATTCCTCTGTGATTCAGAACTCAATTTTCACAGTGCAAAAACCAAATCAATACAACTTTACAGAACTAGCTGCCGATGGTAAATATAAGGACATATATTTCATTTCATAGGACGGAGGCATGGAAATTGATATTACGTTAAAGGATTACTCATTCTCCTTGGGGTAAAGGTTTGTTTGCCAGAATACATTAAGCTGTAGAGTAAAGTACAGGTTTTCTGCACTGACAATAGTTTGCAAACATGTAGATGATACATTGTAGCCAGACAGATGACAGTGATGTATCTTCAGGAGACTCATCATCATTGTGGAGGACATAAAACAGTTTCATAGCTTTCAGGACCTTTATTGCCTCTCGTATTCTTTCATTTTTTTCTCTTTCTCTCATTTTTCCCTTCTCTCTCTCTCTCTCTCTCTCTCTCTCTCCATGTACATTGGCTTCAGTACCTCTGAATTAATTTTAGAGATGTTCCAAAGTCTGTCCAAAATATTTATTATTGACTTATTAAATATAAAACAGCAATTCCCGAAAATAATGGTTATGCTGCTCTCATGACCAAGCTAAGCCAGATTTAGTTCTCCTTATGTTGAGACTGCCAATGATCCAGCTACAGCTCCTTTCTACTCCTAAGTGATAGCTCAGGCAGGAGAAAAGACCAAGACACTATGCAAGAAAGAAACAACCTCACAACATTCAGTGAGAGACTTGTGTCTCAGTCGTGCAAATGACCATCATCAGCGCTACATTGCCTTAGGTCAAAACTGATAACAGACTCTTTTTAAAGGGACCTAGCACATAAAACTGTCCCCAAGATATTGTTTTGAGTTCCCTCTAGTGATGGCTGCAAGAGCCAGGATGTTTTTAACTGAGCAGTCAGGTGCCTTTTGTATACAGGTCACCACTGAGGCCAGTGATTGGCTGCAGCGGTGACCTGAACACAAACAGGATGTCACAAGATAATGTCATCAAGCACTGGCAGCAGCATTGACAAGGTTGCGAACCCAGGAATGGGTAGTTATAAGAGATAAAATAACTTTTTTTTTTTTTTAAATTAAACTATTTTCAGTCTTTTTAATTTTTTTCCTACTCAGACAACCCCTTTAACTCTAGGCATACAAAAGCATTAAAATAAGAAAAGTTAATATGAAATTCTGCTGTTAGGCACATCAGCATACCCAAAGAAAGCTCATTTATATTCTATGCTTTTAATTTCACAATCTCAACCATGCAAATTTGACATTATGTAAAGGAGAATAGAAAGTGAGTTAGGATCTCTTTAGGATTCATACTGGCTCAGTGGGATTTTTTAGTCATTGAGAGCTACTGTAATAGAATATATATACTGCAGATTGTTTGGGGTGAACAGGACATGTGTGCTAGAAATGAGACCTGAGAATGGTAGTGTACTCATGGTTTTCATATCATATCAAAATAATTTTTTTGACAAGGTGCTGTTTTTTCATCCATAACAAATGTCCATGTCATTCTGTTGAAGCCAGTTGAAGGTGTTTATTCGCAGCTGTTTTAAGACACATTAACGTCTACGGGTCTATTCACATGTCTAATTTTAAGTCTGTCAAAATGGACAAAGATAGAGCATGTTAGTTTTTTGACGGACATGAAAAATGGTCCATTAAAAAAAACAAACTTATGAATAGACCAATAGACATTCATGGGTATTAAAATGGCTGTGTGACAGCCTTCAGTATACCAACATCACACGTTGCGTGAATAAGTCCTTATTCTGATTTTAAAGAATTTTTTTTTTTTAACCATAAACACCAGCCCTTTGTCCATGGACTGTGTCTACTGTTGCAGGAAAAGATTGGTGTAGTTTCCGGGAAAGGTACATCCATCTGTACTACCCCTTTAAATGCTTAAACTATGAGTCAGGAGCCTTAAATAAAGTCATTCCACCAATAAGTGCTTTGATTTGATTCATATCTATCTATAATATACACTTCAAGTGAAAGAAATGGTACTCATCCTTCCTTTTCCATAACTTGGTTTATTAGATTGTTCCATTTAGTAATACATTATTTTAGTCTTTTCAGTAAGTTTTGATGGAACTAACAATACTGAACTTAACAAAAGCTGGCCAAAATTACATCATTTTCCGAATCAGTTTAAAAGTATGGCATGGAAATAATATAACCTGCTTCCATAGACTGTCCTGTGCTTACTAACCTGCACCATTTATCTTCTGCCTAACATGTGTATAACCTCCTATGGTTTACTGCTGGGTTATTCTTATCTGTTTGATAGAGCTGGCTGTGTTTTCCTCTCTATTTGTCTTTAGTATTGGGGTCCCATATGGTCATGTTATGATTGCCTGTCACATAAAGGTTATGGTGCTTTCTTGTCCTTGCTTGTGCTAGGCAGAAAAGACATTTTGTAATGATATTGTTCTTGCTGGTGACTATGATTACAGAAGCCAGAATTTATTTATTTATTTATTTTTTATCAGCTATACTGAAAATTGTAGTACAACGCATAAGCATTGGAATACCAGGCAGCACACACAGTAGTGAAGAGTTACTAGTATTTGTAATAATGGGATATCTCTGACAGAACAGAGACATAATCTCTTATATATATAAAAATGAATTTCTGTCTGTCTGTTCTTTATGCGCGACCAAACGACTGGACCGATCCTCACCAAATTTGGCACACATGTACATCAGGTGTCCGGGAATATTATAGATTGGGTCTCAGCTCTCTTGGACATACCGTTCCTGAGATACAGTATTCCCAAAAAATGACCAACATTAGCTAATACAAGCCTGCAAGTCTTTCACTCATATTCTAACTGCCATACACACGGTTACATGTCCCTTTTCAGCCAATAAGAGCTCGCAGGCGCTTACTCTCCTCAGGCACACAGGTTTCCATAGCAACCAAGCTATTTATGACCTGTATTAGTCAATAGCAGTTCGCAGGTCCTTAAATATTCAGTCATATCATGTGTATCAGCCAATATAAGTTCACATTTAATTTACCAGGTTTCCATAACAACACAGCCATAAATAGACTGTACCTGTACTGGACTGCCATACTAGATGTCCAGTTCAAAACTGGCCAATTCTTATGGAGCCACTACACAAACAAAAAATGAAATATACCCGTGCGAAACCGGGTCCTTCTGCTAGTGGCAATAAGAGCCAACCTTAGTGAGCTGTACTCTACTCTTGTTTGTAGTCAATAGAGATGGGCAAACCGATTTTTCATGAGGTTGCAAATATTCCAGATTACTCAGTTTTTAATTAAACCAAATAATGCCACATGTATTGCACAGTAAAATATCAAATAGACACCTGTCTTGTGAGTCATTGTGATGTTCTATTGCCACCTGGTAGCCTCTCAGCCAATAGTCAGTGGTAGGTGGACACCTTACAGTGCTGATGTCATTTACAGTATGTAAGGCCGTGTGGGCTAGAACACAAGGCATTTCAGGCATGGTGGAAGTTTATTTATTCATCACTGCCTGATAAAGAGCACTGAGTTCTGCAAAGTTTGCAATACAGCTAGACAATCTGAGGTGTAGGAGAATTACAACACAATTTAGTATACTATACTGGACTCAGTGGCGTAACTAGGAATGGCTGGGCCCCAAGGTGAACATTTGACATGGGGCCACCCTCGGCAACTGTCCCCCCAGCACAAACTGCATTCCTGCACACAGTATTCTGCCCCATAGTGGCCCCTGCACACAGTATCATAGTGGCCCCTTCATATAGTATTATGTGCACTCCCCGCTACCTCTTCAATGTTGAACCAGATGTCACGTGAGCCAGGCATGCATCGCAACGCATAATGACGTCGGATTGGCCCACCGACGTCTGGGACGTCACCAAGGAGGCCCGAAGCCTGCTGAAAAGACCCCAGAGTATAATGATAGCAGTGTTTGTGGGGTTCACGGCCCGCAGGCCTTACTTACTGATCCCCGCTCCTGCTCAAAGCCACTTCTGTAGAAGGTGAAGCGCAGGCAGCCATGAGCAGGAGCGGGGATCGGTAAGCAAATTGGGCCCGTTACCTGCTGGTGTAACACCAGCAGGTAACGGCCTATTAAAAAAAAAAAAAAAAAAACATCAAGGGCCCGCCGGGACCCCTAATGTCCCGGGCCCTGTGGCAGCCGCTACCACTGCTGCTCCGGTATTTACGCCACTGACTGGACTGCTATACTGGATTTCAGCATTCTTATAAATTGAAACGTTTTTTAAAGCACTCATGCCCCCTGCAGCAAAACGCATGGCTGCTGCTTGAGCTAATGAAAACTCTCATCAGACCCAAGCCTGTCTCTAATCTGACAAGATATGTCACAGACAACAGCGAGCTGCTGAAACAACCCAGCAGACCCATGCCCGTCTCCAATCTGACAAGGCATTGTCAGCCACATGCACACAGCTGCACTCCATGTTTCCATAACAACCCAGCCATTTTTCTTCACTGCTGTAGGTCAGCTTTAAAGGGGCAGGGTGCTGTGGATGACACTGTTACACAAGGTCATATACACACAGCTTTACTCCAGGTTTTCCATAACAACCGATTCACTGATATCCAAACTGAGATACACATGATCACATGACGCTTATGGACCAATGGAAAATCACAGGTTCTTCAGTCTTGACATACACACAGCTTTACACCAGGTTTCCGTAGCAACCAAGCTATTTATGACCTGTATGAGTCAATAGCAGTTCGCAGGTCTTTAAATATTCAGTCATATGACGTGTATCAGTCAATATAACTTCACATTTCATTTACCAGGTTTCCATAGCAACACAGCCATAAATAGACTGTACCTATACTGGACTGCCATACTGGATGTGAAGTGCAAAACTGGCCAATTCTTATGGGGTCACTACACAAACAAAAAATGAAATATACCCGTGCGAAGCCGGGTCCTTCTGCTAGTGAAATATAAACTAAAGCTGGCCATAAACATTAGATGTACAGTATATTGGCCCAATCTGCTGATTTATGCAGGACTAGCCAACCATCTAATGTGTATAGGGGACTCAGGAAACCTCTCCCAGTGGTAGATGTTGATTGAGATAAGGATCAGGCAGTTAGAATTCAGCTGCCTGATTCTTTAGTTCTAGGAGAGATAAGTCGTTGCCAGAAATGTCTATCAGTGAGTTGCTATTTTATCCCCTCTCCCTGTTCAGTATATATGCAATGAGCCTTTGGGTGACAGCTATTTATGTGTTTGGCCAGTCTAAGTGTTCCATTTTATGGGATTGATACACTAAGAGTGGTCTATAAATAAGAAGAGCTAATCTTCTAGTAGATAGTTCTGTAATGGCTATTGTGTCAGAACCTCAACTATAGAAAAATATTCTTTTTAGTAGCAATACAACTGAACTTAGTAAATGTGTTACATGTAGAATTCTCATAGCAACAGTAATAATAATAGTAATAATATTTTCCTGTCTTACCCTAAATTACATATTCTTATTAGTGACATATTGAGTGTGTACTATAGTGTATATTGTATAACTAAATAATTACACTGTATTATGCAAAAGCATACTAGGTAGAGATGGGTGAACCTCTCAAGATTTGTTTCGGTTCGGGTCGGATAAGTTCAGTATGAACCACACCTTAAATTGGCTTAAAACATAGTGTAGAGCACGCTCGGGGCTCCTAGGAAACTATCTATCCAATTTATAGCTCTCTAAGGCAAACACAGCCAAAGTTATGTCAAAGTGAAAGGGACATTATTATACTCTGGGGTGTCTTCAGAGGCAGAGGCCCAGGAGAGGTTTAAGAAATAAGAAAACATTCATACTCATCCTCTGTGATGTCTGAAGCTCTCCTGTGATGTCATGCTCCAGGGGTCACTGCTGAAGTGACATAGGCATGCTGGGCATGATGATGAGCCCTGACGAAGCTGACATTTGGAGCAGCAATACATGTGCGGGTGTTTTTGTTTATCCCGGGTACCATCTGTCTCCCCATGCATTAGCTTGTGATTGGTATCTTGCAGATTTTTTGTCATACTAAGGAATTATAAGGACTATATTCTTTATGCTATCCACATTTTGCATATTTATTGTTTGAGTGCACTGACATATATATAAATTTGTATTGTTCATCACATATGAAGGGGTACTTTGTATGGATATTGCCTTTTGTGATGTATTATTTTATTCATTCTTTGATCATTATATATGAAATTGGCTTGATATATTATTATGTATTATTGTATCCATGATTATTTATTAAGTTATTGGCCAGTGTATATTAGGTTGTTTAGATTTGGGTATTTATTGTAGTTACAGTACCGGGTGGGGCACATCCAGGAATGTTGGTTGGCCTCTGGAATTGTTTTAATCTTTTGTACTTTTTTCATAAAAACATTATTATACTGATAGAGGATGTGCATTTTTTTCACGTCACCTTGTTGTTTTAGACTGTTGGCTCAATCACAGCTCTCAGTGGTGACCCTGGGTGCATGACATCATAGGAGAGCACCAGACGCTGCATGGAGCCTCAAAAGAGGTAACGGAGTATGAATGTTTTTTTTAATTTTGTCACCTCCCCTGGGTCTTCACCTATTATACTCTGGGGTCTGAAGAGACCCCAGAGTATAATGAGGTGGCCATTCTTATTTGTCCAAAGCAAAACGCAATTTGTTCGATTTCATTAAAAACTGAACAATTTGGAATATTTGGGTTGAATCTGGTTTGTGACGAAGTGGTTCACCCATCTCTAATAATAGGTCATTTCTTAATTTAATGAACTATAGATATAGTTTATCATGACTAGAGATGAGCGAATTGAAGCTGATGAAGTGGAATTCGATCCGAATTTCAGGAAATCTTTGATTCGCATCGAATCCAGATTTCCTCACGCTACGTGGTATTGAATGGCATTTTAAACTAAGGACACATCAGAATAGCCTTTAGAAAGGCTATTCTACTCCTACCTTTGCCATTGCATCACGCCCCCTGCGATGTCCTGGTCCTCCTAACTCGTGTAGTAAATAATCAAAATGGCCACCGGACATGCACAGAGCCGCACGGAATAGAATCAAGATGGCCGCCGGACATGCACGCACAGAGCGGCTAGGAATAGAATCAAGATGGCCATCGGACATGCGCAGAGCCGCCCGTGGCAGCCATCTTTATCCTATTCTTACACGAGCGGCTCTGCGCATGTCCGGCGGCCATCTTGATTCTATTCCAAGCGGCTCTGCACATGTCTGGCTGCCATCTTGATTATATCCCATACAAGACCGTTTCTGCGCATGTCCGCTGGCCATCTTGATTATATCCCATACAAGACCGTTTCTGCACATGTCCGGCGGCCATCTTGATTATATCCCATACAAGACCATTTCTGCACCCAAGTGCTTTGTTCACATCAGAATTGCACATCGCATTGAGAAATGCTCCCCAGATGGTATACTTCTATAGTCTTGTTCTTTGAAGGGGGTGGGGTATTTCAGTTTCTTTGTATTGATGACCTATCCTCAGTATTATTCACTGAGGGATCCTTACTCCAGCCTTATGGCAGCGGTCCAGGAAAGCCTAATTCCCAGATTCTCCTATGTAAAGTTAATTCACCTCCAGCAGCAGAAATTGGTACTCATCTTCACTGCCTGGAGAGATCAGTACAGTGACCTCCACAGGCAGTAGAGATGAGTGTAGAACTGCCAGAGGTGTATAGTGGAGAATCAAGCTTTCCCCGACCAATGTGATGATGCTACCACTCAGGGCCTAGTTGCACTCCCTTTAGCGAGCAGTTTGAATGCCGCTGCATAGGCACTTGAACGCTGTGAATAGTGTGCGGCTACTCTCCTCCCTCCCCTTTTTCTTTAATTTCACTGCTGCTGGATGCTTCATAAAAGTGGATATGATAGCAACCAGTGGCACTTGGCTTCACTCAACCACGGCGTTGGACCTCTGAGGGAGCTGGACAGAAAACACTGCAGGGAACCTTTCTTGATCTGGCTCCTGAAGAGATATGGAACTATCCAATGCAAAAACTGAAGCTGCTTGCACAAGAACGTATCCCATACAAAAAAATGGGGTCAGTTCCAGCTTCAGTTTCTCTCCGTCTTTTATACATCACACCAGAGGGAAACTGAAGGTGACCACAGATATATGTGAAAGCACCCTAAATTATGAATCATTCCAAGGGTACTGGATTTGCTTAAATCCTGGCTGTAGATTTTGTTGAGGAAAAAACCCTTTACTTGGCAAATCCGTGATGTGGGATCTGAAAATTCACAGCATGCCAAAGAATACACGCTGGAAACACTTGCAAATGTGTGAATAAGGTTTTCTAAGAAAGTGTAATGAATTGTAAATTTACTGAGAATTTTCAATGTGGAATCTAAATCAAAAACTCTCATACTTGTATTAATGGGTATTATGGGGCAAATTTGACCATGGGTCAGGGCACTGTAAAAGATCCCTTAATCCATGTTAATCCATGGTATCAGGGGATTGGCACTGCATGTAAAAATCCTAGTAAAGATAACATTTTCGTAGACAAGCAGGTGCATAACATCATTTAATGCCCAGAATAGATGACCTTTTCTAGATTAGTGAAAATGGAAAGTGGCAGATTACATGGACTAAGTGATTTCATTTTGTCTTGGTTTCTAAGGTGATTGATCTGTTAAATGATAAAGTAATGGAGTGGTGGACAATGATTTATTAGGCTTTTCTACATGAAACCGAGGAAAAAAGCATTATGTCATGCTTAGAACAGAAATGTTAGGATGTGTTTATGCACCGAAACAAATGTAATATGTGGAATTATGATATTTTGGAATATTTAGGCTATTGCCCCACGTAATGGGCCCCAGAAAAAAAGTGCGGAGATGCATTGCGGTTTTTCCTGAAGCTCTTTTCACAGAAAGCATTTCAATAAGTATAATTGACATGCTACAATTTCCAAAAACGCAACGGACTGCAGGGACTGCAGGGACTGTAAAATGTTGTGGTATTTGTTTACGTTTTACGTTTACACCAAATGGGGCCCCGGCCTTATGGGAGGGATTCTGTCACCAGGAAACTTGATATGAAACCAGTGTACTACAGGGGACATTATGCTGAGCACCATCATTCCTTTAAATAGTCCAATAAATACACCATTTCCTTTTCAGATTTTTAGGTACATGCAGTTTTGAGAGTTATAACATGTTTTTTTTAAAATTATTTTTGCATGCTTTTCTTTTTGCTACTATCTAGAAAAAAAATCAAACAAAAATGAAGGGGCAGTGTGTCTGTTTTTCACATTTTGATTTTGTTTTAATAGCACAAAGTGCTTCTACTGACATTTTTAAAATAGTTTTCCCTCTCTGTAAAGATGCATTCAGAAGACAGTGAATAATGGCCGGATGTCACACGTCAAATTCAATGTCAGCGAATGGGGGCTATTCACAAGACTGTTACTTTGATGGTATGTTGTCACAGACCGTTAAAATATAGGTCATGTCTTATTTTCGTCCGTTTTCACAGCCAGCCCTATGGTGTCACATCCATTTAACCCCTTCACGAGTGCACAAGGCATGTTTGACCGCTGCATCCAAGGTGTTAAATCACCTTGATCAGTTATGGAGCAGGGTGTTAGCTTTAACTGACAGCTAATACCCTGCTCCATAATCGATCCGGGGTTTTAACAACATGGATGCCGCAGTCAAGCATGAAGTTGCCGAATCAAATTTTTTAATACTTTGCTCATCTCTAGTAGTAACATTCTTTTTTTCTTACTTTATTATTTTTTGCCTTTTTATTTTTTTTACACATTGTGCACACATAACAGACGTTTTATTTTCAATTTTTTTTTTGCTGATTTCCCAAATTATTGGGGCTGATACATTCACCGCAGTTACAGGAGGAATACAGCCTCCTATCATGAACTGCAGAACATATATAGGTCATCTAGGACCCAGTAACTCATGCTGTGCCTGGCACCTAGCGGATAATAAATAGTCCCTGCCTTCCCTGGGATGTCTGGCTGTTATTATCAGCCGGCGCCCTCCACCTTCAGCTGCAAGATCTTGTGCTGCTTAAGGCCGGTTGCAGACGACCGTGGCCGTGATCCGAGTATTTCACAGATAGCACACTGAGCCATTCATTTCTATTGGCTCATACACATGACCGTGAATTACACGGTGTGTGGGCCGATAGTCCAGGCCGCAAAATATAGAACAGGTCCTATTTCTGTCCTATTTTGCGGCCCTTGCTTCCATGGCTCATATTCATTTAATGAAAGAAACCGCGGAAGCATGGCCTGTGCATTGGCGGCACACTGGGACATCCCCGTGTCCCCCGTGTACCGTCCGTGCCTTCATTTCACAGCCGGCCAGTTGCAGCATGGTCGTCTGCAGCTTTTTTGTTTCAGATTTTGTGGCGGTTTTTTGAGCCAAAGCCAGGAGTGGAATGAGTAGAAAGGAGAAGTATAAGAACTTCCTATATATTTCCCATTCCTTTTGTAGCCATTCTTTGACTCAAAAAACCTCAGCAAAATCTGCAACAAAAGAAATGTGTTTCTGCAACGTGGGGCCTCAGTTTAACTCTGCAAGGACATACAGGTATACACCCTTGCAGAGTTAACTAGCCACTGCCTAGGTATATATAATCAATGGGCAGTCCACAATTGATTGATAAGTCTCTTGTTTTTGACTTATGTATAAACAAGGACCTGTTAGCTCTTTTGGCAAGTCTGTTTCAGTGAATACTTGTTTCCCCATTAAATAATTCTAGAGCAGCTTTTCACTCAATTTTGTGTTCCAGTAATCCTCTGTTCTTCCTCTTGAATATTTAAAAATATAATGAAAACTGCACATTGCTATTAATTTTGTCAAAGCTGTGTGCACCTCGACTGTCTGACACTGGCAGCACTTGCTGGAGTAGATCAGGGTGTTCAGTAAACCTCCTGAATGCCGGGGCCCCATGTAAATGCTGCGTTTTGCCCGCGGTGGAAACGCTGCTGAAAAAATTAGGCGTTTTACAGCCACTGTACCATTGCAGTTTTGGAAATCGCAGCTTGTCAATTATTCCTATGGAAATGCCCACGGTTTCCCTATAGGTATAATGGAAGCAGAAAGTCCGCAGAGGAAATCTCTGCAGACTTTCTGTGAAAAGCGCTGTGGGAAAAACCGCAATGCGTTGTCACCGAAGTGTTGTATTATAAGGGATGCAAGTATTTACTAAAAAAGAACTGACAGGTCTTCTTTAATGAATTCGCCAGTCTTAATAAAGGTCTAACTGGTACAGGGAAATTTATGAAGAGGTTGCAGTTGGACGTCCCTGAGCACCACAATAGCATCCCTCTACTCCACAAAACTGGCAAAAAACTGAACTCCCACCAATGCGTCCTAAAATATATGCAAAGGTTCAGCAAAAGTAAAGTTTTGTTTAAATCTTGAAGCATAATATTCTCCTTATAAATCCAGGAATATTGGTACTTTCTACAACTCTTCTATGGGAATGTAAATTTCAATGTACATATTTAACCAAATATCCCAGATTATGAGTTATAAGTTAGTTAAATATAGAAATCGGCTGCATTAAAAGGTTGTTCGATTCCCCTGAAAATGGTGGGTTCACTGAAATTCCTCTAATGTATATGGCGAGCCTAAGGCTAGTTGCAGACGGCTGTGGGTATTTTGCGGTCTGCAAACTAGTAATTAGTCTTCAGTTTTTGTGGACAGAGTGTCTTCAGTGTTTCTTCAGCATCAGTGAAGTAAGTCCGCAAAAACTGACAGTGTCTTCAGTGTGTCATCAGTGTGTGATCCTAGTTTGCGGATCCACCATAAAAACACAGGTGACATCTAATGATATCCCTAGCTTGTCCATGAAAACGGACGGCACACTGATGACACACGGAGTACATCAGTGTGCCGTACTACGGTAGGTTTTTAGTTTCCCATAGGCTTCTATGGGCTAGTCCGTTCCGCAAGAACTGAACAGAACAGGACCTGTTCTATCTGACGCGGTGCGGAATCACGGCTCGCACACTGATCAGTGAAAAACATGGTCGTGTGCATGTACCCATAAAAATGAATAGGTCAGTGTGCTATCTGCGAAAAACAAGGATAGCGCACGGATCTCGCCCACGGTCGTCTGCAACTGGCCTTAGTCACACATAGCTTTACAATATTTATTTATACTTACAAATAAAGCTGAACATTGCAGTGCACTTCACCCTACAACCTTTCCCTTCACCCTCTCTGGGTGTCCTCCATGTTGTCCTATAGCATTGTGAGTACCTAATTAACATGTAAAGGCATGCTATTTGCAAATGCATACACAATATTCTATGTATTCATATGTATATTATCCTTTTAGAAGGGCCCTTTCTCCAGGGAACATACCTATAGATAAATTCGGATTCTGACTCCAATAGATCAGTAGCTCCATTGTGCTGAGAGAAATAGTATGACAGGTGGAACTGAAAAGTTTTACGCTGCTTCTTCCACAATATGCAATTACCTGGTTATATTTCCTTGCAAAGGGTATTTGTTGCCTTTTGAAAAGAAATATGTTCCAGGTTTAGAAGAGAATTGAAAAGCTTTCATGAACTGGAAGTCAACAGAATTTAAAGTTGCTGAGTGTGCACTTATTTATTCACAGAGACTAATGCAAACATGTCAAGTTGTCAAAAGTCGCACTGTTTTATTTCGCTAACTGTTAATTACAATCCAGCTTTTTGTAACTATCCTACAGAACATTGTGCTAACTTTCAGCAGACGAAATGTCACATTTTGAGAACTCTAATGAGGTGCAATGTCACTCAGATGTACAATTGTGTTCCTGTTTACCTTGCAATTTTGATTTATAGCCACAGTTATTTACCCCTTTCTGTAAACAAGGAAGATGTTACAGGTATATACTTCCTAAGAGCCTGCAAAAAGTGACGTGCATGTACAGATGAATACTCAGAACAACAATATGTGAACAGCACGTACTTGTAGATTGCATATTATTAAAAGAAGGCTTGTCTGCTCTCCTTGTTATGGTAAATAATTGTATTCCACATAATTCTGGAGCTTCCCTTCTTAGAACTTTAGAATGTACCATTTGTCTGTTATTCCTAATAGAAATTTATGAAAAAATTGACAACTGGGTGGTGTGTCTCTTCAATCTCTGATACCATCAATTTAGCATGTAAATGAAACAGAGGTGGATGGGGGCCCAGTTCTCAAGACAGGTGTGGGACCACCATTAATTGGACATTTATGACATACCCTGTAGATATGTTATACATGTCCCAGATAGAAATCTCATTTTGGCGTTCATGGAATTTAATGTAAAGAGCAAAGTACTGCTCTATCCACCAGCCATTTATGACATGTTCCGTATATGACATTTTATGCCAGTAAAGGGATTCTGTCAGGGCGTTTGGGACACTAAACCACCCACAGGCCCTTATGGACCAGGGGTTTAGAGTCCCAAATCGCCCTATAATAAAGTAATCCGTGCCCGCACTAAAAATAAAAAAGCTTTATACTCACCCTGCCACTACTCCCCATGCCATCACAGTTCCTCACTGAAGACAGAGGAGTACACCCTGACTTCACTGTGCATGACCCGTACCACTGGCGCTTACACGGTGAAGTTGGGGTGTATGTCCTCGACTTCACTAAAGAACTGTGCAGCTGTAGGGAGTATCAGAGAGCTCATTGGGCTCATCTCTAGGTAAGTATAAAGTTTTTTTTTTTTACGTGCAGGCACAAATGACTTTATAACTTTATGGACAAATGTATAAATGGTCATTCAGTTTTCAACAAATTTGCATAAAACAATAGTACAAATTAATATAATAACCTTTTTAAGGGCTTTTCAGACAAAAATGCCCTTATAATACTTACCTGGCTCCGCTTTCCTGCTACTCCCCTAGCTCCTAAACTGACTTTCACTCTGAAATCTCTCCTGAATTCTTTCTGTAGCTGTTCTCGGTCATTAGTTTGTAAATGCATGAAGAAGGAGTCTCTGTGCTTTGAAAGATTGCAAATGTAATTTTTATGGTTAGCCAATAAAGATATCATACTTAAAATACTTTTGCCTTTTTGACACAAAAGTATGTAACATGGAACTACTCTAACACGACTGGCTAACACAGTACTACAGTATTTTTTCTATATTTAGCAGGACAGAAAGAAATTCACAGAGGTGTCATATTGGCTCGTAATAGAAGTCTATTGAGAAGGAAAGGAGAAATTTAAGCAGGAGATGAATGAGAGTAGAGGCAGAGACACAGAAGAGATTGCTGGGGCTAAATAAACATCTTTTTGTCTCACTCCAAGTGCTTTATTCAAGTCAGTTGAGGCAACTACTTCTCTCTCTCTCTCTATATAGACATATATCATTATATGTTGCGGGTGCTGCTTCTGAGAGAGTTATAGAGTAGAACTACTTTGTGTGTGCTGACTGTGGGAGACATCATAGTGGCTTGTCTACACCCACCTGCTCTTAGACAATTGAAAATTAGAGATAGAATCTGCCGAAGGGAAAACTGCAAAATTGCAAAATATAAGTCAGACAATGTTTAGGAATCAAGTAGTGCCTCATGTACACACAAAATATTGATTTGTGGAAAATTTGTTGAAAGTTTAGATACCTTATAAGTCTCATTAGTGCTGTGTTTCCTCATCATTTAGAAACACATGTTAAAAATGACAAGAGCTTGAAGAGTTTTATGTTTTTAAATGTTTTTGAAGTTTTGTTTTTCTTATGTTTTTCTCAAGTTCTATTGAGAAAAAAAGTGATAGCTACAGTATGTTACTTTTTAGTAAAAAAAAAGCCATTAACGATAAAAAAGTGCAAAAATATCACAAGCCAAAATGTTTGTTGGCATTGTCATAAATTATTATAGACTTTTAAAATCGATCTTTCACCACTGCCACCAACTCCAAGTCTTTACATCCTTTATCACAGTTGGAGTTTTTTCTATAGCCCCTACTGTTCTTGATATTAAGCAACCAATATGCTATTTAGGCTCTCTACTGTCAGTTGGGCGGTCCTGGCCTGGAGCAGACAGCCTGGGAGTGCCCTACACTGGATGTTTTTCAAATGTAATCATTATTAAATATAGAAATTGTCACTTTTACGATTTCTGTTAATACCAACTGCAACTCAGATTTTTTTGTACAGTATGTCTTATGCTGTTCTTGCAAGTAAAGATCAATTAAAACACAAAACATAATATAATTTGCAGATCTTTTCATTATGCACTGATTTAGCTTTCTCTAAGACAGGGCGACCCCATAGATATAATATGTAGGTGACACTGTGATACAGAATACTAACTGGTGGGATTATTACCTGTAGAACAGTCCGCTCCTGTCCAGTGGGGCTCACAGCTGCAGACTCCAGTGTCCATGAGAAAGGTCCCATGGCCAGAACATTGTTCCTGACACAGGGCCAAGGCATTCTCACAGTTAACGCCACCCCAGCCTGCAGTACAGTGGCACTCTCCTTGCACACAGACACCATGATCAGAGCACGAGGGATCCAGACAGTTCTCTGCAATACGTAAAATAGAAAATTAACTTTAATACAGAAATCTAGGGCTAGGTATTATTCATCCATATTGGGCAAGTACATTTAAAACATCCTTCTTTTCCTCAATATACTGTAATCCGCCAGGGAAAAGTTAGCATATCATTGTGTGCTAGAAATACTAGTGCACAAATGCCATATATAATCCATGCTACAATATGTCCATTACATACAATATGTGAGTATAGTGAGTACAGAGATGTTAGGCTTATGTTAGTAAATTATTTTCTTTGTTGTGACTAAAGTGCGATAATATTTTTTATTTCTCTGTAAAATATATATAGATTCCATAACCAACCTTCTTCACAGATTTCTCCTTTATATCCAGGTACACAGATACACACGCCCATAATACAAGTCCCATGACCACCAGAGCAGGTTGGGTCTATACATTGCTCCTCTGGAACATCACATTCTGCTCCTTTCCATCCATTCCTGCAAACACAATGTCCCTTTTCATATTCACCATTACCACTACAGAGTACGGGGCAGGAATCTACAGAAAAGGAAGAGAAGTCAACACACATTTGAGTAAAATATGCATTAGTTGACTGAGTTATACATTAGAGCATTATTTCACAATAAAGCAACATAAATCCTGTGTGAAGTTGGTGCCATGAATACTAATTCATGGTAGAAGAATTTATTTTTTTACCAGATATGGATGGAAAGTTATTCTGTATCAATAAATTGCTTCTATGTGGTCTAGTGGTCTAAGTTAGGGGAGAGTTCCAGAGTTGCTAGACTGCAAGTCAACGGTAATGATTGATATATTGTTTACGGGAACCACAAACTGATAAATATTCTTTTATTCAAATCATTGTAATATTTTTTTTTCATTGATTTTGTACATGATTATGGGTCACCCATCTTGCCTGAGCTGTGATAACAGCATAAGAACCTGTAGACTGGAGATGTTCTCTGACTTATTTGGGAGAGTGGTGTGCACATGCTCTGTAGCCTTTACAGAAGTCTGGGTGCAGTAAGGGTGAACTATTTTCATCACCTATTGGTGGTTTCTATGTTATTTGTATCTATATAGAGGTAGTACCTTTAACTGTAATCCTCAGTGCTGAGAATGAGATAATCTGATGAGTAGTGATCTCTAGGGAACAGGAATAGTTAGTACAGGGTCAGTGGTCAGTGTCTGAACTGCAATACTTTACAATTATTTTTAACTATAGACATAGAAATATAAAAAAACAACAACAAAAAGTTTTGATCAAAACATTAGGTTCATTATGATACATTCCCTTTAAGTAACATCTTGTATGAGAAGGATTTCTGTAGATGGTGCCTGAGCAATGAATCACTGTACTCTATTATACAAGGATGGCGCCAGCTCTTCCTTTTTCATAGACTTTCAGTATGCTCCTTTGATTAATTTTTTAGTGTTGTCTATTGTCTATAATACACTAACCTCACACCGAGTTGGATCTTTTTAAATATAAGAGATCATAAATTCTCATATACTGTATATAATGGAGGTTTAGATGAAAAGTGCATATTCAGCACATGAGATATAAAGAGCAGAGGCAGGAGATACACTTACTTAATGTGTATGATCCGTCTGTGCACTGACTGCAGTAACCCTAGCCTACTGGACCTGGTACTGTACGGCACAATGACACTGGCTCTTTAGTCCAAGCCTCCTCAAACAAACAATATCTTTCTCATTAGCTTGTCTGGCCATCCAGTTGGGTTAATTTCTTTTTCTTATGGATTCATGTCAGAAAATGTTATCTGTTACTTCCATTCAACTCTGTATTTCGTAGCTATTTTCCCATATTTAGATGCTGAGGACCAAAATGTAGGAGATTGAGTGCCTGTGAATCCACAGTATGAAACTGCTGACTATATATATATATAGTGTATCTTTAGACTGTCTAGTCCACATTTATACCACTTTTTAGTTGGCTTACTTTGATCCAGAATCTTATGACACTATTTTGGTGCCGTTTGGGTGCATTGTGGCACATTTAAACCATGCCCCCTTTTCCTGAGAATCAAAACCCATAAGTCTAACATGTTGAAAAATTGTAGCCCAAACTAGATGTGCTAAGATGCAACAAAGATGTGCCACATTGCACCAAAAATTCCCCACACTGTGCCACAATTATACCAGTGTTTAATCATAATCACAGTAGTAAATCTGGCCTATGTGTTTTAGTATTTGGCATTTCTGGTGTTTTTGGAGTTGGTCAGCTATGGGTATGAAGTTTTTCATGATGTTTTTGAGACTGAAAAGAAATAATTTTAAACAATGGCAGTAAAAACGCCAAAAATACATTTACTAGTTGAGGGAACCTCAGGTATTTTTGTTGATGGCATTTTTCAGTGCAATCTATTTTTTCTACATGTAACACTGCTAACTTCTTTGATCCTCCTTCTTCCATAAAATCACATAGAAACACTGTCAAGGTTTCTAAAAGTGTGAATATTAAATATTTTACATTGCAATAATCGTATGATTTTTAGGTTGTGATTTCCCAGTTCGGACAGCTCTTTTGCTACTAAGTCACACAGACATGGAGACATTTCTTACAACAACAGACACATCTTCAGCCTTGGGCAATGAATTTACTAACACAGCAACATCATTAACCTGCTGACTGCCAAGAGGCAGTGTTCTCACCTAAGATGACACGCAGCAATTAAAGTAATTAGTGAGATTTATATTCAGGACACTTTTTCTTGCTATTAACATAATTGATTTCTCTTACAGTACTGTTAGTTCTCTGGTAACCCTAAAATGTGTAGTGGTAGTAGAAGCAATTCCTAAAGGACCTTCAAATATTTATCATTTAAATCTAAGTTTCGTTAAATGACTTCTTAATGCTGCTAAATAAATCATCATATATCAGTAGTGGAATCAATAGGATTAACCTGTACCATCACTAACGTATAATGAAAATGACTTCATTCCCTTTAAATACAGTGCCAAATGAGTTGTGGTACACCACAGGGTTATCTTCCTTACAGGAAGAAGGAGCTTGAGTAAGATGCTAAGTGTCTTGAAGAAATCAATGATAAACTATGCTTTAAAGTTTTAACCTGATAATTGCTAAACTGCAGTAGAATTCTCAGGGGTGTGAATATTATGGCTCACAGTCTGACACCAATAATATTTTGGCACTATCATGTCTTCATTCTGTGGCACTATTATAAATGCATCATTTAGTATATAGATGGTATATTATATTAATTATTGTGATAGACAGTATTATGGCAGTATTCTTCTGTGTTTTCCTTCATAAAAAAGACATGGGCCACCAACACACCTTTCCTAAAAGTCTCAAAAAACCTTAGTCTGACTCTGATTATACATCTTACATCATTTCAGTAGGGTTCTGTGTTAGTTACTTGAACACAGAGACATCCTATTTAAAGGGGTGGTCCATGATTTGGAGTAATCCATAGGGTGGGGAAGTTTAAAAAAATTCATACTCACCTGTCACGCCAGTACCCCTTCCATCCTGTCCCAGGGAAGTGCTGCTCAAAATACTAAGCCTAACATGACTATGGTCTCAACAGTTGCTGGAGAGGGATCGTTGTCTTCACTGACATACTTCCCTTGTTCCTTACCAGCGACTGCTTAGGCCACTGATTGGTCCAATTGGACTGGTTGCGGCACAAGATGGAAAGGGCATTAGCAGTGAACCACAGAACACAGGAAACAGGTGAGTATGCTTTTTTAAAAATATATTTCACACCCCCATCGGCTCTTCGAGTTGTTCTGAATTATGAACAACCCCTTTAATGTCCTCAAGTACAATCTATTTTCCCTCTAGCAAATACCTACATGAACACATGACCTTTTAACCGAAGGGAAAAAAAAAAAAAAAGACAAAATTATCTTGAAAGCAGACCATAATGAAATATGTAGTGCAGGCTAACATCTAAGAATTAAATGTTTGAGAATATCATATATGATAGTTCCTGCAGAAAAGAAGCAAGTCAACCAGTACTTACCTGTTATATCCAGTGCCACTGCTTCTGTGGTTTCTGAGTGTCTCTCTTTCTCTGCAGTGATTCTACCCACCTACACAACCAGTTTAGCCAATCACTGGCTTCAGTAATGATACTTAAATGTATGGTACGTGACTGATCAGGCCAATATGTTTTACAGTATAAAGTAAACAGATACCAACATGGGCCAGCAGAGCAGTGGTGCAGGATCGGCGCAGGATTTGACATGGGTAATGGTTTGCTATTTTTTATAACAGTTCCTGCTGGTACTATCATTTATGATATCATTGGACAGCCCCTTTAAATTCCAAAGGCTACTTGTTGAAGAGTCAGCTCATGAAACAAACCAGATGGTAAACAGAATCTCATCTGTAACACTCCAAATATACTCTTCAGCACTCCCTGGTAACATACCCTTCCAGCTAGTGTTAATTTAATTATCGCTTTTCATTTTTCAATTTACAGCTTCCTAAAACAAACTCAGATATAAGAATTTTTGTCATATAGCTTTTAAATCTACTGTATATATACTGTACTCCGGTTAGTAATAATAAACTGATTTATTCATTATTATTCATATTATTAACTGTAATTCCAGTCCTACCACACATCGGACTGTAATATGTCAATCAGAAATGTCATTAGAGTCACCCTGGTGCAGGCCTAGGCACTGGGGTTTCCATCAGTGTTGACAATGAACATTTGCCAGCATTGATTGTAATGGAAATGGCTGTACATGAGTAGGCTTCAGTCTATGCTCTCTAAATCATAGTGTACTCTATAGCATAAAGAAGCAATTGAAAAATATTGTGTGCTTGTAGATGTGGTAATCTAGACTCAAACAGGGTTTAACACATAACACATGCAAAAACCCCTGAAAAATCATGCTTTTTAACCCCTTCCCACCACAGCCATTTTCGTTTTTTATTCCACACCTTACAAACACCATGACTTTTTTTATTTTTCTATTCACAGAGTTTTATTTTTGCAGGACAAATTGTACTTTGCAATGGTACCATTGAATATTCCATACGATGTACTGGGAAGCTGTAAGAAAAATTCAGAATGGGGTGGAATTAGAACAAAACTGCATGTGTGTGACTTTCTTATGGGCTTTGTTTTTACGGCATGCACTGTGCAGCCAAAATTACATGTTGTCATATTCTGACACCTGTAACTTTTTTATATTTCCATGTATGGGGATGCATAAGGCATTTTATTTTTTTTGCGGGGCCATACTTTTTATTTATACCATTTTGGGTAATGTCTGGTGTTTTGATAATTTTTTTATCCAACTTTTTTATTGGAAGCGAAACAGTACAAAAAAAAAAAAAGCGAGTGGTTTGGATCCTCAGGTTTATTTTCTCCAGCTACGGCGTCACCGTATGGGAAAAATACAGTATTTTTATAAGTTTATAGACCGCCCATTTTGTGATACAGGGATACCTAATGTGTATGTGTTTCACTTTATTTATTTACTTATTTACAGAAGAAACCTCTGCAAACTTTCTTTGCAAATCGCTGTGGGGAGAACCGCGATGCGTTGCCGCTGCATCTTTTCTCGCAGCACATTTTTGCTGCAGGACACCACGTGGGGCCTTAGGCTTATTTAGTAAAATAAGTGCAATTTTTGTAGTTAAACTTTGGTAATTATGTTTTACTTATTTACAAGTTGTGGCTGCTTTTTGGCAAAGATGACCGGCATATTTGTTTTCAATAAGGCTATGTTCACATCTTTAACAGGGGCTCTGTTAGGAGCCTCAGTTGCAAAGTCTGTTAAAAATCACAATAAGTATGCATTCACATAAAGTTTTTTACATTCGTTCAGCAGATCTGTTGCAAAATGGATGCAAACAACAGATGCAAATAGATGGCTAGAAGATCAAAGTAAAAAAACTGATCCATTTCTGCCCTTATTTTAAAGGGACACAAAAACAAAGTGTAAAATACTTTTGGCTATGTCATAAAAAACAGGCAGAAATTAGTCCATTTTTATTTTACACTGATCTCTATGTAAATGAATAGACATCCGTTTTTGGATTTGTTAAATGGATCTATTAAACAGATGTAAAAACATGATGTGAATAGAACCTAACGGACGCCATAACTGAAATTTGACAGACTGTCGGGATCTATTTGTGTTTGTCAGATTCATCTCATCAGGACTTCTATTTAACAGAACAAAAAGACCACCGCTTTGAGAAGACCACCTCTTATCCAGACCAGATTTTCTTTGACAGATTTTCAGTTCCACTATATAATATCCATACTGGCCATCATAACCCCCATTATAAAGCTTTACTTTTCCATTTAATTTTGGGTGGTCATCTCAAAGGAGTTTAATATCCTAAAATTAGCTTCTAAAGAGGAAAGCAGTGGGGACCCATAGGCTCTGTTTGGACAGAATTTAAGCTTTCTAACCTGGGCTTCTAACTAATGCATCTACCAATGGACAAATAAGACTGCATTTACTGGTACCAGCTATCGATGCCTCACAATACATTAGTTTGGATGTCTGCATGCCTAATGGATAGTAAGATCAAAGTAAAGAATCATATTGAATCCTAAATACCTTTAAGTCTTTAAACATATAGTTAAATACAAATAATGAGAAAATTGGCAGTCTATACCTCTTGAACAATCTGGTCCCAAGAATCCTGGGAAGCAGTGACAATGCCCAGAAATGCATTCTCCATTCCCATTACAGTTGGTTGAACAATCATCCATCATTTCTGTGAGTGAATAAAATGGCATAAAGTAGACTGCGTTAAAGTTTGGATTCAGCTGTAAAGGTAATGTGCTATGAGTGACTCAATTGCAGAGAAATTGCTGCAAATTTACCTCTGCAGTAAAAATAATCATACTAGCTTTTATTCTGATATAGCGAGAACTTAAATAAGTATTTGAGTATATAGAATATTTTCTCGGATGAATAAAATTGACATAAAATCAGTGACATTAGAGAAATATGATTCACTATAAAGTATGTAAAACTGAACAAATAAATTTCCAAATAGAGTCCTGTGTGTGAGATTAATACAGTTATACTGTCACTTGCTCAGGTTCGATACATGGAAAAAAAAAATGTATAATTTGTACGTGGGAGTCTTCAAAAAGTTTAATGCTGTTAATACATCACAGGAACCACACAAGTGTTTTCTGGACTCCAGCAGATCCAGAATTTATGAAGAAAACACAGAGTTTGATGAATATAGTATAAATGGCGGTGACACATCATTTAGATTTACTGGAGGATATGACTAATTCCTCATACATCAAGTTGCACATTTACCTGAAATGATCCATAAGTAAAGCTGTTGTCTAAATTATCCTTTGGACATTATCATTATTTATACTGAGCTGAAAACAATAACTCATAGACATGTGCTTCTCCCTGGACTACATAGCTAATGCCTTCTAAACCTTTACAAATAAGTGCAAAAATCTTGCAAGCACAGTGATTCTTTTCTACTGTTATCTTGCAGACTATGATACCAGTTCTTGGGCCGCCTCATACTTAGGGGGCCCAGTGTGTCTTCACTAGCACTGTTTACCTAGAGTATGAAAATAGTGAGCTTGTTCTGAAAAATGTCCAAATAAACCCTACAAATCGTAATATGTAGTCTTAGTCATTGGAAAGAAGTGCCATTATGTTGTCTCACCAATCCTGGTGGCTACCATTCTGCCCTTGGCTGCCACTCTCCTTGAATATTGTGCCACTCTACTGCTGGGTTGTGTGCATGAGTCAGCTCATGGTGTCTTTATGAGCCAATGCACACTTGCATCCCGTTAAAACCAGTCAATCCCTGCATGCCCTGAGTCTAATAAAAGTTATTTCCACACCAGTCCGGGACTAAACAATTAGATCCATATGAGTACAAGGCTGCTAGGTCTGTTTGTTACTGCTTGCTACATTTTTGCTACCTAATTTTTTCCCTGACTGTTTGCTACCCATCCTGCTGCGCTCCTATGCATTCCTGAAATACAAGCTTTATACCATTTCAGCCTTCTCTGGAACTTCATCCGGGACATGCTTAAGGCTGGGTTCACATCTGCGCTCAATTGCCGGACAAGCAGGACTTTTTTCTCTGCATTTTTAGGGCGGAAACCGGACAGACTCTATTATAGTCTATGGGGTCCGCAGGTCTCCGAAGTTAACCACTTTTTAAGTGGATTGGGTTTCTGTTTTCAGGTGCTCAAGTGGACCCGAAGAATGGAATCCCGAGCGCAGGTGTCAACCTAGCGTAACCTGTGGAAGGGAAGTCTTGCCCGAAATGTTGCACTATATTGGTATTTGTTTTATACATACCAACTTCTGAATTGGAGGTTCTGTAGCTGACTCTATTACTGCATGCGACATACAAACTGAATGTATAATATATTTGTGGCTGATTATTTTAAATGGATATCAGTATTATTTATTATAGTATTAACAATCCAGGGGTCCTGTGGAAAAATGTGTACCTCCCTATCTGGATTAAGGGAATGCTCAATACCTTTCATACCTAAGCCAAATCCATTAGTGACCCAGTAGACTGGTATTACCTGCAATGTATCTGGTGGTACTTGATATAAGTGCTATCCTCAATTACAAGGCACAACGTTTTTGCATAATTCAAGGAAAAATTAATCTCCAGTATATGGCAACTGGCTACAGTTCAACAGTTGAGCTGCAGTGAGTGACTTACAATGCCAGCTCTCTGAAGTTCTAAACTGCATGATGCAAGAGAAGTAGTGTGGTCCACTTTCCAGAAAAAAACAGTGAATGTTTAAGCCTCACCTACACTGCCTAAACATAATAGGCCATTTAATATTCCCATATACAGTTCTAATAAATTTGTGCAATTGTTGCCAACTCATAAATTCAGGCATCTGATGACCCTATTCAGAAATCTCCCCATGGGTTTCATTGTTGAAGAATGTCAATCAGTAGTTACTGAAGGAATGTACAGAGAACACCTACCAATTGCTGTTGTTAATACTGTGACTTGCTCCATCTTCTTTCCATCATTGTAGAAAGCTAAGTGCCAGGCACCTTGATCCATGTATTCAATGAAACCTGTCTCTTGTAAAGACGGCAGAAAGATACTCCGAGGTGCGTGCTGTGGGTTTTCTGAATTTTTCGGTTCTTGCTTTTTCAAGTGTTTCCCATCCATCAGCTTTACAAAATCAAACTGTGTAAAAATCAAGCCACAATACACTTTGGATTAAGCTGGATATAGGGCACATCTCAACCTTTCTGAATGTTTTAGACGGTACAACATATTTATAACCAGTTTTCCTTGAAAAATCTTGCAACAGTTAAAATTTCTCTATGTATCAATGTTCTCTATGTATCTATGAGAAAAACAAAGTACACCCTCTTCAAATTATATGGTTTTATGTATCAGGATATAATAGAAAACCTCTGATCCTTAGAAGGTCATAAAATATTACTTTATTATGCAGACATGTTATAAATGGTATTGTCCTGTATATAGATACTTTGTATGAATTTTACTGTGTTGTGACATTCCTCCTCTTTCTCTTTCCTTCTTCATGTGTTTTTCACTTTAGTGGAAATTGGTTATATTTTATACCCTTCCCCATTGTTGGTGTTTTTTGTGCTGATGTGATTGTCTTCCTTTATGTATTAGTATTATCTTTATATATTATTCTAATAAACATTTATTTTATGTATATGTGCTCCTGCCATTATTTTTGTAGTTTAGACTGTGTAATACCCAAAGAAACTGCAAAAAATCCTAGTCCTACATCTAAGACTCTACAGACCTCAGTTGGCATGTTACATGCTTAGGTTAATAACAGTACAATGAGACAAAGACTGAATATGTATAGCTTGTTTTGAAGAGTTGCCAGAAGAAAGCCCCTTCTTTCTAAAATGAACATGGCAGCACACCTTGTTTGCAAAGTTGCATCTGAACACAACTGAATAACATCCTTTGGACAGATGTGACCAAAGTAGAGATGAAGTGAGTAACTATAGTGGCTAACTATATAGATATGCTCCTTACATCCTACCTCTGTGCTGTGTATACCCTGGCTACCCTGGCCAACTATATATATGCTGCCCTATATCCTATATTTAAACTCTGCTCTGTGCCTCTATATTGGGCTAACGGGGGCTTTACTCGTATTCTGTAATCTAGTGGTTAATGCTGATTTGTATAATTTTCAAGTACATCAAACAGGTTTACTTTAATGCATGTCGACTTCAAGTCATGTGCATATTTAGGGGCTGTTGTGCTGCTGATATGTATGTACAGTACAGACCAAAACTGTGGACACACCTTCTCATTCCAAGAGTTTTCTGTATTTTCATGACTATAAAAATTGTAGCTTCACACTGAAGGCATCAAAACTATGAATTAACACATGTGGAATTATATACTTAACAAAAAAGTGTGAAACAGCCTTCAGTGTGAATCTATAATTTTTATAGTCATGAAAATACAGAAAACTCTTGGAATGAGAAGGTGTGTCCAAACTTTTGGTCTGTACTGTAAATTCCAGCTTTGTACTGTATATTGGTGTATAAACTGCACTTAATATTATATGGGGTCCCATTACTAATATGTATATGTGTATATTAACCCCTTACCATTGGAGTGTACTTGCAACCATGCAATTCTCACCATTTAATGGGTCACATGTATAACTTGTATTATTGACATTGATGTTTTATCATATGTATAATTGTACAGTATTATCTTTCTTGTGACATAGTCTAGTTTGCAACATAGTCTAGTTTGTGGTAACAACTGTTAATAACCCTTCGACTTCTGTATTAGGTCCTCCTTTCCTTCCCTCCTTTCTTTTGGAATCCTGGTCATCCTAATATCTTGTTACACACCAATTCTTCCAATTTGGTATGAGTATACCCACCTCCCATCTTCCATCCCCACCTCCCATCTTCCACCCTCTCCCTTACCACCACCCCCTCCTTTCGCTACCCAGTTTTGGCCCCCTTTTTTATCTGTT
The DNA here is from genome assembly GCA_947044405.1 of Leptodactylus fallax. Taxonomy (NCBI): domain Eukaryota; kingdom Metazoa; phylum Chordata; class Amphibia; order Anura; family Leptodactylidae; genus Leptodactylus; species Leptodactylus fallax. Next base: position 1,170,825 of record CAMRHE010000388.1, on the reverse strand, counting down.
ACCGACATCCCTTTATGTTTCTTCTTTTTGTTCTAAATGCATATACACATTATGACGCATGTTTTTATATGTATTTTTAATTTTTTTTAGCCTGATGAAGGGCATTCAGAGCTCAAAACATTTTTCAGATTCTTTGATTATGTAAAACTGATTATGTGGCTTCATACTTCACATGGATTCCAATATTTCTGTAACCATAAATAAGCAAGCTCAAGAAGTTCATCTGGAGTGCTGTCCATCTTCTTTACTATGCCACCATACAGTGTCTGTCCATCCCACTTCACCTGTACATGTACCTTTAACTGGATGTTATGTTTTTACTTATGCATAAAGCCTGAAAAAGGACCTGTGACCAGGTCTGAAAAGTTGAATACAGGGCGCTATCATCCTAAGCTTTTTAGTGTTTTGTTTATCCAAATCCATTCAGCCATTTAAAGGGAGTCTATCATTAAAAAAAAACACTTTTGAGCTAATGGCACGTTGGAATGGCCTTTAAAAAGGTCATTCTTCTCCTGCCTTTCATTGTTGTCTTCTCCCAGCCATTTCTGTAAAAATCCGTTTCTTCAATTATGGAAATGATCCTCACGGAGCACCCGGGGCGTTCCTCCTTGGCAGTGAGCACCCATCGTGTCATCGCTTGTCACCACCCATTAGTCTGTTGTGGTGACTCCCATCTTGGTCATCTCTTCTACTTCCTCTGATACAGCACTGGACGGCAGCGACTGCAAATGATGGGCCGCCATTTTCTGGTGATCCATACTGCGCCTCTTGTAAAAGACCACCGGAAAATGGCAGCGGTCCAGTGCTGCGACAGAGGAAGTAGAAGAAAGAAGATACAGAGAAGACCAAGATGGGAGTCACAACAACAAACTAATGGGTGGTGACAAGCGATGATGCGATGGGTGATCACTGCCAAGGAGGAACGCCCTGGGTGCTCCGTGAGGATCATTTCCATAAGAAGAAGAAACTGATTTTTACAGAAATGGCTGGGAGAAGACAACAATGAAAGGCAGGAGAAGAATTGCCTTTTTAAAGGCCATTCCAACGTGCCATTAGTTTAAAAGTGTTTTTTTAATGATAGATTCCCTTTTAAAGATATAAGCTATTTTAGTATTGATGTTCATTAGACTATACTAGGCAAGTGAGCAGTAACACTGCATGATACCGCCCACTTGACTAGTATTCCTAATTTGCATCAACCCTAAAAGGGGTTATAGCTTTGAAATGGCTAAACAGATTTGGATAAGCCAAACACCAAAATATTCAGGGTTACAGCGCTCATCAGATGATGTATGTCATTGGACTTTTCCGACCTGGTGACAGGTCCTCTTTAAGCATAACTGTCCTCTATCACTTAATTAATAGGCCAAACTAATATGCTTATATATTACCTCTTTTCTTTGTTCTATCACTTTAACTCATTTACCCATATTAAACTGTAGTTTCCTATTGCAGCTTATTTGCTAGATGCTATAGGTATAGCACTGTAGTAATTACCTAGGATATACACCTACTCTATCTACATCTCTGTACATATATCTGCTACTGCCATATAAATTAGTAATAGTTATCATAATACATGTAAAATAAACCATGTGCTCTCTAAGCATAGCATAACATAAATATTCAGATAACATGCTGGATTTTTACCTGATTCTTTTTTTTCAAACTCGATATGTCAGATTTCTACCAATTAGTAAAATTGGAAATGGACTATAGACACCTTCTCAGAATATTCAAGGTGTAATAAAAGAGTCCTTCAGTCATTGTATTTAAAATATCTTCTGCTTCTATGGTAACATCTGTAACTGGGAGAAACATATTATGTACCTGTGTGTGTGTTGGTGGGATATTTCTCCTTCCATATATGCCAAGAAGAGAATCTTTTGAGAATGAAATATTAAATTTCAAGTACATTGGATGGTGAATGGTAACTTGAAAACGCCAAAATAAAGCAGGTGGGATAATCTGTTCGATCTGCTTCCCAATTTCCACTTCTCCAGAGTCGATGGCTCTACCTCTTTGTAACACTGTGAACACAGACATCAAAATAAGAAAAATCCAAGTAGATAGTTCCACAAATGGCATAGCATAAAATGATGCAAGATGGAAATAACTTAAAGGCTTATTCCCCCTTAGAAAGATCTTCAGTCTTCAAGCATGGTTCAGAGCTAAGGTGCACCCCAATTTTTGTTACTTTCAATCTGTTGATCATTTCTGAAAGGTGGTTGTGTACATTTTGAGATAAAACAAGGATGGTAGAGGCTCAATTGCAAAATTTGTTGGGAGCCTTTCCCCAGTAGTAGCATCATAACAGGTGTATATAAATAACCCAAGCTATAAATATTAAATAATTATGTACAAATTCTGCCATTGTTGATTGTAGCCCCTGTGTTCCCCTGTCCCCCACTATCTGTTTTAGGGCGAAAAAATGTTACATTTTAACCTGGCACATACACTGTATAAGATAATCACTGCCAACAGTCCTTCTGTCCTTGACCTAGACACAGTATCTGTCTGTATCTGACCTTGACCTAGCCATACTTATCCCTTTGATTCCACTCTTCCTGTTTGACCTGCCTTGTGACTTGAAGTTGGATTCCTGTTTTGTTTTCAGATTGTAGTGGCATCTATTTCTTACACTAAGCTTCTGAGGTGACAACCTGGAAATCCTGCAAAATCAGATCCTTCAAAGACCAACTAACCTTGAGGCAGGCTCTGGTGAAGTTGTCTGAGCAATTCTAGACCCTATATCTCAGTCCTGTATGAGATTTAGGTAGCTTGTTCTGCTATACTATTCTATAATCTGCCAGTTTTCAGCATTTTTGGAAATAGCTCCATTGGTATTTCCATAACACTGAACGGTCATTTCCTGTGTGCTAAAAAAGGAACCAGAAAGTTTGCAATGCGAGAGATTGGGGGATTTATGAGGTGACTATGATCTATTTTATAATTTTACACTACTATTTTTTTACAAAAAATTTAATTGGCTGATAGGACTGCCTTCATGACTAGATGATAGTATTTAAAGGGAATGTTTTATCAGGAAAATCAGTATCACACTATTGACAGTACCTGGTAGAGCTGCTTCTACAATTTCTGAAGGTGCCTTTCTTATTCTACATAGCAGTTCCATTTTCATGAAAATCAGCATTTTATTCTTATGCAAATTAGCTGAATAAGGCTTTAGGGATGTTTCTTCTCCTGCTGGAGCTTTACTCTCTGCTCTAGCTAGTCTTACTGCCTCTAACTGCCACTCAGCTCTGTCCTCATTGCTTGAGCAACATCTTCCATTTTGTCTGCAGTTAGTGGCAGTTATCTAGAGCAGAGAGTGGAGCCCCAGCAGGAGAAGAAATGGCCCTAAAGCACTTTTCAGCTAATTTGCATAAGAATAAAACTCAGGTTTTCATGAAAATGGAGCTGCAATGCAGAATAAGAAAGACATCATTAGGAAGAAGCAGATCTACAATATACTGTCATTAGTTTGATATCAATTTTCCTGGCAGACTCCCTTTAAGCATAGAAAGAACAAAGATATAAATGAATAATGCTAGGTTCACACTAACATTTGAGTTACAGTATGAGACTCTGTCCCCCATTCTGCTTAAAATCCTCCTTGCAGGACTTTTCTCTCTGCCAGACAGAAACCCGGAAAATTATATTCATTATAGTCTAGTGTAACCATTTTTTAAGCGGATGAGGTTTCCGTTTTTCAGGTCCCCAAGCAGACCTGAAGGATGGAAATCCGAACAGTAGTGTGAACCTAGCGTAAACGACATGTTATACTGAATCTTTACCCAAAAAACTATATATTAATCTGTTCAGTTTCTCCTGCTCTATAACATGCTGCCTACAAATTTTACTGCATTTTGCACTTGAATGGATCCCTTTAATGACTAGTGAAAAAACTTGTTATAATTAATGTTAAATAAACTAATATCCATATTACTGTGCCATTATTTTTCTCTTACAATGCTATAATCCACTATTGTACCCTACCTTTTTATATAAATATACAATCCTAAGTATTAATATTAGCCCAGCACCAAAGGATAATATCATATTCGTTAGCCTTAACTCTTTCATGTCTAGGAGAGGCATAAATATAGAAAGGTCAGCACATAGCTGGCAAACAACCTCCAAACAAGCTTTTATGTGCACAGAATGATAGTATCAGGGCTGGATTTCTTCCAGTGTATTTTAGGCAGATGCCTAAATCCCTGTGGTCTAAGGGATGTGAGCGATATCTAGCACACAATGAATTGACTTGGACCAGCTACAGCAATAATTACACGGATCATTATAAGGTTGTTTCTGTCTGGTGCTTCTTAAAAACAGAAGCTACCAGTGCTATGTTACTGTAAGGTGCTGTAGTATTACAGGCTAAAATGATGGACAGTGTAAAATGGACCTATGGTTTAGATGCCAAGGCCACTGATGAACTCTTTATGATTTCTACTAAGTAACATATGTTTCACCTCACTTAGTGCTCAAGCACATGGCAGTATTATAAATCCATGTTGTACAGACCTGGAACACAATACCCAAAAATCTTTAGGGCTATACTGTACCTCCATTCTTCATGCATGGATTTTTTTTCATACATATTCCAACAGAGTCCATGAGAAATAAAATATTGGTTCATTTGAAACATGCCACAAAAAGAGGCTAGTAAATAGAACCACAGTGGGATGAAATACCAATTCTTAAATATAGAAATAAATTGCACACTCATTATAAAAATAATACATATTTACTAAAGAGGACCTTTCATGTCCTCATCAATGTGTGGTATTATATACTGCTAGAAAGCCGGCTGTTGGCTTTCCCGGTATGTGCCCCGGTGCTGGAGATATCGGTGCTGTTAATTTCGGCACTGACATCTCCCCACTGTCAGAAGGGTGTTCCTTACCGCTCAACCATGACACTAGGCTATAAGGCCCGCCCTTCTGACAGTGGGGAGATATCGGTACCAAAATTAATGACACCGATATCTCCAGTACTGGGGCACATCCTGGGAAAGCCGACAGTGTTGGCTTTCTAGCGGTATATAATACTGCACATTGATGAGGACATGAAAGGTCAAAATATTAAGTTAAGGGTACCATCACTTCTGTCCAGGCCTGTTTCATGAGTTTTCTTTTTTGCAAAATTCTGTTGAAGCCTGGTTGAAAAGCAATGTCTGACTTTCATTGGTTCATTTTCATAGAATTTTTATATATTATTAATTTGTCAGATTCAAGTTATTTCTGTGACCATTGTGGGTTTTTCTTTCATTAATCGAGGGGTACCAACAATTTTGTCCACCTGTGTATGTAGTTAGGAATTAAATACTGTGTAAAGTAAATATGAACCACTATGTTTGTTACATGATTTCATTGTTACTTTCCAAGAGGTGGTTTCCTCTAAAGAGCTGTGGACTTGGACTGCGTAAGCCAAGTGTTAGTCTGGGATGTGACTGAAAATACTGCATAGTACAAGTGGTACAACTTGTCTGCTGGAGAACCTGTGATATGCTTTACAGTCTGCTGGGCATAAAAAAGGAAAAATTAAAGGAATGTTTCCAGCTAAGTTTGTAACCATGACACCTGTGTGCCTCTCTTTAAAATAAAGAAGAAATAAAAAGACAGCTGTTTGCAACAACTATGGGTGCCTGGGACATTACTGCAAGAGTATTAACCCCCATTGCACATTCACATGACTTGAGTTTACACTTGTAATGTACATGAGTTTACTGAGGACCTGACATGTCTGTTTTAGTAAATATGTGCATTCTCTATAGCATAGCAATTCTTGAGCATCTTTTCTTAGAATTGGGCATTGTACTGGTCCTTTGTTTTTCTGCCTAGAAGATTATGAGTGAATTGACAAATGGGCCTCATCATTCTTCTTGTCATTAGGGGGTGTTCATATATAGTATGACACTAACAGCACTGATTGTAAAGAGTGAGAATGTGTAGGGATACAATCCTCAGAATTATTTCATGGGAAATTAAAGAATTTGCTAAAACAAACATGTCAGGAGAAGTGACAGATCCTCCTGGATCTCCCCCCTGAAGAAGTGTGTGGCAGTTACAGGAGGTAATGTACGGCGCAAAGTGAAGCCCAGGGAAGTTAAAAAAAACACCCAAAAAAACCCTTTAAACTAATTTGCATATGAATAAAACTGTGATGGTCTTGAGAATGGATCTGCAAGGCTAAATGACAAAGAAATATTTTGAAAGTGTGTAAGGAACCCTACAAGGTATTGTCATTACTTTGATTACAATTTTCCTGCTGACAGACTCCTTTTAAAGTAAATCTAATAACCAGGAAGAACTGTTATATTTTTACATGCCTTCAATCTGTGCAAGTTGCATATACAGTTTGTCACCCCTGCCTAATCAAAGACACCTTAGGCTAAGGCCCCAAGTAGCAGGCCACAGAGGAAAAGCATCGGAAATGCATTGCGATTTTTCCTGCAGTGCTTTTTACAGAAAGTCCGCAGAGTTTTCCTCTGCGGACTTCCTACTTCAATTATACCTACAGTATAGGGATACTGTCAGCGTTTCCATATTTATAATTGACATGCTACGATTTCCAAAAACACAATGGTTTTGGAAATTTCAGCATTTCCACTCCACGTATTTTTCTGCAATGTGCAGGGATTGTAAATCTCAGTAGTTTACGCCACATGGGGCCCCGGCCTTAAAGGGATATTCCCATGAACATAATCATATCTATATTTGTAGATAATTAAAAATTAAACAGTTTTGAAAATATAAGTAGTTAAAAATTCTACAGTGTTTTAAAGATTTTCTCTATCCATCTTAGTGGTGACGTCTATTGTCTTGATCGGTTGCCAAGAGATACGACCACAAATGCAGAAACTTTCTATGGTCTGGGACTTGTCAGGAACCCAGCCATGATTTTCTTATTGTAGCCGGGTTATCAGGCAGGAACACTACATGTATCAGAAGATATCACGGCCACAATAAGGACATCATGGCTGATTTTCTGACCTTAGAAAGGTCCTGCATTCATGGTCGTATCCACTGGCAACCGATCAAGACGACAACTTGTGACTACAAGATATTTAGAGAAAATCTTTAAGACTCTGCAAAATGTTTAATTACTTATATTTGCAAAAATGTTTAACTTTTAAATATCTACAAATTAAAAAATGGTTATATTCATGGGAATACCCCTTTAAGGTCCTTGTTTTGTAAAATTATTGAATTAATTTCCTGAAGTACATATCTGGGTATATGATGAGACTGAAGCAAACCTTAAGGCTTTCCCTTTCTAAAACTCAATATAATAGCAAAATTTACTTGATGTACATGTTTTTATCTTTAGTAGGCTATTTTTCTGTACTTGGTAATTATTCTGCCCTTAGAAAAACATAATTATAGCTGGGATTTGTGTCCACAAAATAGACCAACCATGTACCTTCCCAAACTAGACACTAAAGCTCTCTTTATTAGACCTCATTAAAAACTGGGCCCAATGGCCAACAAAAATCTTCCATATATAATTAGTGATTTAATAACTGGAAAAAAAGCTGCTTCTAGCACTGGGACAATGCTCTCCACATGTATTCTATTGGATCTCATCAGTGAGAGAGCAATTGTCCCCATAATCCATCACTCATGCCCTACCTTTAACCAGACAAGAAGGGAGCTATATTGTCTGACCATTCATCTATAGCATCCCTAAGATCCTATACAGATCATGAAGGAGGGGATTAATACAACTATCCCTACAATTGTAACACATTCCAATCCATCTAGCGTGTTTTTCTGCAGCGGCACTCTGTCACTGCTTCATCAGAGGTGCATTCAATTATTGTAAATTCCACCCAAGCCCCGGAACTGATACATGGCCATGATTCTGCACTTATTATAATCTAGATCAGTTTTACATGCACTGACCTCCTAGTGAAGGTGGGATAAGTGTACGTTTATACACAGTAACACATCTGAGGAGGCTGAATGGCACAAAGAAGAAGAAAGCAGCAGCCTGAACCACTAATGAAACAGAAGGTGTATCACAGACTACCTCAGACTACTAAAGCTCTAATGTATCTAAAAGCAGCCAAACAACAGGATCTGATGAAAATAACTAGCAAGTGATGATTCCCTGTAGTTACTGACTTACAGATCAGTTTTGAGGTCCAGCCTGGATAGTCTCTGTAAATAACATCAGATTAAAATAAAAGTAAAAGTAATGTTCTAATTCCATGTTTCATTTACATGACACTGAATTTATCCCATTGTTGCTCGGCATACTGTAGCATCGTGCACTTTAGATGAAATGTCACAGTGCATCTTTTTTCGATACTTGCAAATCAAACCTATTGTTGTAGAAATCTAGATTTTTCTTTTAATTAACACATCATCTTGGCTTTTTCTAAAAGCCTGAATATCTCACTTTTGTTGACTATACAATAGCCAATGTAAAATATTTTTGGATTTTTTTCTAACACAGATAATAGGACTGAGAAGTTGCCAAGTGGGAGAAGTTGAACAATGGGATATTTCATGTACTTATCTATAGACCAATGCTCAGAACAATTTGTATCTACAGTGATTTTATTGTGGATGCTGAAAAAAGAGAAAAGACTCCATGAAGCAGGGGTAAGCTCTAGAGTGTTATAATCCGCTCTGTATTAAATATTAAGGAATCAAGCAATGTCTTGCTGAGCTTTGCAGTGAATAAGCACGCAGAATTCTATAATCCATAGTGTCATTAATGTCAAGCACTGAACATACCGAACATACATTATATAATCTTTTCCGTGATTGTATTTAACTATTGTATATCTGTGTAATTTATCATTATCTTAATTATGTTGGGACTTTACTGTCGTTATAAAATGTCAATCATTGCACAACATACAGTTATATACAGGGGCTTGATAAAGGATCTTTAAGTACCTTTGTGTCTTAATACATTGTATATGCACTCCACTGTAACTAGCTTTTAGCCTTTCTTCCCTGCTCTTTGTAATGCAGCAGCAACATAAGCTCATAAAATTGTTTCTCTGCAAGAATGTTACCTTTTTATTGCTGTTTCCAAGGGTATTCTCCTATGAACTTATAAAATGCTTAATAAAAATTCCACTTATTTTAACATTGATTTTTGTGGCTGGATTCTTTCTGCCAGCGTATACCTCACTAATCCTAACTTATTAAAATTTTTGAAAAGCAATCCAGCAGCCACTTATGATTCACACTGGGGCTTCAAAACTAAGTAAAAATATATTTTCAATATACGTTTATTGTTAACTATTTTGGGTTTTGCTTCAACAATATTTTTTTCTGCTAAACCACTGTTTTATATATTTTTCCTGTGAAAATATCCAACTCTTTGCTTACAGTGGTAAATATTTTACGTTATAATTCAGATCTAGTCAAGTTTTTCCAATATGTAATCAATTTTCATTACATTTAAAATATTTTGTGATATTTCATTTTAATACCAATGATGATGCTTAGTGTGGTCTCAGTAGGGGATAAGTATCTGGCAAGTGGAGTTCCAACCTCTGGTACCCACACTGATCACAAGAACAGGATCCCTTGTTTACTTGCTTGCTTGAATGAAACCTCATTCAAGAGTGCACGCCACTGCTCCATTCCGCCGAATGGGAGTGATAGAGATACCAGAGCATTGTACTTGGCTTCTCTTTGGCAGTCACACTGAGATAAAAGGATTGCAGTGTGCATGTTTGACCATCACTCTATTCAAATGGGGGCACATGGGACCCTTGTTAGTGTTAGGTTCATTGCACTAAAAGTCTTTCTCAACCTTTTCACTGATAAGTGAAATGGTTATTGATTTGTTGGCTAGAAAATAGAAAAATCTTATTACTTGCCAAAAGTCAACTGAAAAATGACAAATTGATTATTCCAATATGTTATAATGGCTAGAGAATTATAAAGTGGCAAATTGTCAAAACACAAATGAGACAGAAAATGCGTTCATGTCTGGTCTTATGGTAATATTCTAGTGGTTGTGTTTGCTTGGCCAATTTATTTATATATTTTAAATAGATATGATATCTTAAAACTTTCCATTTTAAAACTATACAGTTCTCCAGTTTTTGTTGGTCAGGGGCAAATGTTCATAACTAGGTTTATAAAAATAAACCCCATTGGGCCAATTAAAATACAAAATGTGTTGAATGTTAAAACTATTAAGAATAATATAAGACAAACCATAACAGACCTAACATTTCCTTTCATTTTAATTTCACGGACTTGACTGCATTGAACCTTCACTGGTCAAACCAAATTATTAATTTTATTATCGTAATAAAATTTGTGCATTTCAAGTAACTGCAGAAGAACATCATTTATCTGATTTCTTAATGGTGTAACTCAATACCCTGCTGAAACCATTATTCCTGAAGAAGAGACCTCATTAAAATATCTCTTGATGATCTTTCCTTTTTGGCGTCTGTTTCACTGAAGTCATAGTCTACTGAGGTTTCACTTGCTAGAATTTTTTTTGGGTCTTTACAATTTCACTGTGGTTTTCTAATGAACGTTAATACGCTCTTTACTAAGACTCCATTGGAAAATTCATTATCAAACCAATTAGCATATTGAATAAGCTATATATGGTGATGGGAAATTAATGAAACTGTCTATATGTTGACATTGACATATGCTGCATTCAATAAATAATTTCTATAATACTTTGATAAAAAGTAAAATACAAACCAGATTGAGTATGTACATATAATACAACTTAATAGAGGATGCATTAAAAAAAAAAAAAAAAAAGAATATTCTAAATTCAATTATATGAATACCATCTAAGGGTGCTGGAATAGTGAACATATGACAATGACAAACATTTGTGATGTGTTTTTCTCACACAAGAGACTCAAAGCGCAGGGAGTCAAATGGCTCTTATTGGTGTTGGCGATGAGCGCCTGTAAAGCAGCCACTGATTCCCCTATCAGTCATTTAACTATCTTTATATTTTTGGCATGTGGGATGAAACCCATGCAAAAATGGTGAGAACATACAAACTCCATTTAGATGTTGCACTTGGATGGATTCACACACAGGACCCCAGTGCTGCAAGGCAACAGTGCCAACCACTGAGCCACCTGTTGGATTTGCAATTTTTCTTAACCTAGAGAATGTTTTAATAGAGGGACCTCCTATTAGCAGAAAATATTGAACTGGGATGTAGTTATAGTGGTGCAACAATATTATTTGCATCCAGGTCTTTTCTGCCACATAAGAAGATGCCAGTATTACAGATGACATGTGGAAGCTGGAAGGCCCTGTTACAAATTTTGCATTTATGCCTCAGAACTTATAATCATGCTTCTTATTAAACATCAACTGTGTGGGCCTTCTTGTAATATTATTGTAATAGGCCCTATGCTGCCTCCATTCAGAAAACATAGGAATTACTAAAGGGGACATATACTGGGTTGATGGCTCTCAAGTATCTCAAGTTATACTTTCTAAAAAAAAAAAAAAACACAGCTACTATATTTAGAAGCAACAACAATCTGTGTAAGGGGTGTGCAGAGGTAGAAGTATTTGTGGTCTATTTCATTACGAACCACCAGCCTTTCATATATAAATTTTGGAGATGAAGCAATGAACCCACCCGGAGGGAGCAACCAGTTTTACCAAAGTCAGATGAATTAAAGACTTAGTAATTCAGTTTTTTTCCCTCACAGATATATGGTCATTTTTATGATTTGGTACAGTAAGTAAATTGGTTATATTGGTTATCACTTTTTAATTACTGTAATTTCTTGGAAACTGACAATGAACATTAATTAGGTCAGCATATTCTATCAATAATAAATGGTTTATTTTCTGTTTGGTACTGATATGCTTATTTAAAAGTGGCTCAACTTCCTGTTCTCACTTTTGTTAAAATGGCTTTCAACTGAATAACAATTGATAATATCTGTTAGTAAAATAAACATAATAGCCAGTCCTTGGCTATGGCTGCAAAGTCTGATTTACAAATTTTTATTTTTGGTTGCAATTTTAATAAAGTACGCTTTACAGATGAAAAATGTCCTAAAAAGGACAGTACAAAATTATATATAATACTGTCATGCCTTCAAGTTTCCTTAAAACAAACAACGAATACTATAAGAATAAGTTGGCTTTAGAGACATAGGGAAACATAGTGAAATATTCTGATTTCTTCATTTTGCAAAATAGTTACCTTTCTTTTCTGTTTTATCTGTGACTTTTCCTCCAAGAGGTGAATAAGTGGTGTCTGTAGACTCTTCTCCTTTGCTTCCTTTGCTGACCCCATTCTCATAAAGCTGACTCTCCACCGGTCGAAGTTGCCAAGTTAAACCAAACAACTGAACTGCTATAAAAAAGGAAACACATTAATCCCAAGGACAGAAACGATATGTGCAGATATAATAAATATATACTTGATACATGAAATTATCATCTTTATCCTCTAACTCATGCTTATTATCAGCTTTGCTTTATGGAATTTAACATAGTGAGAACAAAGGCATAAATCTTGTATAGGCAGCAGGAGACTGACCGCTGTACATAATTTAAAGAGGCTTTGTATTTCACACATTTATCTCACTGACAGAGGGGTAATTATTGCTATATGTGCTAAAATAATCATTTACAAACTGTATAGTAATAGGTTTAACTGGCGTCCTGTGATCATGCTACAGAGTAAATCTTAATTAACTTAACTGATTAATTTTACCATAAATGAGAATCCACTTAAGATGATGAATGAGGAAAATTGTACAAATGTCTTTAAAAAAGAAATATAGAAACAAAGAAACATTTTGCAAAACAACTAAAGCTCATATTAGCTCTATGTAATATCTATTCCATGTCTATACTAGCATGATGGACTGCTGTCTGTTTCCAAGGGCAACTACATTTAAAATGAGCTAGATACTGTATGAATGGAAAAAAATACAATTACTGAAATCAGATAAAATCTGTTATATTCTGCTATTGAACTTACAGTTTCTACATCAGTACACATATTTGTCAGAATATAACCTACGCTGACCCATAAGTCTAGGTACTCACAGTGGCAGAACCCACCCCACAAAATCCATACAGAAATCTTCCTGCTGGTAACAAAAAGATTTTCTACTCTTATTCACTTTAATGGAAGGTTCTGTGAAAGTCACCCAGAGATGAGCAGGATGCTTCTTTTTTCCACTTGCTGATTTTTTCATTGAGCGGAAAATAAGCCTCTGCCTCCCATCAAAATGAATGGGAGACGGAATTCTTGCACCGGGTTCTGTATCAAAAATTATGCCTTGTGAACCTAACTTAAGACCCCCTAATGGCCTCCTTCCACATACAGCAAGAGAAAAGTTGTCTCAGATTTCACTATGTTATATTGATGGGGCCTCCTAGCTATACCCCAACAAATGATGCTTTTGGAATATTGAATTTTAACGTCCATTTCTTTCATTGCAACTTACTTTCCTTTCCCATTGAAAATGCATGCATGCTAAGCCAACGTGAGCAGCTATGTGTATGGGGAAGAAGTGACTGATGATAGGTTGAATAGGTTGTTTAGCTAACGGTTATTTAATAACTTATCTCACCACCATTGTTTATTAGGCTCGGAGAGGTAGCAGATGACATTGTTGTCTCCTGATGTAACCTAATAGGGTCCTACCTACTTTAGCTGTAAAAGGAATTGGAGTATGGATGAAGGGATTTTCCTGGTTGGGTCAATACTATTCCCACACTGAATCCCAATTCTATCAGTAAACCAGTAATTACTGTATATCCTTAACATTAGTACACAAAGTATAAGAACACTAATAATGTTGCCCTTGATATTTACATACATGAATTATATTGGATTAGAAGGCATCAATTTATGGTTAGAAGGCTATACAGCTTCTGGGTAAATGACTGTCAAATAGAATAAGTAGTATTAGTAATGATAAGGCTGTGGATTGAGGGCTGGCCTGGGTATAGCAATAACAATAATAAGCTTAGGGGCATCACAGGCTGGGAGGCAACTCTTACCTGGGGCAAATTTTTAACTCTTCTTTGTAGCAGCTAAGAATTTCCTTTAGGCATTTTGTACAAGTAAATGTTGATATGACTTTGCCTCGGCTGAAGATTTTCATCACTTATGATGGCAAGTTTAGTTTAGCTTGCATAGTCAAGTTTATAGCATATGTTCCTGTCCATTTTGCTTATGCTGTTTTATTGTGTAAGTCAGTTATGTTTCCTCTAGTAAAATCCCCACTTACCGTTATGTAACTTGTAGCTGCTAATAGTTACAAAAGTGAATGTATTATCTAGGAATCAAACTGTTATTTCTTACACCAAATATCTTTAACTGTCTGTCAGTAATTTTGACCCTGCAAAACTGCTGACAGCTTTTTCAACATATCAATGTATAAAGCTTTAGCATCGGCATTACTTCAAAAGAGACTTATTAATGTCCTCTGTACTCACACAAGTGGCAGACACCAAAGCCTAAGAGCTCTCTGTGTTGAGCTGCTCCTATACCGCTACCTTCTGGTCTGAGGGATGATTCCAAAGGTGTCCTGGTTAGACACTACAGTCATCAATCAGCTCACTGCAGAGAGTACTTTAGCATTATCACATTTGGGGCACTTGCAGGAACAGCGCATGCCAGATTAACACATCTATTTCAAAGTATTGCTGAACCAAACAACAACAACATACAGTAGATATGTTTAAAGTGTAAGTAAACATTTATTTATTTTTCATAAATCAATAGTGCCGGTGAAGGAAACAAACTCTGCAACTATTTATACAACTGTCTGTACTATTATTTGAGTGATGTTGATGCATACTCCATACACAAGCAGTGTTGGTTTACAATGAAGTCTATGGTAAGAGGAAGGTGACAGAGCAAGAGATACACGGCTGTCTAAAGCAGTAAATGGGTAATTTTTGTTAGAAGAAGGCTGGGTTGTAATTCCTGATAACCCAACTGTGTTGTGGAAAAAAAAAATCATTCTCTCTATAGTGCAGATGTCTCTCTGCTTTGAGGAGCTTTCCTCTTCCTAACCTTCCTTCTCCATAGACTTTTATTGTACTGATTTTATCCATTGTAGAAGGAGTCAAATTAGTAAAGAAACAGGCCATTTTCTTTAATAAAATATATTGAAAAGATTGTTATCTTCAACTGCACTATGGATTTATGAAAAAATAAAAAACTTTACAAATCTGTCAGCAGGTTTAGAATGTCAAAATGCTGATAGACTCTCATTAAAGACACCACACTATAGTACACTATACTGTACTGTAAATACATTGTATCGGGGTAGAGTATAACATAAGAATTCTCTCTGTGATATCTCAGAACCCTAACTGTCATGCAATGCTCCCTTAGAATATAGTAATATTACATGGTGACATGTAATAAAAGAAGCACAGCTCAATTCCCCCATAATAGAGCTTACAGAGCAGCACTCCAGGAGTCCCAAGCAGGGGGAGCCCATGTGCCCTAATAAGGCATATAGACTGGGATTGTCTTCATGAAACAAGCTTTTTAATGTAGATACAAATAGAGACTAAATATTTTTTAATTTTCCATTGATTTCTATTGTAAACCATTAAGGATAATGCTAGAACATAGTTCAGCAGCCCGGCATGGGTGCTGGGGTCGGCATCCCAGGCTTATCTGCTTGGCACATATCTCTCTCTGTCTTCTTATCACATGGCAGTGGTGCTTCAGGTTGCAATCTCTCACATTTGGAGAGGAGGATGCACTCGGTAAGGGAAGTGTGAGGCTTAATGTAATAATGGATGGGGAATGGGGTAGCCAGAAGACATCAACTGCCTGTATAAAGTATAAAATGGCAGCTAAATTTGCCTTTGTTCATTTCAAAAAGGCTGCCAAAGATTTGTTTGGATTTCTTCAAGAAAATGACTGGACTATATGAAGGACATCTTCTGCTCCCCAGAAAGCAGGCTTACTGCAAATTACTCTTAGCCCCATGTTCAGCCTAAAGTTGTATCCACCAGATAAGGATCATCTTTGCTAAAAAAAAACCAAAAACTTTAGGGACAAGGATCACACTGAAATGTAAGTTTATTGGACTAACCAATCAGTTGCTTTTATGGTTTGTGTTATATGACTTTCATGTAGGTGTCCACTCCTTTGATTTTATTTTTTTTTCAAAATCGGCACATCATCCAAAAAAGGTTGCTGACCCCTATGCTAGAAAATGTGAGATAGCTGCTTCAGCTTACATTACTTCTGTCATAGGGACCTTAAAATACAAGCATAAGATATATTCATGTGCATAAGACCTAGCTCTGAAAAACCAAGAGTTCTAAAAGTAATATATTATAGGCTTTATAGTTGTCGCTTTGGGGTTCACCATATTTATAATGCAAATTGTCTCCAACCACATGAAACCCAGTGCAGGAAAAGCAATCTGAAAATGGAAGAAGAATCAGTCTACATTGTGTAGATTTTTCTCATTTAATGAGGATGTGCTCAGTTTGCAAATCTGCTATTTGGTGCAGTGTATCCATTTTATTTCTTTTCCTAATAAAAAGACTGACATTTAGCAAAAAGGATCGCCATTCTGCTGCTCGTTTTTTACTGAACAAAAAAAGAGGAAAAAATAAAGTAACCTAATTCAAAGAAAAAAATGTGTTCAATGCTCAGGCTGTTAAAACCAGCTTCATAATTGCTAAACCATCAATGTCCAGTGAAAAGACACGTGAATTAATGTCCTGTTGCTGCGATAAGGTCTCCTTTATGGAAATGAGGAAATAATACAAAATTGGATAATTTTCCTTTGTGTGAGATATGTTGTAGTCAAAGGAGGCACAAATAGGCATGAGATCATTATGAAATGTTAATGGCTCGATGGTTAATAGGATACATATATAATTAAATTGGAGGTATGTGTAAATGACATTAACTTCTGCTTCTTTTACTTTTGAAAATAATGTTAATTATTAGACATTCGGTGCTATTATTTTACTCTGTTTGATGTTACATTTTAACGCCTAAATGCCATTCATTCACACAAGAAATGAATGTTGTTCTTATTCACTTCTACATGAATAGTTTGTCATTCAAACAGTACATACAAGACTGAAAAGCCCTGAAACGACAAATCCCACGCTATATTGTAGTCATTAATTAAAGAGGTAGGCAACTATGTGGTGGCCCCGTCTTAAGTTAATGTAGCCCTGTACTGAATATGGATGAACATGAGGAAGAAAAGAAAATCCATACAAGAAATCGATTTGACTACTTTGCGATTCTCAGAGATTTGATTTGCTTGACTTTAGCTGGTACAAAATGGATTTGTCAGCTTTGCAGCTTGGTAATTTTAATCTCAAAGTTGGCTACTTTATTTGGCCCTGTCTAGAAATGGCTAAAGATTCACAAATCAATTTACAAGCTCACAAGTTGTGGAGCTATTATATCTACTTAAAGTTCCGCCGGTCAGCCACATTCTGGATCGCTTCTGAATATTTGAAGTTTTCCATTTATACTTAACAGTACAGATCAGGATGCATTGCTTTTCACTCTAGCAAATCTGCCTGGATGGCTGGGATGATAAGTGATGGCAGGGCATAGTTCACAGATAGAAGGGTATTTCTTTAGGGGGTTTACATGGTGCACATCCAGTATTGCTGGGGTTAAGCAATACACTTGCACTTGCTTTATGGGTTTAGTTATTTTAGCAACCATGAAGGGTATGATGGACTCTAACTAAAGACTCATAGGCCCTGGTGAAAATGCTTAGCTTGGCGCCCCCTGCTCAACCTATTATATCTGTCAGCCAGTCTCCTGCATACATTTTAGTAGCATTTACATTTCCCTTTGTCTCGACCCAGACCACCATGAAGTCTTATTTACAACATGTCTCTGCACTCAAGTTCCCCATCATGCCCATCCACTGTCAGTAAATAGTAATCATGCCCCCTTTATGCCACAGCCTCCTCCATAGAATATCTCCTTGACTACATGCTGCTGTCCAACTTCTATTTTTGACCGAGAAAGAGTACATTCACTCATTTCTGACAGTGGAAGGCTGTGTATCATAAATTTTCTCACTCCAGCTCACCAGAGGTAATACATTTACAAGGCAAACACTTATATCCAGCAAAGGCAATTAGAAAAGTGATCAAAGAAGTTTATCCAGTCCTAGTGTGTTTAGGGTGACCTGTGAGCCCCCATTGGCTTCTAGGCCCTGTTGCAGCTGCAACCACTGTGACCCCTATAGTTATGCACACTAGTGAATGCTACCAATATCTGATGTATCCCATAAACGTACGTATAATAGGACAGTTTAGTAGCCAAATATTTACTAGCTGGTGTGGATTTCTTAGCACATTTTACAGTGGAATTGTGTGTAATGCACAGCAAAGGGCACTTGAACTAGCCATGGTACCCAGTTAAGGAGTTTGGCAGAAGTGGCAGTGATGTATGTAAACAAATGCGTAGTGTGTGGGTGTGTAGCCCTCCTAGAGACGTCTTTATGGGAAAGTCATGTAGTCATACCCAAGATAACAAAGGAGAGACTATGTCTGCTGGTTTCTCTCTGGAGCAAGTGAATCAACATTTAAGCTAGTTTGGCACCAGAGACCTCAGCAAAAAGCAGAGCCAGAGTATGTTTCTGTGGAACATAGTGTAAGGCTGTTGTTATCCCCATGATTTTGTATGTTACCTCTGTTTTTCCACCATCTGCTAGGTGCATTCAAAAATTAACGAGGTTATTATATGTTTTCCTTTGGGGCTCAGTGATGGAAAGAGTGGCCAGAGCTACATGTGTCAAGACCTTTCAGGATGGGGGAATAGGAATGCCGGATGTAGCGTATCTGGTAAAACTCCACTATTGGCTTCTAATTAATAAACTGGTGTTATCAGGCAGATGGGCAGGAGTTTTAACAAAATATTTGGCAGGTTGGCTTCTCAGTGGGCTGGGGGTGGATACAGCTTGATAGAACTAGCCCATGGGCTTTTGTGGCGCCACCGTTCTACTTTACTTTACAACAATTTTTTGTTAAGTATAACTTAGCTACTTTGGGTTTGCAAGCCACGAATAAGTTGCAAATAAACGCCAAATATAGAGAATTGCAATCTCCAGCAGATATTATTGGAATTTAAAATTCTCAGGCGCAAACTGTTTGGAAAACCCTACAGAAATTACCGGTGTTAGCCAAGCAGAAACAGATTTCGTGGTTGGCGTTCCAGGATGCATTACCCACAAGAGCATTTATGTATCGTAGAAGGTTGGCGCGCACTCAAACATGCCCAAGGGAAGGTTGTGGTGAGGAGGAATCGTCTTATCATCTTTTTTGGGAGTGTCAATTTACCAAAAATGTTTTCAATCGCTTAAATCGCTTGTTTACAGAACTTACAGGCATTTCAGATATATCTTACTTTTGCTTTATTTTTGGCTTGGGCCTAACAACGTCTGCCAAACACCGTTTTATGTGGATTTGTTCCATTTTGCTTCGAGACACTCTGTGGGATGCCAGGAACCTCCTGCTCTTCAAGCACGAGTCGTTGTCTGAAAACGACTGTGTAAGATTGTTCTTGAGTAAGATGTATTTTCTGTATCAGTTAGAATGTAGAAGGTCAGGGTCTGATGCAGAGGGAGTTTGGAAAGCCAAAAAGTGGAAACACTTAGTAGCAATATAAGGTATCATTTTATAGTTTCACTTCTTGTACATCATTGGATGTTTATTTGCCTGTTTAGAAATTCAATGTAACATGTATGTACAGTACAGACCAAAAGTTTGGACACACCTTCTCATTCCAAGAGTTTTCTGTATTTTCATGACTATAAAAATTGTAGATTCACACTGAAGGCATCAAAACTAAGAATTAACACATGTG
Source organism: Leptodactylus fallax (assembly GCA_947044405.1). Taxonomy (NCBI): domain Eukaryota; kingdom Metazoa; phylum Chordata; class Amphibia; order Anura; family Leptodactylidae; genus Leptodactylus; species Leptodactylus fallax. The sequence goes on along the minus strand of CAMRHE010000388.1, from coordinate 1,150,989 downwards.
GAATTATATACTTAATAAAAAAGTGTGAAACAACTGAAAATATGACTTATATTCTAGGTTCTTCAAAGTAGCCACCTTTTGCTTTGATTACTGCTGTGCACACTCTTGGCATTCTCTTGATGAGCTTCAAGAGGTAGTCACCTGAAATGGTTTTCACTTCACAGGTGTGCCCTGTCAGGTTTAATAAGTGGGATTTCTTGCCTTATAAATGGGGTTGGGACCATCAGTTGTGTTGTTCAGAAGTCAGGTGGATACACAGCTGATACTCCTACTGAATGGAGTGTTAGAATTTGTATTATGGCAAGAAAAAAGCAGCTAAGTAAAGAAAAACGAGTGGCCATCATTACTTTAAGAAATGAAGGTCAGTCAGTCCAAAAAATTGGGAAAACTTTGAAAGTGTCCCCAAGTGCAGTGGCCAAAACCATCAAGCGCTACAAAGAAACTGGCTCACATGAGGACCGCCCCAGGAAAGGAAGACCAAGAGTCACCTCTGCTGCGGAGGATAAGTTCATCCGAGTCACCAGCCTCAGAAATCGCAGGTTAACAGCAGCTCAGATTAGAGACCAGGTCAATGCCACACAGAGTTCTAGCAGCAGACACATCTCTACAACAACTGTTAAGAGGAGACTGTGTGCAGGAGGCCTTCATGGTAAAATAGCTGCTAGGAAACCACTGCTAAGGACAGGCAACAAGCAGAAGAGACTTGTTTGGGCTAAAGAACACAAGGAATGGACATTAGACCTGTGGAAATCTGTGTTTTGGTCTGATGAGTCCAAATCTGAGATCTTTGGTTCCAACCAACGTGTCTTTGTGCGACGCAGAAAAGGTGAACGAATGGACTCTACATGCCTGGTTCCCACCGTGAAGCATGGAGGAGGAGGTGTGATGGTGTGGGGTGCTTTGCTGGTGACACTGTTGGGGATTTATTCAAAATTGAAGGAATACTGAACCAGCATGGTTACCACAGCATCTTGCAGCGGCATGCTATTCCATCCGCTTTGCGTTTAGTTGGACCATCATTTATTTTTCAACAGGACAATGACCCCAAACACACCTCCAGACTGTGTAAGGGCTATTTGACCAAGAAGGAGAGTGATGGGGTGCTACGCCAGATGACCTGGCCTCCGCAGTCACCAGACCTGAACCCAATCGAGATAGTTTGGGGTGAGCGGGACAAGTGCTAAGCATCTCTGGGAACTCCTTCAAGACTGTTGGAAGACCACTTCAGGTGACTACCTCTTGAAGCTCATCAAGAGAATGCCATGAGTGTGCAAAGCAGTAATCAAAGCAAAAGGTGGCTAATTTGAAGAACCTAGAATATAAGACATATTTTCAGTTGTTTCACACTTTTTTGTTAAGTATATAATTCCACATGTGTTAATTCATAGTTTTGATGCCTTCAGTGTGAATCTACAATTTTTATAGTCATGAAAATACAGAAAACTCTTGGAATGAAAAGGTGTGTCCAAACTTTTGGTCTGTACTGTACATTTTGGATCTTCAATGTGAAATGTATGTAAATTTTATATATGATTTTCATTAATAAACTATTTTTGTAAAAAAAAAAAAAAAAAAAAAATAGTGGCTGTACCTCAAGGTGTCTCAGATCAGCCATATACACAAAAAAGTGCACCTAGAGTACAGAGAGACTACTTGCCAAAGGAGGCAGACTCCCCAAACTCTGTTGTAAATTTTGAGCCCTACAATTGGACTGGTGATGGAACTTTCAGTATAATTCCAGGGACTATTCCTATACTAGTTATTCTGGTTGCTGCTTATATTAGCCATATACAGAGACAGTTACAGTTAAAACTAGCTATGTGGAAACCTGATAGAATTTTGTCACTGTAAAGTTTGTCTTCAGTAATGATCATTATTCCTCTTGCAAGTTACATGTGTGACTCCAGCCTTACAATACTGGTATCTCGATATGTAGGGAACTGGTAAAACTGGTAATGTATCAGTTTTGTACATCCAGTAATCAGATTTTAAGACATCTTTTTACATCATTACCTAACCTTTCCTGTCTGCAGCAACTGGAAACTTGTGTGAGTTGTATAGTAATTGCTTACTTTAGATTTGCTTGTACTGTTTTCTTAAGTAAACATTTTATGACCTTCACAGCAGTTTTGTTGTCTGTAAGCTATTTCTCCAGGAAATGTGAAGTAAATTTCTCATCTGTAATTAAAGGATTTCTTTTTTTTCTCTAGAGGAAATATAAGTGTAATGATTTCACGAACACATCCTCATATCGGTGCCCGTATTACATTGTATTATGGCTTTAACTCTTTTTCTATTATTTTTGCTTTTGAACTTTATTGTGTCTGGCTTGTAGTATATTTGCAGCAGGAATATCTCACATATTAAAAAAAGTGTGATTTTATTTCATTTACTTTTATTATCTGAAGTGATCGAGTACATTGTTTTTGCTTTCAGTGTCAACAACCGAGCTTATCAAATTTAGACAAAGGATTATTTTTCAAACTGTTCATATGTGAGGTAAAGATTAAATAAAAATATTGTTTTGTGCTAGAACCTGTTTCTTTACTATTGTAACTGTAACAGTACTGAAAAATTACTGGAGTTTTAAACAATAAGAAAGATCTCTTTATCAGGAAAGTTTAGTAAAGTTTCTTATAACAGGGACAGATATCTTCAGTTTGAGTTAACGTCTATGTATACAGTGCAATACCCAGAAGAGTTAGTCATAGACAACTATGGAAAGTAATGTTTACAGCTCAATGACACAGCATGAGATGAGGCCCAGGCTAATAATTTGCATGTACCCTGATCGAACTTCCAGGACTGGCGAGTTCTGGGGTGGATCCAAATGTTGGTCAAAACTTGGACCCAGCTCATAAAGTGGCTGACCCAGATTAAAACTTCACCTTTATTACATCATATCAAAAACACAGGTATTTTGTGCCCACTTATGCATTTTGAGCTATATAATCTCTTACTCATGGTGCATCAATATTTAAAAGAACTGCCAACCAATGAAAGATATGTGTCGTGTCACCACACACACACCACATGACCAAAAGCTAAAGAAATCTAGAGATTAAATAATTATTATTCAACATAAAGTTGCATAAGTGGTGCCAATCAATGATGCCAATAATGCACACTGGTGCAATACAGTGTGTGAATGGTGCACTTACACAAAATTCGAAACACAACCTTGCATGATGATAAACCATGACATACATGCAAACACATGTGTGTGTATATATATCAAAATATGCATAGAAATAAAGACATTATACACATATATACACATTATAAGTGTAAACATGTATGTGAAAATAAAAATGAATGAATGCAACTCACTGAAGGCAAAATCTTGGGTCCATACAAGACAATCTGAGATGCTACCACACTAACATGTTAGCAAAGAATCTGAATGATATCAATAGAACGGTTACGTGTACACCAAAAGCCAACGAGTGGAATGAAAGAAACACATGTGGCTGGGTACAACACTACAAACATGGACCATAGCTGTATGGACTGATGATCATATATTACAGCCAAGTGCATTGTTGGCCCCATTATCTGAGTGTTTCCATTCATCTCCAACAAGAAAACATCTTGAAAATGTTGAGGAATTGAATGATACATTTTTGGACAGTTTATGTCAGAAAAAAAAAAAGATTTGGTTATATTGGATTTTTAAATGCCAGAAACTTTTGTTTTCATGTAAGATAAGCTGCCAACCTAGGTGTCTGACAGTGCCTTCTCCCCTCGTTCAATTAAGAAGTATATGTATGGGGGATAAGAGGAATAATTGTCATACAACATTTATCTAAAGTGTATGGCAACCTCATGAAGATGGCTATCCCTGGCACTACCGATCATGCCCTGCCTTAAGCCCCTTCAAAAACCCCTTTGACATGCATGAATTTGAAAAAAAACCTTAAAGAGGGCCTGTCATGTCCTCATCAATGTGTGGTTTTATATCCCGCTTTAAAGTTGACAGTGCAATGAATTCAGCATACTGGCAGCTTTTCTGGTATATGCCCTGGTGCTGGAGATATTGGTGCCGTTATTTTCGGCACCGATATCTCCTCACTATCAGAAGGGTGGGCCTTACAGCCCAAGGCTATTTTAGAGTACAGTCATGGCCAAAAGTTTTGAGAATGACACAAATATTATATTTTCACATGATCTGCTGCCCTCTGGTTTTTATGTGTGTTTGTCAGATGTTTTTATCACATACAGAAATAGAATTGCATTCATATTATGAGTAACAGAAGCTTATATTGACAGTTAGAATGAGTTAATGCAGCAAGTCAATATTTGCAGTGTTGACCCTTCTTCTTCAGGACCTCTGCAATTCTCCCTGGCATGCTCTCAATCAACTTCTGGACCAAATCCTGACTGATAGCAGTCCATTCTTGCAGAATCAACGCTTTCATTTTGTCTGAATTTGTTGGTTTTTGTTTGTCCACCCGTCTCTTGATGATTGACCACAAGTTCTCAATGAGATTAAGATCTGGGGAGTTTCCAGGCCATGAACCCAAAATCTCTATGTTTTGTTCCCTGAGCCATTTAGTTATCACCTTTGCTTTATGGCAAGGTGCTCCATCATGCTGGAAAAGGCATTGTTGAGCGCCAAACTGCTCTTGGACGGTTGGGAGAAGTTGCTCTTGGAGGACATTCTGGTACCATTCTTTATTCATGGCTGTGTTTTTAGGCAAGACTGTAAGAGAGCCGATTCCCTTGGCTGAGAAGCAACCCCACACATGAATGGTTTCAGGATGCTTTACAGTTGGCATGAGACAAGACTGGTGGTAGCGCTCACCTCTTCTTCTCCGAATAAGCTGTTTTCCAGATGTTCCAAACAATCGAAAAGGGGATTCATCAGAGAAAATGACTTTACCCCAGTCCTCAGCAGTCCACTCCCTGTAAGTTTTGCAGAATATCAGTCTGTCCCTGATGTTTTTTCTGGAGAGAAGTGGCTTCTTTGCTGCCCTCCTTGAGACCAGGCCTTGCTCCAAGAGTCTCCGCCTCACAGTGCGTGCAGATGCACTCACACCTGCCTGCTGCCATTTCTCAGCAAGCTCTGCACTGCTGGTAGCCCGATCCCACAGCTGAAACACTTTTAAGAGACGGTCCTGCCGCTTGCTGGTCTTTCTTGGGCGCCCTGGAGCCTTTTTGGCACCAATGGAACCTCTCTCCTTGAAGTTCTTGATGATGCGATAGATTGTTGACTGAGGTGCAATCTTTCTAGCTGCAATACTCTTCCCAGTTAGGCCATTTTTGTGCAGTGCAATGATGACTGCACGTGTTTCTTTCGAGATAACCATGGTTAACAGAAGAGAAACAATGATGGCAAGCACCAGCCTCCTTTTAAAGTGTCCAGTGGTGTCATTCTTACTTAATCATGACAGATTGATCTCCAGCCCTGTCCTCATCAACACCCACACCTGTGTTAATGGAGCAATCACTGAAACGATGTTAGGTGGTCCTTTTAAGGCAGGGCTGCAATGATGTTGAAATGTGTTTTGGGGGATAAAGTTCATTTTCTAGGCAAATATTGACTTTGCAAGTAATTGCTGTTAAGCTGATCACTCTTTATAACATTCTGGAGTATATGCAAATTGCCATTAGAAAAACTGAAGCAGTAGACTTTGTAAAAATTAATATTTGTATCATTCTCAAAACTTTTGGCCATGACTGTACAGTCAAGGGGACGTTCCTCACAACCCAGCGAATACGCTAGGCTGTAAGGCCCACCCTTCTGGGAAAATTAATGGCACTGATATCTCTTACGCTGGGGCACTGTTGGCTTTCTAGCGGTATATAAAAGCACACACCGTTGCGGTTTCCCTACACATATAAGTAAAGCAGAAAGTCAGCAGAGGAAAACTCTGCAGACTTTCTGTGAAAAGCGCTGCGGGAAAAACCTTCATGCGTTTCTGCCACGGTTTTTCCAGTGGCACTTTTTGGCTGCGGTCCGCTACGTGGGGCCTTAGCCTAAAGCTGTATTTTTATCTGTTAGACAAAAGGGAGATTTGTTTTTTACCAATACAGTATGAGTAAATATATGCTAACACTGTCATGTTACTGGCTGTTACTACCTCTAGAAATTTAATGCATACTCGTACATAACTAAGTTACTTCTTTGAGGGTGCCTAAATAAAAGACCAAATAAGTGGCTCTGTCAGATTTTATAGCGCACCATAATACACAGCAAGTTTGCACAAATTATAACGAATATAAAAATAACTGCTATCAACTCTATTGTTATTGTAACTTTAACTTTTTCCATTTATGAGTTATTTGCTAACAGCACTTAACTCACTGAGAAGGGATATACAAACTCAAGCACAACAGCAATAAACAAGCAGGAGAGCGGCGGCATTTTGCTCAGCAGAATACATCATTAAGTGTTCATCGTGAGAGACGATACCAAGCAGGAAATGAAAACAGAAAATGAGAACTGCACATTTAGCTGCTCATTTAAAGTGTTCTCTGTCAATCACAAGGAGCTTCAACTATGGTTATTTATACATTAGCACTTCAGAGTAGCAGTTTTTATCATGTTCAGCTCGATTATGTTGTTGATCAGATCAGGAGGAAACATTTCACCCCAGAGTCAAGATAAACATGAAATAATCTTATCTGATTTTTTTTTAAAGGAACCTCCATGTTGGCAGAATACTGAAATATTTGTCTTTTATTTGTTTTGTATTTTATTTGCTGGAAAAGTAGTAGAAAGAAAGCTATGCAGTTAGTGATACAAGCTTATGACAAAATCTAATCTAGTTTTCCTGGGAGTGTAAAATGAAATAAAATGAAATATGGTGTGAAGTTTCACAAGCTAAGGTTTGCATTCTAGTTGCACTATGTGTAATGCTATACTCTTAATATTGAGCTGTAACAGAAATGTGCCCAAAAGCTTTGAAGCTCTAATTTCGAACTCCATTTTAAAGTGAGCCTCCAATTATAACCAACTTTCCATAAATCAATAGTACAAGCAAAAAAAAACTTTGTAACGCTAAGGCCTATCGCAGTGGGCTGCAGCAAAAAAAAGCTCTGCAGGAGGAAATCCAACGGCATGCATTGCGGTTTTTCACACAGTGATTTTCACAGAGTCCACAGAGGTTTCTTCTGTGGACTTTCTGCTTCCATTATACCTATAGGGAAACTGTCAGTGTTTCTGTAGGTATAATTGACATGGAGCGATTTCCAAAACCTCAAAGGTTTTGGAGATCTCAGCCTGTCTGCTGCGTGTATTTTTCTGCAATGCGAATCCCATCCACCTTGTAGTTACTGTAAAACGCAGTGGTGTTTACATCACATGGGGCCCCGGCCTAAGGGTCAGTTCACACTAGATTACAGGGACTTCGTTCCCCATTGCGCTTAAAATATCCAGAGAGAAAAGTCCTGCAAGCAGGTCTTTTTGTAAGCAGCACTTTATAGTCTATGGAGTCCGCAAGTAACCGCTTTTTAAGCGGATAGGGTTTCCATTTTTAGGGTCCTCAAGTGGTTACAGTTGTTGTCCAGAGAAGTTAACAGAGAGGGCAACAAAGGGGGGAGGGAGGCAGGAGCAGAAGAGTAACTTCTATGATGTCTCTCAAGCACTGAGCACGGGAAATCTTGTTCCCTTAGCTCTCTGTAGCCCACCCTCAGAAGTAGCTGCCATGTGAAACCAGCACTGGAGTGAACAGAACTCTTACTAGAGCAGAGTCTCTGTTTGCCACACTCTCACTCTGCAACTGATTCTTCCTCCTTCTCCCCTCTTCATAGACCTCTAGGGGCCCCAACTATAAAATGATCCCTCAGTAAAGCTGAGCCAGTATCACTCATCTGCATACAGCGCTGTTTCGGGATTTTGTCCCTCATCAGTGCAGAGCATTGCGAAATTGGCTGGCTTGGTGGGAGGCAATGAGTGGCTCAGAAAAGGGAATCTCTCTCCTTGTGGAGAGCACCAGTGAAGGTGTGTAGAGTTTTGAATTGCCTTTTTGCCCTCTATTAAGAATCTGAATATCTGCTATCATATAAAGCCCCACAATGTTGAAACACAGCTTTTTTGTTGCAGATTTTGCTGCAGTTTTTTGAGCCAAAGCCAGGAGTGGATTGAGCAGAAGGTAGAAGTGGATTTGTCTCAAAATAAATGCAGTAAAACCTGCAACAAAAAAAGCTACGTTTCCGCCTCAGCCTAATAGAAGAAATCAACTTGTGCTATTGGTTAAACTGCTGCAGTATGATATTTTATCATAGAATACAACAAAAACCAATGAAAAATCATTGAGAAATAAACAGTTCAGCAGTGTAACCAATTGCATAAGTTAGGGGGCGTTCACACTACTGTTGGTGACCGTCAGTAGTGTCCTTTGCTATTGTCCGTTACAAGATTTAGCATCGGACACTAGCTGAACCGTCAGAAATCCGTTAAAAATTCCATTCATTTCAATGGGTTTTTATATTGTGTCCGTTAGTGTTCGTTTGTGTCCGTTTACACAAAATCCGTCAGAAGTCCGTTTTTTTTTCGTGGCCCTTAGTACAGCGCTATGGACAAACGAGAAGTGTCAGGGAGGGCATTCCTCACAGCGCAGCTAGACTGTCAGGAACGCCCTTCAGTAAACCATGTTACTCACACCGCTGATATCTCCAGCCCCGGGGCACATACAGGGAAAGCCGGCAGTGCGCTGAATTCAGCGCGCTGTCGGCTTTCTAGCGGTATGTGACATGAAAGGTCCTCTTTAAAAAACGGACACTAAAAAAAAAGGACACATTAACATCAGTTAGTGTCCGTTATGATAGGTGTCCGTTTTTTTTTTTTTTTAATGGACACCTTCATAACGGACTCCAACGGTAGTGTGAACCCTGCCTTAGAGTTAACTCTGCTACATCTCAACTTCACATGGCTTTATGGGTGGAGACAGGTTGTAGGAATGGGTTATATCTGAATTATACCAATTCTGCCTGTGTGAGCTTGAAATATAAAATATCAGACTTACTGCATTAGGAAGGAAGAAGTTTAATGAATGTCATTGTTATAACAATTTAGTTACAGACCTCAGAGGAAGAAATGTATAAATCAGAAAACGCTACAGATTTTGATGGGATCTGCCATTAATAAAATGTCTATGGTGTGTATTCAATATCTACCATTGACAAAAATTAATAGTATGGTTTTTCATTTTCTTTTTAAGCCAAAAATACAATGGATGCAAAACTCTTAATGGAAGATCTGTCAAAAACGGTACTGTTGTGTGAATATGGCTGTACTCACAAGAGTGACTTTCAAAATATGGTATGATATAAACTTATTACATAAACTTGTCTCTTGTTCCATTCCACAATAACGTAAATTAGATACCTACTATATATAGTGAAACTTAACATAATGGTAGTAGCACCATTGGAAGCACGCACTAACGTTAAACCATACCGAATGCGTTTGGAAAATGTTTCAATCCCTAACATAACAGAAGCAAAAATATTCTAAGCAAATCCTGTGATTTTTCTGATAATATAGTAAGTAGAACTAGAGCTTTCCGGCAGCCACTTATCTTTATCCATACTTAAACAACTTACATGTTATGCTTTCAGCATATACATATTTATGAGAGAGTTTGATATTATTACATATATAAGGCATGTTTAGCTGCTGATAATTAATATGTCATTTTACTGTAGTATACTGTAAATTATATAGTTATACTCTACTGGAATTCAATGGAATGGTTACTACAAGTGCTACTCTATAAATGTGTTAGAAGTATGCAGATTTTATACATATTTACATCTGTGGACCTATTATTATTCTCATATGCTTTTGATATTAAAGTGCATGCACACAAGGATATCTGAAAATTAAGGGTAAGGCCCCATATTGTGGAAAAGCTGTTTTTTTGTTGCCAATTTTGCTGTGTTTTTTGAGCCAAAACTAGGAGTGGATTGATCAGAATGAAGAAGTATAAGCATTTCCCATACATTTCCCATAAAAGTTGTATCCACTGTTGACTTTGGCTGAAAATTCCACAGCAAAATCTGCAACAAAAAAAAATCAGCTTTTGCATAATGTGGACCTTAGCCTAAATGTGCACGAGTGGGTGGTGTTAATTATTTTATATCTACTGGATACATAACTACAGTATAGGAGAATGGTCATATGAATGGGAGAACATGATGCAGAAGACAACTGCTGGAGGTCAAGACACTGTATGAGAATGCCAATCTACCAACAGTTGTGCATACAGTGTCCATATTAGGACATCCTCAGATATCAGTGTCAAACATCAGATTAATAGCAGTTTACAACAGTGACTTTGACTTTGATTCTGACAGTGACTTTGACTTTGATTCTGACAACGACTTTGACTTTGATTCTGACAACGACTTTGACTTTGATTCTGAAAACGACTTTGATTCTGACTCTGACTTTGATTCTGACTTTGATTCTGACTCGAACTTTGATTCTGACTCTGACTTTGACTCTGACTTTGATTCTGACTCTGACTTTGATTCTGACTCTGACTTTGATTCTGACTCTGACTTTGATTCTGACTTTGATTCTGACTCTGACTTTGACTCTGACTTTGATTCTGACTCTGACTTTGATTCTGACTCTGACTTTGATTCTGACTTTGATTCTGACTCTGACTTTGATTATGACTCTGACTTTGATTCTGACTGACTTTGATTCTGACTCTGACTTTGATTCTGACTCTGACTTTGATTCTGACTCTGACTTTGATTCTGACTTTGATTCTGACTCTGACTTTGATTCTGACTTTGATTCTGACTCGAACTTTGATTCTGACTCTGACTTTGACTCTGACTTTGATTCTGACTCTGACTTTGATTCTGACTCTGACTTTGATTCTGACTCTGACTTTGATTCTGACTTTGATTCTGACTCTGACTTTGACTCTGACTTTGATTCTGACTCTGACTTTGATTCTGACTCTGACTTTGATTCTGACTTTGATTCTGACTCTGACTTTGATTATGACTCTGACTTTGATTCTGACTGACTTTGATTCTGACTCTGACTTTGATTCTGACTCTGACTTTGATTCTGACTCTGACTTTGATTCTGACTTTGATTCTGACTCTGACTTTGATTCTGACTTTGATTCTGACACTGACATCTGCAGTTTCTGATTGGCCAACAGATGAGGTCCACCCCCTATATAACTGTACTTTACAGGGGCTTCAGACTCTTCAGACCTCAGTCCTCACAATAGTGGCAGAAGAATCATTTCAGTGCATCAATAGGTACAGACATTTCTGACTTTTACTTATCCTAAATAATACTTCATGTTTACTGCTCCCTTAGGGGGCGTTCACACTACTGTTGTATGTCTGTTCTGATAGGGTCTGTAAAAAAAAAATGGACACCTATCATAACAGACCGTAACTGATGTTAATGTGTCCGTTTTTTAGACTCTCCGTTTTTGCTTATTTTTTTGTTCTTCTTTCTGAGTATATGCAGAAATAACCCAACAGTATAACGGACAACCGTCCGTTACTTTCAGTTAGCCATAGACATTAATGTTAAAAAAATAATGCACGGTTAATGCCTGCACCCCGCGTTATTCTGTCCGCTAAAAAAAAAAACCACATGTCATGGATTTGATGAGAAAGGACATTAATGGACAACATATCAAATCCCAGTGAAATCCCCCTGGGCTATCTACAAATTTGCCAGTGGCTAACTTGTGGCAATTTACTGGCACAGCATAGTGAATGGCATCTAAACAGGTCCCATTCACACTGTGCAGTTTCTGGGCTGCTTGAAAACCTCAGATGTTCTCTGACTTTCATATGTGATTGAGTCACAAGTCAGCAGTCAGTATGAAGCACATACAATGTTACACTGTGATTGGCCAGGATGCCTGACCTCTGAGTGACATCACTGCTCACACTAAGGAGTAGAAGATACTTGTATAAGGCTGCAGGCTGAGAGCTCCATGAGTCTGATAAAAAGTTGTCTGACACAAAGTTGTCTGATACCTGACTGAGTCACAGATGAAAGTCAGAGAACATCTGAGGTTATCAAGCAGCCCAGAAACTGCACAGTGTGAATGGGACCTGTTTAGATGCCATTCACTATGCTGTGCCAGTAAATTGCCACAAGTTAGCCACTGGCAAATTTGTAGATAGCCCAGGGGGATTTCACTGGGATTTGATATGTTGTCCATTAATGTCCTTTCTCACCAAATCCATGACATGTGGTTTTTTTTTAGCGGACAGAATAACGCGGGGTGCAGGCATTAACTGTGCGTTATTTTTTAACATTAATGTCTATGGCTAACTGAAAGTAACGGACGGTCGAACAAAAAAATAAGCAAAAACGGAGAGTCTAAAAAACGGACACATTAACATCAGTTACGGTCTGTTATGATAGGTGTCCATTTTTTTTTTTTACAGACCCTATCAGAACAGACATACAACAGTAGTGTGAACGCCCCCTAAGGGAGCAGTAAACATGAAGTATTATTTAGGATAAGTAAAAGTCAGAAATGTCTGTACCTATTGATGCACTGAAATGATTCTTCTGCCACTATTGTGAGGACTGAGGTCTGAAGAGTCTGAAGCCCCTGTAAAGTACAGTTATATAGGGGGCGGACCTCATCTGTTGGCCAATCAGAAACTGCAGATGTCAGTGTCAGAATCAAAGTCAGAGTCAGAATCAAAGTCAGAGTCAGAATCAAAGTCAGAATCAAAGTCAGAGTCAGAATCAAAGTCAGAATCAAAGTCAGAGTCAGAATCAAAGTCAGTCAGAATCAAAGTCAGAGTCAGAATCAAAGTCAGAGTCAGAATCAAAGTCAGAGTCAAAGTCAGAGTCAGAATCAAAGTCAGAATCAAAGTCAGAGTCAGAATCAAAGTCAGAGTCAGAATCAAAGTCAGAGTCAAAGTCAGTGTCAGAATCAAAGTCAGAGTCAGAATCCAAGTCAGAATCAAAGTCAGAGTCAGATTCAAAGTCAGAGTCAGAATGAAAGTCAGAGTCAGAATCAAAGTCAGAATCAAAGTCAGAGTCAGAATCAAAGTCGTTTTCAGAATCAAAGTCAAAGTCGTTGTCAGACTCAAAGTCAAAGTCGTTGTCAGAATCAAAGTCAAAGTCACTGTTGTAAACTGCTATTAATCTGATGTTTGACACTGATATCTGAGGATGTCCTAATATGGACACTGTATGTGCAAGCAAAAATAAAATCAACTGTGAGATGATCTGAGAGCTCCTTATAGGGTTATAACTATTGGCGCTCCATGCAGCGTAAAGGCCGTGGCAAAAACCACAGCATTTTACAGTTAGCGAATCCCATCCACACATTGCAGAAAATACCCACAGTGGAAATGCTTCAATTTCCAAAACCTTTGCGTTTTTGTAAATCGCAGCATGTCAATTATACCTATGGAAACGCTGGCAGTTTCCCGATAGGTATAATTGAATAAAAAAATTTTTTTAAAATCACAGCATTTCCACTGCAGATTTTTTCTGCAATATGTGGATGCGATTAGCCAGAATCCCATCTACTTCACAGGTAATGTAAAACGCAGCATTTTTTGCCACAGTGTTTTAGCCGAGACCAAAACGCTGCTATCTCACAATGTGGGGCCCTGACCTTAAGCTCTGTGCTGGTTACAGACTGTGATCAACAAGCTTTGGTCCTGCCCAAGAACTACAACCATCAAGCTCTGTACCATTTAAGAGACTGTAACCACCAAGCCTTATACCCATATGTGACTATAACTGCCAAGTGCCCAGTATTGTAACCGTAAAGCATTGTGCCTCTGTTGGAGCAAGATTTGAATCAACTTAACTGCCTTGTATCGGACTCATACTTGAGTGAGTTCTCTGCCAGGGTCAAGGGCCACAACCAAGACTGATCCTGTTACATACAGTTTGGTGCATTTCTCATGAAACTGGAAGGTATGTGGTGATAGACCTGATAATTGAGGTACAAATGAGCAGCAAATTTAGAAATGGCATAGAAAGGTAGAAAAAGGCACTGTGATGATTTCCATAACAAGCACAGGCCATTCTTTCTGCCTCTTTCCAAGTCTGTCATTACTACACATTATTATACAGGGACCGATTGTACGCTAGATGTCGATTGAAGGTGTACATCTGACTGCTAGAAATATAATAATAATGTTTCAGCTTCAAGAGATTTAATGATATGCTATATTAAGCACTAATTAAAATGTCGAACAAAGCTACCTCTGACACATTTATTTTCTGACTGCTCCCACTCAATAATTCTTATAATATTTGGTGCAGGGAAAAATAAAATGGATGCCCTTATTATTGGAGCTTTAATGCTCCCAGGCCACTTATCACTGTGGGCAGCCTGTTTACAGTCCATTCTAACAATCCTGCTGGGTCCTGGTAATTCTTGTACAAATTGAGATGTAAAAGGATCAGTACGAATAATAATAATATCAAGTGAATATGATTTTAATCAAAGACCTAAAGACATCTAATTAGTCTCCATTTCTTTTGCTAAGATTAAATTGGCTCCACATGACAAATTGGTCTTTGATAGGGTAGCCTCACTAATACTTCATTGTGTGGCCCATGTAAATTATAACATATGATGAATGGAACACAGTGCTGGTTGTAATGATAGCCCATGAAGAATATAGAAATTTCCCTGACACCTTAAAACTACAGAGTCCGATCATTAACAAAGCTCTGACTGCATTATGTGATTAGAAATCCCCTGACTTAGGGTAAATGTCTATTAGCATTATTAAATCATGTATTACTAGGTTAAAAGCAAAATAAATATGTCATCTATTCATATAAATAATGACACACTTACAGAATGACCACAGAAAACTAAAAATTACATTTGGACTAAAATTAAGTTGTTCTGCAACATTGAAACACAATGGAATTTACCGAAATGCAATGAATTAATTCTGCCACTAGATGGCTTGTATGAAGATTGCTGCCCAGGATGTGAAAAAAATATTACAAGAAACAAATGTGGTAAAATAACAAAATAGCAAATAATTACTTGTTAAATCCTCAGCCACTTTAATGCTGCTGCTCTGGTACCCCCGGTCTCTGTTTACTTCCCCACAGTGATATATTGCATATGCAAGTGACTGCTGCAGCCATACACTGGTCTCATGATGTCTGCATGCATTGTTCAAGAATGTTAAGGCCAGTGATTGGCTGCAGTGGTCACATGAGCATGTACAACATGTCATGACTGTAGGACAAGCAAACAAAGTGCATTGACTGCATTGGAAAGATTTAGTCAGTGATAGGAAGCTGACAAATCAATCTGTGGTCAGCTGATCAGCAAAGTAGTTCATGAGCCAGGTTCGTTCTGCATTTTCTAAAAATTTTGGATCCAGCCAAGCCTGAAATTTTTGGGGTTTGACACCCAAGAATTACTATTATACTCTGGGGTCTCTTTAACCCCCAAAGTATAACAATTGGAAGACATGGGAGGGTGCCCCAGATAATAAACACTCATAGTCACCTTCCTTTGCCTCTCCTGGGCTCTTTCGCAGCACTCAGTGATCTTTTCATGGAGTCTTCTAGACTCCTGGGTGACATCAGGGTCAGTTTCCCAGGTCACCTCTGAGGCCCAATCACATACCTAGGATGTGTTGACGTCATGATGCTTGCCAGAGACACCAGAGTGTAGTAATAATACTTCCAGTTTGGACTGAACCAGTTTGGTCTGAAACTAAACTTGCGGATGAACCTTGCAAATAATTGCAAAAAGAATCTTTTGAGGTTTGTCCATCTCTATTCAGCAATGTGACTGGTTCTGCTGTTCAGGTGGACCACAATAGACAGTCCATAAAGAGTGTCCTTGCCTACTTTTATAGGCAACCTTCCTATACACTTCAAAAACTAAAGCTGAGTCCACTGTACATAGTGGTGTATTCATTCATATGCGTTTTAATGCAGATGACCTTCAGCGGGTAAAACCATTTCTCTGTTCAAAAGCAAACAGGATTATTATCTGTAGATAAATGTAAATTTCCTGTTCAGATGTACTGTAGGTTATAAGCCACAGATATTGTCACTGAGTCATCATATATATAACTGAGGCCAGATGGGATATATTATGTGGCTGTGTGTCATTCTAGTGAATGACAAAACACTTATTAGCCAGCCGCCCCTTGCTCCAGGGACGTTTCCAAGTTTCGAAGTTGTGTCCCTAGAAATGTCCTTGTTTTTCATTGCTGACCAATGTGTAAAATAAATTTCCTCCTCTGCACTGATCCATCTCTAACCATCTATTCACACCCTCTGGCTTTTAAAGTTAATATTAATTGACATCAAATGAAATGTAACACATTTTAATGAAATTTGTTCAACATAATATAATGCAGATTACAGCATAGCCAGCCAGGCCTTGGAAAGAGACTATTGATGGACTCGAATTCACTAGCTCAGCACACAAGCGTCCCTGAAAATTATTTAAAAATGTTGGCAAATTTGCAAAATCAGAAAAGTAGCCCTGGTTATGCTTGAGTCTAAATTCTATCATTCTTGTACTTCATTACTCGTGAGAATATCAATATATACATGAATATATTTTGCACATTCAATTGTGAAAACAAGTCAAAGACAGAGAACAGAACTCTTACCGATCACATAGGCAAGCAGCAGTGCAAGTGTTACTGTAATTGCTGTAGCACTCAAGGCCGTACATTTCCAGTTACAACACCGGTAAGATTTGTTAAATGTGAAGGCAGGCCTGGAGAAGGTGCTCCTGGGCAGAGGTCTTGGAGGTGGAGAATAGACTGTATTTGAAGTTAGAGGGTAGTTCTGGCTGGCAGCACTGAAGATTGGAGATGTACCAGATCCGTGCTTGAAGAGGAAATGCCTGCAAGGATAAAAAGGCACAAAATGCTATAAACATCATCAGCATGCAGCGAGCGGCGACAATAATCATTAGCCAGCTCTACTTGATCATTAATTCTTTTGTAGCAACACCTTTTACAAACTTCATTAGCAAAACACACATTGTACGGAGCCTACTTAGCATTTAAGTACTGTACGACCTCGAAAAAGGCAATGAATTTGGCATCCACAAAAAAGCACATATGTTTTGTGATTAATACAAGCTGAAGCGACATATTTAAGGAAATAATTCATGATTGCCAACACATCATTATTGTTTTTTTGATGAGAAAATCACAAGGTTCTATAAAAGGTCTGTACTATTGAGAACTGAATAGCTCCATGAGCTCGCCTCTCATTACAGAAAACTGAACAGACAGACATTAAAGAGGTTAGATTTCAATGGGGCAGCGCTGCAATACCTACACTCGCTCCTACAGTTTGTATGGCCAATGAGCAGCGCGGCTCACGGAATGTAAACAATACCGAAAGTCACACAGTCTGGGTACTGGTGATGTTAGACCAGTGATAGGGGTGTCGGACTCCTGCAGATCTAAAATTGATGGCCTATCCTATGGTAGAAACTGGATAACTCCTTTAAAATGCATTAAACCTCATAGAAAGAGGCTTTTGCTTGTATCATTTCATCAATTCTGTAGATACAGTAAAACTCCTTTAGGTTAAGGCCCCACGTTGCGAAACACAGAATTTTTTGTTGCAGATTCTGCTGTAGTTTCCTGAGCCAAATCCAGGACTGGCTTGAAAAAGAATAGCAAATATAAAGGAAGTGCTTCGACGTTTCCCGTCTGTTTAATGCACTCCTGACGTGAGGCCTTAGCCTTAGTCTGGCATTAATAGGTTCTGATAAGCTGTAGATGATCTATATATTAGTCAGAGAAAATTATATTAATCCCTACGTGCACCAGGATGTACATGAACAATAAAGCTAACATAGCATTTTTACCGCAGAGTTGAAGCCATAAAAACAAAATCCGTAAAAAATGTCAGTACTGCATTTTTTTTTTTCAATTCCACTTCATTCAGAATTTTTTCCAGCTTTCCAGTACATCGTATGGAATATTAAATGGTACCTTTACAGTGCAATTTGTCCCACAAACATTAAGCCCTCATATGGCTCTGTGAATGTACCATTTTCAAGTACAACTTGTCACGCACAAATCAAGCCTTCATATGATTACATAAATGGAAAAATGAGAAAGTTAAGACTTTTGGAATGCAGGAGTAAAAAACGAAAGCACAAAAATGAAAAATGTCTTCGTCACGTAAGGGTTAAACTTACTTGTAAGACGGCTCAAAATAAAATACTGCCAGGACAGAATATTGTTTCTAAATATAGACTACAGATAAATGGCTGCTATTCCCTGTAGGTAGCCATACACCCCCAATGGCTACTTTCTACTCTAGAGTGACAGCTCTAGCTTACCTCCAGAAGATCAGTAAAGGGGAGGGGTTGGGAAGCATTTACTGTGGAGAGTCCAGGACATTTCACAGTATGAGAATGCCCAGCAGAACCTTTGCATCGTGCTGCAAGATGGATTACTACTGTACTATGACCATGAACATACTGCCATACTGAGAAAGCCTGCCTTGAACCCTGATGTCATGTGATACCTCTTTGTTTTCCCTATTCTTTCACAACAGCCTTCATTATTCCAGTATAAACATAAAAATCCAGCATCCATGCTATGAGTAAGGGTCAGTATGCCCTGAAACTCGTAACCTATCGTTTTATATAGACCTTTGTCACTCTATGTTGATTTTTTAACACATGGATTAAAAGTTACATTTTATATGAAGATTGCTGTTGGATGCTGGCTTTTTATGTTTATACTGGAATTACTTGTTATACTCCTTGAGTCTAGGGAGACTTTTCCGGGCACCACGACATTTGGAGTCAATCTATATTTATTGGGTGAGCTTTTAGAGGTTTTTTTTCTTTTTGTTAGCCTCCATTATTGTCAGTTCTTCTGAACTGAACCACAAAAAAATTAATTCAGGGGTGTGAGGGTGTGCATTATGGCTGTGGGTATATTTCTTAATGCTATTTTGGGGTATTATTCTATTGTCTGCTTTGGTATTGATTGTTCTGTATTGTACTGTAGTCAGCCATGTCTTGTCACATTGTCTTTGTGATGGGGCTATGTTTTTAATGGGGATTTATTTAATCCTCATTAATGTTTTAATATTTTAATTATTTTAAGTCTGTATGTTTGGTACATTAATAAAGTTTACATTATTTTTGATAGTATTTCTATCTATAGACACTTTCTGAGTGCAGTGTTTTGGTGTTTCAGTTCCCCACTCCTGATTGTCTGTCCCCTGTCATGAGGGCTGCCTGCAAGGCATGATGGGAAAACCTGCCTGCTCCATTGCCGAGTCTTACAAATTGAACCACAAAAAATTGTCGTCATTCTAGTTCAATTTTTGTGTCAAATCAGGTTTGTTACGAACTGGTCTACTAGTGGTTTAAGAAAGGACTAAGGGTGAACAGGCAACAGAGTCATGGATGCTTAAGGATAGTGATGTGCGCGCACCAGAGATAGCTGAAGTACAGCAGGGAAGCATCCATCCAACAGGGGAACGCCTCAACTGCATTCACAGTAGGGGTAAAGCACCACCGTTCTCAAGATCAGAGGGGTCTCAGTGTTCAGATCCCCACTGATTATTTATACTCTGTCCTAGCGGTAGAGGATAAATATGCTTTGTGGCGTAACCAAAATAAAGCATTGACATTTCAAAGTTTACAGCCATGCTGACCTCATTGGCCTGATTTACAATTTGTCCATATTTGCTGTATTTAGTATCTTAATTACACTAATGCATAATAGATTATTACCAATATATATATATATATATATTTATCCTGATTGAACATATGGTCATGTAATAATATGGCTAAGGGTGTAATAAGCATAATTAATATCACCTTTTCGTATGATAAGCCATTTCTATTTTCTAGTATTGACTTTTTCTATTATGAAATTCAGTTAGATGCTCATTTGCTGAAGACATACATTTTACTACAGATAGATATACAGCTGGACATACATCTTTCTCTTCTGTTTCTTGTAAACTGTAGCACAAAATTGCATTTTAGCATGGGGTATGTTATTTACTGCAGAGTTTGTAATATAACTTTCATTTTCAGGTATATATGTTATATGACTGGGTATATGTCTTAGAAAAGTAATTATCCTCAGTGATTTTATCACCCTATTGCAATTCTGAACACAAAATGTATTATTATTGTAATGTATTATCCAAGAAAGTGGAAAATTTTACTGCAGTTTACTGTTTAACATTTCTTGTTCTCAGTATAATATTCTATAGTATACTGTGGTGTCCCATGAGCCTTCTGCAAGATAAGAGAAAGGCAGAGCTATATGGCACTGTAGCTGACTTGGAGGTGCAAGATATAAAAAATAGCCCTGTAGTCACACTAAGCAAAATTTATATAATCCACAAACAAATCCTTAAAGGGGTTGTCAAGGGATTACAGTACTTGGGCAGGAGGAGAAGGTGAAACCCAAAAAAAATCATAGTCACCTTGCCCTGGCGCTCCAGTGTCTCCTGGTGCTGTCCGATCCAGCACGTGCTGGCGGAAGTCCTTGCTGCACATGACCACTAAAGCCAATAAGTGGCCTCAGTTTACCTAAGAAAAAGTACTGGTGACATATGTGAGTGATGTCACTGGTTTTGTTTCCTGTGACTGCTGAGGCCAGGATAGATGAGTATGATTTAATAATTTTTTTTTTTTTTTTGTTCACCTTCCCCAAGCTCCTGCCCAAGTCCTCTAATTCCTGGACAACTGATTTAAAGGGGTCCAGAAACTCCTGATGATCAGTGGTTTTATCTATGGGAGAGGATGCAAGTGGATATACATTAATGGAAATGTAGTTATAAATAAATGTAGCTATATATAAATGTAGTAATACTTTCCAGAGCAAAAACAGTTTTCCATTACGGCTAATAAAGGGGTTCCTGAGTTCCACCTCTGTGATGTTCTTAAGCCCTGATAGGACAAATAGACAATTCAAGAGACAATGGATGAGATATATTATCTCCCTACACCAGTTTCTACTATGGGTTTGCAACTTTTAAAAGACCAGTTGCACATTTTTTGTGCAAGTGGCACACTGGCCCATGATGGGGACATAGCAGGACATGGTAGGGCAAATTTATTATCATTTATGCCAGTTTTATGGCATAAATGATAGTGAAATGTATTTCTGGTGTTGATGTTAGTCTCGGTGCACAGCAGAAGATGTGTATAATTTATGATTAGGCGCATTCTCCAGTGGCAGACTGGCGTTTCCAACACTAGCCTCAATCAATATTCCCTTTTGTTTAAAGATACACACATAATTTAGCCCCTTCCTTTTAGCTATTTGTGGGGTTTAAGCACCTGTATCCCCATTGAACAACGCTTCTGTCTTGCCAGTTATTCAGCCCTAAGGAGTCTGGCAGATCCTAGCAACTGAAGGTAAAAAATTAAAACATTATGGAGTCAAAAGGTCTTAAAGAGGTAAAACAGGTTGTCAGGATGTTAGAAAACCCCCAGTAGCAATATAATAAAATAAAGTAGCAACCAATACTTACCTGTTAAATCCCTCACCAATGTTGCTATGGTGGTTTCCCTTGGTTTTCCTTTTATATGCTGTGATGATGTGCTGTACATCACATGTTATTTTAGAATTGGAGGTATGATTTAAAATTTGTACACTGAATTTTTCTAATATCTAAAACTTTAAAAAAGTTTAGTTTCCATTTTACCTAGTGACTTGCAATAGAAGGCTAAAGCTCACCCCAGTTTTTCGACAGTCACATAAAATTGGGACTGCCAGAGATTTACAATAGGGCACAGAAATAATAAGAGTTGAACTGGGGGAGGCAATGATGTTTAAAATGTAATTTACAAGAATGAGAGTTATATTCGTAGCATGGTATATGAAATGCCAAGCAAACTGTAATGAATAGTGCAACCTACTGTGAACTGCTCAAACCTCACATTTTTTCAACATATTGCGAGATATTGGATCAGCTAAAGTATTCTGAGAACAAGCAGTAAAAAATGAACAAGAAAAGGTTGATTTCCAGAGAATTTTCTACATAAAGCACAGTGCTGTGAGTCCTGCCAGTTATTTCATTTGGAAGGAGTCACCAGTCACTTAATGTAGATATATAGTCCTCCAGTCTAGTGGCTTTCTGCTATCCAATATTTCTGGAAATGCACTAAGGTTAATGAGATGCCAACTGACACATACATTTAATCCACCATCCAGCTTTAAAAAGCAAATTTATTGAATTTTTGTTTCTTAATGGGAAAGTCTTACATGTGAGATATTGATCGAAAGCTGTGGTGCTTGCTGGGTTTCACAAGGAGCACGGCTGAAAGCGGAACAATGCTGACATAACTGAAAAGTATTATTAAAGAGAACTAATAATCAATTGTGTGCAATCATTTTCATTGTTTTCCTGCTCGAGACTAATACACAGATGAAACATATGAAATAAACATACAGGAGGCACTGGAAATGACAGCAGCATCCGTGAGTACGTCTGTCAAATCTGACATTTTAGAGGTATCATCTGTATAATACGTATATTACAGCATTTATGGAATTTTCCAAATCTGATTCGCCTCTATAGTTCATGGGTTTGGGGCTGGGATATGAAGTTAAAAGGATCTCAGTGCACAGATTTTCTCAATGTCAAGTCTTCCACTTGCATGCCCACCTCTCCATAATCCATAATAAGAGGAATAAAACAAATACTGAAGTCATGTAGTCGTATAATGCAATGCTAAATCAAATGTCCTTGTTCCAAGCATCATAAAGGCAGATCAGGCAAAGATAACCAGAATATCTACAAATTACTTACAGGCATATACCACAAAACATGTTATAAATGGCTTATAGACAAAAAAAACACAAATGGATTTAGTACTTCATATTAAAAAATACATTTTTTTCATACATTACATACATGTTACATAAACATGATATTTGCTCACACTGCTGTATATCCTATCCAAACATTATAAATAATCGACCAGTATATAGTATACTCAATAACTCACAATAATATGCTACACACTAGATCTCTGTCACCACAATATAACTACCTAAACAGGTAACCACATAACCATAGTACCCACAGCCATATTTACAGCTTCCTGATGAAGCCCACGCGAAACGTGCATTGATATATTCAGCCCCTTCATCGCCTCATGAGTTTATAGTAAGTACGGCTGTGGGTACTATGGTTATGTGGTTACCTGCTTAGGTAGTTATATTGTGGTGACAGTTAGAAATTCTAGTGTGTAGCATATTATTGTGAGTTATTGAGTATCAGTATACCATATACTGCCTTACTGGTCCATTATTTATAATGTTTGGATAGGATTGGAGTTGATATAGGGGGGGATATGGTTATATTGTCTATCCTATCTGGCGTGTTTTTGTAATATGTACGTATTTTTAAGACATTATTATAAGTAACATTTTTAGTATTTAATATGAAGATCATAAATAACTCAATTTATGATTTTTGGTCTATATTGATGTTGGGAGTTTTTCATGTAGATGATATACTGCTATATTTTGGTTAATATAAATGGCTTATGTATCATTTATAGTAAAGCTGTTCAAGTTTTTTTCAGACATTAGTCTTAAAATGTAACAATTCTACACTGTGCATATACTATACAAATAAGTCAGACTTGCCAACATTGTATCAAACTTGGGAAAAAGTCCCCTGTGCAAGAATTTGTGTATGGGCTCCCCAGGTTTAAAAGGACTCACCAGAACCTAGTGTATCAACACAGCCCTGCAGATAGAGAGATTAGGGCACCTGAAACAAACAGTGTTTTCCCCTTATGAGTCTGTGCCTTGCTTGCCAAGATATCACTGTTTTATCAACATGCAAATGAACTTTTTGGAGCAAGGAGGGTGTTGCTATTGCTGCAAAGAGGTAAGCAGTAACTCTCTTGTTTCTCCAAAGAGCAAAGAACAAGAACAAAAATGTCAATATTTTTGGAAACTGAGGTCACCCTACGGTTACATTCACACGTCTATGGTGCCAAATGGATGTGAAAAATGGACAGTTTTCATGGCTGCCTTGCACCCGAGGGGCACTCATTTTCATGGATCCCTCATACATTTGATTGTATGGAGGAATCTATGAAAACAGACAAAAATAAAACATGACCATTACAACGGACTGTCAAAATATCAGTCATGTAAATAGCCCCCATTGAATTTGTATGCATTGAATTTAATGTGGTTGTGTGACAGCTGTTAACAAAATGACCATCACATGGCTGATATTTACTGTCAGGTGAATATAGCTTAACCTATCTATCTGCAGAGTTGCAGGATACTGTGATACACTCCTTTAAAGTGGCACACTTCATACAACAATATATGCTATACATATATCAGACATACAGAAAACATGTCACAAATGTGAAGCACAAGTCACATAAGCACAGGACGCACAAAATAGACATCATACAACCACAGAAACACGTGTTTGAGAAGCAGAAAGTATGGCATAGAAGCACCACACATTTTTCATACAAACATAAGCACAGCAACATGTCACAGAAGCACAGTACGGACATCATACAAGCACAGCAGCATCACGCAAAGACGTCAACCTAGGAGAGCCCTTCACAGTCACGAATGGCAAGTTGCAGCAAAAGTGGGAGTGGTCTTTTAAGGGGTGTGGCCTTTATAAAAGGGCACAGTTACATATATCCAAACCCCATATAATAATATTAGACCCCAGATTGTTACTGCTAAAGCCTTATATTAATATTCTTTTCATTAGGTTTATTTTTTTCTCAAAGCAAGCTTTTTCTTTCCCTGCATGATATATAGAGAAATCTCTTTATATGCCAGTACACTGTATTCTTAGAAGATATATTTACGCATTTTAAGTATACAAAGTACAGGCATATAGAGATCTCTCTATATTGCTATTTCAGCTTGGTACAAGAAAAAAAAAGCTCTACTGAAACTAATAGAGATTGTGGCTCAGTCAGTAGAGTAACAGCCTTGTATGCTCCGGTTTGTGTTCATTAGGTACCCTCCTCATTAATATTCACTGAACCAAGATGATGTCACAATGCAGTGAATATTAATGAGCTGAGAGGTGAAAGAGACTATGCATCTGTTGAGGGAACCTGAAAACTGGAGACCTGGGTGAGTTGACATGTCTGCACACATCACACAAGTACAGCACACATATCACATATAATAATAATAATACATTTTATTTATATAGCGCCAACATATTCCGCAGCACTGCACAACTTGTAGGGTTCAAGTACTGACAAAAAAGATACATTACAAAGAAATATTCAATTCACACACTTGGACTGAGGGCCCTGCTCGCAAGAGCTTACAATCTATGAACACATATGTGGCAAACACATCAAACAAGTTTGGCACTTATGTCATGCAAGGTCAACATATACAATATAACAACAGGACGTTCAGGACACATGTAATTAAAATAAAGAAAAACAAGTCATACAAGTGCACATGTCACGCAGGTGCGTCACACAATGTCACGCAAGCTTAGTAACATAAGTCATACAAGTGCAGATGAGTCACAAATAAGTAGAACACACAAACACAGGTCACTCAAGCTCAGAGGGAAAAGTGCTGCACAATCATAGCACTCAGGACACTCAAGCACAGAGGAAAAACTGTAGCACCAACATTCAGACAGCACAGAAATTGTACCAGCATATCAGACACAAACTGCAATGTGCAAAAATAGTATTGTACTATACACACTTCAATAAAACTGGATCATGCTGTTATGCATATTCTTTACACATCCTGGTGCTGACTTCCAGTGACCTGAAACTTGCAGATACAAAGCCCCACCCACCATTGTGACTAATACCTGCCCCCACCCAAATGGCGCTTTATCAGGAAGTAGAGTACTAGGGCCTGATGCAACAGTAATGTGCAGTCTCGCACAAGGATACTGCTAGTGGTAAAATGTTGAATTTGCTTAAAATGAAAAAGCTACATGTATATTCTACTGTTCAATAATGTTTAATGTGCTTTTATCAGTAAACATACTATTCCTTTTCTACTGCGTCATCTTAGTAAATGGGACTAGAGGTGGGAGTGATAAGCAGACACTATTCCCATCCGTGATTGTAGAGTGCCCTGTGAGTGGATACTAAATGCCTAAGAGACTCCATGTTACTAGTGACTGGAAGTAAGCTGTGCCACAAGCAATGCCTGTTAAACTGACAATCTTTCTCCTGTGTCTTTAATTGCACTTCACAGCAAGATCACCCCAAACTACTATCAGCCAGAGGCTCAAACTAGAGTGTGCCCAGGGAAACTTCTACCATCTGTTTTATCAGTACATTGCCCTCATGATGTGCCACCCTAGGGTCCGTGGGGGGTTTTAGTGCAAAGCCACCTTAAACAGAGAGGGAGAATCCAGCAGCCACCTTACCTGTCACCCATGACACCTTCTCCATATTGCTTCTCCTGGGATGTTGCAAATGTTCTTGAAAAGGCTATCTCTCTCCTCTGAGCCCCTGTGCAGCTGCACAGGCTATATGACTGTCCCTGAACAAGTAGTATAATGTTGTAAAGTGTTAGCCATATAAAGTAATGGAAGAGTGAACAAATCAGGAGACACCTTTTAGAGGCTAACTGAGTATATTTGATAGTAAGCTTTCGAGAGTGCTAGCTCTCTTCTTCAAACATGGTGTAATACAAGGAACTGAAAATTCACACACTCTTTATACACACAAGACATAGATCTTCAAAGGATCTTAGAATCTTTAAAGAAAACAAAATGCAATATATGTAGAGAAGTTATTTACAACAGGTCAGGAAATAAACAGTCTGGAAAACTTGTGGGGCGTGAATGAGGGATCTGTTATCTAAGAGAGCTAGCACTCTCGAAAGCGTACTATTAAATATACTCAGTTAGCCTCTAAAAGGTATCGCCTGATTTCTTCACTGTCCCTGAACAAGTCATACTATATTTGCTAACTTTGAAGGGGACATGTGTCAGGTTCAGAAGACAAAAATTGCTGTCCTTATGGGAGAAGATAGTACTCCACTAGCTGCAACAATATGGTATCCTGATATCCAAATGAGTACTAAAGCCAATAAAAAAAAAATCTTACTTGGAGCATTGCCAGATGTGAACTGAAGAAATGTAAAGTCAAACTCCAAGAGCTCTGAAGAATTGGATTCTTTATTCATAAGATGCCCTGCATTTCAACCTTGTACTGAAGTCTTATGAGCAAAGAATCCAATTCTTTATAGCTCTTGTAGCCTAACTCCATGTTTCTTCACTCCACGAACAGCAGTGCTCTATTGGCTTTGGTATTAATATTTCCCAACAGTGATATAAGCAGGAGAGGAAGAAAAATCCATAGACAACACAAACTAGCATCTCTGGAAAAATATGAACATAGGGTAGTATGATCTGAAAAAACCTTCAACTTTCTCAATGTATACTACAGTGTCTACATTGTCTACACTGATCTTTCATCTGCTGAATATACTGACATACGGATAAAATCACATAAAAAGAACCTGCATAAATGAGCTCACCTGACATTTTTGCGATTGTGTGCAACAAAATAACATTGTATTGTATGACCTTGGTAAGAAAGTACGGTATGAGTATCATGCTAACATGAATAGAAATGTATGTGATTCTGTAAAAAAGGGGAATTCTAGAATATACCATGCAGAAGTATGCTTTGTTTCTGAAATCAATGCAGTTGTATGTTTAGAAGCATGAGTATTCCTGCCAGTAAATTAATGTGATCAAAGTTCCCCTAAAATCATTTAATTAATTGTGACTATAATTATAATCTTAAAATAAATATTATTCTGGGCTAGAATTCTTTATCAGAATGCCCAGTGGCACGTAAGAGCTTAAAACTTCTTTCGAAATTAGACTGCAGAAAGCACGTCTGCTTGGCTCTGTGAGCAGAGACTGCAAGGTCTTGCCAGCCCACAGGCCAGGCCTCAGGCATTTCCAAGTGCCTACAGGAAGGTCCTAGAGAAATGGAGAGGCTTGTTTTAGTTTGGGATATTCTGTTTCTATAGAAGAAATGAGTAAAATGTAGTTTATGTGCTACCAATTTTCTTTTTTCTAATCATCTGACGAAAAATGTTTTGTTTTTAGCTAAAAATGTTGCATCTTTAGTTTTTATTCATGAGGTATTGGTCCACCACAACTCTTAATACAGTAGGTTATCCACTGTGAAATACTCCAGCTGGTACAGAAGAAATAAAGAACCCACTTTTTGGGGAGAGAAAAGAGAAAACACCTGGCAGCAGGTGCTTTTTATATGAACTCTTAGGCCCTGTTTACACAGCAAAATCCGTTGCTAATTTTGCATCATTTTCAGCTTAAAAATTAGTGGCGAATTCCACCCTGATTCAATGGGAAGCAAAGATCAGAGCAGGACACTGAAAAAATAAGTGTCCTGCTTGATCCTCCCGCAGATCAGACTCGGAGTCTGCGGCTTGAGACTCCTCACTGATTAAGCTCATTCATCTGGGCCTGATCAGTGGTGGAGCGCCATGATGGAATGCTAATGTTCTGCTATAGGGAGCCGAGGAGGCATAAAATGAAGAGGAATCTGAAGCGGATATCCATCTCAAATTTCTCTTAATTTTTTTACTTCTGAACATGCCCTTAGGATATATTCACATGGTATATTAATGATTTCCAGCATGTTTTACTAGTTTTACAGCTTGTATTTTGATATGTTTTTGCAGGATTTTTTACTGCATTTCAGGGCAGATATATATATATATATATATATACATATATATATATACAGTGGGGAAAAAAAAGTATTTAGACAGCCACCAATTGTGCAAGTTCTCCCACTTAAAAAGATGAGGTAGACCTCAACTATGAGAGACAAAATGAGAAAACATATCTAGAAAATCATATTGTCTAATTTTTTGAGAAATTATTTGCAAATTATGGTGGAAAATAAGAATTTGGTCACCTACAAACAAGCAAGATTTCTGGCTCTCACAGACCTGTAACTTCTTCTTTAAGAGGCTCCTCTGTCCTCCACTCATTACCTGTAGTAATGGCGCCTGTTTGAAATTGTTATCAGTATAAAAGACACCTGTCCACAACCTCAAACAGTCACACTCTAAACTCCACTATGGTGAAGACCAAAGAGCTGTGGAAGGACACCAGAAACAAAATTGTAGACCTGCACCAGGCTGGGAAGACTGAATCTGCAATAGGCAAGCAGCTTGGTGTGAAGAAATCAACTGTGGGAGCAATAATTAGAAAATGGAAGACATACAAGACCACTGATAATCTCCCTCAATCAGGGGCTCCATGCAAGATCTCACGCCGTGGGGTCAAAATGATCATAAGAACGGTGAGCAAAAATCCCAGAACCACACGGGGGGACCTAGTGAATGACCTGCAGAAAGCTGGGACTAACGTAACATAGGCTACCATCAGTAACACACTACGCCGCCAGGGACTCAGATCCTGCAGTGCCAGACGTGTCCCCATGCTTAAGCCAGTACATATCCGGGCCCGTCTGAAGTTTGCTAGAGAGCATTTGGATATTCCAGAAGAGTATTGGGAGAATATCATATGGTCAGATGAAACCAAAGTAGTGTTTGGAGGAGAGTGAATGCTAAGTTGCATCCAAAGAACACCATACCTACTGTGAAGCATGGGAGTGGCAACATCATGCTTTGGGGCTGTTTCTCTGCAAAGGGACCAGGGCGACTGATCCGTGTACATGAAAGAATGAATGGGGCCATGTATCATAAGATTTTGAGTGCAAACCTCCTTCCATCAGCAAGGGCATTGAAGATGAAACGTGGCTGGGTCTTTCAGCATTACAATCATCCCAAGCACACTGCCAGGGCAACGAAGGAGTGGCTTTGTAAGAAGCATTTCAAGGTCCTGTAGTGGCCTAGCCAGTCTCCAGATCTCAACCCAATAGAAAACCTTTGGAGGAAGTTGAAAGTCCGTGTTGTCCAGCAACAGCCCCAAAACATCACTGCTCTAGAGGAGATCTGCATGGGGGAATGGGCCAACATACCAGCAACAGTGTGTGCCAACCTTGTGAAGACTTACAGAAAACGTTTGACCTCTGTCATTGCCAACAAAGGATATATAACAAAGTATTGAGATTAACTTTTGTTATTGACCAAATACTTATTTTCCACCATAATTTGCAAATAAATTCTTTAAAAATCAGACAATGGGATTTTCTGGATTTGTTTTATCATTTTGTCTCTCATAGTTGAGGTCTACCTATGATGTCAATTACAGGCCTCTCTCATTTTTTTAAGTCGGAGAACTTGCACAATTGGAGGCTGACTAAATGCTTTTTTTTCCCCACTGTATGTGTGTCGGTGTGTATAGATATAGATATTGATATTAGCGTAATATCACATGCCTATTTCTCTTGAAATAGGAGTCGGAATTTTTTAATCAGAAAATTCTGGGATGTAAACAAGGCCCTGTTTAGTAATAGCAGTGTAAATGTGTTTTGGAGGAGAATGTTCTCCTTTCTCAAATACTTGACTACAGTATAGTGTCCGAGGCCCTTCTCAGAAATGTGTTGCACACTGATATTACAAATAGATAAGTTCTCATAGAAAGCTTCTGTTTTTCATTTGAAGTAGCACAGGAAGTGGAGTCCTTTTTTTTTTTTTTTTTTCCAAAAATGGACTCTTACTAAGATGATTGATTTTGACATTGGAACATTACAAGCCATTGATACATTGTCAAGCCAGGTTGTTGCACGGAGAGTACACCAACATCTGGTAAACACTTGCACTTTGCAATTATTGTTTGGTTCTTTGCAGTTAATGCCCTGTGTATCTCTCTCCATCTCATTTAACATCTATCCACTATCAGACAGATCAGAACCCAGTGTTGTGTCATCATCTCCTTTCGCATAGAGGTTTTAACACATTGCTAGCAGACTATGCTTGGGATCATTCAGTGTATCTCCAAAAACTATAGCAGTGGGTAATAAAAATCAATGTAAGAAGAAATGAGCCATCAGGAGAGAACCACGCAATCTGTGGAAACTGGCATTTGGAATATACTGTACTTTTCTTCTGTTTTAGATTTTCTTCTGTTTTACTGGTATTTTTCTATTATTTTCTTGTTAAAAAATCCAGAGCCTTCATATTTATTCTTTTCTAAATCATTCAAGCTGCTAAAATACATCCCAAGTGAAGACTTGATACTTGGTCCTCAGCTGTGATAGCTTATAGGTTATTTGAAGTAAAACAGTTTACAGGGACTGCATCTTATAATTTTTTGGAATAAAATAAGGGAAAAATAAAGTCTAAGGCATTAGACATGAAATAATATGATGTGCAAAATGGAAATGTATTTGGGCACCATATATATGGCTTAAAGGGATTGTCAAGCTCCTATATAAGCCTTCTTGAATGCAGAAATGTGTTTAAGTAAATAAAGATAACTTACCCCTCTGTTCCAGTTTTCACTGGGACATGTGGTTTCTGTAGAGGTTACCACTGAGGCCTGTGATTGGCTACATCAGTTTTCCACCCTCAAGTGGCCCTTCTGAAGGCAACAACATCACAGAGCGGCCGTAGCCCTGACTGGGTGGCTGGTGTTGTAATACAGGGATAAGTTATCCGCTTTTATTTACATAATGTATACCTTCAATTATTAAACAGCTTTTCATAAATCAATACTATGGATGAATATAAGAAAATTTGTATATCTCATTTAAGATATGCTTACTTCTCAATTTACTAAATTGAGTTACTTTTTACATAGAGAAGGAAGATGTGAGGAAGAGACTGCTGGAAAAACATAAATAACTGCAGCTGCTTCATTCTGCTATTCTGTGAGTCAAGTAGCTCATTTAACCCTGCTATGTTTCTGGATAAGAGTCTATCATTGCACAGAATGAGGTAATAAATCAATTAACAGCATCCTCCTTCCCCTCCCCTCTCCACAGAATTCTGTGTGTGAGGTGAATTTTGAGTCTTGTGTAAATACAAACCTGAGTGAAGATAAAGAGGAGAAGAACAGCCTAATAAGTGGAGAAGGAACAGATTTTCTGTAACAAGATATATTACAAAGTTTTATACATCTGTACTACTCATTTATGAAAAGTTGTTTTATAATTGGAGATACGCTTTACCTCTTTCCCTACATCCGCCATAATAAGACGATGGATGTCTGGTATTTAAATATGGTGGGTGCTCAGGATTTTCATAGTAGTGTATGAGTGCCACCATTTTGCGGTGGATCCCCGACCCTGAAACAAGATTCGGGAACGTCGATCCATTACCATGACAGCTGGGAACCTATTGAAGGCCCCCAGCCTTGCCTGGCATATATTTTTATTAAAGGCTGCCCGATGCAGCCTATAATAGAAATGCAGTGATTTTACAAGGCATTGCAAAGTTGGTATTGCAAAAAGACAGGGAGTCAAAAGCAAAAATCAAAAAATGGGTGGCAGGAAGGGGTTAAACATATTGCTGTGTTTAAAGGGGTTGTGTGAGAATGGAAAACATTTTTACAGTGCATTCACTGCACTGTATAAGGTTGTTTATTGTATAGCAGATGGTCCCCTGGCACCCCAGTGGGAAGCAGGTGAAAGTCTCATTTCTCAGCATCCTTTGTTGATGCTCCGAACTGTGGGTCAAATGACCTGCAACTGGAGTATAGTCAGTAATGTCATAGAAAGCTGGAGCATAGGAGGCTGAGGAATGAGACTTCTGCTCCCCTGAAAAACTAACTACCTGGGCGCTTTGAAACTGTCTACGACAGTAAGCAAGATTATAAAGTGCAGTGTACTATATATGCTTAGGGGATATATATACTTTTAGGTGATAACTTGGTATTATATCTTATTATATTACTATATATTATTATATATATTACTAGGAAAAAAATCTTATTAGTTTGCAATGGATCCTAAATACATTATTAAAGGGGACAAAAAAAGACTCATGCATTGCACAGGGAAGACCGGAGTATGAAAAGGCATTTTTGGGGGGTATTTCCCCCCCCCCCCCCCAAGATTTTGTCCAATCTCAAAAAAAACCCCTTTAGGCCAGGGAACAGCAGCGTTTTACAGTCTAGCGAATCCCATCCATGCATTGTGGGAAAATACGCACAGCGGACACGCTGCGATTTCCAAAACTGTTGCGATTTTGGAAATTGTAGCATGTCAATTATACCTACGGTAATGCTGTGGTTTCCCTATAGATATAATTGAAGCAGAAAATCCATAGAGGTTTTCTGTGAAAAGCATTGCGGGAAAGACCGCAATGTGCTGCCGCCGCGGTTTTTCCTGTAGCGCTTTTTTGATGCGGCCCGCAACGTGGAGCCTTAGCCTTATCATGGACATTAAAGGATTATTTGTGACACATGTAATTAATGCAAGTTCTTAATTACCTTTGCATATGTATAAATTATAATACTTCAAATATTTTCGATCTTTAAGAAATATGAATAGTCCTTTCAGCATAAAATGTTATTTTACTGCAATCAGAAATCCAAATTTCTGTCTTGATATATTTTCTGCAAAGGATATTTTTTTGCTAATAACGCATGACATATTTGTAAGAACTTCAAAGACACCTCTGTATCAAGAAATGTTCAAGAAAATTACCCTGACATGGACATAAGCGCACACTGAAAGGCTTCTAAAATATTTTTTTAATGGATTTATTTTGCATAATATTGCTTTATTGAAAGAAGGTCAGGTATAATGCACATCAGAACATAGCACATGTACCCCCAGGGACCAGTAAAATGTTATTATCCTTGTCTGGATTTATATATTGCAGAAAGTCTGAATAGTCGACTAAATAGTACAATAGGATTATGCCTAGACATGCGACAAAGCCATGAAAGTCCAAGGGAAGCATCAGGCTATATAGAATGAAGATAGATGAAGAACGATGGTTTACTGGTGTAATAAAATAGGTCCTTTATACCATTCAGCACGTATAAGGTGACACTTAATACCTATCATCTATTAGAAGCCATATATTGCTGGTATATCCATTACCACCCCCCCCCCCCCCACATTTGTCTTCCCTAAAGAAAAGTAAAAGTGTTCTTGCTCTATCCAGCAAATAGTACTTTGCTCAATGATATAAAACAGGATGAATAAGAAAGCAAGAAGATCTATTTTTTGCAAATACAATTGTATTAATTTTTTTTCACATTAATGCATATGTATTCGCCTATGTTATGGCCTGCATTATTATTGTCATTTTCTGTTTTGTTATAGGAGCAGAAATAAAAAAATGACATACTGTACAGTAGTAGCAGACCTATCACATGACAGTCACCAACAGTACACAGTAGACCCCTCTGACTTAATAATGGTGTCTGGTTCTTTCATGGTCTCCAGAAAGATCCATTTGAGGTTGGTGCACAGCTTTCTTATCACATTTCAATTGGGTCTGGACTTTGGCTGGGCCATTTCAACACCATGATTCTTTCTTTTTTAGCCACTCTGTTATAGATTTGCTGGTGTGATTGGGATCATTGTCTGGTTGCATGGTCTCACATTTGAGTCTAAAATACATTAGTATGCAAAGGAGTTCCAGTTCAACTCAAAGCCTGAAAGGCACCTAGGTCCTGTGGCTGAAAAACAATCCCAAATGATCAACCCCTCCGCCACTGCATTTGACAGTTTGTATGAGGTGTTTCGGCTGTGTTTGGAATTTACCAAACGTGGCACTCGTCTGTCTCGTCTGTCTAAAGGACATTGTTACAGAAGTCTTGCGGTTTGTTCAGATGCAACTTTGCAAACTTAAGCCGTGCTTGCATGCTTGAATAATTTTTCTTGCAGTAAAAATATGGACTTCAGATTGTTTGGAAATGGCCTTATAATTTTTCCCAGATTAATGGGCAGCAATACTTGGATCTCTAAGATCATTGCTGATGTATTTCCTCCTTGGCATTGTGTTAACACCCACCTGAATGCTCCAGACCAGCAAACTTCCATGAACTTCCACTGAAGATCTATTAAATAAGGGCTTTTTAATTAGCAGAACCTGGCTGCCACTTACCCCTCCTTTTTATATAGTATACCAAATAAGTTAATTGTATTGATTAAATTGATTATTCTATTGACTTCATCACAATAATGAATGGGTGAGATGTTCTGTATACAATAAATAGAACTTTCTTTATCTAGATTTGACAAAATAACTGCAGCTTACTTACCCTCTTAATTCCTATGGCAGTAATAGTGTTTTTCACATTCTGCTTCTGCATTTTGGCTTAGTGTTTTGTTTTTTAACTAATAACACAGTGTAATATGTTATGTGCTGTTGTTCATCTGAGGTTGTATTATCTAATTTTAAGACTTTCTATGGATTTGATATTTTTTATTGTGTCCAGATACATAAAACCGTAGATTTCAAAGAGGGTGTACCTAGTTTTTTGTAACTGTATATGCTTTCATGGTTTTAAATCCAACAATTTAGATTTAAATTTAGTCTGTTTTGGACCTGCAAGCACCAAGGTCTGTTTTACTGATTCCACAACCTTTACACAGATGTCAAAGCCAGATGCTTAGGGAATCAACAAGTTTACCAATAATGGCTCTCAGATATAGTAAGAATATGTGGTTGCCACAACATTTTACAAGGTTGTTGGACAATTATAATCTATATTAGAACATTTGAAGGGAGTCCAGAAGTGATGCTTTAATGGAATTGCTAGTTGTGCAATTTCCTAGTGCTGCTGCTGCAACAAGGAAGAAGGGAAAGACAGAGACAGTGAGTCCTAAACTTGACCCAGCCCCTGTCCCTACCTAATTACCACAACTGTCCTAATGACAGGGACAACTGGGCAGCAGTCCCTTCCCTGAATAAGTGTACACAGAACAGGACAAGACAACACAGAAGCAGAGTCAGCAAGCCGAGGTCAAACCAGAGAGACAAACAGTACCAAATCGAAATCCAAAAGAGTAGTAACAAGGGATGCCAAAGGTCAGAAGTCAGAAATACAATAATAGCAAGAGAAGCGCTTAGCAAGGACAAAGTCTCAATAGCTGGCAAGCATGTGTGAGCAGATGATCTGTTTATAGGAAGTCCAGAATCCGCCCCAGACTTGATTGTAGATGGACAGTCAATCACACAGGTAAGGCTAATATTAACTATTTGAAGAGCGGAAGGAAACAAAGGTGTAGGAGATGGGTGTGGTAGAAAATCTATTACAGAGAAGACGTAATAGAGCAGTGTTCAGACAGAGCAACAAGAACACTAATCAATGAATCAAACTGAACACGCCCCCTGAGCCACAACGTGTGAGCGGAGGGTGTCGCAGAGACCCGAACAGGCAAAGATGTTACAGATGCACTAGGGCTTCAGAGCGAGGCACCACTGTTTAGGCTTGTGAGTGGAGGATGACGTTAGTGGGCATGTGCAGTACATTCAGTACTGCACTTGCTGAACCCCATGAAAAGGGCTATGAACACCAAATCCCTTTGATAAGGGTTTTAGGGGCATTTACAGCGCATTCAGCCCACACTGCAAAATAAACGTCCCTAAAGTCCTTTTCAACTCATTAACATAATAAACAGTAAAACTCTCAGGAATGAGGCAGCAGTCAAATGTAACATAGACATATTTGGAAACCATCTCCGAAGCCCAACAAGGTGCTGTGAGTAGATTAATGTCGATTTTTGTGCTGACAGACTCCCTTTAAATATATATATATATATATAATGTATATAATATTTCTGTTAATTTCTCTTTAGAGTTATAGAGATGGTTAGAATGTACATATATTCTGAATGTAATCATAGGTTCATAATTTAATTATAAAATACATCTGGCAGGAGCAGAAAACTTCAGTAGCTTCCACAGGGAGCTGATGAACTTATTTCTTATTATTTCTTATTTAGACTGTAGTATACAGTAATAGCTCCTTTATTTAAAAGTGACAGAACAAAGAGAGCGAAACATATAATCATTCCATCAAAGAAAATGCATTGTGTCACTCCATCCAGTGTACAATAATTGTGAAAGAATACAAACTGGTCATGAAATAAGCCAGACGTTTAACATGTTATGAAGTAACGTTGCCTTGGTTATGGGACCTGATGCAATACAATAAATCATCTTTTACAATCCTCGGATCTGCACTTTGTAAGCACTTAGTCACATCAGTATGTGTAGCAAGCACTGTAGATAAAGCTCTAATAGAAAAGATTTATTATACTGCTAGGATAGGACTGAGGCCCAGATTTAATGCAAGGTTTGGTTAAGTGTAACCAATAAAAATAAACATTGAAAATCTATAATAAACCTTTCAAGATCATAAACATTTTCTTCTTCTATCGGCAAGTCTGTGGTTTTTGATAAAATATCTCTCCGTAATCCCAGTTATTTTGCTGTTTATCTTTTTAATTACACAGATATTCTTTCAATTTTGCAATATGTTTATATTACACATATTGTTGATATTAACAGAACGAAAACGAAAATTCTAAGGAGAGTAAAGTAGGAATTTCTGCAAAAATCTATTCTGTATGATATCTATCTATTCATCTATCTGAATCGTAATCTAATACTAATTTATGCACTGCTTCCTATATTTGTGATTATTAGCTAATTAAGACTCCATTCAGATTATGTTTTTTACATCTGTTTACCACCTCCATTTAACGGTTGCAAAAAAATGGATGGCATCCATTTCCACAGACATCAATATTTATAAAAAATAACAAATCCGTTCTATCTGCTTTGTTTGAAGGACACAAAGATGTAGTATACCATGTAATATAAATGGGACTATGAACTGAACATGAAAGGCTTAAAAACCAGGAAGCGTTCTCCTCAAAGACATAGACTAGAAACACCAAGGGATAAGGTACTTCAGATGTTATTGTGATAAGATAACACATTTCAGGGTTTTAAAGCGTTTAGGAAAACACACCCGTTCGTCAGATCGCTCTTGTCTCATAGAATATCAGTTTCTGAATACCGCTTATGATAGGCTAGAGGCATGGTGACGATAGGAATGCTGCTACTTGTATCTTAACTATAATGCTGGCTGGGACATCAGCCGCTCTCTGTCTGGTTGATCTGGACCGGAAGACAGGTAAGTATGATGGGGTGTGTGTTGGAGGGGGGTTTAGTATTGGTGTCGTTCTGTTTCCCCCCTTTCGGAAATGGAATGTTACCGGAAAATCAGAAAATGTGCCTAGGGTCACATGACTGCCCCGGTGATCTAGGTAATTATAGATTTTTGGTACAATAAGTAATTTAGAAGGTGGGGGGGTTAGCTTAGATTATAAAGATCAATTTATCCCAGACAACCCCTTTCATTTCTGGCATAAATTGGTGCACAGCCCATATTTTCACCAAAGATGTGCCACTTACTTTTATCTGTGCCCTGCTTGCCAGTGTCACCAGTTTTCAAGAAAGTGGGCAAAACGAGGATGAAGTGGGGATCAAGGCAGTCAGCGGCAGGGCACTTCAGCCTGTCCATTTTACTATAACTCATGCCAGAAAGCCAGTTGCCAAACAATATTAAAGGGAGCCTCTCTCAAGCATATTCAACTGCTAATACAGCGTGACAGATCACATTACAGGGACAAACAACATACTTCTGTTATATATGTCACTTTTGTAGATTTAAAGACAAACCTTCAGTCCTGGGAGCATTACTCTTGCAGCTAAAGTAGAATGGGTGAAAGAGAGGACCAACTCGAACTGCATGGGGTGGTATAGGCAGGAGATTATAGGGGTGTGAATGGCAATATCTACAAATCTACAAAAGTGAAATACATGACACAGGTATGTTGTTTATCACTGTAATGTTCTCTGTAACAATATGGTTATGCTTGGGGGCAGTGGTAGACTCTCTTTAATTAACTGGAAACCTATTCTAATGTGTTGTTCTCACTTGCCATTATTCTCTTACTTTATTACCCTCTTTACACTGTAGGTCAAGAGTGTTTCTACTTCTGTCAAGACCTGCAGTACAGTAATTAACTGACAATGTCAATTAGCTGTCATGTTTATACATATTTCAAGGATGAATGGCACAATGCAAAGTTCTTGGAAAAGATATTCCAGAATTATTTTATGCTGAATATGAATATATGTTAAACCACTCTTGTCAATGGGCGGTGATATGTAGTACCCTTGAGCCCTATTAATGTGAATAGGTTGAGGTGCCACACCACAATCAGAAGGAAAAGTGTTGGCATTGTTTGTAGGAAATAAGCAGAACCTGTTTTCTAACCTTTCACAATTGCTTTTCTTATACACATAATAAATATACATATAAAGAGTATTTATCCTCTATCCAGAGGATAGAGGAAAAATAGCTGATCGATATGGGGGTCTGACCCTTGAGACGCCCACCAATTCTGAGAATGGGGCTGTAATCCATCCGCATTATGAATTCAGCCTGACTGCCACTAGGCTGAATGTAGGCGTCCCTGTGCTGGATGGGATGCATCCACACTCCCATTCATTTCAATCCGAGCACTACAGATAACCTAAGTAGAGTACTTAGCTATCTCTAGAGCTCCCATTGAAGTGAATGGGGGCATTGCCTGGGTGCAGTCTTGGTGAATTCACAACAGGGGGCAAATAACCCTATTCTCAAGTTCTTACCACTGAGACCTCCACTGATCAGCTATTTATCCCCTATCCTATGAATGGTGGATAAATACCCTTCATGGCATAACCCCTTTTAAAAAGAAAACTTCTAGTTTACTGCATGGGTATATTATTGACCATTTGTATGAATTTCTCCATCCAATTCCCTAATTTAATAACTGACCCTGGAAGAACTGTGTCATCTCTCAACACAGTCATTTGATTGGAATCTTATATTATTCTGTTGCCCACTTCCAAGACTTATAAATGCTAATGCTTGCTCCTACAGTTATAGTTTAGACATTTAGATTTCCAGGCCAGCACAGAGGGTCAAAAGGACTATTTATAAATTCACTTCTGTCATTTCGAAGTTTTATGTTGACCTCACATTTCTCCATGAGTATGATAAGTGTGTTAAATATTAAAAAAAATGGAATGACTGCAGTAAAATAAAGATAGAAAAATTGAAATGCTGTACTTGTTAGAGAATATATGAAAACGGCATTTTGTTTATTTTCCTGAACTTATAGTGTATTTTGGAATAGTCCCTTGGTAAATAGTAAAAGCATTTCTTAGAAGTCTTTTTTTCCAAGCACAGAATAAACCATAGTCCATTACTGCAGATGGATCGCTCTGTCCTTCTGGCGCCAACGGATTATAGGCACTGTATTTGAATTAAGCAGAGAATATTCACATTCTGCTTTTTCTTTGGTTAAGGTCCAGAAAATCTACTTCTGCACTGTCTAAATCTTCTTTGACATGGTAAATTCTCAAAATAACTGAATACAATCTGCTTAGAAGTATTAGGTGGGTTGGGAAAGTGCTGCAAAGAACAGATTAATTCTTAAAACAAGCAGAAAGAACAGAATATTTTGCTGCTGAATGGATGAAAAAATAATTGCAGATAGCATTGCTCTTTTTATGAGATGTGCTGCACAATATTCTGCAATATTTTTAAAACTTGGTATTTTTCATTTAAAATATTAGGTGATCCTTCAATATATTACACTTGGACTATTTCTATGTAATGCAGTAAGATATACTAAGGTTTACACCAGCAGGCTAATTCATGGTTTGTAACCCATTCCCAACCACTTTAAAATTGGTAGTACAACACCTAACCTTTGAAATTTACTTGTTCATGTCTCTCGCTGCCGTAACTGATTATTAATATCAGGAATGTGAAAAAGACTCTAATTCAAGTTTTCCCCCAATCCCCATTAATTTTTAACATTAGAGAAAGCATTCAATTTCCCATCTATTCGTTAAATGGTCACTCATTTTTCAGACAACTTAGTCTCATTTAATAGAGCATGTGATTCTGGCCAACATGTAAATTAAAATGTTAATTAATTAAAAATATTCATTTAAAAAAATTAGATAATTAAAAACTTTAATTAAAAATGTTGATGTTTTCTACCTGAAAAACCTCTCTAAAGTTCCTCCCTTCTAGCTAATTTGAGAAGTTCTTCACCAGGTAAGCTTAATGTCTATGGGAAAATGATTGTTTGAAAATTGCTTTTATTGAGTACCACAGTAGAAAACAAGGACATCGCATACAAGTGAACAACAAAGTATAGTACTGGTATACAAAAAAACAAGAGTAAGTCAAAAAAGGACAGAGGGCCTGTAATCAGAGACAAGTGTGTCTTGTTAGAAGGGGAAAGGGGGGGGATAAGAGCAAAGGGTGTGGGGGGGGGGGGTGTGGGGGTGAGAAACTATCTGGAAGATAGAAGAAAGGAATAGAGAGGGTGGGAGGTGGAGGGAGGGGAAATTGGTCTATGGATTGCTGTGGGAATGAATAGATCTCTGGGCTGGGCAGCCTATTGCAGTATATGAAAGCAGAAGGAAGAAGGCGGATAAAGAGAATATATGAGTATAGTTAGGAAAAAAGTTTGTCATTATGTGAGTGTCTGTTTCACAGCTAACCATGGA
Organism: Leptodactylus fallax; assembly: GCA_947044405.1. Taxonomy (NCBI): domain Eukaryota; kingdom Metazoa; phylum Chordata; class Amphibia; order Anura; family Leptodactylidae; genus Leptodactylus; species Leptodactylus fallax. Next base: position 1,109,556 of record CAMRHE010000388.1, on the reverse strand, counting down.
GTCCATGTCTTGAGGTAGGTGGACCTGGACATGGTCTTCCAATGTGCCAGCTCCTCCATCCTGCAGATGTCATTTACTTTATAGACCTATTGTGTGAAGGAAAGGGTTGTTGGGCTTCTCCAAAGAGCTGGGATTAATGAATCTATGGGAAAATGCATTGAGAGAGGCTCTTATGGGACTATGTATAAGAGTATGTGACAGTAAATAGTTTCTAAATAGCCAACATATTTTAACTAAGGATAGAAGTTGGCAAACTAACCAGATTTGTTTTTATGAAGAAACGAGTAGAAGACTAGACAAAAAGGTAACAGTGGATATAGAAAGTTTATAGATTTTTCCAAGGTGTCTGACTAGAGATCAGCAAAGCGGCTCAGACTGAACCAGATTTGACCCAAATTTTACTAAAGCTTCTGACTTCTTTGTGGTGTCCAGCTTCCCTTCTGCAACCTTCAACCTCTTTTAGCCTCCTGGCTGATGTCATATGCCCTGTGATTTTCAATAATAACAACGTATTCCCTATTAACAGGGGTTGACCCCCATAGATCTACAACATATCCCACATCCTGTGTGGATAAGTTGTAAAGGATAGGTGTCAGGTTTGACCACTGACATTACCACTGATAACAAGAGCAGAGGTAAAAAATTACTTCTGCACAGGCCACAGATGTCTAGAATATTTCCCATAGACCTCAATGAATATCTCAAAACTATTGTGTCTATAGTTCACATGGCTGCTGAAAAACATCTCTAAAAGCTGTTAGCAGCTTAGGAACATTGCAGCCCCCAAAACATGTACAGAAAATAGAATAAAAAAATATACAATCATAAATTAAAAGAAGGTTAGAAAAAAAAAGTAATTAATACACACGTGGACAAAATTGTTGGTACTCCTCGTTTAATGAAAGAAAAACCCACAATGGTTACAGAAATAACTTGAATCTGACAAAAGTTATATATAACAATTCTATGAAAATAAACAAATGAAAGTCAGACATTGCTTTTCAACCATGCTTCAACAGAGTTTTTTAAAAAGAAAACTCATGAAACAGGCCTGGACAGAAATGATGGTTCCCTTAACTTAATATTTTGTTACACAACCTTTTGAGGCAATCACTGCAATTAAATGATTCCTGTAACTGTCAATGAGACTTCTGCACCTCTCAACAGGTATTTTGGCCCACTCCTCATGAGCAAACTGCTCCAGTTGTCTCGGGTTTGAAGGGTGCCTTTTCCAGATGGCATGTTTCAGCTCCTTCCAAAGATGCTCAATAGGATTTAGGTCAGGGCTCATAGAAGGCCACTTCAGAATAGTCCAATGTTTTCCTCTTAGCCATTCTTGGGTGATTTTGGCTGTGTGTTTTGGGTCATTATCCTGTTGCAAAACTCATGACTTGCAACTGAGACCAAGCTTTCTGACACTGGGCAGCACATTTGTCTCTAGAATCCCTTGATAGTCTTGAGATTTCATTGTACCCTGCACAGATTCAAGACACCCTGTGCCAGATGCAGCAAAGCAGCCTCAGAACATAACAGAGCCTCCTCCATGTTTCACAGTAGGGACAGTGTTCTTTTCAAGATATGCTTCATTTTTCCGTCTGTGAACATAGAGCTGATGTGCCTTGCCAAAAATTTCGATTTTTGTCTCATCTGTCCATAGGACATTCTCCCAGAAGCGTTGTGGCTTGTCAACATGTAGTTTGGCAAATTCCAGTCTGTCAGATTCAAGTTATTTCTGTGACCATTGTGGGTTTTTCTTTCACTAAACAAGGGGTACCAACAATTTTGTCCACGTGTGTATCACTATCTAGTTTTGTAGGTGAAACATTCACTTTAAGGTTACGTTTGTATCTGAGCATGCTTCCATTGCTCTGCTCTGTAATGTATGTAAAGTATGCACATAAACAGGCTGCCTAAAACATAACATACAAAATACTTGCACAAGCAAAAAGCTCCATACTTTAGACATGATAGAGGTAGAGGGGAAGCTTCACAGTTCGATCGAGCAATAAGACTGTCTTTTGTCTGCATCCCAGTACGGCGCTCTAGACTATTTTTAATTTTATACATAAGTAACCATTCTTTATCTACTGAATATTTATTAGTAGGTGGAGGTAAAAAGTTGGAATAAAATGTTCTTGAGAATTCAGGTTGGTTTTAAGTGAATAAATTAGAATTATTAGTTGGGCATGTAAAGATGAAGCAGTATGAAAGAAAATGTATGAGATTCCGGTTATTTATTTATTCATTTGGAGAATGAAATGGACAGTTTGACCTCCATATTCCACAGAGACTGAATGAAAATGAATTTATAATGTTACTGATCTAGCAAGAAGAAGGCAGGGAACAAAATCCCAATATGCAAATCAGCTTCTGTATTTGGCCTTCCCAAACACATTTTGGAGTTTAGGGAGATAAATTAGAGTGGATTGCTTGATGCCAATTATTTTACTTTGCTGAAAAGAGGCAAGTTCAATCTAATATTATGTATGGTCTGCTGCTTAGAGAGGATCGAGACACAAAGATAAATCAGTTCTTAGTTATGAACTAATTAATAATTCTACAACCACATGCTGCATAAGGTAAGGTGCAGGTTACTTACATAATCTCCAACACTTCTGCGTATTCCAAAGGGATTGTAAACTGAAGCTAGCATTAAAATTGTAAATGAAACAGAAGGCTAGAAAGAGCCACAGGCGGATAAAAAAAGTACATTAGTAGTTTCTTTTTCTATTATTTTATACCTATTCCCCCAATTTATATAATTCAGTTGCTATTATCTTATTTTTTTCTGTTCAGTCTGAAATTTCATGGGATCTTTCTATTCAGTTGATTCATGTGATTTCACTATGACTGGATAAAATGCACATGAGTTATGCATATGAGGGGTGTTCAGACTCTTTTTTAGGGCTCCTGAAGGATCTATAAACATAACAAACCAGTACTCACCACTCCCCAGGTCTCTGTTTTCAGCTGCAGCAGGCCTAGTCTTCTGTACACAGATCCCCAGGCTGACATCAGCAGCGATAACCTGCTTGTGCAAGGTGACAACTGCAAAACGTTACAGGCCTTAGCAGTCACCTCTTCACAAACAGCACATCACAACAGTCACGTTTGTGAAGGGGACACTGCTGAGGCCTGTAACTTGCTGCTTGCCTGTTACTTGGTACTGTCTCTTGCTGCCCATGTGTGATGTCCTAAGACATGGTCGGATTGATAGCAGAGAATAGTGAAAGACAAATATGAAACTCACGATTTTTTTTGATCAGGAGCAGATCAAAACTTTTGGAGTTCATCACCCACAAAAAGTCGCTCTTAGTTCTCTGCATACATTGCCCCTTGTCTGTTTCTGAGTGTGCAGTTGTACAACAATTGCCCATAAACTTAACCATATAAAAAAAAATAAACCTGGCTCTCAAAACTTGAAACCCACAAATATCTTTCTTACCAGGAATATATTTCTATATGTACATAACCCAATAAAGATATAAAATACATCATAAAATTAATATAATGTCAGCTATCAAGATGTTTCAGTCATACACTATCAACACTGGTCTGGAATGGGGGATGCTTAGAAAGAAAAAAACACCTAATACAAAAGTTTAACCATCTTGTGGTAAATACATTTTCTGCTAGTAATTGATATACTGTTATTCTGAGTAAACAACTTGATGTCTTAATCTGAGCCACCAATATTGCAATTCAATTCCCCAATTTTCCAGTGGGGAAAAAAAGTATTTAGTCAGCCACCAATTGTGCAAGTTCTTCCACTTAAAAAGGTGAGAGAGGCCTGTAATTGACATCATAGGTAGACCTCAACTATGAGAGACAAAATGAGAAAACATATCTAGAAAATCACATTGTCTGATTTTTTAATAATTTATTTTCAAATTTTGGTGGAAAATAAGTATTTGGTCACCTACAAACAAGCAAGATTTCTGGCTCTCACAGACCTGTAACTTCTTCTTTAAGAGGCTCCTCTGTCCTCCACTCATTACCTGTAGTAATGGCACCTGTTTGACATTGTTATCAGTATAAAAGACACCTGTCCACAACTTCAAACAGTCACACTCCAAACTCCACTATGGTGAAGACCAAAGAGCTGTGGCCCCGTGGGATCAAAATGATCGCAAGAACGGTGAGCAAAAATCGCAGAACCACACGGGGGGACCTAGTGAATGACCTGCAGAAGGCTGGGACTAACGTAACAAAGTCAGTAACACACTACGCCGCTAGGGTCTCAGATCCTGCAGTGCCAGATGTGTCCCCCTGCTTAAGCCAGTACATATCCAGGCCCATCTGAAGTTTGCTAGAGAGCATTTGGATGTTCCAGAAGAATATTGGGAGAATGTCATATGGTCAGATGAAACCAAAGTAGAACTGTTTGGTAGAAACACAACTCGTCGTGTTTGGAGGAGAGTGAATGCTGAGTCGCATCCAAAGAACACCATACCTACTGTGAAGCATGGGGGTGGCAACATCATACTTTGGTGCTGTTTCTCTGCAAAGGGACCCGGACGACTGATCCGTGTACATGAAAGAATGAATGGGGCCATGTATCGTGAGATTTTGAGTGCAAACCTCCTTCCATCAGCAAGGGCATTGAAGATGAAATGTGGCTGGGTCTTTCAGCATGAGAATGATCCCAAGCACACCGTCAGGGCAATGAAGGAGTGGCTTCATAAGACGCATTTCAAGGTCCTGGAGTGGCTTAGCCAGTCTCCACATCTCAACCCCATAGAAAACCTTTGGAGGAAGTTGAAAGACTGTATTGCCCAGCGACAGCCCCAAAACATCACTGCTCTAGAGGAGATCTGCATGGAGGAATGGGCCAACATACCAGCAACAGTGTGTGCCAACCTTGTGAAGACTTACAGAAAACGTTTGACCTCTGTCATTGCCAACAAAGGATATATAACAAAGTATTGAGATGAACTTTTGTTATTGACCAAATACTTATTTTCCACCATAATTTGCAAATAAATTCTTTAAAAATCAGACAATGTGATTTTCTGGATTTGTTTTCTCATTTTGTCTCTCATAGTTGAGGTCTACCTATGATGACAATTACAGGCCGGCCTCATCTTTTTAAGTGGGAGAACTTACACAATTGGTGGGTGACTAAATACTTTTTTCCCCACTGTATATAGCTTCACAGGTCTTAGTTCATAGAATCTGTATTATTTGACAAAAAAAAAAAACGCTTACATATATTTTCAACCACAGTCCTTAATATTAGTATCCAAGAAAGGATGATGTTAGTGTCCATATATACAATAATACCAATATCCAATCCAGGATGATGTTAGTGTCCAGTTGAAAAATGACATTCAGACTTTTCACCAATAGACTTCAGCCATTCTTTGAACTATTTTTCTGGTGCACATAATGTTACATTTGTTGGGCTGTGAAGGACCTCGATACTTACATCAGGTCCACTTTTTTAAACCCTTCAATCACAGACATTTTTCGATTTTTGTTTTTTGACTCTCCGTCTACCAAACTCTATAACTTTGTTATTTTTCAGTTCACAGAGCCATAGGAGGGCTTAATGTTTGCGGGACAAATTGTTCTTCATAGTGGTACCACTTAATATTATGCATGTTCTAATGGAAAGTGGGAAAAAAATTCAGAATGGGGTGCAATTGGAGAAAAACTGCATTTGTGCAACTTTCTTAGGGGCTTTGTTTTTAACGGCTATCCCTTTGCAACCAAAATGGTATTTCACATGTATTCTATGGGTTGGTATGATTGTAGGGATACCAAATTGATACAGTTTTATTTACATTTTAACCCCTTTAAAAAATCCAAACTTTGCAAAAGTGACACCTGTAACTTTTATATTTTCATGTAATGGGATGCATTGCTCTTTTTATTTGTTTTTAATTGTTTTTAAGTCTTGCAATAAAATGAATTTGATATATATATATATATATATATATATATATATATTTTGTTAATAAAGATGAATTTTGATTATATATGATTTGTTGTATTTGAGAATCATTATTGGTTTTCTGTTTGAAAAGTAGTTTGCAAAAGGGCAATGATTGTCATAAAAAGAGCAAAATCTCACAACTTTGCAGCAGATTCAGTTGTGAGCCAGAAAAGGTGACTTTTATCATACATTTTTTGCCAAAAACTGGTGTAAAATATATGATAAGTTCCCCCCACGGTTCCATCCTTAGACAGTACAACAACTCTAAAGAGGTGAACTTCTCGCGAAGAAGAAACAAAACACACCTCATTAATTACAACCATTAAAAGTAACATCTGCCGACATTTCATACCTCATGAGCAGAACATGTTCTATTCTGATTTCCTCCCAAAGACTTCACACCGGCAAACCAATGCAGATCAAGTAATTATCTAACAAACTACTACTTGTGTGATCTTTATAATAGATGCTTTAACACTAAATTATCTGTAAAAGCTTGAAAACAGTAGGAACTCAGTAGATATAATGATTACATTGCTGTGTGCTTAGATTCAAAGCAAAGTGTCTTCCTGTACTAAACATCAAACACAGATTTAACATTGTGTGAAGTAAAACAGAATACACTAATGAATTTTTTGATACTGCAGATACAGATCTTGCCAGAGTTTGAAGAGGAGTTTTGTCCGCCCTTGGATCTTACCTGGTCTCCAGGGGTATGTTGCTGTTTAAAACCCAGCTGTTGTGCAGGTGTACGGAATCTTGAGTGCTTGTGGGTGGGTTGGAAACAGCTGGACTTGGCTGACTGCGAGATGTCATGGAACTCCTCTGGAGAGTATCCAGTGTCTGTGAAGTCTGTCGGCTGCAGGTGCATGCGTGTGGTGGTGGAGGCGGAGGAGGTAGAGGCCTGAAGGTAAACTGGTTGCGTGGGCTTCCGGGAATCTCTACAACATCAAACAGAAAAATAAAATAAAATAAATAATTAGAAATACAAGTTTTTGACAGGAATGCAGGTAACCAATACAATAGATAAAACATTTGTATTTATTTCATTTTACAACCCTTTGTCTTATTTGAGTTTTTCCTTTCCTGATTCTCAATCAGTTAACTAAGTATATGTAAAACAAATTGACTTGTATTCCATTTCTATGTGAAATTAATGTACAATTACAAGCCAAAATATATGCAATATACAGGATGTAAAATACAAAAGAAACAAAATCAAAGCAGAAATGAAGTCCTTGCTTTTACATATTACATATAGCCGTCTTTCACAGATTGCAATTGAAACACAATGTAAAGGCCACGGTGAAGCTTAAAGGGAACACGTCACATGGAAAATGCTATTCATTCTACTGGTGTCATCTTACAGAGCAGAAGGAGTTGAGTAGATTGATATATAGTTTTATGGGATAAAATTCTGTATAACCTGTCATTTATTCATTTATTTCTCTTTTCTTTCTGTGTTTAAGAAAAAGTAAAAGTCCAGTGGACAGTCCTAACAATGAATGACCATTACCCCTCTATGTGCATACAGAGATAGCTGTCAGTCACTAGGACCACCCACTGGACTCCATTACTTTTTGTAAACATAGAAAGAACAGATAAATAAATGAATAAAAGACAAATTATCCAGAATTGTTTCCCACAAAACTATACATCAGTCTGCTCAGCTCCTCAGCCTTTACAACATGATACCTGTAGAATAGAAAGCATTTTTATGGCCACAGGTTCCCTTTAGGCTGTGGCCCCACGTTGCGGAAACACGGCTTTTTTTGCTGCAGATTTTGCTGCAGTTTTTTGAGTCAAAGCCAGGAGTGGATTGAGCAGATGGTAGAAGTGGAAGTACTTCCTATATATTTCCCATTCCTTTTGTACCCATTCTTGGCTTTTTCTCAAAAAAGCGCAGCAAAATCTGCAATAAAAAAAGCTCAATTTCTGCAACGTGGGGCCTCAGCCTTAAGTTGTTTTGTTAATATCGAAATTTATCAATGAATTTTGGTGGATTTTTGTGCTGCATTTCAGAAAAACTTAAACTCAATCAAATATTAACACATAAAACTATGCTTATATATACTGTTGCAAGCCAATGGCACAGATGTGGAAGACACTAGTTCTGTGGAACAGGATGTTGGATAATATCAAATTTCACTATTTCAGTAGTAATGATGATCTTACCAATAAAGTTGGTGGATGATAAATTTGTTTCATTATTACACAGTGTAGCTTCATTTTACATCTCCTATTAGTTGGCTTAGTTTACGCCAGAAAAATAAGCAAAAATGTTAGCACTTGTTTGGTGCTGGTGTCGCAATCTAGACTATGCCTACTTTCAAATAAGCCTTGTCCCTTTTTCTGCAAACTGTAAAAATGTCTAAAAGTTATATAAAACTATTAATAGATGTGATATAAATACATTGAGCAGTTTTCATGGTCAAAAAAGACCACAATTCTGGCACATTTTGCTTCTTAAATGTTATTATTTTGGTTTATGTTGCTCTGCAATGTAACATTTCCAAACCCAGCACTGCTTTGGGAATAAAGGAAGAGGTCTGTACAAAATGCATGTAAACAATGCCATTTAAACACTTCAAATATATTGTGATTTTGCATGCATTGTAACAAACTGTTAGAATGTGTATGAAACAATTTTAGGTCAAAATGATTTTAAGCAACATTAGCATAAAAATATCAGTGTATGCAGTCCAAAAAACTACTTCCTAGTTCTTTTATAGAACAACTAATAATCTGGATGTTTCTTAAAACTGCAATAAAATGATTCGCTGACAAAGATAACTATAAAGAGGACTGAAAATAATGGCTAATAATAGAATGTGGAGGACAATAGGCAATTAGCTAGTAGTTACAGTCATGAGAAAAACAAAATATAACCTTCTGAATTCCATACCATGAAAAAAAAAAGTTCTTTAGAAGTTCTTAAATTTAGGAAAATACAACCTCAGATGAGAAACAACACATACAGAACAGATTTATTTCACCTTCTCACTTATTTACCAAAAGCAGCAATTTCTTAAGGTCCAGCTATGTCATTTCAACTTTGGCTGGGCCATTGCAATGCTATGACTCTTTTCCTTTTCAGCTATTCTGTTTGCTGGTGTGGTCTTGTAGCATGATCCAGTTTCAACCAAGCTTCAGCTGTTGATTAGAAGGCCTTATATTTGACTCTAGAATACTTTGGCATAGAAAGGAGTTCATGGTCAGCTCAATGACTGCAAAGTGCCCAATTACCTCTCCAACATAGTGTTTGGCAGGTGATATGAGATATTTGAGCTGATATGTTGTGTTTGGTTTGCGCCAAATATGGTGCTATTCATTATGGCCTTGTCACTTTGGTCTTGTCTTTCCAAAGGATAGTTCATCAATATTAAAAAGCAGATAACCCCTTCAAGCCATGCTGCCATGTGCTTAGAAAGAAGGGGCTTTCTCTTATAATCTCTCCGAACAAGCCATACTTTCAGTCTTTTGCTAATAGTACTGTCATAATCTTGAACATTGAATATGCTAATTGGTACCTATAGATTCTTAAGAGTAACTCTTTTTTGCAAGTTCTCTGAGCATTGCATTCTCTGACCTTGGGAGAAATTTGTATCCTGGGAAGAATGTCAGCTGTCTTAAATGTATTCCATTTGTGAATAACTGTTAAATGATGGACTTCAAATTGAAAATAGCCTAATAACCTTTTCCAAATTGACGGGCAGCAAAAATTGTTTCTCTAAGATCATTACTTATATATTTTCTTCTTGGCATTGTGATAACACATGCCTGAATTCTCCAGACCAGCAAACTACCAAAATTTCTGCCTTTATAAAGATGATCACACTTGCTGATGATCAACTAATTAAGGACATTTCATTAGCATCACTGGTCTGCTACTTACCCTCTTTATTCCTATGGAAGCAGTTAAGGTCTACTTAATTTTTCACACACTGGTCCAAATTTACTATCTGTAGTGCACGTGAATTGTGTTTAAAGCTCAACTTGGCACATTTTAGGCACAAGATATCATCGCCAGTGCCCTGCTCTCCACTTGTTAAGACATTGGGTTGATCTGGATGGGAATCGCCTTGATCCATCTGACTTACTATAATTTGGCATGATTTATACCAGAAATGTACACCAGTCCCATGGCTGGCATAGATTTGAGTTCAGGCTCATGGAATCTCCTGGCACACACAAGAATTATATTGAGGCCGGAGCCTCTTAGTAATTCTGTGGCATCTAGCGCCTGTGGGGTAATGGATTAAGACTAGTTTAAGAAATGCCAGTCTTAGATTAAGGTTCCACGTTGCAGAAACGCAGCATTTTTTGTTGCAGATTCTGCTGTGGTGTTTTGAGCCAAAGTCATGAGTGGATTTAACAGAAGGGAAAAGTCTAAGTGCATTATTTATATTTTCCATTCCTTTTCAAGCCACTCCTGACTTTAGCTAAAAAAAAGCAGCAAAATCTGCAACAAATAACGCTGCGTTTCCACAATGTGGGGCCTTAGCCTTAAAGTTATCCAGTTGCTTCTGCACTTTGGCCTAGTTTTTGTTAAATAAATAATGAAATCATGAAATCTGCTGTGTGCTGCTATTAAGACCTTCTTAGAACCAAATCTTAAAGCCGTAGAATTCAAAGAGGATGTAGTTTGTTTTTCTTGTGATTGTATAGGCTAAGTACTAGTATACAGTATGCTATGAATGCTGGTCCAATCTTATTAACTCAGCTGAGAGTTAACAAATATATATATATACTTCATGTAGAGTTAACTAGTTACTAAGGATGCAAAATTTTATATGTGATACTAGCAGTCAAATGAGCAGCTATAAGCTCATAAATGGACAGTGTTAGAGTTTAGTGCACCAATAACCCTTTTATTTCCATCTGCCTTGTACAGCAATATTGTATATGATGGAGCAGGGTAATTTACCATTTACTATTTTTCCTATTAGTATAAGCAAGGCATATGTAAATGCTAACATTTTTCAGTCTCGATTTAACAATGAACGCCATTCATTTCCATCTTTTTGTTTTATCCAAACCAATTGACTATAAATACAATAGATTTTACTCAGCTCTAGAGACTCTGTGATTTGAATATATTTATGGATTTTGTAACTTTTCCTATGATGTGTTAAAAGATGCTCTTTATATAAGATATTAAAAATTCTGCTGTTTCTAAATCTTAAATGCAAGTTTAGGCTTTTTTTTAGAAAGCACTTCACAGTAATAAATGTTAAACTGCATGCTATAATCCCCAAACGACTCGCATTTTTTCAGATCTTCCAATGAACAATTTATTCCAGGCTTGTAGAAAAAAAGTACAGCCAGTCCATGTGGAAAATTAGCCTACAATAAAAATCACAGCAAACTCTTTCCTGACAACATGGCCTACTTTACTTTTGATATTCTCCTGTAATTTCCCTGCAGCAAATGCCCCCCGAGCCAGCTTACAATAATCATAAAAACTTTACTTGGTTCTCTTGTACTAAGGAGAACAACAGAATTAAAGCATCTCTTTTACAACTCTGTATTATTAAGTCTCTAAAAGGTTCAATCGACCCACATGTTTTATAGAGAGAAAAGAAAGAGATGTCATTCTGTTCCTGGGAAACTATATCAGTTTTGGATAAGTAATAGGCGTAATGCATTGCGTTATATTGAAATAAAAAAGGAAGAAAAAAAAAACACGCACAAAATCAAACATTTATGGGTACTGGTACAGAAAGGCCTTGTAAAACGGTATGCAGGGATTTTTTTACTGCATCATTTTTCGCAGATATATGTGTAGGCTGTCACAACTGCGACAAACTGTTTATTCTCCGTGAGGTAGTTTAGATGTATTTAATGTATTTTTAATAAAGAGGATAGCACTTATTTCAAAGAAATAAGTTTGTAGATAAAGTTTGTCATCCACATGGCTAGCTCATTATTCTTTCATTTACCATCTGAAACCCGTTTCATTTCTAACCCCGGGAGAACTTCAGTTCCATTTACTAGGGAGAGTTGGTCGCTCATGCGCAGTCCCTCATCATTAAAATGAATGAGATTACGGAAACTCCCGAGTAATTTTGGCAGTCTCTATGGCTGCTCTTTCTTGGACAATGGGATTATAACAGACAGATCAAGATGAATCAATGTTTTATTGTTGCAATAGATTATAAACCATTGAGGTGTAAAAAAAAAAAAAACTCTTGTAAAAGTTTTTTCCCTACAAACAAAATTTAGCAGCTCTTAATAGGATAGATTAGATTACTCGAGAGACCACCATTCACTAGCTGTTTCTATTAGTCCCATAGATTTGTAAGGAGTGGCAGGGCACTTACTCAGCCACAATCTGAAAGGACAGGCTAAATGGACTATCTGAAATTAATTGGGGGATGGGGGAAATCAAAAAGTAATTTACCCTTGGAACAAACGTTCAGCAGATGTGTTTGGGAAGTCCTCTATAAGTAAATTAAAAATGGAAGATATAATGCAAATAATGTAAGGACAGACTAGATGGACCATGTGTTGCTACTGTGGTCATGCTAATAAGGGAGACTTGGCACATATATTGTACAACTTGCCCCTCAGTAATCTAATATTTATCCCCTACCCAGTGAATAAGATGTAAAATAATGGCAGTTTTTTATGATCCAAAAATAAGTCACAAAAAAGTGTATTAGAAGAGAACCTTAGAGTATGTTCAAGCAACATTTTTGTCATATTGATTTCTGTAAATTTCCTACATCAGATTCAGTATGAAAAAAACCTGTACTGCTGCCTCCCGCTGTTTCCAAAGATTAACCAAGTAAAGTTTCCCACACCTGGAATTTAACTGTTGCTTAGGACAAAAAACAAAGCATATCCTTTCTTGTTGTGGTACCAGAATTAAAAATTATGAATGGGGCTAAATATACATGCAGACATACAATAGTTCAAAATACTAAAATGGTTATTCTACCGAGTTAAAATAAGATTCTAACAGATCAAGTGCTGTAAAAGCATCTTTGAGATCAAAATTAGAAGTATAATTCAGGGCCTTCACTAGGATTTGTGCAGCAGAGCTTCAGCCTCCTGTCGCAGGATACTCGCTGATTATCCTCAGAAACAACGGGGCTGATCAGCGATAGTCTCGCGCCACAGGAATCAATGGAGAGATTAGGCAGAATGCTTTTTGTAGCATCCTGGAAAAAATACACCATTACCTTTCATGGAAAACAATGGGAGGGAGATTCAGGCTAGAATTTGGAGCAGATTTTGAGGCGAAATCCGCCTTAAAATCAACTGCTAATTCCTCCATGTGATAGATCCCCTAAGGATCGTTTCTTTGTTGTGTCTTCTCCTTGCTATGGTCTAAATTGCTTGATCCAGGGGGCTTTTTGGTTCCTCTCAGTTCCCCTCACACTAAGATTACTGCTCCAGGAGGGATCACAAAACTTTGGTTTTATTTTATTACTGGCAGAGATGCCTATAGAACTGCTTTCACTGTCAACTACATTTAGGATAACTCATAAAAAGAGTAAACACAAAAATAGCAAGAAAAAGTGTCTCCATCTATCTGATGTTTCTACTACGAAGGCTCAGTATGGAGTTCTCAGGATAAATCAACCAATAGACTGTAACAATATTTTTGTCTGGAATAGCTGCTTTCTATAAGTACAGTATGCTTTCAAGATAATTATAGAAAATAATAATAATGGTGGCAATAAGACCAACAAAATGATATCATTTTCTAGATGTAACAGAGATTTTTATACTGAGAGCAGAGATTCTGAGCAGCTTGCACAAGGTCACACACTGATAAGGGACTTTGATCCAATTTCATTTGAAGCCAAGAACTTTACTTGTAAGATACATTTTCTGACTTCTGGCAGAAAAGATTCTGTGGTCTTGGCCATCTGTCATGTACAGCTATAAAACGCTGCTCGTAGGAGTTTTACCTCCACTACATAGTATATCATCAGCTATCTTCAAAATGGTTACATTCTGTCCAGGGACTATTAAAGTTGCTTGCAAAAGATTGTGCATTTGTATATGTTTTATAAGACTGGTTGCATATTCAATTCAATTCATCAGTAATATTTTCACAATTTCTTTACTTGGAGGAGAGATATAGAAAATAATATAGCAATTTTTACAGGATCATTATTATTATTATAACTTTATTATAGTATATAATAGTTTTTTTTATTTACTGTGAAGGTGGGCTTTACATAGGGTTATGTTGTGTGACTGCATAGACATGAGGCATGACCAATAAGCCAATACAGTCAAAGGTGCTCTTCTTTGGGCAGAGATGAACTTTCAACATGTTGTCTCATGAAATGAACCCTTGTCCATTTGTCCTATCAGGGCCTCTGAACATTATACAGTGTGACTCCACACTCAGGACTCAACACTATGAGCCAGTTTTAGCATATAAATGTTATTGTTTATATAGTGAAAAAGTATACTATATCCCAATATACTTTCTGTATCAATTCCTCATTGCTTTCTAAATCTCTGCTTGCTGTCGCTCTTTGTTTACTTCTAGTGGTTAGAAATTAGTCCATGGTCATGTGATGGACACACAGGTGCAGTACACAGCGCAGTAATCAGACATCTGCCTGGTAACGCGCTGTGCACCTGTGTGTGTCCATCACATGACCATGGACTGTATATCACATGACTATGAACCGATTTTTATCCACTAGAAGTAAACAAAGAATGACAGCAAGCAGATATCTAGAAAACCATGAGGAATTGATACTGAAAGTATATTGGAAAATTATATAACGCTTCACTATACAAACAATAATATTTATTTGCTGAAACTGGACATTCCCTTTAAGTTTCATTGGGGTCTACCAAGGCCTCCTTGTATTATAAGGTATCAAATATTAGAAAATTGTTAACACTCACTATTGTTAAACAGGCTATGGTATACTCAAGATACATAATGATGCCATAAATAACAAGCATCCTATGAATATGGACCTAGTGCTTTCCTTTAGGAATTATATATAGTATACTGTGAGACTAACAGTAAAAAAGACTTTTATAGCTCCTTATAGAGTAATGAATTGTTCACCAATTGCCCTTCCCATAAATCATCCAACAGTCATGCAACTGCCTAAATATAAAGATTTTTTATTTAATTCTACAATTTTCCTCTAGTAAGAAAAATATACTATATTATTCACACAAACCAAACAAATGGGTTAACAGGAATGATGTACATATTTTTCAGAACAAAAATCATCTTGCTACACGTGTTATAATGAAATTATTTCCCATGGTTCCCTAGTCCTGCTGAATGGAGTTTGAATGAATTAGCCAATACATCCCTCCTTTTTCTTGTTGATGTTTTTAATAAAATATGGTTGATTTGATAAAAAGCAAATGGAATCCTGACCCGCTGTAGAAGAAGCCAGATAGGGCATTAAACACATCCCGTCTTTATTCATTTCCTTAATCTGAATTGCACTGTTAAGACACAATATACATTTGCCATTCACAATATTTTAATGAGTGCTCCAGTGTTATGAGAATTCTCAGGCTGCTTAAAATTATTCATTTTCTATGATTGTTTCAGAAGCTTTATGCTTCTGTTGGGAGTTCTGTGTTTATGTTTTGTGACGGCTGCGCTGACTATTAAAAAGCAATTTGGCTGACATTTTAGGTCTTTTGTTGCCAGTTTTAATTGGATTGTTCATCAAGCATCAACTCCCCCATCAACTGCAAAAATTACAGGCCAATGTCAGTTGATAGTAATGATTGTTTAATGATTTTTACCCTGCTGGTCGGCCAGGTTTGTAAGGATATCTGCATGATTAGTCTCATACCAAGACCTGTAATTAAATAACTGAAGCATAAACAGCTTATAATATCTAATCAGGACACATATTTAATAAAGAACCTTCAACTTATTAAGTCAATTATTACTAATTAAACAATAATTATGGGTTGCTGTGGTTTGTAATGTATACTCGATCCATAAAGGAATCATACAGATTCATATTATTCTTAATAAATTTTAGGATTATGAAGATGAAGAATGAAGAATATTGAAGATTATCTTCTAATTAATCTAATTAAAACATCAGGTGCATCTGATGCAGATATTGGACAAAAGGCACATTGATTCATGAATGAAAAGGACAGAGATTCTTTTAGTCCTCTGCAAATCTTAACATATAATCCACCAAAATATATTTCTGCATAGTGTGCAAAAACACCATTCTGGGTTTATATAGACTACAGATGTGTGCACCCTTTATCTTCACACACATTTTGTTGAGGACTCCAATTTCACACATTACAAATTTTATACATTATCAAAATGTTTGACAGGCTGTAGCTCAAATTACAACCACCAATAAAAAGTATTGCAAAATCATATTGGTTTTTTAAAGTTATCTTACACCACTCATTTCAGGATATGTCACCAAAGGGAAAGGTAAGTAAGGATACAACTGTAGCATAGCAAATAAGCACAAAGTATTAGGACAGTTCTTTCTTTCCCTCTCTCCCTCCCTCCCTCCCTTCCCCCATTCCTTTCCTTCCCCTCTTCCCTTCCTCCCTCTCTTCCTTCCTTCCTTCCTTCCTTCCTTCCTTCCTTCCTTCCTCCTTCTCTCTCTTCCTTTCCTCCTTACTTCCTTCCTCCTTCCCTCCCTCCTTATTTCCTTCCTTCCCTATCACTCTCCCTCCTTCCTTCCTTCTTTTGTTGTCAGATGCAGGCACTTCATGTGTTATTGCACTCAGCTGATATAGTTGTGCAGGGCACAAATCCTTTCTAAGCATATACTTTGACACTTATGTTGCAGCCCAGATATTTAGCAGTTATATCTCATCAAAGTCAGATACTGCAGAAATTTCATGCAGTATAAAAAAATAGAACTTTTTAGCTGGCACAAAAAGATAGAGAGGTGAACATACTGTCTTTTTTTTCTCTTGTCCTGACAAAGAATCCACTAAAGATTCCAAAAGCATTGTCTTGAAGTGGGTTGAATAAGAAAAAAACTATATTCACCTCTCAATCCTTTTTGTATGCTGTGCCAATGAAAATGGTTTAATTTTAACTGCCCTCCTTCCATTAAAAATATCAGTCCTATAGAAAAGATCAAAATGCACCTTCCATTAAAGTGCAGGGTTTTTTTTTCACTTAAGAGGGGCATCGATTCCAGCTATCCATGACTCTTTGAACAGTGCCCCAGATCACTGAGAATTTTTCATCCAGTTGCAAAAGGTAATGGAACCAGACAGAGCTGAACCTTTCTCTATGGACTTCATATAGTAGCCTTCACATAATCGGCCTCAGTGGTTTATATTGGTAGGGGAAAACCATGCTAAGTGGGTCGCTGTTTCATAGGACTACTCTAACAATGCTAAAGTGAAGAATAGAAACCTTAAACATTGCTTTTGTTCAAAGAAAGGATGATTTCCAAGAAACAGTGAATGAACAAAGGTCAGGCTCACAATGTTTCATTTCTGTTGAAAAACAGTGATGTACATGGAGGTACTGTGAAATTATCTGTCACATTCAATGTATTAGGGGTTGCAAGGTCATATACCTAAAAGAAAACTTTGTGTGAGCTGGCAAAGTCTATTACTGTAGGGCAATGTCGTAATTTGTGTACCATAAAATATAGTCTAATATGTTCAATATTTCTTAATGTAAACAGCTCTTACTATATTTCGAAGGGTTTCATTATTTTGCTAAGATTATTATAAGCTGCAGAAGTGCTTTCAGTGCACTACTGTTGACACATCTGTTCCCTATTACAGTTGAGATGTTACATGTCTTACATGTCTGCAATCCATCTGCAGAACTAGAAAGACAGAGTTTCTAGTTTCTACCAAATTGGAAGTCATCATTAAGTTTACTGTACCAGCTGTGCTTTCTCTTACTATCCTCCACCCAGTGTCGGTCTGGGTCTGGTGGACCCATGCACCAACCAATGAAAATTGTTCTTTTGTCTTTGCTCCACCTGCTTCAGTTGAGCCACTACAGTTGTGTGGCCCTTTCTCTGCTGCAGCGCAGCTAAAAGAAACCTCTCCTGCACACATCACACATAACCTCTCCTGCACACATAAACTTGACAAGCTGATTAGAAGGGCCAGCTCTGTCCTGGGGAGCCCATTGGACCCAGTGCAGGTGGTGGGTGACAGAAGGATACTGTCCGTGGTGAGCTCCATGCGGGAGAATAACTCCCATCCCATGCATGAGACTGTGATCGCGCTGGGCAGTACTGTCAGTGACCGACTGCTCCACCCTAGGTGTGAGAAGGAGCGCTATCGGAAGTCTTTCCTCCCCACCGCGGTTAGGCTGTACAACCAACACCGACCTAAGCGGAGATCATTACATACAGAGAACTGAAATATCTCTCTGCCTGTTATATCCCCCCCCCCCCTCTGCTACGTCCTATCTGTCTGTCTGCTATCAATGTAATGCCTCTCACCTTGGAACATTCCTGTACATGTTGTATTTGTATTTGTATCTGCTTATCTTATCTTATCTTTGCTGCTGTAACACACTGAATTTCCCCACTGTGGGACTATTAAAGGACTATTATTATTATTATTATTATCAGAGCCAGGACTCTTCGGTTATTTCATAAATGAATGCCAATATCAACCATGGTGCAGGTTGGCTAAGTCTCAGTCATTCAGTGCTATGGTTGTTTTATCTCTGACTCCAAAGTGGACCATAGAACCTGATCCTGGACTTTGAATGGTGGTTGGTGTTGTGTAGGAGCTTTGTGAATATACTGAGGAGACAGACAGTCATAGTGAGAAGGTAATTGACTGTCTGACAACCTGCGGGGAGTTTTTACTGACTGTGTTGAAAGGCAATGGATCTCCAGCATTATATGGCGGAGGTTAGGTGGCCTCTGCCTGCCTGTTTGGGATGGAACACAGGACTCACATATGGGGTCAGAGGCATAGATAGACCGTTAGAGCCCTGAGATGAAGTGGACTCACACAGCAACATAAGATTAGTTTGTGAGGAAATAAACTTAACCCTCTCCTCCCTGTTTGCTAGCATAATATATATGTATCTGAAGCTCCCTCACTGCTCACCACAATAAAGGTTAAGTAATTTCATTACCCATTACATACAGTAATTTTAGTAATCACAGTAATGGTCAATATTATACAGCACAGTCACAGTCTGGTAGAAGAGATATAGGAGAGATCTATGCAGTATAATGCTGGCACATAAGAAAACTCTGCTCCTATTCAAGTAACAGGTATAGAGCTGAATACCCCAGTGCCATCACTATACAGTGGACGGGCTGCAGCTGTGCACCTATTACTCAAATAGGAGCAGATTTGCTTCTGGTCTCGTACACAGCAGTAGCTTCCGGCAGCCAGATCATCTGATCAGTACAGGGTCCGGGTGTTAGACTCCTGCCAATCAGATACTGATGATGACCTATCTTGTAATTAGGTCATCAGTATAAAAACCACCTGCCAGCTGTAAAAAAAAAAACTGAGGCCACACATTGTGGAAAAGCTGTTTTTATTTTTGTAGATTTTGCTAACTTTTTTTTGCGTCAAAGTCAAAAGTGGCTCGGAAAGTAATGGAAAATATAAAGGAAGTGCTTATACTTCTCTGTTCTGCAAAATCCACTCTTGTCTTTGTCTCAGAAAAACACAGCAAAACCTCCAACAAAAAGAAACCGCTTTTCCGCAACATGTGGCTCAGCCTAAATTGGTTTTCTAAAATGTATAAAAAAATGTAGCCAGTTTTCCTATTCTATTGATCTCTGCTTAGTTTCTGTATAGATCATATGCTATGCCACATTAATGTGACTGCTGCTACCAGTCACTGGCCTCCATGGTCACCTGCCAACTGCTATGCATGCGTGCATCACCCCTGAGGCTAACTGACTGCAATGGTTATGAAAATGATGTATGGCAAACTGGAGTAAGTTAGCAATGTCTGGTGGGGAACATCGAGAGAAAATGTGAGTTGATATAAAGCTGCCATTTTACCACACCTAAAGGGCAAACCGGTGGCATCATATAGCTGCAGTGAAGGGAGTAGGGCTCAAGTTATGTCAATGATATTTAAAACTAAAACTGAAAATACATTGTTAATGCGTAAATGAGGGGTGGGCTCTCAGATGCAATTTCTCTGATGGGCACTGTTCACCCCAGTCTGACACTGCCCCTTTCTATCTATATTTAATAAAAAAGGATAAAAAAAAAGGATGAGTATTAAGAAATTCATGTCATCAATCTGTACAATGAGAGTGTTAAGAAAAGCTAAACCATAAATGATCACATACTGTCATAGTCATGCTCCTCGACAAGCTGTGTTAAAGTATTAAATGAATTTACATTTTCAAAATCATATAGGAAACTATTCCCAAAATAATGCTTCTTGGCAATGTCCTAGTAAACTCATAACCCCATAAAATGTGCATGTGCAATGCCTGCAAATGATGAAAGAGTGGAATGTATTAGCATATAAAGGTCTACATAGACGGCGTCGTAGCAAATGCTTCATTTACGATGCACTGAACTTGATAATCCTGGTTATAAATGCAAGTTAATATTTGACTATATAGAAATTTTTATTCCTATAAGAGATTATTTTTTTAGTTATTGGTTTAAAATGCCACTGGATTATAAGTATGCTTTCCTTTTTGTAATATCCAGAAGGATGAGTGGACCCTGATACTGAAGAAAAGAAATATATATGAAGGCTTAGATTTCACACTTCTTTGAGATAGAATTATAGTAAAATAAATAAAATTAAAATGAATGCAGTAAAACTGCACAGTAAGAACAGTACAAAGGGAATATTTTATGATGACGCCTGTGTTCATTTTTGAGTATATGACTGGGGGAACAGTCTGGGATTGTTGGGAGGTTCGCTACCAAGATTGATTTTGGGTTGAACAAGTTCAGTATGAACCACAGCTTAAATTGGCTTAAGACACAGTGTATAACACTGTCAGGGCTCTGGGAATCTATCTATTAAATTTCTCTAAGGCAAGTATAGCCGAATTTATGTCAAAGTGAAGTGACATGCGTGTCTATGGAAAAATGGATGGTAAGCAATGGATACAAACTCCGAGTCTAACCAAACACTGCACTGACACTCTTTTGTGTATTTTAATATTTAAAAAGCTCCAACAATTATTGTTTATTTATTTAGCTTACTTATATAGTGCCATGATATTCCGTAGCGCTTTACAGAGATATTATCAACACTGTCCCAAGTAGGGTGCACAATCTAAATTTCCTATCAGTATGTCTTTGGAGTGTGGAAGGAAACCAGCCCAAACACAGGGATAACACACAAGCTCCTTGCAGATGTTGCCCTTGGCTGTGGCAATTATATTGCAAAAAGCAATGGTTTTGTAGAAAAATTACCCCAGTTATAGAAGCTAGGTTTACACTAGCATTTCCTCTTTGTTGTTTGGAGGACAAGAACAATAGATAGGTGGACCGTTAGAATAACAGTAACACACGGAGTCCGATGGCCCCCGATGACTATAATGGGGTCCGTCGGGTGTCATTTTACAACTGCAACTGATAGTAGAAAAAGTCGTCCATGCAGGAATCTTTCCTCAGTTGATTTTCAGGCAGACATTGCAATGGAGTCTCCAATGTAGACACCAGCACATACAGTGGGTACGGAAAGTATTCAGACCCCTTTAAATTTTTCACTCTTTGTATCATTGCAGCCATTTGTTAAAAGCAAAAAAGTTCATTTTATTTCTCAATAATGTACACTCAGCACCCCATCTTGACAGAAAAAAACCCAGAAATGTAGATATTTTTGCAAATTTATTAAAAAAGAAAAACTGAAATATCACATGGTCATAAGTATTCAGACCCTTTACTCAGTATTGAGTAGAAGCCCCCTTTTGAGCTAGTACAGCCATGAGTCTTCTTGGGAATGATGCAACAAGTTTTTCACATCTGGATTTGGGGATCCTCTGCAATTCTTCCTTGCAGATCCTCTCCAGTTCCGTCAGGTTGGATGGTGAACGTTGGTGGACAGCCATTTTCAGGTCTCTCCAGAGATGCTCAATTGGGTTGAGGTCAGGGCTCTGGCTGGGCCAGTCAAGAATGCTCACAGAGTTGTTCCGAAGCCACTCCTTTGTTATTTTAGCTGTGTGCTTAGGGTCATTGTCTTGTTGGCAGGTGAACCTTCGGCCCAGTCTGAGATCCAGAGCACTCTGGAAGAGGTTTTCTTCCAGGATATCTCTGTACTTGGCCGCATTCATCAATTGCAACCAGTTGTCCTGTCCCTGCAGCTGAAAAACACCCCCATAGCATGATGCTGCCACCACCATGTTTCACTGTTGGGATTGTATTGGGCAGGTGATGAGCAGTGCCTGGTTTTCTCCACACATACCGCTTAGAATTAACACCAAAATGTTCAATCTTTGTCTCATCAGACCAGAGAATCTTATTTCTCATAGTCTGGGAGTCCTTCATGTGTTTTTTGGCAAACTCTATGCGGGCTTTCATTGTTTTGCACTAAGGAGAGGCTTCCTTCGGGCCACTCTGCCATAAAGCCCTGACTGGTGGAGGGCTGCAGTGATAGTTGACTTTGTGGAACTTTCTCCCATCTCCCTACTGCATCTCTGGAGCTCAACCACAGTGATCTTTGGGTTCTTCTTTACCTCTCTCACCAAGGCTCTTCTCCCACGATTGCTCAGTTTGGCTGGACGGCCAGGTCTAGGAAGAGTTCTGGTCGCCCCAAACTTCTTCCATTCAAGAATTATGGAGGCCACTGTGCTCTTAGGAACCTTGAGTGCTGCAGAAATTCTTTTGTAACCTTGGCCAGATCTGTGCCTTGCCACAATTCTGTCTCTGAGCTCCTTGGGCAGTTCCTTTGACCTCATGATTCTCATTTTTTCTGACATGCACTGTGAGCTGTGAGGTCTTATATAGACAGGTGTGTGCCTTTCCTAATCAAGTCCAATCAGTTTAATTAAACACAGCTGTACTCCAATGAAGGAGTAGAACCATCTCAAGGAGGAATAGAAGGAAATGGACAGCATGTGAGTTAAATATGAGTGTCACAGCCAAGGGTCTGAATACTTATGACCATGTGATATTTCAGTTTTTCTTTTTTAATAAATTTGCAAAAATATCTATATTTCTGTTTTTTTTTTCTGTTAAGATGGGGTGCTGAGTGTACATTAATGAGAAATAAAATGAACTTTTTTGCTTTTAGCAAATGGCTGCTATGAAACAAAGAGTGAAAAATTTAAAGGGGTCTGAATACTTTCCGTACCCACTGTATGTGAACGTAGCATAAGTTCTTCAGGCTTGTAGTTATTTGGGTGCCTAGTTGAAAAGTGATGAAAAAAAGCAACCAAAAATGATCCCCTTATGGGAGCAGATGTGAAATCAAAATGATTTGGAGTTTTTGATGCCAACACTGTGGGAACAATAGTGTGGTATAGTGGAATGTGATGGACCAGGCTGCAGGACTTGTCTGGCTGAGTGGTGTCAGTGGTGCTAGCCGTGGCAACATGAGTGGCAGTACAACATGGAATAATATGATGGACCAGGCCACAAGACATGTCTGGCTGAGTTGTGGCAGTGGTGGTAATTGTGGCAGCATGAGTGGCAGGCAGTAAAGTATGGATTAATATGATGGAGTTAGACAAAATTATATTATTGGCAATGAAAGGGTTAACTGTCCCTTGTCTGTCTGTATTACAGATATTCTCTCTCACTCCTATCTATGATTTCTTTCACTAATCTGCCTGTAATTGATTAACTATGACTAAATTGTGTTGTAATTCTCCTACACCTCAGATTGTCTAGCTGTATTGCAAACTTTGCAGAACTCAGTGCTCTTTATCAGGCAGTGATGAATAAATAAACTTCCACCATGCCTGAAATGCCTTGTGTTCTAGCCCACACGGCCTTATATACTGTAAATGACATCAGCACTGTAAGGTGTCCACCTACCACTGACTATTGGCTGAGAGGCTACCAGGTGGCAATAGAACATCACAATGACTCACAAGACAGGTGTCTATTTGATATTTTACTGTGCAATACATGTGGCATTATTTGGTTTAATTAAAAACTGAGTAATCTGGAATATTTGCAACCTCATGAAAAATCGGTTTGCCCATCTCTATTGACTACAAACAAGAGTAGAGTACAGCTCACTAAGGTTGGCTCTTATTGCCACTAGCAGAAGGACCCGGTTTCGCACGGGTATATTTCATTTTTTGTTTGTGTAGTGGCTCCATAAGAATTGGCCAGTTTTGAAATGGACATCTAGTATGGCAGTCCAGTACAGGTACAGTCTGCTTATGGCTGTGTTGTTATGGAAACCTGGTAAATTAAATGTGAACTCATATTGGCTGATACACGTCATATGACTGAATATTTAAGGACCTGTGAACTGCTATTGACTCATACTGGTCATAAATAGCTTGGTTGCTATGGAAAGCACCTGCGAGCTTCTACTGGCTGATAAGGGACATGTGACTGTGTGTATGGCAGTTGGAATATGAGTGAAAGACTTGCAGGCTTGTATTGGCTAATGCAGGCCATTTTTTGGTAATACTGTATCTCAGGAATGGTACATCCAAGAGAGCTGAGACCCGGTCTAAAATCTTCCCGGAACCTGATGTACCTGTGTGCCAAATTTGGTAAGGATTGGACCAGTCATTTGGTCGCGCATAAAGAACAGACAGACAGACAGACAGAAACTCATATATATATATATATATATATATATATATATATACAGTCATATGAAAAAGTTTGGGCACCCCTATTAATCTTAATCATTTTTAGTTCTAAATATTTGGGTGTTTGCAACAGCCATTTCAATTTGATATATCTAATAACTGATGGACACAGTAATATTTCAGGATTGAAATGAGGTTTATTGTACTAACAGAAAATGTGCAATATGCATTAAACCAAAAATTTGGGTACCCTTATCATTTTATTGATTTGAATACTCCTAACTACTTTTTACTGACTTACTGAAGCACAAAATTGGTTTTGTAACCTCACTGAGCTTTGAACTTCATAGCCAGGTGTATCCAATCATGAGAAAAGATATTTAAGGTGGCCAATTGCAAGTTGTTCTCCTATTTGAATCTCCTCTGAAGAGTGGCATCATGGGCTCCTCAAAACAACTCTCAAATGATCTGAAAACAAAGATTGTTCAACATAGTTGTTCAGGGGAAGGATACAAAAAGTTGTCTCAGAGATTTAACCTGTCAGTTTCCACTGTGAGGAAGGAAATGGAAGACCACAGGGACAGTTCTTGTTAAGCCCAGAAGTGGCAGGCCAAGAAAAATATCAGAAAGGCAGAGAAGAAGAATGGTGAGAACAGTCAAGGACAATCCACAGACCACCTCCAAAGAGCTGCAGCATCATCTTGCTGCAGATGGTGTCACTGTACATCGGTCAACAATACAGCACACTTTGCACAAGGAGAAGCTGTATGGGAGAGTGATGCGAAAGAAGCCGTTTCTGAAAGCACGCCACAAACAGAGTCGCCTGAGGTATGCAAAAGCACATTTGGACAAGCCAGCTTCATTTTGGAAGAAGGTCCTGTGGACTGATGAAACAAAGATTGAGTTGTTTGGTCATACAAAAAGGCGTTATGCATGGCGTCAAAAAAACACAGCATTCCAAGAAAAACACTTGCTACCCACTGTAAAATTTGGTGCAGGTTCCATCATGCTTTGGGGCTGTGTGGCCAATGCCGGCACCGGGAATCTTGTTAAAGTTGAGGGTCGCATGGATTCAACTCAGTATCAGCAGATTCTTGAGAATAATGTACAAGGATCAGTGACGAATTTGAAGTTACGCCGGGGATGGATATTTCAGCAAGACAATGATCCAAAACACAGCTCCAAATCTACTCAGGCATTCATGCAGAGGAACAATTACAATGTTCTGGAATGGCCATCCCAGTCCCCAGACCTGAATATCATTGAACATCTGTGGGATAATTTGAAGCGGGCTGTCCATGCTCGGCGACCATCAAACTTAACTGAACTGGAATTGTTTTGTAAAGAGGAATGGTCAAAAATACCTTCATCCAGGATCCAGGAACTGATTAAAAGCTACAGGAAGCGACTAGAGGCTGTTATTTTTGCAAAAGGAGGATCTACTAAATATTAATGTCACTTTTCTGTTGAGGTGCCCATACTTTTGCACCGGTCAAATTTTGGTTTGTTTGTTTGTTTGTTTGTTTGTTTGAGTTGGAAGGGACCTCAAGGGCCATCGAGTCCAACCCCCTGCAAAAGCAGGAATTCCTAAAACATCCCAGCTATATACCTATCCAGTTTCCGCTTGAAGATTTCAATTGATGAAGAACTCACCACCTCCCGTGGCAGCCTATTCCACTCTCTCACTACCCTTACTGTTAGAAAGTTTTTCCTAATGTCTAATCTGAATCTCCTTCCCCTTAGTTTCATCCCATTACTTCTCGTGCTTCCTTCTGCTAATGAGAATAGGGTAGATCCCTCTGCACTGTGACAACCTTTCAGATATTTAAATACCGCTATTAAGTCTCCCCTTAGCCTTCTCTTCTGCAAACTAAGCAGTCCCAATTCTTTTAGCCTCTCCTCGTAGGACATGGTTTGTAGACCTTCCACCATTTTGGTTGCTCTTCTCTGGACCTGCTCCAATGAATCGATGTCTTTCTTAAACTGGGGCGCCCAGAACTGTACACAGTATTCCAGGTGGGGTCTGACCAGGGCAGAGTACAGCGGAATAATTACCTCTCTTGATCTAGCTACAATGCTCGTCTTGATACATCCTAGAATTTGGTTAGCCTTTTTAGCCACCGCACCGCACTGTTGACTCATGTTGAGTTTGCGATCTATTATTATGCCCAGATCCTTTTCCCCTGTACTCTCACTTAGTACTATTCCTCCCATACTATATATGCTTCTTGCATTTCTGTTACCCAGATGTAGAACTTTGCATTTGTCCCTGTTGAATACCATTTTGTTCACCTCAGCCCATTGTTCCAGTGTGTCTAAGTCCTTTTGGATGCACTCTCTCTCCTCTCTAGTGTTGGCCATTCCTCCTATCTTTGTATCATCTGCAAATTTTATTAGTTCCCCATTAGCCCCATCATCCAGATCATTTATAAAAATATTAAAAAGTACTGGGCCCAGGACAGAGCCCTGCGGCAACCCGCTTTTTACTTTCTTCCAGTTTGATGTATAGCCATTTAGAATTACTCGTTGTGCCCGATCATTAAGCCAATTGTGAACCCACCTCACTGATATTTTATCAAAGCCATACTTGATCATTTTTTCAATAAGAATGTTATGTGATACTTTATCAAAGGCCTTACTAAAGTCAAGATATACTATGTCCACTGCATTCCCCTGGTCCAACCATTCAGTGACTTTATTATAGAAGGAAATAAGATTAGTCTGGCAAGATTTATTAGGCATAAAGCCGTGCTGGCTTTGATTAATTAAAGCCTTCCCATCCAGGTACCTAATTAAATGTTCTTTAACGATTTGTTCAAAGATTTTTCCTACTATCGAGGTCAGACTTACCGGCCTATAATTTCCTGGGTCGTCCCTATTCCCCTTTTTGTAGATGGGGACCACATTTGCCCTTTTCCAATCTAGAGGGACCACTCCTGTCTCCCATGACTTATTAAAGATTATTGCAAGGGGTTCTGTTATTTCCTCTGCTAATTCTTTTAAAACTCTAGGGTGTAAATCATCCGGTCCTGGGGACTTGGTTTCCTTAATCTTAGCTAAATGTTCTCTTACCAAACCTTCACTTATAATCAGCTTGGAGTCCTCATTCCCCTCATCACTATCACCATTAATGTTGATATTTCCATCCATTTCTTGGGAGAAGACGGATACAAAATATGAATTTAGTAACTCCACTTGCTGATCCACCATGTTAACTTTTTCACCCTTTTCGTTCTTTAGGACTCCAATGGTTTCCTTCACTTTTCTTTTGCTCTTAACATATCCCCAAAAACCTTTTACATTACTCTTAACTTCTTTTGCAAGCTTCAATTCGTATTCAGCCTTGGCTTTTTTAATGCTTATCTTGCAGAGTCTGCAAACTGCTGTATACTCTCCCTTAGATATAGCTCCCATCTTCCACTTGTTGTAAGTTTCCTTTTTCTTTTTTAGTAGGTTATGTAATTTTTTGGTCATCCATCCTGGAGTTTTTAGGTGATTCCCATTTTTCTTGCTTCTAGGTATTGTTAGTTCCTGTGCATCAATGATTTCCCTACGGAAAATTTCCCACCCCTCATGTGCATTTTTGTGCTTAAGTAATTTTCGCCATGGAATTCTACTAACCCTTACCTTTAGGCCCCTAAAATCTGCCCTACTAAAATTGAGTCTTCTAGTCTTTGTCTTCTCAGGTCTTCTTCTTCTTACAACCCCAAACTCGAGTATAGCATGGTCGCTGAATCCCAATGTCCCTGCTACCCTTAATTCCTTAACCATGTCCTCCTTATTAGTTAAAACTAGGTCCAGAATGGATGTTCCTCTTGTGTTTTCTTCTACTAACTGGGCAATGAAATTGTCTGCTAGAGAGGATAAAAATTTGATAGAGCTTTTACTCGTAGCTGTGTGAGTTTCCCAATGAATATCTGGGTAATTAAAGTCTCCCATGATAACAATTTCAAATTTCTTCGAAAGCGTGGTCATTTGCTGTGAAAAAATCTCATCCCTGTCTTCTGTCTGTCCTGGTGGTCTATAATAAACACCTATTATGATGTCCTTATCATTGTTTTTCCCCTGAATTGTTACCCAAATATTTTCCAATAAGTTATCATTTTGTAAAACTGTGATTTCCGTGGAAATGTGATCTTTTTTAACATACAATGCAACTCCTCCCCCTCTTTTATTAGTTCTATTTTTTTTGAATAAGTTGTATCCTTCCATCTGTATATTCCAATCATGCTTATCGTTCCACCAAGTTTCTGTAATACCAATGACATCATATTTTTCCTTCTGTATTATCAGTTCTAATTCTCCCTGTTTATTTCCCAAGCTTTGCGCATTTGTGTAAAAACATTTCAGATTGCGCTCTGGTACTTCCTTTTTCTTAATTTCCTTCTGAGTATCCTGTCTTAGGTCCTCATTACCACATCTAGTAACCTTGTTTAGTATATCCTTTAGCTGCATGTTCTTGTCTTTCTTTTTACTTCCCATCCCCTTCTCTTCTAGTTTAAAGCCCTCCTGATAAGTGTGGCAAGTCTTCTGGCAAATATGTGTTTCCCAGGCTTTGTGAGATGTATCCCATCTCTAGCAAGGAGTCCATCATAGAGGTAATTCACTCCATGGTCCAGAAATCCAAAACCTTGCTCTCTACACCACTGCCGAAGCCACTTGTTTACCTCTAGTATTTTATTCCATCTCCTGATACCATAACCATCAACTGGGAGAATTGATGAAAATGCTACCTGCGCATCCAGTTCCTTCACTTTCTTTCCTAGATTTTGAAAGTCTTTACGAATAGTTGGTAAATCATTTTTTGCCGTGTCGTTTGTACCCACATGTATCAGCAAAAATGGGTAGTTATCCTTGGAGCTGAAGAGGCATGGAATCCTATCGGCCACGTCCCTAACTTTTGCTCCTGGGAGGCAGCATACTTCTCGTGCCGTTATATCTGGCCTGCAGACTGCTGCCTCTATGCCTCTTAATGCATATTGCACATTTTCTGTTAGTACAATAAACCTCATTTCAATCCTGAAATATTACTGTGTCCATCAGTTATTAGATATATCAAATTGAAATGGCTGTTGCAAACACCCAAATATTTAGAACTAAAAATGATTAAGATTAATAGGGGTGCCCAAACTTTTTCATATGACTGTATATATATATATATATATATGTATAGGGATGTCATTTCTGTACATTGGCATCCCATTGCTGCAATGCTTATAACAGTTTCATCCATCACATTCTGTAAACAGTACAGTAGTCTATTGTTTTCCTAATATTAGACTCTGAGCCTAACATTTAAGTATTAATTGTGTAACATTTGTTCATGTGATAATACTGTCACTACTATAATGTTGTAATATATCAACAACCTAACATGAGGTCTGTGAACCCAAATAGTAGAAAACTAAATGCTGAAAGAATACACCCTGAAGATAAACTGTAAGTGCTTATTCAGACGACAGGTCTGTGTACTGACCATGAAAAAGTATTTTTTTCATGGCCAAGTGTACAGCCAAGGGTAATCCGTTTTCACACATCCCTTGAAGACTTGAGTCTACTGGGGGATCTGTGAAAACAACCCGAGAAATGACACATTCTATTATTTAATGTATCATTCACATAGGCCATGAACAAGAGAATTGTGAGAATAAAAAGAATGTGTGAAAAAATCCATTATTTTCTTTGGGGCTGTGTGCTGTCCATTAATAAAAACATGTTGTACGAATAAGCTCTAAATTTAAGATACAATGTTGGTCATTTTGCAAAATTTCATTCTTTGTGAAAGCAGCTTAGAATGTTCTAAACTAATAAAAAAAGTTATATTCTCCTTACTAATCCCCCCTTCACTCCGGTTCTGATGCTTTCAGGATTCCATTGGCCTCTGTACATTCCTCTAGCTATGTTTCCTGACATGGACATGTGTCCACTGCATCCAATCACTAACCACATTAATGACTCGCTACAGTGATCGGCTGCAGTGATCACACGTGAGTATGATTTCTTTTATTATTTCAAAAAATTGTAAACTGATTCAAAAATAAAATGGCTGAATAGCCCCTTTAATAGTTATGCTTACAGTATGTAGAAAATAAAATGGCTGAATAGCCCCTTTAATAGCTATGCTTACAGTATGTAAAAAATAAAATGGCTGAATAGCCCCTTTAATAGGTAAGCTACAGTATATATATATTTTGCTTGATTGTAAATTTTTGCAACAATATTTTCAAAGAGATGCAACTCTGTGAGCCAAACCTCTTGTCCTCTCATTTATACTAAGGAATAAAAAAAAGTAAAGCACTTTGGTATTTTTTAGATAAATAATAAAAAATATACTATATTATTCATATAATGCATAGATGTAAATAATTATTTTATCTTTAGGGCTGATTGAGGGGGATAGTAAAAGGAGAGGTAAAAAGGGTAAAATTACAATATAAAATAACAGTAATAACAAAAATAAAGAATTTACTAGCTGACATGCACGGAGCTGTATTTTTAACTATGGTGACATATAGCTCTTGCCTTATAATATTACACTGACATAGTAAACAACAAATTCCATCTTATTGTTTTCATAAGCAAAGCTTGTTTTTACAGTATACATGCACCCCTATGTATTGTCCATGCCAGAGGTAACACTACAGAGATAGTTCTCCTTCTGGGAAAAAACTAATTTGAACACTTTTTCCCAGGGAGAATTGCCTATAAGAATCCTTATACCACCTGAATCTCCGCAAGGAGAACCAGTACCTTCCAAGAGCTATTATACATGCTGTAATGATGACTGTGTGATTCATAGTAAGTACTAGTTTCAGCAGTGCAAGAACAAGGTGTTTGGCAATGAAGTAAAAAATGTACTCCCCACTAGGCATAATTACATGGTTGCAGCATATCAAAGCTCCCTAGATGAATCAGCAATGTTGGAGTTGAATTCTGTTTGTTGATGACAGTGACTTAGCTTGATATAATATATATGTAGCTGCTGTTTGGTTAACACCATCACAAAATCCTGTAGAACATGAAAAAAATGTTACCTTTTTATAATTCAGTAAAGAAAATTTAATCTGCAGCCCACGGAATGTTGTGTCCTGTTATTTACTATACTTTGCATAATGCTATACAGTTGCATTCATCGCCCATTCACTCCAAGTATAATACATTTATATTCTTAGGAATTGTATGGAATGCAGATACATACGACCTGAGTGATGTGCCTTTTATACCCTATAGACACATTCCATTTATATCTTATTTTCATTATATTTTTGCCACTTACATCTATGAGCTTACAAACTGAAATTGGCACCTTTTCAAAATTCTGCAACAGTAAATCAATTAATAAGTTACAGCCATTTATATTTTTACACAATCAAATAATATTGAACTACTTATTTAGTTGGGGTAAGCACATATCACTATTTTCCCACCCAAAAAATCTTGTCTTGTCTTTTTTTAACCTTGCATAGAAATGCCAGCATTTAAGTTAGTTCAGTTCTGGAAAAAGAGTGACCACTAATTTTAAGCTGCCATTGACACGTATGTGGCACTATCAGCATGGGTAACAAACCAACTCCAAGCTCTAAATGAATGTACTAACACATTGCTAAAATGTCTATATCAAAAACACATAGCCCAAGCAAGACTTTTTAACCATCTAGAGATAATCAATCCTATGACATCACCTCATACTTTACATCATGGCTGTGGAGTTGGAGTCAGGGAGACAGAGCCAATTTTGTGTGGAGTCGGAGTTGGAAAAACAATTACTGACTCCGGCTTCAAAATAAAATGATTCATTCATTTTTATTATATTTTACAATTTTTATATTTTTTATTTTCATTAATTAGATTCAGTGTTTGTTACATATTTACTTTCAAAGGAATTCAATCATTGGCTTTTTAATGAATTAGAGGAGCTTTACTGTTGCTGACTGACCAAAGCTGCTGGTCATTTTACAAAGTCGGTCAGTGGAAAAATAGAGGAGTCAGAGTCTGTTACTTTACATGTATGGTTATATACCTAAAAAGCATCCACTTTTTTCACCATTATTGGAGTGCTGTCTGCTTTTGGTTTTGATATGTTGAAATTTGGTCACCTTGCTGATGTTTTTTGTGAATGGTCTATTTCTTTCTCTATCTAATATCTCTAAATTAGTCCAGTTAACTTACCTCAACTTGACATACTATGAACTAAAACAGAAATGGCATACATGAATGTCACATACTGTATTATACACATGAAAAAGGCATGTCAGAACTATATGAATATGCTCTATAAGGGCTAGAAACTAAATTAGGTTTTAGTATTGCAGGCAAAAAGTAAAAAGTGAATAAGTTAGAGAACTGAATTTTAATAAATTCTGTTCATTAAAAAAAAAAAAAAAAGTTACTTTAAAGAAGATTAACATTTTCCCAGCAAAGAAAAGCTGCATTAGGAAGTACCTTGGTAATTCTGTTGCAAATTATAGTCCACTGGTTTTACCTATTTTATCATAAATATGCAAGGTCATTAATTCCCTCCCAATGGAGTAGAACAGAAATATAATTTGTAGTCTGGAGCTACTGAAGTGAGAATAATTTTTAACTATTTTTACAGTGGGCTGATACTTGTACATACTTTTTGTCTACAAGCTGAAACACTGACACTTCATAAGTATTTATGGTTTCTTTTCTTACTAGAGCATTGTATCTCATAAAAATTTTAGATGGAAAGACAATTATCAGGAAAATAACTGAACGGTTGCATGACACATCTGTAATAAGGGACATAATCCTCATATTCCATAAGACGTTTCAAAGGGGTTGTCTCTTATGAGATAACCCCTTTAATGCATGCATACAGATCTGTCCACCCTTAACTTGTCGTAAAGATTGTCAATTACTCCAAGTTCTCAAACTGAAAATTCAATACAATATTAAAACAAGCTAGCAAAACCCGCTAGAGTAGGGGTGCACAACATTTTTAGTCTGAGGACTGCACTGTCATATTGTTCAACTTCAAGGGGCTGCAATAAAA
This sequence comes from Leptodactylus fallax, assembly GCA_947044405.1. Taxonomy (NCBI): domain Eukaryota; kingdom Metazoa; phylum Chordata; class Amphibia; order Anura; family Leptodactylidae; genus Leptodactylus; species Leptodactylus fallax. The sequence goes on along the minus strand of CAMRHE010000388.1, from coordinate 1,075,949 downwards.
TATAATGTATACCTAAACTTTCAAATAACATAGGTGTTTCTGCAAGCATTTGTGTCATTAATAAACAGATTTTGGCTCCTTTCTGTGAAATCCTGTAAGTAAATTTATTTTCTATCCCCTATTTCTCTATTGGTATTACATATCCACACTGCTTCTGACTGGAAGTACAGGGGTGTACACAGTGGTGTAACTAGGAATGGCTGGGCCCCAAGGCAAACATTTGACATGCCCCTCCCCCAGGCAACCAACTCCCCCAGCAACCTCCCCCCACACAAACTGCATTCCTGCACACACTATTATGCCCCATAGTGGCACCTACACACACTATTATGCCCCATAGTGGCCCCTGCACACACTATTATGCCCCATAGTGGTCCCTGCAAACACTAGTATGCCCTATAGTGGTCCCTGCACGCAGTATTATGCACCATAGTGGCCCCTGCACACATTATTATGTGCCATAGTGGCCCCTGAACACAGTATTATTTCCCATAGTGGCCCCTGCACACAGTATTATGCCCCATAGTGACCCCTTCACATAGTATTATTCCTCATTGTGGGCCACCCATGGTCAATTATTATACTTTGGGGTCTTTTCAGACCCTAGAGTATAATGATCGGAGACCCAGGGGAGGATACAAACATAAAAAATAATGTTACTTACCTATCCTTGGCTCCAGCACACTCCCTGCTACTTTTGGCCTTCTTCAATGTTAGACCAGACATCACGTGAGCCAGGTATGCGTCGCAATGCATAATGATGCTGGCCTAGCCCACGTGACATCTGGGACGTCACCAAGGAGATGAAGACTGCCGGAGCGCAGGAGAGGTAAGTAACATTGTTTTTTTATGTTCCATAACCTCCCCTGGGCCTCCTATCATTACTCTGGGGTCTGAAAAAACCCCAGAGTATAATGATAGCAGTGTTTGTGGGGTTTGAGGACCTGCGGCCTTACTTACCGATCCCTGCTCCTGCACCCAGCCACCTCCGCTTCCGCAGAATGTGAAGCGCAGGTGGCCGTGAGCAGGAGCAGGGATCGGTAAGTAAATAGGGCCCATTACCTGTTGATGTTACTCCAGCAGGTAACGGCCTATTAAAAAAAAAAAAAAAAAAACATCAGGGGCCCACCGGGCCCCCTAATGTCCCAGGCCCTGTGACAGCAGCTCCCACTGCTACCCCTATATTTACAACAGTGGGTGTACAGGTGTGATATAGAGAAACTGAGGGTGGTGGGGGTTACAAAATACTTATATCTCAGGCATTATAAAATGTAGAAATGTGATTCTGGTGTCATATGAAAGATGAGATTCTCAGATTCACAGTTCTACTTATATTATTTCTTGAGATCCAGTTGGATTAGTTAGGATATAGGAGATACATATATATATATATATATATATATATATATATATATTTGTGTATGAATCTTATCTTTCATATGTAACTAGAAGCACATGGTGTTACTCAAATGCACAACCATGTTTCACATTTACTGTACCACACAGTGAGTGGATGTGTATACTCTTAAATGCCATGGCTGAATTTTAATCTCAGCTCAGCCCTGTGCAGACAGACAAGCTTTGTCTTCCTCCGCAGCTTTCAAAGCTTTGTAATTATCAGTGAAGACATTCACATCGAATACTGTTAAATAGAAACCTTTATTTCTTTCATTTTATTAAGCTTTGTTATGCACAATGGTGCCGACTCTTTCCTAAGCCCAGTCTGTTCTATTTGCATAACCATCACTGTAAGAATAAAAGACTTAGACGATAACATCTTTTTATCAAACTTAGGCATAAAAAGACAACACAATAAGTATATGCAGTGTCAAATCCAATAGATCAGAGGCATCATTTTAAATCTTGTCAGATGTCGGTGTCAGGATTTATCAATTTTACCCATTGTCACATCAGTGATTGGCAACATCAGCTGGAAACCAGTATGCATCTCATCACACTGTTTTCAGGCTATTGTCTTTTACAATAGTGTATACTGCTTTTTTATAGGAGCTGTCCCTTTAAGGCACATAATTTTCATTATGACTTTCAGAAGAATGATAACCTTATGCTAATAGGCACTTCAAGCAAACAATACTCAAGATGTAAGTTTTATTAAAAATGTGGACATCCCATTACCTAAAAGACTTACACACGTGGACAAAATTGTTGGTACCCCTCATTTAATGAAAGAAAAACCCACAATGGTCACAGAAATAACTTGAATCTGACAAAAGTAATAATATATAAAACTACATGTTGACAAGCCGCAAAGCTTCTGGGAGAATGTCCTATGGACAGATGAGACAAAAATCGAAATTTTTGGAAAGGCACATCAGCTCTATGTTCACAGACGGAAAAATGAAGCATATCTTGAAAAGAACACTGTCCCTACTGTGAAACATGGAGGAGGCTCTGTTATGTTCTGGGGTGGCTTTGCTGCATTTGGCACAGGGTGTCTTGAATCTGTGCAGGGTACAATGAAATCTCAAGACTATCAAGGGATTCTAGAGACAAATGTGCTGCCCAGTGTCAGAAAGCTTGGTCTCAGTTGTAAGTCATGAGTCTTGCAACAGGATAATGACCCAAAACACACAGCTAAAAACACCCAAGAATGGCTAAGAGGAAAACATTGGACTATTCTGAAGTGGCCTTCTATGAGCCCTGACCTAAATCCTATTGAGCATCTTTGGAAGAAGCTGAAACATGCCTTCTGGAAAAGGCACCCTTCAAACCTGAGACAACTGGAGCAGTTTGCTCATGAGGAGTCTGTCAAAATACCTGTTGAGAGGTTCAGAAGTCTCATTGACAGTTACAGGAATCGTTTGATTGCAGTGATTGCCTCAAACGGTTATGCAACAACATATTAAGTTAAGGGAACCATCATTTCTGTCCAGGCCTGTTTCATGAGTTTTCTTTTTTTTTTAAATTCTGTTGAAGCATGGTTGAAAAGCAATGTCTGACTTTCATTTTGTTCATTTTCATAGAATTTTTATATATTATTACTTTTGTCAGATTCAAGTTATTTCTGTGACCATTGTGGGTTTTTCTTTCATTAAACGAGGGGTACCAACAATTTTGTCCACATGTGTACATAGGTAGAAGCATGAAAGCTTCTTTATCTGTTTGCTACTAGAGATGGGCTATCTTTCCGAGATTTGTTTAATTTCGGGTTGGGGTGGCTTGATTCCCTGATTCTTTTCGTGTCAAACAGGTTTCGTTCAAATCGGAAGTGAAATTATTATACTCTTGGGGTTTCTTTAGACCACAGAGTATAATAGGTGAAGGCCCAGGGAAGGTGTAAAAAACATTTATACTCACCTTCCTATACCTCTTTTTGGTTTCTTCCCAGCATCAGTCTCTCATTCTCAGTGTACTCAGAGACATCATACTCCATCAGTCATCGCTAAGGCCTCAGCGGTAACCCTGAGCGCATGGTGTCACCAGGAGAGTGCTGGACACTACAAGGAGGTCCAAAAGAAGTGAGGGAAGGTGAGCATATAAGTTTTTATTTTTTTCACCTTCACCTATTATCCTCTGGAGTTTGAAGAGACCCCAGGGTATAATAATTTACTGTGATGCATATCATGATGGCCATTTTAGTTGGTCCAAGATGAATCTCAAATTGTTGGGATATTCAGGTTGAACCCAGCTCGTGCCAAAGTGTTTTGCCTATCTCTAATTGCTACCTAGCCAAGTTAAGTGGAAGTGTCTTTTTCATGTTAAGATATTTTGGTGAAGGTTTTTGCAGGCTACACATTGAGCCAACTTCCCACTGGCAATGAGCAACTTTCTTTTAGTGTACTAAATAGACATGCAAGTAAGATATTGGCAAGGTTTTTGCAAACCTCCCACTGAGCTACCTTCAATGAAAGCATAACTAAACTTTCGGATAACTTTTGACTTTCTGGCAGCTATTGTGTCTTGAATACATTTTGTAATATACAAAACTACCTATTTTTGAAACCAAGTTATTGTGTTAAACTTTATATTACACTTTTTTATGATTTTGTTTTTAATTGTCATATGAATATGTTTAGAAAATTACTAAACACTGAAATTTTCACTCTTGCCGTTAAGCCTAATAATAGACTGGCACTTGCCAATTTGAATAGGAGTTTCTTTGCAGTAATCATCTCATTTACATCAGAACCAATATTACAATAGAAGATAACACCACTATAGACAACACCACTGACCAATCATTACAGCCACTCCTGACAATAGATGTCACAGCTAATGCTTCATTCAAACTTGCGCCCAGTGTCTGTCCGCCGTGAATCTGACCTAAATGTCAGAAAAAAGGATTGGGAAAGGTTTGAAACGGTTTGTTTAAAAATCCATTCACTTCAATGGGTTTTTAAAGCAACCCGCAGGTGTGCGATTGCAGCCTCTGCACTGCGAAGCCGTTTATTTTCATCAGACAAAGTCCTGCATGTCCGACTTTGCTTCCGACCAAAAAAAAACGGCTTCGCGGCGCAGAGGCTGCAATCGGACACCTGCGGGTTGCTTTAAAAACCCATTGAAGTGAATGGGTTTTTAAACAAACGATTTCAAACCTTTCCTAATCCTTTCCCAATCCTTTTTTCTGACATTTAGGTTGGATTCACAGTGGACGGACCCTGGGTGCAAGTGTGAACCAACTCTTATATACTCACATTCGCTGCATTTAGCATCTCTAAAAACTGTTCCATGGATCTGAATACAGTCTATTATTGCTGATGTCCATAACGATGCTGTTTAGCATATTACTAAATGCTTTTTACAGAACATAGGAGACAACAAGGCAAGATGGCAGCCAACATAAACATGTAAGAAAATAGAATAAAAAATCTACAATCCAAAAAAATAAAAACAGATTACTAAAAAGCAATATATTTCACAACCTGGTTTCAATAAATAAAGGAAAAATGCAGATACATTTAATGTGCTGCATAAACATGTTTACTTAAGATGTAGAGGGAAAGAATGTTGAAGATGTTGGATTTCAACATGCCAGATTCTTTGTTCCCACAGAAGATAGACTGTTATCAGGTGTCTAGCAGTGGTTGGGCTAACCTTTCTAACACTGAATAGAATGAGATGAATAATAGAGGGTAGTCTCGAGCTACAGACTCTGAGGCTTAATCAGTCCCAGAATACGTGACAACATCGAACAATACACTTATTTTTTCATCATTCTGCTCTGATCTCTGCCTCCCATGGATTGCAATCAGGTTGGAATCTGCCCCTGATTTCAAGACGGAATCCACCAATTCCACTGTGTGAACAGTTCCTAAGACCAATCCGTTTTCATAGCAGTTACACATTTTTTTTATTCTCTATATTTCAACTGTTCCAGATTCCAATATGCTCAGATTTCTGGAATAAGTTTATGTTATTTTTGTATGGACTACCAAGTTAACAAGTTTTCTAGGTGGTAAGAAGGTAAAATGGAGAAGTCTTTAAATGGCTCAGAATGGGCTGAAAATTTTAAAAAACACAATGGCCACCTCATTGATACCCCACTGCGGCAACTCTGCCTAATTCCCCCAGGGGGTTTCTGCTTTATGATCCTTCTTGACACACAGGAAATGCCCGATTAGCCAAATACAGTGTGCTTCCTATGTATAAAGACAAGATCAGGAAGTAGAGCAACAGGGAACCGGGTAAGTGGTTGAATGGGTGCATCGGTGTAAGGTGAGTAATGTTTCTGTTTTAACCAATTTTCAGACTCTTATGAAAAAAATCCTAACCCCCCTCCCTCCCAAAAAAATCCTTTAACATTGAAAAATGTATTTTACATTCATAGTTCAAAGCTGAAATGTTGAATTTAGTATGAACATTTATTACAGACCATTCAGCAACATATTTTTCTATGCATGAAACCAAAATAAGTGATAAATACTAAATAATTTGAAAAATTGTCACCACAAATCCACATGAAAAGGAAAAAGTTAATCCTTGAAAATGAAATCTTCTATTTATATACCATCAGAATCTGCAGTATATGGTTATAGCTCTATTAAATGTTAATGAAAAACACCTGGACTCAGCTGGAGTTAAACTGCTTAATAATGTCTTCTCTTCACCTTTCAGGCATGGGGCTGAACATGTGCATGTGGAGACATGGACATGCCAAAGCTAATGAACCATTCATTAGCAAGGCACTGCGAAGAGACCACAACATGGCTATAAAAAGAAATGTAACATCAAGAAAAATACACTACAGAAAATTGTACTAGTCTTAGTACTAAATGGTAAAAGGAATATGTAACAGTATGCCAGTAGAAATGAACACATCTACTTTGATAAAAAAATATAATCTGAAACATGTAAAAATACTCTTTACTGTGCACTATTGAAGGATACATTAAATAGTAATGAACATTATAAATCTGATAAACAACTATCCGCACGACCAGTGACAAATCCCAGTCTGATTAATACCTTATTATTGGTAGTTAACAGCCTTAATCCTATAGCTAACATTACTGAATACGCTCTTGTTGTATGATCAGAGTTGCACAAGTAATATGTAATTATATGTAATATAATATCACAAAATATATTTAAAGGGGCTGCAAAATGTAGCCATAAAAGTGCACATTTAAAAGTTCATGGGGCGCTTACTATAAACAGTATGCCTTCCATTTCATGCTGAGGATTTTTATGTTGGATTCTGTACATATCTGACAAAAAACAAAATTGTGGAATCCTTGGACAAATGACATTTGTATGGATTGCTAATAGGGAGAAAAAGTTCTATACATTGGGCATCCAAAGAAGCATTGTATGGCCATAGTACAGAGCTGTTACCGTCTTAGGCTTCCTTCACATGACCGTGTTCAGTGTATGGATCAGTGAAAATGGTACAGATGACACACGGATTGGTATCCATTATTATATATGTCATATAAATTACCTAATATAGGCAAGTACACTCATGAGTAAAAGGGTAAGGGTCCATTCAGATCACGTTTTTTACATCAGTTTAGCCGATGCAAAAAACGGATTGCAAAACGGATGCAAAAACAGACACAAACGGATGCAAACAGATGGCCACCTGTTTCCATAGATAACATGTCACGTGAATAAGGCCTTAGCTTTTCTACCTTGTCCTCTAAGCCTAAATAAGTTAAAAGGGTTTTCCAGTTGAGTTAAATTTGTGCTAAATTTCTCTGAATTGATTATAAAAACGTAAAGAAACCATACTCACTGATCCCGGTCACTCACTTATGATGTTACCTGGGCTCCTGCTCAACTCTATTACTTTTGTTTTTGCTTTTTTTTAATCCACTTGAAGCCATTTAGCACAAATTTTTACAAAATGGACAACTCCTTCAAAGGAGATATGCCCTCAGAAAATGCAGGAATTTTATGTTAAACATATTTTTCAAAATCTTTTTGTGATTTTAAATTTTTATCATGTCAATATCTATAGATAACAAAAACAAAAAAAACCTCCTAAAATCCTGCAGTTTTCAATCTGGCCATTAATCCTGACAATCCATGTTCTGTAGAAGATTTGCAATGGCCATCTCATTATTAGCGCTGGCAGGATTACAATGAAAGATTACACCTGTATATTAATGTCATAGGGACCACCATTCACAATAGGTGATGAACACAAGCTTATCTACACCCCATCTCTGAACAATGACCTCTGCACAAGTCATAGAACTGCATGTCTAGAAAATGATCCCATAGATCTCAGTAAACTTCTTTGGACTATTGTATCTAAAGTTCATATGGCTTCTGTAAGTATGTGAGCCAGAGGGCGCTGTTGAGCGACCCAGGCCAGACCAGAAAAGGCTCTCAGCCACGCCTTTGGGTGGTGGCACGTAACTCCAGAGGGGCTGGAGCATCCTGCAGGAAGCAGGAAGTAGTGGACCAGCTAGGACAGACAGAGAGGGTCTGTGCCAGAAGGGCTGGGTCCCACAGAGACTCTTTGCTAGAGCTGAGCAAGAGTCAGGCTAGTGAGGGGCTCTATAAGTGAGTTAGGGCCCTAATGGCGGCCTAGGTTTTGTTTGTTCTTTTGTTATGTTGCCCTTAAGCTGTAATAAAGCCACTTTGTTTTAAATGGGCACCGTCTGAACGCTGTCTCACCGGCGCCCAGTACCACGAACCACCACTGTTGGGACCAGGAAAAGCCACCATTTGAGTCTAAATTCCCCAAGTTGTCACACTTCTGTAAAGCATATCTCTATATGCTGTTAACAGCTCAATGTAAGATGGCTGCCCCATAGACGTTCTGAAAATAGAATAAAAAATCTACAACAACAAAATTAAATAATTGGAAAATCACTATCTGGCTTTAATTGGTAAAAAAATACAGGGGATAAACTACCTTTAGGCTGAAGGCCCATGTTGCGAAAATGCTGCGTTTTATATTATCTGCAAAGTGAAAGGGATTCTGGCTAATCCAATCCACACATTTTTGAAAATCGCAGCATGTCAATTATACTTGCGGAAACACTGGCATTTTCCCATATAGGTATATTAAGGGCAGAAAGACTGCAGCGGAAAACTCAAAAACGCAATAAAAAATGCTGCGGAAAAAACTGTGATGCGTTTCCACTGCGTTTTTTTCTGCAGCCTTTTTTCTGCTACGTGGGGCCTTAGCCTTAAAGGACTTGTCCACCTGTGTAATCCGATATAAGTATGGTTTAGTGCATGACTTTCTCCTGTGACAAGATCAGATCAGTTTATACTAATGTAGAACACATATACACCAGGTTTCTCTCACATAGCCATAGTCCATACATTCATTGTCTCACTTTCCAATTCATGTTTAATAATAACTGGCATATCTCTTTATGCTTCAGCCAAAAATACCGATCAAAATAACTGCGATGAATGGAAAGAAATCTGATATGCAAACAAAGATAGGAATCAGGGATTTTATGTATATTTGTAAGAGAAGCATAACAGCTTGATCTAGGATTGCCCTGTTTAAAATAGAAGAGATTTGTTTAAAATCAGAAAAGCCATTTTAACAAAGACACAGTTTAATCAGGGTTTACAGACATATTTTATGGATAAGCAGTTCTTTACTCAATGGCAGCTGCAAAGTACAAAAGTTTGTGACTGACAACAAAAGAACTCACATAATGCTGCACATTCGTGAAACTGTTGCAAAAAGACAGCAATGGAGAAGAACAAAGTGCTTTTGTTCAGCTGAAGCTGACATTTTCTTTAGTATTAAAAAGGGGGAAATAAAGAGTTTGTAAACAATGGTGCGGATATTTTTCCTCATTACTGCTACATTTTACAATATGTTATCTACCTGAGCAAGATGAAAGATAAAATGATAGAAAGAGTGATGACCATGACAACTGATAGTCTACATTGTGGAAATACAATGCTAGCGTCAGAGAGGCTTTTTTGTCTATCTCATCCAAATGTTTGTTATATGCGCTAAAAATTCATGGCAGTGGTTAATCGTGAAATTATTGAGTCGTATTCGTTTGTGTAGGGGGGTGTTTAGTGAACGTTTTTGGAATATGCTTTATTAACCTATTTTACTTCTTTTTAGTAGAAAACAAGCTCTAAAGTTTTCCCTAGCAACTGCTCTAAATAAGCATTTAGTAGGACTTTCAGCTGTGTATCCACCTGACTTCTGAACAACACAACTGATGGTCCCAACACCATTTATAAGGCAAGAAATCCCACTTATTAAACCTGACAGGGCACATCTGTGAAGTGAAAACCATTTCAGGTGACTACCTCTTGAAGCTCATCAAGAGAATGCCAAGAGTGTGCAAAGCAGTAATCAAAGCAAAAGGTGGCTACTTCGAAGAACCTAGAATATAAGACATATTTTCAGTTGTTTCACACTTTTTTGTTAAGTATATAATTCCACATGTGTTAATTCATAGTTTTGATGCCTTCAGTGTGAATCTACAATTTTTATAGTCATGAAAATACAGAAAACTCTTGGAATGAGAAGGTGTGTCCAAACTTTTGGTCTGTACTGTACATGAGGACGTGAAAGGTCCTCTTTAAGGTTACAGTTGTGTAAGGGAGTGGCTTTTACCACCTCACACTTTCAGTTCTATTGGTTTTAGGAAAATGTATGCATGCACACATAGGCCTAAATGGTATATAAGAACTCATATTGAAATTTTAATATTAGGAGATAGGGTTCATATAGTTGACAATGTGCCAGGTGCTTACTTTTAGAACATGTATGGGAGATATTTTTTCACTATATAATTTAGGATTTATTGGTACATACCGATAACTGACTACCAAAATGGCAAAGTGTCAAAAAATCCCTTTCAGTAAAAGGGTTAATGCTGCCATAAAATGTAACACATTCATTAATTTTTTATCTGTAAGGGATTGACAGTGACTCTAGTTATATCTGTGTCTTATATATACTTTACTTTTCTGTATGTTCCTAATGTACACTGTAAGTTATTGATGACAATTAATCACAATGCCATATATTTCCCATACAGTATCTAAAAGTGTTACAATTATATAAAATTATTAAATCTACTATGGATGTACAATATATATTGTATTTTATTACACTGAGATGCTATATTACCGATGCAGGATTCAATGATTTAAGTCAAAGTTAGAGGAAAGTCAGAAAGTAAAACTTTTTACATTAGACTCCGATAATGAGACCAATTGTTCAGCCCACCAATGCCCATAACCACATCTTGTGCAGAAATATTCTTAATAAAACAGCAACCGGTGAGAGACACATATATTATACATTGAGCACAGAGTGAGGCACAGACTGACACTTCCAAGTTAAATTGCTGTCAGTGACAGCTCTGACTACACAAGGTAAGAAAAGACCAATATTGTCTTTTTCCCCTAGAGAAAGGGCTTGTTCACTAATGCAGATATAAAAGATGGTGCACCCCATAGGGAAATGTAATAAGTTAATCTCACACACTAAAGCCCAGAGAATTACACTTGCAGAGTCAAACTGTGTTTAGTTGTTCAGAGTCTAGGAGGACTTCTTATAAGAATATAATTCATATATTAGTATAATATTACCAGAAAGCAGGTACATGCAGGGCTTTCAATGAATTTTAAGGACATTATAAATCAGTTCTACTATTTTCAACACAAAAAACATATCCAGTCAATGGTACTGTAGTGACACTAGTACCATCACTGTGTATAGAAAAGTTTCTGCATGGACCAGAATTTCAGAAATTAAATTATTTTCTGTTCTTAAAACACAAAGCAAAATATTGTGCTTCACTTCTCACGACAGCTAGTATTCTCTTCAGTCTTGTCCTTGTCTGTTCCTGTCACATCTCCAGCACTATGAGTGCCTAATAAACATAGATACCCCTATTATACTGTACATATGAATAAACATTTTACAATATACACTTTTATATTTTCCCCCAGGGTCATCTACCAGCTTATAGTGCCTATAGGTAAATTTGGTCTAAACAGTAATATATGAAATACATAGCTTTTAAAGTAATCCATTTGAGCTCCAACACAATAACTAAGGACATGTTTATTTCTATAGCATTTATTAGTCACAATAGAAAAAGTCAAGAGAAGCAAAAGCTGTTTACCTCACTGTCCCTAATGAAAGGAATCAACTATCTAAAATTCTTAATGCGAAGATTCGGACTGGATGCACTTTAACTTTACTACAATATAAATGAATCCCTAATTTAAATTCTGGAGGACAATGGGGAATATTTATTGAGACTGGCATTTTGTACACCAGTCTTAATAAAGGCCCCGACAGGTGCAAGGCTTCAGCCCTTTATAAATCAGCTGCACATCCCAGGATCAAAATGGAATTGGCATAGATTCCCATTATAATTCCTACCAGAAAGGGTCTTGTACCAAATCTGTTCCACAATATCATCCCTCTATGCCAGAAAACTTGTAAAGAGGGATTGATAAATCTCCCCCACTGATTTTTCATTTTATTCATTTTTGTTTTTTCTCCCCATCTTCCAAAAGCCATAACATTTACAGTTTTTGTGTGGAGTAAATTGCATTTTCTAATGGCACCATTTAATTTTCCATAGAATGTTTCTGAAACAGACAAAAAATAAATTGCAGTGGTAAAAGGAAAAAATTCAATTCTACGACTGTTTTTTGTATTTTTTTATGGCATTGACTGCGTTGTAAAATGTTAACTTTATTATTATGAGGATCAGTACAATTAAAGATATTATTTTTATTGGTACCATTATAGGGTACATATTACACTTTAAAACCAAGATTTGTGCATTGTAGCTTTCATTGCTGTGTTCACCCTGCAGAATAAATACTTTTTTATTTTAATATTAAGGGCATTTTTGGATACAGCAATACCCAAAATATCTATTTATTTTTATATTTTTATTTATATATATATTTATGAATTGTAAAATGTTAACTTTATTATGATGAGGGACAGTACAATTACAGATATTGTTTCTATTGGTACCATTATAGGGTACATATTACTTTTTAAAACCAAGATTTGTCTATTGTAGATTTCATTTCTGTGTTCACCCTACAAAATAAATACTTTTTTTTTTAATATTCTGGGCATTTTTGGATACAGCTATACCCAATATACTGTATATATATGTAAATGTGGAAAGGAAAGCATTTTGAATTTCAAATATTTTTTAAAGAGCTTGTTTTTTTTCTTTTTTGAAAAAAAAAAACCTTTTCATGACCAAGGATCATAAACAATGCTCAGGCCAAATTTAGCACTTTTGGTTTGCATTGCTTTACACAGCGATATCTTTTTAATGGCTTTGTATATCTCAACTATTTTTTACCATGGTTTCTTCAGGGCACATAAGGTTTGAAAAAAGTAGCCTTATTTGTTAAATAAATTGAATATTTTTTTGCTAGAAGAAGAAAAATTGTATAAACTGAAAAAAATTTAAATTTTGCACATTTTATCTAAAATAGAATTGTTTGTATATGTACTATTGCACATAAATATATTAAAATATGTTTGCATATTTCTTCTGATTATAGGGGTTACACATGTACATAGTTTTTAACTAAAGATTATGGCTTTATATTCAGCATGGCTTATTTTATAAACCCCTAGTCCCTTTGTAAATTAACCAGTATTTTAGCAGAATAGAAGACTATAAACTGCTTTTCTTATCACTAGCTAGACTTTAGGATGACAGCAGACCAGGTGGGTGAAGGGAGGGGCTAGCAGAGGGAGCAGCTTGTGTTAGCACAATGTGATTCGCAAGTTATTTTCACATCACTGTGATAACCATAAAGAGTCAAATTTTGCTGATTTAAGTGGTGACAAAGGAACTAAAAGCTTCCCTTATCAAAAGAGGAACTCCCTAACCGTAACCCTTGCACTGAGAAGCCAGCTCTTATCACTCCTAAATAGAGGAGTTCTTATCACAGCTGTTTGACTTAAATTAACTTGACGTCAGCATGGAGTATCAGCTGGAACAATGTAAATAGCCTAATTAGTGACATCCTGGAGTTACATCATTTTGATAAACTTTTTACTTTTATTATTAGGTCCCCTAGGGGATTAGAACATTCAATCCTTTGATCACTCGTGCAACATACTGCAGTACGTCTCTATAGCAGTATGTTGTAATATTTCTGCTTTTCTATGATGACAGGCTGGGAGTCTTCAAAAGGCTCTGGGCTATCATAACAACTGGTTGGTACCTTGCTATGATGCTAAGGAGACATTGATTGGATTAAAGATGTGGCCATCATACAAGTTAGGCACTTAGATGCTATGGTGACAATTGACTTTTGTATTTCAGTAGGTAAATGTTCATGATTGTTGTGGCTCTCTGTTTATGCCTGTTAGTGGCAGGTGCCTGCTGTATAGCACAATGGGGCAGATTTATTAAGACTGGTGCAGGGAATGAGAGATTCATGAAATGGCTTCAGAACTGTTGTCTGTTCCAGAAGTGTGGTCTCTATACTGATGGTCCATTAAGCGGTGGGCATAGGGAAATAACCTCACTGATAGGGTTAGGTCTATGAATAGCAGTCCTGTAATGTTGAGAAATACTGTTCAGTCAGCTAAAATATAAAACCACCAAACCTCATTGGTGGTAACATCAAACACTAGGTATACCACACTTACCAGCTGTGCATTAGATTTTATGCCATATTGGTGCAACTTTACAGAAATATCACTTGCAATCGACATCATAATGCTAATCAGATTACTGAAAGAGTGTGTTTGCTGCTATTAGGAAATGACAGAAACAGCTTGCTATGTTTAAGGCTAAGGCGGCCCCACATTGCGGAAAAGCTGCTTTTTTTGTTGCAGATTTGCTGTGGTTTTTTGATCCAAAGCCAAGTGTTTATTGAGCAGAGACGAGATGTGTGAGTGCTTCCTAGATATTTCCCAGTCCTTATGTAGCTAACATCTATGTTTAACTAAAAAAAGGAAGCAAAATATGCAACAAAAAAAGCAGCATGGAGCCTTAGCCTAAGACTCACAGTCTAAGTAGGCTAAGTTGCATCATGGAAATATAACGGTAAAGAAAAGGCATAAATACTGAAAATGACTTTCCAGGTTTAAGATTTTGTAAATAATGTTTGTAAAACATTAAAATTCACTTCGCATAAAAGTTTTATATAGAAAGGGAAGAAGAAAATGGACCTTTCCCTGGTGTGCTCCAGATAGTGAAATCCAATACATAAAAAGTTGTGTGAAATAGCTTTATTTAGGATCAGACAGATCATAAAAGTGGTTCACATACTGTAAAGTGGAAATGGAGATTATGTCATTGCCTTAATGTATAACCACTAAGGCTAATAATTTAGGTATTTAGTCATTCATAATTCATAATCACCAGAAGCAGAGATAGCCACATTATTTTTCATAAAATAACCAATTAAAATGTATCAATCAAAACATAGCTCAGGAACCAAGAATAGATATATACAAAGAGCAAAACTATAAAGTAAAAAAAAACACAACCAACAATTTATAAAAAAAAAAGAAAATTAATCAAAAATCTTTGTGCAATGTAAGTCAGAAAATGATAGTTTCATTATTCTTCAAAGCATGAGTTACTTTTTGATCTGCACACACCTTGGCTCAGTTATTAGCAATTATGAAATCTGCTATCACACCATTTCTATTAACAAGAACACAATGTGCTGTACATGTAAGGGTAATTTATTAATCTTGCTGTAAACAATATTTTGCAGAAAATGTACCTATAAAACCCTCTGACATGGCATGTTTTCTGCCAAAGAAGGGGCTCCACCAGCATTTATATAATTATTGCACCCCATTGTCTTCTTATTCCAAGATCTTCAGATTTCAATTGATTTCAACTGATAAATCTCCAAATGATAAAACTAAGTCAAACGTTGAAGGGTCAGGATGCTCAGAAGAGTAATCTCTCCTTTTATCTGGCATTTTTTTTATGGATTGCTTAAGAGATCACTGGACACCACCATTTGACATGTCTCATTCACATGTAAAAAGATCTCTAAGGCTACATGCAAACTAAAATTGATTGTGCAAAATGTAAGCAATGTCTATTTTATTCATGCCCAATTTGCATCTGTGTGGCAACCATTTTCATGGACCCCTCATAGACTTGAGTCTGTTGACGGATCAGTGAAAACAGACAAAAATAGAATATGGCCTATTTTTTTGAAGTCCATTAAAATGGACTGTCAAAAACAGACATCAATGGGGCTGATTCATTAAGAACGATACTTTATATTCTGCTCGTAATCCAAGATGCGCCAGGATTTTCAGTATGTATTCTCCTCACTGCACCACTACTTACTACTGTCACCTTAAGGATGCCCTGCTGACATGTGAAGCTTTCGCTGGCTCTGCAGCTAGTTAGAGCTTTGAGATCAAAGCCAATCAGAGTGCTTCTTGATTCCCAAATCATAAGCTGAGGAGGGATATTTAAAGTCTGTTCAGAACGCCCCATCTGCCTGCTATTAATATCCACTTCCTTATTGATTTGACTTGGTCTGTGAACTCTTAGATATTTGTCCTCAGCTTTAATATGTTTTCTGATTTGGATATTCTGCTCTCTCCTGGTTTTACCTTCCTTCTTTTTGCTGTTTTTTCTGGTCTGATTTCAGTTTGCAGTTGCGTCTATTTTTTAAACTATCTACTGGTCTGATCACCTGGGTCCTGACCAGACCATATTCACCCAGCATCATGGTGGGCTCTGATCAAGACATCAGGGTAGCCTTAGACTCTATCAGAGAGGGCAGTGTAAGATTAAGGTAGCTTGTTCTACTGCTCTCTGCTATCTTCCAGTCTCCATAGTTTTAAGAATTGCTTTACTGGCAATTGAATAAGGCATGATAAATAGGCCCCAATGTATTTTA
This sequence comes from Leptodactylus fallax, assembly GCA_947044405.1. Taxonomy (NCBI): domain Eukaryota; kingdom Metazoa; phylum Chordata; class Amphibia; order Anura; family Leptodactylidae; genus Leptodactylus; species Leptodactylus fallax. The sequence goes on along the minus strand of CAMRHE010000388.1, from coordinate 1,059,656 downwards.
AAGATGGCTGTCACATGGACATTTTTGCTGTTAGCGTGAACAAAGTCTAATGTTAAACCTTCTTTTAAAGAAGTGTTTCAACATAAACCCAACTTTTCAACATTTCATCATACTGCAGAAGCCCCCATCTGAGTGTACTCTCAAAGATATCTGTTATGTATATATTTGACTTACTTCTATTTGGTTCTATGTACAGACTACAGATGCTAATTCTTTGGATTGCCATTGTATGGTCACATGGAAAGTAGGATGTAAACAGTGAATAGAACACTGGATTTGCTTGGTTGTTAACCTCATAAACATTAATTTTATATATTTAATTGATCTGAACCTACTGAATTTAAGTCAACGGTCTTGATAAAAAATCTATTTGGCTTCTCTGTCTCTTTTCCCCAGTCTCCATTTACAAACAGCCATAAAAAAGGCATAATGAAAATATAAATGAGTGTTTTACTTCTATTTCTTTAAGTCATAACTCAGGAAGAAAATAACATTATAGTAAATAATAGGGGCTACTGATATCATGTGTAGTACTGCTGAAGCAAGCCTGGTACACACATATTTTCCTAATAAAATACTACAGCAAAATCCATCCACACTATTAATTAACAGGAAAATACTTCTATATGTCTTCTGGGTTAATTTGCATATGACACACTTTATATTTTCTGCAAGTAATTTCTTAAAAGGAGCTTTTAATTGCTTTTGCCAGAAAAAGATAACAAAGCTATTGTGTTTTCATGCAAACCTGGTCCATTTTCTTCTCTGTGAAACTGACTATGCAAATGTTAAAAGAAGTATAGTATGGATATTATAAGTAATTCATTACATAATACTGAAAGAAGCAGAAAGTATTTGTTAAAGAAACTGCAGTCCAATTTCCAGGCAGCATGTTATAGAGCAGAAGCAGCTTAGCGGATTAATAGACATATTTTTTGGAAAATAATCAGTACTAGAATTTATTTATTGAAAACTGGCCTTAGGAGTTCAGTGGGCCATCTTACTCAGTAAGTAACAACCTTCCGTATTTGATCATATATACAAAGAGAACTGCCAATCATTGAGGACCACCCATTGCACTCCAAATAAGCAGAGGTTAATTTACTAGTTCTTCTAAATCTTTCCCCACAGGTTAAAGGGGTATTCCCATCTCCAGGATCATATTTAAATTTGTAACTTAACTGAAGTGTTTTATTAATGCATTGCTTTATCTATTGTGCTTTATTTGCCAAATACAGCTGAATATGGCTACTCTGTGTTTACAGCTTTTTGCTTAGGTTTCTGACCACCTCTGCTCTCTAGCAGCACCAGTAAGGCTGGTGACATCAGTCCCTGATCCCAGCCACCTCTGTTCTATTCATCTTACTATGATTGACAGCTAATGAGCAGTACCTGTCAATTCTGCATAGTGATACAGACTAGAGAAGAGTCTCTGTTATCTCTATGTATAAGTCCAAAGCTATCTGTGTGCAGTTTGCATCCTGCTGGCCTGAGCTGTACATCATACCGACTAAGCCTATTCAGCAACGTATCACTAAAACCAGGAAGTGGAGGGGAGAGGAAACAGGAAAGATGGTGAAACCCTGAGATGGGAAAACCTCTTTAAAGGTTATTTGCCATCAGATCCTTGTGCACCATTTAGCTCATGTACATATAAAAGCTTTATTTCTACAAAGTGTAGCACAGGAAAGTTGCATTTAAAAGCATATACATTACACATAACTGCTAATAGCTGTGTAAGGACAAATCTGGTGTTGGACAAAATCCAATTCATTTTGCTGAAAATCATGGTGTTTAAAGCTTGGACTGCATTTTCAACATAATGGGTTTAACCCTTTCACTGCCAAGGGTCTACGGAAATTTTGCACCTCCAGTAGCCAGAGCAATTTTCACAGTTTTGAGATGGACAAATCAAACCTAAATTGCAACATTAAAAAATCATCCAACCCCCCATACATGTATATTTTCTTAAAGTAGACACTTGCAGCATTGTCAGAATGCCAATTGGCACTGTATGCAAACAAGCACCTTCATGCAATTTTGATTTAAATTGAATGTTTTATTTAAAAAAATGCAAATAAATGTATATTAGTTGCTAAAAGTGGAAACCAAACCTCCTAAAAATAAGAGATCAACATGGGCAGAGTTCATTCATATCACTAAGGCCTAAACCTGCATGCACATATCTTCAGAAAATCACTAGAACTGGAATGAGCAAAAATCTGCTTTGAAGTTGGAAATGTTAAAAAAGTATCATCCTATAAAATGTAGGGATTACACACCGTGGAAAGTGCACCACTAAAGCCTATATATTTTTTGAAAGTAGACAACCTGAAGATTACATGTGTCCCAATGGGTTATCAATAGTCACATCCACCTTCATGTAACTTTGTGACAAACACAAATAATTTAAAAAAAAAATTCACTAAAACATATATTTGCCCTTAAAACTCCTATTCAATCTTACATTCACACACAAAATACATTTAAAATAAAATGTCAAGGTGTAGACAATTTATATATACCACAAACATCAGCTACAACAAGAGCTCGTACTCTCGAAAATGCTGATACAGAAGACAAGGAAGATTTTGTTGTTATTTACTAATATGTTAAAAATCTATACTGCACCTAGCAAACTGTGATTGTGATACCAAAATCTAACTTTTTTGAGATTGCACAGCATACAGTAAGGACGTATTAGATATGTGCTTGGCTACAGATGTGCCACCCTGGGAGGACGTATAGATACGTGGATGGCAGATAAAGGGTTAAAGGATAATTCTTTTTTGGTGAAAACAGAGGAAAACAGTTGGGTGACATTTGTGTAACATTTAAGGTGAAGTGAGAAGGTTCCTACTTCTAACCTGCCTCCAGTGCAAATAGAAACAACATAATGCACTTTGCTCTGTAGAAACAAGCTATCCATTGAAATTTAAGCTATTTACAACACAGATCTATGCTTCTTCCTAATACACTTCCTGAAATTCTTTTATTATTTGTATTGCTTATAGGTGCAGGGGAGCTGCAACCGGTCATGGTCACTACTTGCCACTCCTCCTGCATTCCGTTCCCTGTGTTAGTATTCTCCTATGGACTGATGGAATTATTGTTTTTCTTTCTTTCTCTACTTGGCACACCTCTCTCTAATTCATTTCTAATTACTCTTGCTACTAGTTTGTACAACAACAATTACACTTAATTAAGGAATTGATTTACAAGAACTAGATAGATGGCTGGATCTAGATAGATGGCTACAGATACATGGTTTTATAACCCTTACATCATGACCTGGGGAAACCATAAAGGATATTCCCACAGTGCCTGGAGTCTTGATTTTTGCATATAAGTATGTTTAGCTTTATATACTCAATAAAGTATAAACTCTACAGATATATGTAATATACATAAAAGCTTAGTAATTTTATAAACCAATTACCCTACATTTATTAATAGTTAGACAGCATAAACCTAGACTGGCAGCCTGAAAATATGCTAGAATTACCAGAGAAAAAATAATAAATGTGGATAGAAAGGTTGTTGCTCAAATATAAATGTAAACAAAAAGTATTAAATAGAACAACTAAAACGTAACGTTTAATTTTTAAAGTACGTATAAAATGTGTGTTAAAGCACTATGATGAAACACACGCAATGGTTACCCGCTCAAGTGATATAAAATATAGTACCCACTCAGAGAGTATGCATATTGTTCACCCCAAAATAGTGCTCACATTTAAATCAGCAGCATCTACAGCATATGCACCTTTAGAGATTAAACTAATATACACCTCTGTAGCATATCCTGATTATGAGGCTATATCCTGCAATGAAAAGGTGTGGGTGACGTTTACATATATTAACTGTCACCTCTCTGTTCAGATCATGGTTGATACTTGTAAATAATTAATAACAACCATGAAAATGAGAGTTTACCCACAATAGTCTCTATAAATAGGACAAATATATATATATATATATATATATATATATATATATATATATAAAAACATCATTTTGCAAATGAGAGAGAATCCACTAATAACCTTATGGTCTCCCTGCCAATTAAAGCCTAGCTGCACTGCCTCCCGATAGCTGCCTATTTCCTATCCTACATGTTTCGCAGGTCAGTTTGTAACCGCGTATCAGGGGTATTCAGTTGCTATCTATCCATAAGGAGTTATATTGGCATGTGAGCTACATAAAACGGGCAGTCGGTGGCCACCGGCTAGTGTCACCAGCCGACTCATCCGTGCATCGGTGCTAGTATGATTTACAAGTATCAACCATGATCTGAACAGAGAGGTGACTTAGTTAATATATGTAAACATCACCCACACCTTTTCATTGCACGATATAGCCTCATAATCAGGACATGCTACAGAGGTGTATATTAGTTTAATCCCTAAAGGTGCATATGCTATAGATGCTGCTGATTTAAATGTGAGCACTATTTTGGGGTGAACAATATGCATACTCTTTGAGTGGGTACTATATTTTATATCACTTGAGAGGATAACCATTGCGTGTGTTTTATCATAGTGCATTAACACACATTTTATACGTACTTTAAAAATTACAAGTTACGTTTTAGTTGTTCTATTTAATACTTTTTGTTTAGAATTACCAGAGAGGCTGATGCTGGATAATAAATCTGATGCTATTAGTTGGCTTAATCATTGTGGCCATAATGTTACTGCAAAATTTTTTTGCTGTTTGGTGAAGTTTGCCACTTTAAAGCCACACTCAATTTTCCCACAAGTCAGAAAAATGGTCTAAAAAAGCATAAAAATGCCAAAAATTTGACCACAGTAGAAAATTTGCCCTTTTGCATCTTAATATGTGGGCTAAATCTTGCATTATAGCCGAGAAGTGCATTCATGATTCTGCTGTTTATTATACAGTTGGTAAGCTTGTCATCAGATTACTTGGGGCAATTTAGCTGAGCTTCTAAAGGCAGCTAGAGGTCTCTTTTATGAGATTACAGTACATTGCCTGTTATAAGCTATATAGTTTCCTACTGTAAACGACCAAAAGAACCTCCATGAAAATATTGAAACTGAAATACCAGAAGCTGGTCATTCCTAGGTCCTCTATATAATGGTGTTATAATCATTGTCAAGTAATTTCTAATTCTATTTGTCAGAAACATATTGTTTTGCTTACTCAAAAACCTGTTGGATTACTGTATTCAGAGCCTTCTATATCTAGCAAGGTTATATAATCTTGTGTCACTTATTTCCTTAAAGGGCTTTTCCCGTGAACATGACCATATTTAAATTTGTATATAATAAGAAATGAAACTTTTTGCAAATATAAGTAATTAAAAATTTTACAGAGTTTTAAAGATTTTCTCAAACCATTTTAGTGGTGACAGTCTTTTGTTTTGATCGGTTGCCAATGGATATGACCATGAATGCAGAAACTTTGTATGGTCTGGCACTTGTCAGGAACCCAGTCATGATTTCCCTATTGTGGTTGGATTATCCTCTCATTCATGTAGTGTCCCTACCTGGTAACCTGTCAACAATAATGAAATAATTAGAGATGAGCAAATTTCTCAAAAGATCAATTCTGCAGTTCGATTCGAAGTTCCAAAAAAATTAGCTTCGATCCGAATTACTTCGTGGTGAATATCACTAAAAAACACCTATTTCCTGGCTTCAGAGAGCCTGTATAGTGGTGTAGAACACTGTGCCTTGCAGTAACATACATAGAGAGCCTACTGTGGTAGTGAAACAATACTGTGAGTCAGAATGACACGCACATGACAGGCATCGCTCTTAGAACCACTGCACACTTCACTTATTTGGAAAGTTATGGGGCCAAAACTGACCAACTAACTCTGCCAAAGTGCATGGCAGCACCGACGTGTGGAGCTGTAACTTCGGTCAAGGACAATATATGTCATTTATGCACCACTGGGTTAATGTGGTGCCTGCCCAGACACACCAGCAACTTGGACAGGTGACGCAGCTTCAGCCTCCACGTTCTCATGCCGTTGGTCCTGCAACAATGTCAGCCTCATCCTCCACTGTCTCCTTAGCCTCCACTGCAGGGACAATTCACAGAGCTCCTCCAGCATACCACATGTGCAGGGCACAGCGGTGTCACGCTGTTCTACACCTTGTTTGCCTGGGCGAACGGAGTCACAGAGGGGAGGAACTGCTCTGTGTCTTTCCTCAAGAAATCGAATCCTGGCTTTCTCTGCGACACCTCAAAATTGGAACCATGGTGACCGAGAACAGGAAGAACATGGTGTCGACGCTTTGTCAAGGAGGGCTGAGCCATGCGCCCTGCATGGCGCACATGTTCAATATGATTGTCAAGCATTTCCTTAAGCATTCCACCCATCTGCAAGACATTCTAAAAATGTCAAGGAAACTTTGCATGCACTTCAGCCACTCAGACACCGCCAAGCACACCCTCCTTGAGCTGCAGCGGCAGAACGGCCTCCCACAACATAGGCTGATATGCAATGTTTCCACCCGTTGGAATTCAACCCTCCATATGTTGGATCGCCTATATGAACAGAGAAAAGCCATAAACGATTTCTTTATGATCCAAGTGGACAAAGGTACTCCCCTGTGTACAGTTGTGCTAAAAAGTTTACATACCTGGCTGAGACTCTTTATTTTCTCAGATGGTAAAACTGGCATTCTTTTTGGCAAAAAGTCTCCAGTTCCTGTAAATTCCTTGGCTGTCTTGCATGTACTGCTCGCTTGAGATCTCCCCAGAGTGGCTCAATGATATTGAAGTCAGGAGACTGAGATGGCCACTCCAGAACCTTCACTTTCTTCTGCTGTAGCCAATGACAGGTTGACTTGGCTTTGTGTTTTGGATCGTTGTCATGTTTGAACATTCAAGTACGTCCTATGCACAGCTTCCTGGCTGATGAGTGCAAATTTGCCTCCAGTATTTGCTGAAAACTTGCTGCATTCATCTTCCCTTTAACTTTGACTAAGTTTCCTGTGCCTTTAGCACAACTGTAACTTTAACGTTAGCCAGTGGCAGCTCATGCGTGACACCTGTCGTTTGCTCGTTCCCTTTTGAGGAGGCCACTTTGTTAGTCAGTCGCCAGGACTACGGATTGAACAACGTCATTCCACTGATTCACATCATGGAAAAGATGCTTTTCAATCTGGCTGGTCAGGGGACTGGAGATGTGCCATCTACATCTCACGGCCACATGAGCCCTGTGGGGGCTGAACTGGAGGAGGAGGAGGATGAGGAGGACATTGGAGCACAAACAATGTGTAGCCAAATGGGTGGAGAGGAGGAGCAGGAGCAACCAGAACAGCCAGAAGGAGATGAGGATGATGAGGCAGATGACCCAGACACACCGTGGCAGTATGCAGTGGAGATGGATGCAGGGAGTCCCTCAGAGTCACTTGCGCAAATGACCCGAAGCATGCTGACTTCCTTGCACAGTGACAACCAAATTGTCACCATTTGGCAGAGGGATAACTACTGACTCTCCACCATGTTAGACCCTCGCTACCAGGGGAAAATGGGGGCCTTTTTTTACACCCGCTGAGAGGGAGGACAAACTGAACTACTATAGATATATCCTATGTAGCAAGTTGGCTGCTGTCTATCTACACCATTGTCCATCCTCTCGCATGTCTGATCGGGAGCCCTGAGAGCTCAACTTGCACTGGCATGGCAGCTGTGGGAGGGGGTGGGGGTGGCAGGAGTAGTATCGGCTACATCAGCACATTGGGAACAAAATGGCGAATATGATCCTCCTTATGGGTTTAGACACTAATAAACTCCTTTAAATAAGTGATAACCACTAAGAATTATTGAATTATTGAATTATTATTGACAATACTGTTTTTAAAAATGGCCTGCAACTTTATACTGGTAACAAAATGGCGAATATGGTCCTTTTTATGGGTTTAGACACTAATAAACACCTTTAAATAAGTGATAACCGCTAAGAATTATTGAATTATTATTGACAATACTGTTTTGATAAATGGCCTGCAACTTTATACTGTTAACAAAATGGCGAATATGGTCGTTATGTCTTTCCCGACGTTAAAGGCATTTATTACAGATAAGTACAGATATTATTGGATGATAATTCAGTTTTCTTTGGCACAGTAATATTGACAAATGTAATGTTATGCTGTGGAAGAACAGTGAATAAGCCCCTTATAATAAACACCTTTAAAAAGGCTTTTTTTACAGATACGTGCAGATATTATTGGATGATAGTTCAGTTTTCTTTGGCACAGTACTACTGACAAATGTAATGTTATGCTGTGGAAGAACAGTGAATTAGCCCCTTATAATAAACGTCTTTAAAATGGCATTTTTTTACAGATAAGTAAAGATTTTAGTGGATGATAATTCACTGTTTTTTGCTGTACTGCACTGCAAAAGGCTTGCAGTATAACGGCAGTGAGATCTGCAATGTGAATTATGCTGAAAATTCTTGCTGTATATGACCCTGCAACCACCCCAAATTCTTCTCTCAATTCCTCCCTATCCTTCCCCTACACTTGTAATTATCTTTCCCTGAACTTCTGTTTTCTAAGTCTTTCCCTAGCTCCTGCCAATGTCTGTCCCTACAGTAAGAGCGATGTGGAATGACAGTACCTAAAAGGGTTTTTATAGGGCTGTGACATCACAGGTCCGGCTGACTGCTGATTAGCTGCACGCTTGGCATTGTGGGTGATCCTGCGCTCCCAGAGTCCCTTGCCCATTGTCCTAACATGTGTGGCATCCATTTTATAAAAAAAATGCGATTCGATGCATCAAAGTGTGAAGAAATCCGGAATCGTGGCGAATCAAAGATTTCCTGAAATTCGGATCGAATTCCACTTCTGCAGCTTTGATTCGCTCATCTCTAGAAATAATCACTGGGTATTTGATTTTGTCCCATACCATTAAAGGTTCCTGCTTTGATGGCCATATCCAATGCATGTTATCAACACAAATTAAAAACTAAATTAAACTTAAAAAAATGTAATTACTTATATTTGCAAAAATATTTAAACTTTGTCTACAAATTGAAATATAGTTATTTTCGTGGGAAAGCCCTTCTGGTATTGAATTTTTTTTTTTTACAATTGACTGTTATTTGTTTCCTACTTACAAATTCCTATTTCATATTAAAGTTTCCTATTAATAATCATTTGAAAATAATGTTTAAATAAAATTTCAATTATATCATATACTTCTGTTTAAAGTTGTAATAGTGTTTTGCGACCATTTATATAACCCTGAATAAGAGCACACATAATAACTTGGCATTTTTTATTTTGCATTTTTTACATAGGTAATAACAAAAACTCACAGATAATACCCTATATGCACCACCTGGTCTTTAGGGGAAATACTGTAGTTCATATCTTAAGTCCATGGACACCCTCCTTACCATTTATTGCCATTCATTGCAGCTGTCATAAAGTAGCATGAAGTTGGTGAGTGCCACTAACACGCCCTTAAAAATCTAACATAAATGCCTACAGCAATTAAAAAATGTTTAGAATGAGTTATCTTCTACAAATTTACATTTAATTAATGACACTAAAAAACATGATACATTTCTTATAAGAAGCTTGGAAAACTAGTCAATGTCTTGACATCACTGCACAAAGTGAGCTGAAATTTTATCCAGATCTGATGAAAAGTATTTTTTTTTCTTAAGTCATTAGTAAACCAGTTTCTTTGGTCTATAAAAATGTAAATGAGTAGTAGACAGCTGACTTTGCTACTGCTAGAAGTCTGAACTGAGTAAGAACAACTTGAAATGATGGTTAGTCATCATTAGTAATAGTTCATGATTATGAGTCATTCTAGATTTTGGCAGCAAATGGATATTAAATGCAGAAGAGTACAATATGATGATCTGCTAATATTACATTTTACAGCCTCTACTGCATAATGTGATAGTTAAACTCATTCCGATTGTCCCAAAGCATGGAAATAGAATTCTCGAAAGAAAACATAACTGCTTCAAAGCATGTTTTCTAAATATCTCATGACATTAACGGGGCAAAATTATGCAATGTCTTTAATGTATCATTGTATATTTAATTTGAGTCTTGTGTAATTATTTATGTCATGTTCACATCTTGTTGTTAAGAGGACCTGTTACCTCTACTGATATGTTTCAGTAAATACCTCAACGCTGCATGAAATAGCAATGTTAAAGCATTATTAGAGCCCTACATTTCACAGTGTCCTCTGTTATCCCTCTTAGAAATATATGAATAAATTGACAACCGGGTGTCTCCCTCCATATGCTGATACGATCTAATCAGTGTTGTTAGTGTCTGACTTTGTAACCAAGACTTTGACAAGAGGCATGGTGGCCCCCAACTGTTAATTTATTCACCCATTTCTAGGAGGAATCAAAGGAATGGCACAATGCACAGGTATATAAAAAAAAAAGATGTTCCAGAATTGTTATTCAGGGAAGTAAATGCATTTACTGGACTGGACAAGTCAGAAACTTTAAACACGGCACTCGCTCAGGGGTTGAGCGAGCACCATAGACACCAGGTCTCCAAAAATAAAAGTAAAAAGCATTTAAAACATATATGTTTATAAAAATATGAAAAAATAAAAATTTCAAATCACTCCTCTTTCCCTAGATCACCTAAAAAATGCTGTTTCACCTCTCCTCCATAAAATTGAATAAAAAGTCATAAATATGTAAAATGGTATAAATAAAAACTACAATTTGCCCTGCAAAAAAGCCAGTTAATAAAGCTCTGTACATGGAAATATAAAAAAAAAGTTAAGAGTTAAAGTTATGTTCACAAGCCGCAGATTTGTTTCTGAAATTTCAGTTCCATACTTCAGAATCCATTCTATATTTCTGAACAGGGATACTTCTGCAGAGTGTGCATGGATTTTTGAGAGGAGTGGGACAGTCATAGACATTACTAAAACAAAGCAGCCACACAGTCACAAGATCTCAGCTGCTGTTTGATATCTGCAGCAATGTACTATTGCCATGTAAGTTATCCATATGGTTATGAGGAGAAACATCAGTAAATTAAATTACATTCTGTGTGATAGCATTACTGTAAGGCTAAGGCCGCATGTGGCGACCCGTAAAAAAGCGCTGTGGGAAAAACCACGGCGACAACGCATTGTGGTCCTTCTCGTAGCACTTTACTTCTTTTTTGGAAATCTCAGAGTGTCCACTGCATGTATTTTAGCGCAAAGTGGGGATGGGATTCACTAGAGCGCGCAGTTTAGGCCACGTGGGGCCCTAGCCTAAAGGCATTTCTATTTTTTATCTGTAGTATGGTGCATTGACAATACAAGGTCACTTCAATATAATCCCTATTATTTAGTACTTTATGTCCCCAAAGTACCATTTGTGTACACTATGTAAGTGAAACTTTAAGGCTGAAGCCTCATGTTGCAAAAATGCAGCGTTTTGTCCTCGGTGGAAACACCACGTCAAAAAACGCTGTGTTTTACAGTACCTGCAAAGTGGATGGGATTCTGGCTAATTCTATCCACACATTGCAGAAAGAAATCAGCAGCGAAAAAGCTGTGTTTTCAAAAATGCCAGCGTTTTTGAAAATCACAGCATGTCAATTATACCTGCGGAAATGCTAGTGTTTTTCATAAAGGTATAATAGGGGCAGAATGTTTACAGAAGAAAACTCTGCGAAGATGCAATGGAAAACGCTGCAGAAAAAAAAATGGAATGTGTATGACGTGTTTTTTTCCGCAGGTTTTTTTTGCTGCGTCTCACTACGTGGGGCTTTAGCCTAAAACACTGAAATACTGATCCATTTGATCTGATGGTGTATTACTAGGATGTGCCAACATTTTATTATTGATGGGGGGAGCAAACTCTGGGACTTTACAAATCCTGAGAATGACCCCCAACATTTAGAGAATGATGGCATTTCCTACCAATATTGCATCATTTTATAAGGTGGGAATACCTCCTTAAGCAACATGTAAAGATGGTTACTATCACTGCAACATTACTTATATTTTAATATTCCAAAATTAATCAGAAGAAACCATAAAAAAAAATTTCACATCCAAAAAGGGAGAACGCAAAGAAGGTGCGTGTTCACCTAAATAGAACTGGCTTTCAGTTCTCAGTACATTGGTACTCATGGCTATCCTGTTAAAACTGTTAACATAGAGTTCTCAGAAATCCTAGGATTGTGAGGATCTCAGAAGTCAGTCAACTAGTCTACTGAATTCTGAGTTATTCCTCCCATATTAAAAGCTTCAATTATATATAAAGTGGTTACGTATATATTGCCCCCTAACATAGCCTAAGGGTATTAGATTAGACCTGTTAACTGTTGACATCATACTGAGATTATAGAGTTTTGGAGAACAGAGGAAAACCTGTTTTTCAACCACGCATGATCCTCTAAGTAATACTTCAGTTTTTGGCCATTTTTGTTTACCTCAGTGGCTATTCTAGAGTTCCCTGGTGTTCTCCACTAGATTGGAGCTAAAACCTCAGCTGACCATAACAATCAAGCAACATTGTTCTGTGCCACTTGGAAGTCAGCATAGGACATGCTACACCTGTCAGCTGCATCACAAAATAACAATATAATCATGTCCATTCAGGAGTTATATATGAAAAACCTCAATAATTACTATCAATAACTTTAGGTTGTGTAACTTTTACAATGTAGGCAGTGTACTTGTAGATACAGATAGTCATTTAGATCATGGGAGAAGAAGGTACTGTATATAAGAATGAAGTAAAACATACTAATTTTAATTCTTCAGCTTCATATATACATGCTTTTAGCACTTTGTAATTTCTCTAGTTGGTTGGTTAATTAATTTTCTTTTCTATAGGATGAATGTATTTTAAACTACTTGAGATAGTTTCTAGACATTTCTTTTAACGTGATCTTTTCTTGATCTTCAAACTTCTTCACAAAGGTGCTTGGCATACAAAGGCATAAATAGGTGGTGGAAACCTTTACAGATCACTCAAGAGACAGGTGGCAATAGAAAATCGTTGGAAGATAACTAACATTTTCTGAAATAGTAAGAAATTATTTTGAAAGTATAGAATAACTGTCATCTGTAATAATAAAAATGAAATGGCAGACTTCACAGGTCCTAGAAAAAGGCTGAAAGCAGACTGTGAAAAATACAGCCTTCAGCTATGAAGTTTAAACTAGAAGACTTGAGGGTCCCCACAAAAGGGTAAGCTGTCAAGTTTTGACAGTTTATTTTAAATAAGTCATTATGTCCAACATAAACTAAAGATGGATAAAAATAAAATGTATTGTTGAAATGAATATTCTTATTTAAAGGTTATTTTTTATACATTTCACTTTCAAACTTTTATCCTGTAAAGATACAATGGAAGTGCAGAGGTCTAGTAAACTGCAAGCAAGTTATTCAATGGATGTTCTTATGAATTATATATAACTTGGTGTCTTGGAGAAGATCTGCCCTCAATAACGTACAATAGATATACTTTTCTCTCACATTTACCCGTGTACTGACTAAGCTTAGTGATCCCTAATGCGCTGTAACAAAAATAAAACAAAGTTTTGGAGCTTTGAATTGTCAGAAGAGGAAATTGGAAAGTGGTGCAGTGAAGCACGCCAAACATATAGAGGGAAACACAAATATTCTTAGCATAGGTATAAAAGAGCAGATACAATTCTAAAATATGGCACTGACAGGATGTCATGCTCATTTATAAAATTAGTGATTTTTTTTTTTATTAGAAAATTTGTTGTAAATTTACATTATTTATACAGTCATGATAAAAGCAAAGTACAACCTTTTTTTAGTCTATGGTTTTATGTATCAGGACATAAAAATAAAAATTTGGTCCTTAGAAGGTCTTAAAATTAGGACAATACAACCACAAATGAAGAACACCACAACAAATTCCACCTTGTCATTATTTATTTATTTATTTATTTAACAAAAACTATGCCAAACTGAAGCAGTGTGTAAAAAAAAATTAAGTACACCCTTAATGTATCTATGGGAATTAAGAACATAAGTAGCAGCCATGTGCTGGTAATCAAAGTGATCATCAGCAAAAGCAGAAGTTTTAGCAGTTTGCTAGTCTGGAGCATTCAGGAGGGTGTAACATAATTCCAAGGATAAAATAAATGATCTTAGAGAAGCAATTGTTCAATATGGGAAAGGTTATGAGGCCATTTCCAAGCAATTTGAAGTCCAACAATCTACAGTGCGAACAATTATTCACAAACGGAAAACATTCAAGACGACAATCTTCCCAGGAGTAAAAGGTCCACGGTCAGACCATTCAATGCTCAGTGAGACATCTAAGACCATGAACTTCTCTATATACCAAAGTATTCAAATTTGAGGCCATCAAAGCAACATGTAAAGCTTGGCTAAAACTGAGTTATGCTAATAGTGATCTCAAGCACACCAGAAAATCTCTAACTCACTCAAACACAACTCACTTTTCCCACAGCGCTTTTCACAGAAAGTCTACAGAGGTTTCTTCTTAAAATGTGATATTCCATTTCTCTGTATTGTACCTTATAATAAAACTGGTTAATTGCTTTGCTCAGAATATTGTTAACTTTTTTAATACTGGCAATACTGTCTCTGCATCATTTACAAACAACATGCTTTTAGCCACTTGTGATTAATCTATTGAAACCATCCGTCACTCTATTCCACCTCCAGTTTTTATTGTTACCAATAGCTCATACAGTTATGGATGTTGTTATATGTATCATTATTTTCCTGTAAAAGGCAATGATTCTGTGACTCCTGTTATATGAAAATTTTAATAGAATGTGAATAAAAAAACTTTTGAAAACCTTTTTAAACATGACACATCTGTAATTGGTTTCTTTGCTTCCAATCTACTCATTTTAACAGAGGAGATGTTTAGAATCTTGTGACAACCACATGGATGAAAAAATGTTCTAAAAAATTATATAAAAGTATATAAAATATTACATATATTATATAATCTTAGAGACAAGCAAAATCTATCAAAAAAGAAATTGATAAAAGAAAGTTTACTTATTTCTATAGTTAAAAGGAGTCTGTCAGCAGAAGTGGCATCAGGCTAATGACAGTACCTAGTAGGGCAGCTTCTACAGTTTCCAAAGATGTCTTTTTATTCTGCATTGCAGCTCTATTTTAATGAGAATCTGTGTTTTATTCTTATACAAATTAGCCGAAAAGGGCTTTCGGGGTGTCTCTTCTCCTACTGGGGCTTCACTCTCTGCTCTAGTTAACCAACCCTATAAGAAGAAGACATGCCCCTAAAGCCCTTTTCAACTAATTTGCATAAGAATAAAACACTGATTTTCATTAAAAGGAAGCTGCAATGCAGAATAAGAAATGCATCTTTGGAAAGTGTAGAAACAGCCCTATAAGGTACTGTCATTAGTTTGATAACTTGATTGTGATAAATTTTCCTGCTGATAGACTCCCTATAATCATTATAAATTACACAAATAAGCTAAAAGCAATATAAAATTCTCCACAGTGTTATGTAACTAGTGCTATGCTGCAGCTTGGTTATATCATTGCTTTCTACCACAGATTTGGCATGACGTGTGAAGTGATCCATTCATTGACATCTATTAAATTAATGTAATTTGAAAAAAAATAATTGTCTTTATATTTTCCTTCAGTTAATAACATGCCATGCCTGATAGTAAGGTAAGAATAGTGTTTTAAGATTACTATTACAAGTTCTTAGAGATGAATGATTGTTCTAAATTTATGGCTACAAATTCTATTTCAGAGATGACAGTCAATCAGAATAGTAAACATTACCTATTTCAGAGATGCACTGCTGATTTAGAAATGACTATTTTTTAATTTATTGGAAGATATCGCTAAGAACATATGAGACTTGACTTGCTAAAGCTCCAAGTTAGTGTCTTATTGATGAAAAATAAGAACAGTTAGGCTACATGCACATGTTGTGGATTATGTGTGGATTTTCATGAGGAAAACCTGCACTGCAATACAGTAGTATTTAAAGGGAACCTTTCAGATGTTTTTCCACCCTTACCTGGTCCCAATAAGTGCAGCATCAAGTCATGACCTTTCCTATGGTGTCCCTCTCTAAGATTTCTGTTGCTAAAAATTCAAGTTATAAGTTTTTGAAAACTTAAATTGGCATATGAAAATTTACCTTAAAGAGGACCTTTCATGTCCTCATAAAAGTGTGGTTTTATATACTTCTAGGAAGCCAACAGTACACTGAATTCAGCGCACTGTTGGTTTTCCCGGTATGTGCCCTGGTGGTGGAGATATCAGTACCGTTTGTTTTGGCACTGATATCTCTCCACTGTCAGAAGGGCATTCCTTACCGCCCAGCGTCGTCACTGGGCGGTAAGGAACACCCCCCGGATAGTACTCATCCATAGACTTGTACTGTGGAGGCGTTCCTCACAGCTCAGCATTATCGCTGGGCAGTAAGGAATGCCCTCTCTGACAGTGCAAGGTTATGTTAGAATACTGTCAAAGGGGGCATTCCTTACAGTCCAGCAATGATGATGAGCTATGAGGGATGCCTTTCTGACAGGGGGGAGATATCGGTTCCAAAACTAACGGCATCGATATCTCCAGCCCCAGGGCACATACCCTGAATTTAGCGCACTGTCGGCTTTCTAGAGCTATATAAAACCGAACTTTCATGAGGACATGAAAGGTCCTCTTTAACTAGTCACAAGGGTGGGGAACAACTTCATGCAGTCAATGTGCCAAATCACACCCTGTAAGGCCAGTAGTTAGGTATGGTATCATACAGTGAGAGATCTGTCAATCACGCAGTACAGGGTGTAATTTAGTGCAATGACTGCATGACTAGATGAAGCTGCTTCCCCCACCGCTTGATTATTTAAGGAAAATTTGCATATGACAATCTATAGTTTTATAGTTTTTTAAGCTTATAACTTGACTTTTCAGCAACAGAAAGATTAGTGAGGGGCAACATTGGAAAGGTCATTATCATTACTTGATGCTGCACATACCTGGACCAGTTTAGGATGGAAAAAACACCTGACAATTTCCCTTTAAGTCAATTACATTTTCTTACTCTCATGAACATAGTGCATTTTTTTTCGGGATAGACATGTCACATAGACTTTTTTGGCATTTACATCATGTCAATTCTTTATGTGTCTTTTTAGTGCAGATTTCATCTATTTCAATGAAAGGGATGAAGTTAATAGCAAAATCCATGACAAATTCAAAACAAGATCCACATTAGAATACACTTTTACATGTGCATGTAACTTTAGACTTTAGGTTATGGAAGGGGTGTATAGAGTGGTCTTGCCACCTGCAATATGTTAGTCTTGACCTTATTTGATGGTCTGATTGACAGCCTTATATTTTCATTTTAAGGCCTTTCATATTCTAAGATTTTATTCATGTAGTCAAGTGATTTTGAGTAAGTCAAGGTTAGAAAACACATTTTGACCAATTCATGTGAATTAACCCTAGCATCAAGATAAAAACCTCAAATATGCAGTACACACAAACGAAAGTTTCTCTTATTTGACAATAAATACTGCAACACCTGTGTACTAAAGCTCTACAAAAAATTTGGAACACTTGAAAATCTAATAAAATGAGGTTGTCAACTGATTAGACTTAATTTTATATCTGTTGCTAAATACCCTTAAACAGCTGGCAACAATTATTCAATTTCACAACTATTAAGTGTTTCCCAGCATGCAATAATGGTAGTAACAAAGACTATATTTTTGCCTTTTTATGTCTTGTTCAGTTTCTTAAAATTTAAAAAAAAAGTTGAGTTTCCAATTTGTACAAATTGAAATGTCACAGTATTGGTTAAGGATGCAAGTGACGGCAAACATTTGTGATAGAAAAAGAATAATACATTTATTTTAGAGGACAGAAATAGACTATTTACTGAATAAAGCATGAAAAGCTCCCTGACATATCACAGGGTTGCCTAAAATTAGAAAAACATGGCAGATTACTTTTAAATTAGCACCACAACTGTCCATAGGTTGTATCTGGGATAACAGCTCAACTACATTGAAGTGGATGGGGTTGAGCATCAAAGTCACTCGTAACTACTGAAAAAGACAATTTTTCCTCTACTTTTAGACAATTTCTTTAACCACTTTCATACTAGATGCTTTACCCCCCTTCCAGACCAGACACATTTTTGGGTTTTTTGCATGTGCGGTTTGAGGGCTGTAACATTTTTATCATATGCATTATTCAACTAATTTCTGCCTCTTTTTTCAGTGACACATAGAGCTTTATTTTTATTGTCGTTTTTATTTTTGTTTGTATTTTAGCTTTTTTTATCTCCTGGAAAAGCTAAACAAAAGAGGAGGGAAAAGTCTGTTTTCCACTTTTCATTTTTTTTATTTAATAACACAAAGTGCTAATAAAAAAACTTTTTAAAATAGTTTTTACTCTCCATTACGGTAATTTTTATTTTGTATAGTGTCATCGGGGGTGGGGATATAACCGTTAATAAGGGCATGTTATTGGTGTATTATTTTATTAATTTTTTTTTTTTTTTTTTACTTTTCTTTTCATTTTTTTTTTTTTTTTTGGGGAGGCTAATTTCCCCTGTAACTGGGGCTGGTACATTTAGCCTCAGTTGCAGGAGGAATTCAACCTCATCCACGTTACTATAGAGCTGATCTGGGTCATGTAGGACCCAGCAGCTCTAACACATGCTGATCCCGGCTGCAAGATGGCGGCGCATTGTATACAGCGCTCATTCAGCTCTCTCTGAGAGCTCTGGCTGAAGTTACAACCGGCTCCCCATTTCAGCAGCTGCACGATTTTGTGCAGCTGCTGATTTCTGCTTGGATGTACCAGTACATCCTTGCAGAAATAGACAACCACCCCTTGGACGTACATAGTCTATGGGTCTTATGGAAGTGGTTAACAAAATTAAAAATATTCAAATAGATTTAATAATGAAATAAAAAGCTAAAATATCTAACCAAAAAATAAATGGGTATTTCCATCTTTATAAGTTATCTATGCATAGGATAGGGGATAAAGGCAAATCATTGTGGGGGGTCATGGCTGTTCAGACCCACACCAATCAGGAGAACAGGGGAGTTTTGTTCCCCATTCTCAATGGATCGGTGGTCAGGCAAGTGTGTTCACCACTCCATTACTTTTAATGGGATTGTGGAAGACCATATTGAATGGAGTGGTGCACATTCAGAACAAGGGACAATACTCCCCTATTCTCCTGAACAATGGGGGCTGAAGGGTAAGACCCCCACTGATCTTCACGTTATCCCCTAATCTACAGTTAAATATGAATATCTCTTTAATATTTCCTTCTCCACAATGATCCTACAGGAAGATTTATTTATATGGAGTTTTCCCCTACCTACTACTAGTAGTAGACAATCTGCAAAGATTTATATAGAAAAATACTACTGTGGATTTACATGAAGGATGATAAACTCAATCATGTACTGGGAACAAACGTTTAAATAAATATTTAAATAATGTACACTGCATATGTCCAGATGTTTTTACTAAATAAGATTTTGTATATACAGATGTAAGCATAGCCTAATTTAACATGACTCAACACATTAAGTAAACATTTGTTAATCACTTTATCTCAGCTTTTTTCCATTACTTTCAATGGCTTTTGTTGCGAGTTATCAGATTCAAGGTGAAGATGGCTATATCTCAAGTTATATTGGCTCTGCTCAAACAATCTGCAAATAGTAGAGAATTAAACTTTTGCTTGCCCTTGTAGATTGTACTTGTGCACATTCACAATATAAATTGTTTATTCATTGTTTTATTTGATATGGTTTGAATGGCCAGTAAGCATTAGGCTTAAAAAGGAAGAGGATGTAACTTCCTTTGCACAGGGCAACATTTAAAACTCCCTACAATAAGAAAAATAAAATAGTTTGATGAAATTGAGTCAGTTTACTAAAATAAAACATTATCCACTTGAGTTAGCACAATTTTCTGTTCTGGTAGATTTCTTGGCAAAGGAGGAAAAATAAATGTAAAAAAACAAGCAGCTGTTCAATGATGCTAATACAAGAGGCTGTGCCAATTTCTCTGACCTTTTGTAAAAAAAAATATTGATTGTCACGCAAGCAAAGTTTTAGTTTTGTACACCTAAAACATTATATTATATATTGTTTAAAGGAAATCTATCATGTTCAAAAAGAGAAAGAAGTGTCTATTTTTTATTACTAAATAGCACATAGTGCCAATAAAATATCTCTAAAATTGTGAGGGGTAATTGTGTCATTCTTTTTTTATTTTATTTTCCCTTTTTTGTTACAAATTATCCCCCTCAAGATGCCTGTTGATCTGGCCATTGAAAGTCTGCAAGGGGTTAAGTATAGCTGGAATATGTCATAAATACAAGATAAAATTATACAACCTTGTATTGCAACTTGCATACAACATTTTATGCTTTCAAGACTGTATTAATGGTCTATTTTGTACAGAGCCATAATAGATCTCCCAACAAGATACCTCAGTATGCCTTTTTTATGTGGAGACGTGCAGAGATTTTTTTTTTAGATTCTATACAAAAAAGTATAGAATCTACCTTGGATTGCGTATTGTGCATGTAGTTATTCTCTCCTAGAAGCATTGTTTTAAGGAAGAATATATCCATACGTATAGCAGTACATGTAGGCCATGCATCTCTGTAATTGGGAGTCATGCGGCTAACATGGACCTAAATACAGCTATTAAATAATAGCTTCAAAATCTTCCTGTAGACTTACTGAATAAAATCAGGAGTTCTTGAATATAAATTGGAATAAATGGCATTATAATGGCTATGTCATACACCAGCAGTTCTGGATGTATAGTTAGCCACAGGGGGAAATAAATGATTTTCATGGTTTTGTCCAGAGTTATTGACCATCAGTAAATTCACAGGTAGCTTAGTAAGAATAAAGATGACATATTTTTTGGGGGGCTGCAGGAGCTTTTGCAAGTTATTACAATCATATTAACCACAATTTGTAGGCTCACAGTAAGGGCCAGTGCTGTGTCTAAGAAGTGAGCTCTAAGAATGAAAATTTAAAAAAATTCTAATGAAGACATACAAGTAGAGATTAGCGAACATCTCAAGATTCGTTTTGGGTTTGGTGGCTTGGGTCCCTGGTTTGTTTCGGATCAACAAGTTTGGTATGAACCACACCTTAAATTGTATTAAAACATAGTGTAGAATAATCTTAGGGCTCCTAGGAACCCATCTATCCAATTTCTAGCTCTCTAAGGCAAGCCTAATTTATGTCAAAGGGAAAAATGACATTATTATACTCTGGGATCTCTTCAGACCCCAGAGTATAATAGGGGGAAACCCAGTGGAGATAAAATAAACAAAACATTCATACTCATCTTCCTTTACCTCTTTGGACTTCCTCATAACATCCAGCACTCTTCTGGTGATGTCTGGCACTCTTCTGTGCTGTCATTGGCCCAGAGTTCATGGCTGAGGCCTGTGATTGGACCACGAGTGGTCACATTTGCACGATGAGCGTCATGACGCTCGGCGCTCCCAGGTCACCTCTGAGGTCCAGTCACAGGTGAGTATGAATGCATTTTTGATATTTGATAATGGATCCATAGGTTTTCAATAGGACATACATCACGGTTAAATCATCAATTTGTCTTAATTTGATAATTTTTTCAGAGGAACAGGCAAACTGTCTTATTGAACAACACTACAACAAGATGTTACTGGATAAGTATGTTGCTGCATCATGTTTGACATCCATTTTTTTTAAAATGAAAATAAAAATAGAATGTTTCAGCAGGATAAAAAACAAACTATATAACTAGCTTGTCCGGGCAAAAATTTTATATTTTAAATAGGCCGGGGGAGGTGAAAAAAGAAAATCATACTCACCTGTCCCTGATGCACCACTGTCTCCCAGCATTTGTCCGTTCTGCCAGTCCATTGTTGTCTTCTGGTGGCCACTGATTGGTGACATGATCACTGAGGCCAATCAGTGGCTTCAGTGGAAGGGATACAGGACATCACAGCTGGCGAGGAGTTTCACTTCTAGAAGATTTCAAAGCAGCAGTACCATACCGTACTAGGAGGACAGTGGTGCACCAGGAACAGGTGAGTATGATTTTTTTTTTTTCACCTCCCCCGGACTATTTTAAAAATTACTTTTTTTTCCCTGGACAACCTCTTTAAATACCGCTCATGAGTAGATATTAGTATAAGGATTTGCCCATTAAAGAACTTTCAGATAAGTAGTCCATAAAATAAGCATAATGAAGGTCGGCAAACCTACTTTGGCCTAATGGTGTAGCTATAGGGTGATAAGAAATTGAATTACATCCAGGCCCTAAATTTTATCATTGGTAAAGGTATTCAAAAAGTCCCACGTCCACATTAGAGAACATCACTACTATAAATAACATGAGACACTATAAATTACATGAGACATTTGGTACTCTATAATATCATCATGACTATATGTCATCATGACTATATGTCATCACGGAAAAAAGGTTATTAGCCCCTTATTTTTAGGTTTTGTTATGGGAGGCTATACTTTATTTCATATTTGGGATAGATATCCTACAAAGTAGGCACATTAAAAATATATATCACATATCTGTGATATGATATGAAAATTGTAATTTATACACATTAAAAGGTTTAATTTGTTCTAAATCATTATTGTACCATTCCCTACATTATCTGGTTTCTTACACAAATTTCTCATTCCTGATTAATACAAGAACATAAATTCTGAAACATTGGAATCCATTTATATGTATAGACAAAAACAAACTTAGCTCACCTACTCTAAAAATGAAAGATATAGAATAGATTATTATCTATTCCATGTTATTCTCTATTTCATCTGTAAATTATATCTTTGGTGTTAAGAAATTTTGCATTATTTAGAATTCTATTAGACAGCTTCTGAATCACAACTTGTTCTACTATTTTTTGAAGAGTGATTCAGATCAAAAGCAATGGTGAACTGACAGTACAAAGTTCTTAGTAATTATTTTAAATTGCAGAATATAGATATATTTAAAGGGCAGTGTATTGATATTGTATGTATGTAGATTCATAATAAAAGGAATGTAATACAATTTTATTTAAAAAAAACAAACAAAAACCCAGTGAAATAAATCACTTATTACTAAAATTACAATTTTTTTTTATTTTTGTTTTCTGTACATGATTATGCACGTTAACGTTTTGCCTGAGCTTCAACCCTGCTCTGCTAACAGTATTTAATATTATGCTTTAAATCAGTCTCATGGCCATTGGCAGCAATAGACTGAGGCTAATTCGTTAATGTCAACGAGAGGGTTTTGTAAACATGCTTTGTGCAGCTTTGTGCAGGAAGAGGCAGTAGGTAAGCTGTGACAGTATCTGTTGTAAGTAGTGTATGCAATGGTGTATCCATAGAGGTGTTTTATTCTATTGTAATCCTGTCTGTATTGCCTGTGATAAAAATGAGGTGACTGCTACAAAGAAAACATGATTGGCAAGTGTTAGTCTATTATTAAGCAATCAATGGTCCAGACAGCACTTAAGGGATATAGATGTTAGTGTGCACATTCCATGTAGAACAGACCAGCTTCCTATCGATATATACATCCAGGTGTAAAAATAGTAGTTTTGCTTCTTAAATGTTCATTTTCATCAAATACCGGTTGTGTTTATATTTTGTTTCCAGTGTAACATTTTGGGTGATAACACTCTTCATCAGGCAGGAACCATGATTCTCTGTAACACATGGTACTTGGGAGGTTTCTGGGGAGGAAGGAAAATGCTCATATGGCTGTACAGGTGGCAGAGGTGTAGCTAGCGGGGGGGCAGAGGGGGTGGCTGCCCCGGGCCCACTGAATTTTTGGGGGCCCACCCCGGGGCCGCCATTAATACAATCTTTATTTCTAACTAGATCGGTGTCTGCAGTCACCGATCTAGTTAAAAGGTAACCTGCAACTTAACAGTATTGTAAACCATAAGCCAATATAGGCTTGCGGTTTACAAAACACCGAGACCACAGACGATGTCTGCTTCTCAGCACGGGCGACACGATGACGTCACAACAACGCGCTGCCCGCGCTCAGACACAGACGTCCTGTGTGTGGACAGGGAGGAAGCGCCGGCGGCTCCATTCATCTTCATCGCAGGTGAGTATGACTTTTGTTTTTGTTTTTTTTAGTGCAGTTGTGGGTATATTAATAGTAAAAGGGGTGGATAGGAGGGGGAAATATAACTATAAGGGAGGATTCATTAGGGGGCATTATGACGATGGGGGGTCATTTATATAAGGGTTATTAGGAGGTATTATTAATACAAGGGGGAGGTTATTTATATAAGGGGCCATTAGGGGGCATCATTTATATTAGGAGGCATTATGAACATAAGGGGGTGGTCATTAATATAAGGAGCCATTAGAGGTGCAGTATTTATGTCAGGGGGAATCAGGGGCATAATATGAGGGTCAATTAATTTAATTAAGGTGGTACTTGGGTTCTAATAAGACTAAGGCCCCACATAGTGGGCTGCAGAAAAAAAAGCGCTGCAGGAAAAACCGCAGAGGTAACATTGTGGTTTTTCCCACAGCGCTTTTCACAGAAGGTCCGCAGAGGTTTCCCCTGTGGACTTTCTGATTTCAATACACCTATATGGAAACCATCAGTGTTTCTGTAGGTATAATTGAAATGCTTCAATTTCCAAAACCGCAACGGTTTTGGAAATCGCAGTGCATCTGCTGCACTTATTTTTCCGCAATGTGTGGATGGAATTTGCTAGATGTAAAATGCCGGGTTTGTTTCTGTGGGTTTTCGCCACATGGAGCCCCCATCCCCACTTTGCAGTAAAATATGCGCAGCAGATATGCTGCGATTTATAAAACAGACGCAGTTTTGGAAATCACAGCATGTCAATTATACCTACGGAAATACTGGCGGTTTTCCTGTAAATATAATTGAAGCAGAAAGTCTGCAGAGGAAACCTCTGCGAACTTTCTGTGCAAAGTGCTGCAGGAAAATCCACGATGCGTCGCCGCTGCGGTTTTTCCTGCAGCTCTTTTTTTGCTGCAGGACACCACGTGGGGCCTTAGCCTTAAAGAGGACCTTTCATGTCCTCATGTATATGCTGTTTTACATACCGCTAGAAAGCCGACAGCACGCTGAATTCAGCACACTGCCGGCTTTTCCGGTATGTGCCCCGGGGCTGGAGATATCGGGGGTCTTAGTTTCACGGTTTACTGTCAGAAGGACGTTCCTGACAGTCTAGCTGCGCTGTGAGGCACACCCTCCCTGACTGTTCTCGTTCATAGACTTGTACTGGGGGGCGTTTCTTACAACTCAGCGTAATCTCTGGGCTATAAGGAACGCCCCCTCTATGTATTCACCCATAGCGCTGTACTGTCAGAGGGGGTGTTCCTTACTGCCTGCCGATGATGCTGAGCTGTGAGGAACGCCCCCTCAGTACAAGTCTATGAATGAGAAATGTCAGAGAGGGCACAGGTTCCTCACAGGGTAGCTAGACTGTCAGGAACGCCTTTCTGACAGTAAACTGTGAAACTAAGACCCCCGATATCTCCAGCCCCGGGGCACATACCGGGAAAGCCGGCAGTGCACTGAATTCAGCGTGCTGTCGGCTTTCTATCGGTATGTAAAACAGCATATACATGAGGACATGAAAGGTCCTCTTTAAGGAGTTTTCCAGCTCATTTTTATTGATGGTCTATCCTCAGAATAAAACATTAATAAGAGATAAGTGATTCCCCACTTATCAGCTGTATGAAGGGGCCCTGGCGCCTGTTTATGTCACACACTGTCTGTTTATAGTGACCGTGTGATGTAATTCCAGCCTTGTCACATAGACGTGTATAGGATGAGGCTGTAGTTACATTACATAGCCGCTATGAAAAGAATGACACTATGTAAACAGAGAAGGGGTCACGGCGCTTACACAGGTACCATGGTTCATTCAAACAGCTGATCCTGGGGTCCGGGGTATTGGAACCCAAATAATTTTTTTTCCCTTTTTAATTAGGAAACTCCTGGGGCATTATTAATAAGGGGCACTATTTAAAGGGGTGCACAGGGAAGTTATTAACTTAAAGATACACTTGGGGGTATTATTCATTATAGGGGGTTATATTATATATTTTATAATTGGGGTAGCAGTAGGATGGGGGCTTTGTGCAGGTGAGGATAATGTGGGTCAGGTGCCTGGAAAAGTGAGGAGCCAAAGATGTCTGTGTTGCAAACTTTACAGAGACTGGAAGAAGTGGTTATGGCCGTCCAGATGAAAGAGATGGGAAATGTGAAGGATTGGTCAGAGACGTCACCGGTAAGTCACTAAATGCTACTGCCCTGTATTCACCTAAATCATCTGCAGAGCCCTGTGTAGAGCTGCTATATAACACTATACGCTCACTGTATACTGATAGTATCGATATACGAACAAGTCCAAGTTGGGGGCCCACTTGGACATGTTCGCCCCCCTGTGCTGAACCCCTAGCTACGCCTCTGACAAGTGGACAAGAGCAGCAGTGGAGAGGTTAACCCAAGGGTTTGTGAACATGTGTTGGATATCCAGACAGCAGCAGCAGAGGACGACATTTTGAGATGGAAGACACTTTATAAGCATTTCAAGCTATTCCATTTTTGTTAGAGTAAATTTCTTAAGGGAGATCAACAGGATTTTGATCAATGAAAGAGGTGGGAAATGGGTACATCTCTTGGATATGGTTAACCCTAATAGCTTAAATAAAAACCTGCATTTTATCTACATTGTCACTATTATTGTTATTAATTTAATGAAATTTATTTAACTGGTATTAATGGTGTGTCTACTGTAGTATTATGACACAGAGTCTGAGGTCTTGATGACATGTTCTGAACTTTTATGTATATGATTTTTTATGGTTATGGTATTTCTATTATTTATAGTGTGATTTTTTTTTTATACATGCCTTGATTTTAATTCTCTTGGTGCTTATAGCCTTGCCATGTTAAGCTCCTTAGCACTCGCTTTGGAAGAAGTGCTAAGCAGTTGTCATCCTGCCTTTATATCTGTCCTACTGCCCTTTATATCTGGTGTGGTATGTAGCCCTATTCATTATATTTGGGGGTAGCACTTGTCTTTATGTGTTTATTTCACATATTTATCACAAAATTAGGTAATTGAGTTATGTATATTTTATACATATATTTGTAATACTTGATTTTAGACGTCAGATTGGCCATTAAAAATATTCTTTGAGTGTGTCCAATTGCTTGTCCTATGTAAATATCGTAGCTGGTGACTCACTTTGGAAGAAGCTTTTAAGCATTTCCTATATATATTTTCCCCCTTGTCCTGTATGATATTGCATATAATCATTTGGTTCATATGCGTTGGATTAAAAGACCATGTGGCCCTATGTTATTGTTGGTTATACAACCTTCCTGTGGTTCAGGTTATTCTCCCTTGAGAAAGCACATGCAAAACATGTGGTAAGGCTGTAATCCCTTTCCCAGATGGTCTGTATCCATTATACATGTTATTTGGACATTTTTATTTTTACCATATCTTTATATAATATCGTGGGGGTACTTAGGGTATGTGGGCTATATAAATTTTTGTGTTTTCCTGTGTTTTAGTTTTTGGTTGGTTGTAAAAGATAAAAATAGTCAAACTGTATATTAGTAAATTAGGACTCAAAATGTTTGTTTTATTTACTTACAAATAATAATAATAATAATAATAATAGTCCTTTAATAGTCCCACAATGGGGAAATTCAGTGTGTTACAGCAGCAAAGATAAGCAGATACAAATACAAATACAACATGTACAGGAATGTTCCAAGGTGAGAGGCATTACATTGATAGCAGACAGACAGATAGGGCGTAGCAGGGGGGGGGGGGGATTTAACAGGCAGAGAGATATTTCAGTTCTCTGTGTGTAATGATCTCCGCTTAGGTCGGTGTTGGTTGTACAGCCTAACCGCGGTGGGGAGGAAAGACTTCCGATAGCGCTCCTTCTCACACCTAGGGTGGAGCAGTCGGTCACTGACAGTACTGCTCAGCGCGATCACAGTCTCATGCATGGGATGGGACTTCTTCTTCTGCATGGAGCTCACCACGGACAGTATCCTTCTGTCACCCACCACCTGCACTGGGTCCAGTGGGCTCCCCAGGACAGAGCTGGCCCTTCTAATCAGCTTGTCAAGTTTATTTCTGTCCCTGGTTGATATACTGCTCCCCCAGCAGGCCACTCCAAAGAAGATGGCTGGTGCCACTACCGAGTTGAAGAAAGTTCTAAGAAGTGCCCCCCGGATTCCAAAGGCTCTCAGCTTCCTAAGCAGGTAGAGCCTGCTGTGGCCCTTCCTGTACAGGGCCTCCATATGATCTGCCCAGTCCAGCTTATTATTAAGGAGCAAACCCAGGTACTTATAGGTGTTCACAATCTCGATGCCCGTCCCCAGGATGTCCACTGGTTTAGGAGGGCTTCTGCCTTTGCGGAAGTCCACCACCATCTCCTTGGTCTTCCCCGCGTTAATCTTCAGGTGGTTCCGGTGGCACCAGTCCACAAAATCCCGGTTCAGTTCTCTGTACTCCCTGTCATCATCATCTGTGATGAGACCCACTATTGCAGAGTCGTCAGAATACTTCTGTAGGTAGCAGCTGGATGAGTTGCACCTAAAATCTGCAGTGTACAGTGTGAAGAGGAAAGGGGCGAGAACCGTACCCTGAGGTGCCCCCGTATTACAGATCACTGTACCTGACACACAGTCTCGGGCTCTCACGTATTGAGGTCGATTTGTGAGGTAGTCTAGGATCCAGTTGGAGAGGTGGTGGTCCACTCCAGCAAGGCCCAGCTTGTCCCTCAATAACCTGGGCTGTATGGTGTTAAAAGCACTGGAGAAGTCAAAGAACATTATTCTCACTGTGTTCCCTGGTTTCTCCAGGTGAGACAGAGCCCTGTGCAGAAGATGGATGATGGCATCATCTACCCCAATGCCCGGCCGATAAGCAAACTGGAGTGGGTCCATAGCGGGGCTCACTAGAGGGCGGAGATGTGTGAGAACCAATCTCTCCAAGATCTTCATCAGGTGGGATGTCAGTGCTACAGGTCTGTAGTCGTTGAGGTCCATAGGGTGGGGTTTCTTTGGAACTGGTACCACACAAGAAGATTTCCATAATTCAGGGACTATTTCCTGCCTCAGTAAATATGTTACTTTATAGGGAGTTCATCACCTCCTTCAAGCATATTCAACTGCCACTACTGCATTACAGAACACATTACATTGATACATAATGTGCATCTGTGATGTGTCACTTTTGTAGATTTGGAGAAAAACAACTTTGATGTCTTATGCAAATACAGCTATTGGTACACGGGGGGGGGGGGGTTCCTCCAATAAAACAAAAGTGTTAAATTAATATCAATAACTATTTGAACAAGGGAACAGTCTCAAATGCCAACAACAAATCTGTAATACTCTTACTTGGACAAATGTATATTTACTCACTATAGGGTTTGTGTATGACATTTCAGTGAGGCAAGTGACAAAAATCTGGTATTATTTGTTACTGCAATATATTTTAAAATGAAAAAAAAAAATAGTTAAAATTACTAGTTTATTTTTTTTTTCTCTCTCTCGACAAACTTCTCGCTTTTTGGCTACAATCTGGCTATCAACCCTATTACTGGAATTGGAGTAATAGAGCCTACCATACTTTTTTATTTAGTTTATACCCAATGATCCTGCTGACAGACTCAGACTTCCTTTAAACTATACAGTATGTCACCTGGAAAAATGACATGATCTATGAAAGGTGACATATGTACCTGGTGATGTGAGAGTAGATACGCATTGATTATATGATAAATCACCCTTGACAGATATACTGGACATATCTGATATGATTCATACTGATAGAGTGATGAATAGTTACTCAACCAGCTGCACTTAGATTTTATGCTGACCTAGCCCATCATAAATATATGCACTTTCCATGATTAGCTTTCAGATTTCTGTAAAAAAAGAAGCAAATTAAAGCAATTCAATTGGCTTTAAAAGAATATTCCCATTTTTATTATATGTACCAATTTACAAACCTTTTATAAGCTTGTTAAAGACCACCCAAAAATATAACAATTATATTCCCAAAAGGTTTTTTTTTTTCTTATTTGTGCTTTTTCATTTATTTAAAGAGAACCTTTCATGTCCTCCTGCACATGCGGTTTTATATACCGATCTCTGCCCACTGTCAGAAGGGTGTTCCTGACAGTCTAGCTGGGCTGTGAGGAACACCCCCACTGACTGTACTTGTCCATAGACATGTACTGGGGGGCATTCCTTACAGCTCAGTATCATCGCAGGGTGGTAAGGAACGCCCCCTTTGACAGTACAGGGCTATGGACGAGTACAGTCAGGGGGGGCGTTCCTCACAGCCCAGCTGGACTGTCAGGAATGCCCTTCTGATAGTGGGCAGAGATTGGTGCCTAAATTAACGGCACCGATATCGCCAGCCCTGGGGCACATAACGGGAAAGCTGACAGTGCGCTGAATTCAGCGCACTGTCGGCTTTCTAGTGGTATATGAAACCACATGTGCAGGAGGACATGAAAGGTTCTTTAAGTTTCACTGAAACTGCTCTAAAATTACCACTGTAGATAGTGTTCATACTGTATCCTTGGGTCCTAAAAGTAGAAACAGATATCAGGAGAATGTTCTCCGTATAAATGTTCCTTCACACAAAACTTTTTTTTTCCATTTTGGAATACAATGATGTACATTTCTTTAAAGAATGAAATTATTTTAAAGGTGCCTGCGTTCATGGTAATTTTTAACTTAAATATAAGGCATTTTCAAATTTCCAATGCCTATTATTTTGCCAAAATAAGTTTAAATTTCTAAATTATTCTCAGGGAATGTGGTCCTTTTCAAAAACTGATAGAATTAGAAATTTTTCCCAGTCATGAGACATTCAAACCTATGTAAGAAACATATCACAGACTAATAATGTCCAATATAATAAGGATAGATGACTCATAACCTGTGCAAACCACGCCTAGATCAACTTCGAAAATATCCACATCATGTTAGATTTGGCTTTCACACACATAGCAATAAGAAAATTAAATATATATTTGGCTATGTCTTACATCAGTACCTACATTCGATATAGCTATAAATCACGTGTACTTCTGAGGATGTTTGCACCTCAGACATGTGATCATATTACGCTTTCATCTTTGAAAATACGAGTGGCCGACCACAATCCACTTTACAAATGATGGTCCACTGCATTGTTTTTGTCAATAAAGGGATTAAACTTTTTCTAGTTGTACTGTCCTTTTTAAATGAATGGAGGTGCAATACTACACACATTCTATACACAAGAGTGGGTTGTTTTGAGGAAACTAACGGCAGAAACACTTTTCAATCTTTTTTTTAAATGTGGAACTTGAATATATACTATATAATGTATAAGTATATATTTCACATGTGCAAAACATTATTTACTGGCATGACGTGTCACCATATTCAGTTCATATACTTATCGTATAAACCAAAAAAAATCTCCATATATACAATATTGTGCAGAAGTTGTAATCAGGTATAATCTATATTCTGCAAAGTAAGAATGCTTTCAAAAATAGAAGTGTTAGTTTATTTTCTGTCAATTAACAATACTAAGAGAATGAACAAAAATTAAATCTCAATCAAATCAATATTTGGAATTACCACCCTTTGGAGGAATCTTGAAAGTGATGATATGGCCCCCACAGAGCCCTGATCTCAAGCATCATCCAGTCTGTCTGGAATTACATGAAGAGACAGAAGGATTTGAGCAAACCTACATTCACAGAAGATCTGTGGCTTTTTGGAACAAACTCTCGGCTGAGTACCTTCAAAAACTGTGTGCTAGTGTGTAGCTAGTAGAATTGATGCTGTTTTGATGGCAAAAGTTGGTGTGAGGATTAGCATCAGTAGTGGTAGGCAAAGCGGGTTAACAATAAAAAAAAACAGTGACACTGCTTGGAGGGTGCAAAACAGGGTGTACCTGTCCAAAACAGGTAGTCTTCTTTGGCAAAACAGAGAAAAGAAAACCTGCTCGACTGATCTCTAATTAACAAATAAACGTTCCTGTCGATAACAGGTGCCTACCTAACTGGCACTGGACACACAATAGTGATAAGTACATTTTTACTCACAGAGTGCAAAGTTCCAAACTTTACAGCTCCAGGGCAAATCCACTGAGCCACTCAATCACTATGCCTGCACCTTTTTATACAAAAGATGCAGGTGCAGCAGATCAACCAGCAACAGACATGAACTAGGGATTGGAGACCAAGCCAACTGCCCAATCCAACTCCAGGCCCTTTTTTGGCTTTTCTACAAGACCAGTAATGAAAAGCCTGAGCTTTCCACTACAGACAAAATTAATGTTGACGCTTAAAACATATATGACAGATATCTAGGAGGAATATATCTTCCCTTAATTACTTTCCCATCACTATCTCACAGTGATCACAACTGTTATTGATGTGATTTACATTTCTCTTTTGTCCATTCACTGCATTCTGTAAGTTGTCAAAAATAAACTGTTAACACTTCTATTTTTGAAAGCACTCTCACTTTGCGTCATTTTTCCCTCACCTGCCTAAAACTTTTACATGAGAATGTATAGGCCAGTAAAATGCAACTGTATGCTGCAAAGTTATATATGTCCGCCATATTGTTGAATATTTTATTTGTGTGTCATAAACGACAGATGTGAATGACAAACATGACTTGATTCAAGCCTAAACATGCTTCTTTAGTATGTTGAAACTGTAGTACTATGACTCAGAATATGTACCCTGATCCTATATACTATAGAAATGGTTCTTTAAGAATTCTTAAGGATTTGGAAAACAGAAATGCTTCTTAAAGGATAAACATGTCAACAGTACAATATCTTTTTAAGACAAGACCAGCAATGACATACAGACAGTCTTGTCACAACACGTTTGCTGTACATGTCTGATGCATACATAAAAATTCTTATTAGGGAAACGGTACTGGGATGATGTGTACATTCAATCCTGACAGGATGAAGTAAAAGTTATATGCAAAAAATAAAGAAATAAATGAATAAAAACTAACTGTAAACATATCCGGCATAGCCTGTAAACTAGAAGATGTTTAGTTCATATCTGCCAACTCTCCCTGGAAACCTGAGGAAAATTGCTCAAGACATTGATGCAGTGGAGCAGAGGATATTATGGGTATTTCGATTTACTTTGTAGTATTTGCCGCAGACACAGTCACAACAGTCAAGAAACCTTTCTCTCTACTAAGGTTGATGCATTGCACTTGTAATGAAATAAAAGTATCGAACACTACCTGGTTCTAAACATATTACAAATACCATTTTTAATTTTGATGTACTATATACAGAGATTATAAGAAAATGCTTACTCATATGTTAAAATTAACCTTGTTCATATCTCCTGTGATATATTTATAGGTAAGCAATCATTTCCAAATGTCTAGGAAACAGGGAAAGCAGAAACTACAAGAAACCTTTACTGTCTGTAGCAGGGATGAGCAAACTGTTTGTAATAAGCCTGGTTCATCACAAATTTTTCAAAATGTTTTGGTTCAGCAGAATCTGAAATTTTTTTGGATCACCAACCACAAACCTTTATCTTCAGACTCAGAGTATCATAAGCAGACTCCTTGGGGAGATCCATAAACATAAGAGTCTCTCACTTCTCCTGTGCTCCATCACAATATCTAGTGCAGGTCTCCATCCTCCACTGAATGATGTCAGTGGCCCAGGGGAATGCTTTGGCCTGTAATTGTGCCTCAGCAGCTCAGCGGGGGGCACCAATGTTGTAACACATACAGTATATACGAACATTGTGGCATCGACTCACCCCTCGTGCCCGCTGAGGCCTGTGATTATTGACATAACTCAGGAGGTGAAAAGAGGCCTAAAGAGGATGGAGACCTGCACTGGATGCAGCGATGGAGCTCAGGAGAGGTAAGACTTTATGCACCTACCCTAAGCTTCTGTTTATTATACTCTGGGATTTGAAGAGACCCCAGAATATAATAACAGATCGAGTTTGGACTGAACAAGTTTGGTCTAGAATGAAACTGCCAGGTGAACCTCATGAATATTCCTGAGATGAATCTCACCAGGTTTTCCCAACATTAGTCTGTAGGTATAAGTGAAGAACAGTAGCATTAATAGGCATGCTTAGAGTGCCACACCCAACAAGAAAATATGATTTTTTTTAAAGTCATTTTTGTACATTAAGTAGCATAAAAGGAGAGGCACTGCAGCAGCCTTAGCAGGGAACTTCTGCAAAAGTCAAAAATTAATGTATAAATTTTGGGGAGCATGGGGGTTTCTGGTCTTATAAATCTAGAAGTAGTTCTTTATTTCACATAAAATTAAGAAAAAAATTAAGAAAAAAAATATAGTAAAGGTGAGTGTGTGATGTCTGTCAGACTATTGTTAGGTGCTTGAGATCTGAGTTAGGGTCGGTTGACAACTGTGTTCCGTTTCCGTCCAGGGAGTCCGCTTGGGGACCCCTCCGAACGGAAACCTATACGCATTGCAAGCTGTTTACCTGCAAAACCACATGGACCCCATAGACTATAATGGGTTCCGTGTGGTTTCCGCTCGGTTTCCGCACGAAACATGCAGAAACATGCGGAGAGGAAAGTGCTGCTTGCAGCACTTTTCTGTCCGTTTGCTTCGTGCGGAAACCGAGCAGAAACCACATGGACCGCATTATAGTCTATGGGGTCCATGTCGTTTTGCAGGTAAACTGCTTGCAATGTGTATAGGTTTCCGTTCGGAGGGGTCCCCAAGCTGACTCCCCGAACGGAAACCAAACGCAGATGTGAAATGGCCCTTAGAAAACTGGGTGATTTGCGGAAATCATGCTAAGGCTTTCATTTTCATTGGAAGCTCTGGTGAAAAAAATTGCTGCTAGTTCTTCTAAAGTATATAGATGGGCCACCTTGGTGGGCATTTCACTATCCCAGTAGCTCAGGTAGTGGCAGGTTAAGTATATTTATATTAAGGTTAAGTACATTGAAGTATATTTTTGATACTTGATTGGTTGATCAACCCTAGTTTTTTTATATCTAATTATAGAATTATCAGCAGAATTATGAAATGGCATCCAAGCAAGCCAGTGAATGGATTTGGCAAACAACTGTAATAGGTTGGTTAAATCAAATGGGGATCCAAGACACAAGCTGTATAAACTATTTTGGAGGTACAGTTAGATACTGCAGAGCTTTGCCATTCTACTGAGTATGGCCAAGAACAAAAGTGTCTGTCAATGACAGAGTAATGAATTTTTAAATAGATTACTTGGATGTAGTCCACAGAACAATATTTTCAGCATTGAATTCTTAAATAAAAATGCACAAGAGGAACGAAAAAGCATAAACACAACGCACCAAGCAATGCACAAATTTTGTGAAAAAGAAAACATGAATGAGTTTCAAGCAATGATAGATTAAAGAAGAACCCTTTATTATTTATACATTACAATATATATCAGTTGCTAATTTTCGGGAATAATTTAGCAACATGGAAAATCACATGGCATAATCAGATAACAGGTTAGCAAAGCTTAAGAAAAAGAGTAATAATCATGGTGCTTATATGCAACATTACCATTTCCATTTTCCACATTGACTTCTTGATCATGAAATTGTATATTATTCTACAGTACATTACATCTAAGTCTTAATTTATTTGGAAATACATTAGTTTTATACATTTTTTAAGCTCAGGACTCATAGACCAATCAACCTGGGCAATGTATTAGGGATTTGCATTCATTTTCAGAAATGCTCCACTTAAATTCATTTTCTAGGAATAACCTTTTTGAGGTTGAAATGAATGCATACACTGAACTTTTACTTAAGAATTCCTATTTGAACCCCTTAACTTTACAAGATTTATTTTGTGGAATATTAGTGAGGTTTGGTCTTCCGGTTCATTTTGGGCCAAACTTGAAGTGCTATTGTTATACTCTTAGGTTTTCTCAGACCACATAGGATAATAACTGGAGGTCCAGGGGACCTTGCCTCACCTCTCCTCATGGCATCTCACGTTACCCTGACGTCCTCTTCCAGCCTCTGACTGATGTCAAAGCATCATGACATTGATGAGGTCCATTCACAGCTCCAATTATGATGTCAGTCTGAGGTTGTAAAAGGACATTGGATGCCATGAGGAGAGGTGAGGCAAGGTACAGCTGTTTGTTATTTTTACTGCACTAGGCATCCACTTATTATAATCTGGGTTTTAAGGAAATCCTACAGTATAATAGTGTTTTTTGGGTGACAAACCCTAAAAGTTTTGGGTTCTGGTTCAACCAGAAACTTTTGGAAGATTCAAGTTAAATCCAGTTTGATCTGAATTTGTTTGCTCATCCCCTACTAGTTACCTAGCATCGCCCCAACCATACCTTAAATCCCTCTATAAAAAAAAATTCATTTAATTATTTATTTATTTTGGAATAATTAGTGAACATAAATGGTTAAAAAACACACTGGGACAGATAAACTAATACTGTTTAACATTTAGACAGTGCAAAGCTAGACTAAGCAGCGTTAAACTGCACTAGATTTATAATAGTATCTGATGCTGTTTGAAAATCTGGCATATTTTAGGCTGTCTAGTCTAACTTTACATCACTTATTAGTTGGCTTAGTTTCTGACAAAATGCTGGTGTATTGTCCAGAATTGTGCCACATTTGTGTGTGTACAGTTTTATATATTAAGCCCTACCCCTTTTCAACAAACCCTGACTATCATAAGAGGCATAGAAAGTATTAGAAAGTACCTAAAACACATAGAAAATTAAGCAATATTGAAACAATAATTTTTCCATAAAGGAACATACAGTACAAAAAAAGCTATTTAAGGCTGAGCCCACACATTGCAGAAAAACTACATTTTTGTTGAGAATTTGCTGTGTTTTTATTTTAACTAAAGCCAAGGGTGGCTTCAAAAGGAATGTGAAATATAAAAGAAAGCACTTATAATTCTCCCTTCTGCTAAATACACTCCTGGCTTTAGCTAAAAAATGTTCAGTTATATCTGCAAATAATGCAGCATTTCTGCAATGTGTCACATATATCTATAGATATATATATACACACGTGGACAAAATTATTGGTAACCCTCGTTTAATGAAAGAAAAACCCACAATAGTCACAGAAATAACTTGAATCTGACAAAAGTAATTTGCCAAACTACATGTTGACAAGCCACAAAGCTTCTGGGAGAATGTCCTATGGACAGATCAGACAAAAATCGACATTTTTGGCAAGGCACATCAGCTCTATGTTCACAGACGGAAAAATGAGGCATATCTTGAAAAGAACACTGTCCCTACTGTGAAAAATGGAGGAGGCTCTGTTATGTTCTGGGGCTGCTTTGCTGCATCTGGCACAGGGTCTACTAAAATCTTTTAAAATACAATGTAGAGCTGGTATGGTTCTCTAGGACCCAGCCACTCCTGCAGTTCTTGGCCCGCTGGCGGATAACATGACTGTGGATCTTGGAGAAAGCTGCATCATGGCTTCTTCTATAGCTCATTGAGCACTGTGTACACAGTGTGATCAGAAATGCAGGGACAGTAATAAACTCTCTGCCTTCTCTATGGCCATCGCTCCTTCAGCTGCATGATCTGGATTTTTCTGGAACTATGACCAGACATGGTCTCAATGCCTGAGAAGTGGAAACAGACCTTACCCAAGTGCAGCCAGATCCTCAAACAGCTGATCGGTAGGGGTCTGGGATGTCAGACTTTAGTGAGGTAATATTAATAGTCTAGCCTAAGAATAAATTATCAATACCATGGTCCTGGAAATCCCCTTTAAAGAGTAATGTTTTTCAATTTTTTCTATAAATAGTTCAGGTGAATATAAGAAACTTTGTAATATATCTTATTAGAGGAAAGTGTCTTCTCCTCCTTTTATCAGGTCCTCTCCTGGCTGCTTAATTGCTCAATCCACTGTGAAATCTGTCTTCAGCAACAGATCAATTTATACAGAAGTCTATGAAGAGGGGAGGAGCCCAGTGAGTAAGAAACAAGCACAAACACAAGATTTTTAGCACTTTATAGCACTTTTAGAGGAATTCTTTGGCTGGTCTTAGTGGGACTTAGCAGTATAGATGTGACTAAAGTTCTGGTGAGCTACAAATCCTATTGTAATCTGCTCCAGGATGCCTGTTTCTCTTTGCTTCTAATTTACTCCTCTTCCTCCTCCCACCTGCAGACTGTCTTCAGTATAGATGGAACTCTCAGTGAATTTTACAGTTTACCAGGCAGGAAATAAGCCAATAACAAGCGATAACTCCACTTTCTTCTGATAAGATATAATATAAGGTTTCTTATATTCACCTGAACTATTCATTTACAAAAATAATGGAAATGGCAGTTACTCTGTAAGTCTAATATAAGATATTGGATGGTGCCCAACATATTGTATGAAAGTATAATTTTTAATGTTTTCTCCTTGAAAGTTTATTTCCAGTCTTACCCTACTGCTATTCTGTCACTGCTTCTTGCATTCCCCAACAGATACTTGTCACGCATTTGTTGTGATCAATCACTAGCTGTAGAGGTTTAATCACAATGGTCATTACATCATTGTGGTGTCTACTCTAGCCAGGTGATATGTTGCCACAATGGTTAATAAGTCAACATTTATGGAGAGACACAAGGTGTGGCCAGAGATGCTCAAGCACAGGTTATGGGGTACTGGATAGGAAACTTTGCGTACTATATGAGAAAAGTATACATTTTAGCCTAAAAAAGGATACCACCAAAAAACTCTTTAAATGGAGCAATTCTGTAATACCATCCATAAAATGACTTGTAACTAAAGATTATTTTAAAAAGGTCAGTAACACTCATGAGTTTATACATTTAGTGTAAAAGCAGAAATATGATCAAGAACACACCAGAACAAAATGTGCATGCTTCCATACAAAGTGCATATTATTCACAATCATTGTCCTTTTGAACACAAACTAATTTCTATTGTCAACACAAAGTCAAGCAATGAAATGATGGGTTATAATGATATGATAAGACATACAATATGTTATTTAGTAATGAGGGATTTACATATGTGTTACACTTTTAAAGAATGTTATATACAAGGGGGGGAGATTTAAGTGGAAAGCAGAGCTTACTTTTTGGTGAACAGGTCCCACAGTCTAATAGTCTAGTCCAGTCTGTAAGACAATCAATAGATGTCATTCATTCCTTTGCTGTCGCACTTGGGTAAAAGTAAGCAAAATAGCAAAAGTCTGAATCTGTACATGTATACGTTCAACTTTCCAGATGTTGAATTATTAGAACATACAACAAAAAACCAAAATAACAACATAAAACAAGACAATATGGATATATTCATATAAATCTGATCAATAATAACATTACTAACATTAAGTTGTTCTCCTTTTATAGCCAAGGATATTTTGTCAATATAAGAAAAATAATTTACAAAAAATAAATTGTGTTAAAAATATGGAACAGTAAGAGCTGAACTAGAACTTCATGGTCCTAATTCTGTAAACAATGCTTGGCACAAGGACACCACAGCTCATTGCCCAAGCAATCCCATACCTGCATTGTTCTTGCCTTCTTTTAGCTGAGAGTCTAGGTAGAATGGATAATTAGTAGCAGTGGCTTCAAATAACAAGATATTTTGGCACAAACTCTGCTGGTGTCTGCCAGTAAAAAGATAAGGATGTAGAGAAATTCACCTTCAAACACAGTGGGAAAAAAAAGTATTTAGTCAACCACCAATTGTGCAAGTTTTCCCACTTAAAAAGATGAGGCCGGCCTGTAATTGACATCATAGGTAGACCTTAACTATGAGAGACAAAATGAAAAAACAAATCCAGAAAATCACATTGTCTGATTTTTAAAGAATTTATTTGCAAATTATGGTGGAAAATAAGTATTTGGTCAATAACAAAAGTTCATCTCAATACTTTGTTATATAACCTTTGGTGGCAATGACAGAGGTCAAACATTTTCTGTAAGTCTTCAAAAGGTTGGCACACACTGTTGCTGGTATGTTGGCCCATTCCTCCATGCAGATCTGCTCTAGAGCAGTGATGTTTTGGGGCTGTCGCTGGGCAACACGGACTTTCATCTCCCTCCAAAGGTTTTGGGATCATTGTCATGCTGAAAGACCCAGCCACGTTTCATCTTCAATGCCCTTGATTGGGTTGAGATCTGGAGACTGGCTAGGTCACTACAGGACCTTGAAATGCTTCTTACAAAGCCACTCCTTCGTTGCCCTGGCAGTGTGCTTGGGATGATTGTAATGCTGAAAGACCCAGCCACGTTTCATCTTCAATGCCCTTGCTGATGGAAGGAGGTTTGCACTCAAAATCTCACGATACATGGCCCCATTCATTCTTTCATGTACACGGATCAGTTGTCCTGGTCCCTTTGCAGAGAAACAGCCCCAAAGCATGATGTTGCCACCCCCATGCTTCACAGTAGGTATGGTGTTCTTTGGATGCTACTCAGCATTCCCTCTCCTCCAAACACGACGAGTTGTGTTTCTACCAAACAGTTCTACTTTTGTTTCATCTGATCATATGACATTCTCCCAATACTCTTCTGGAACATCCAAATGCTCTCTAGCAAACTTCAGACGGGCCCGGATATTTACTGGCTTAAGCAGGGGGACACGTCTGTCACTGCAGGATCTGAGTCCCTGGCGGTGTAGTGTGTTACTAACGGTAGCCTTGTTACGTTAGTCCCAGCTTTTGGCAGGTCATTCACTAGGTCCCCCCATGTGGTTTTGGAATTTTTGCTCACCATTCTTGTGATCATTTTGACCCCACGGGGTGAGATCTTGCGTGGAGCCCCTGATCGAGGGAGATTATCAGTGGTCTTGTATGTCTTCCATTTTCTAATTATTGCTCCCACAGTTGATTTCTTCACACCAAGCTGCTTGCCTATTGCAGATTCAGTCTTCCCAGCCTGGTGCAGGTCTACAATTTTGTTTCTGGTGTCCTTCCACAGCTCTTTGGTCTTCACCATAGTGGAGTTTGTAGTGTGACTGTTTGAGGTTGTGGACAGGTGTCTTTTATACTGATAACAATGTCAAACAGGTGCCATTACTACAGGTAATGAGTGGAGGGCAGATGATTCTCTTAAAGAAGTAGTTACAGATCTGTGAGAGCCAAAAATCTTGCTTGTTTGTAGGTGACCAAATACTTATTTTCCACCATAATTTGCAAATATATTCTTAAAAAATCAGACAATGTGATTTTCTGGATTTGTTTTCTCATTTTGTCTCTCATAGTTGAGGTCTACCTATGATGTCAATTACAGGCCAGCCTCATCTTTTTAAGTGGGAGAACTTGCACAATTGGTGGCTGACTAAATACTTTTTTTTCCCCACTGTATGTTAGGGAACCAAAGCATCCAACTCAACGAAAGGACTTTTAATATTCCAGACAAAGTTCAGACCTCAGTCTCACAGAAATGTCAACAAATAACATAAGAAAATTAGTAGAGCAAATTTGCAAAGGTAAAGTGAGCAAAGATGATAATAACTTATTCAAGACGACCAAGACTTCACAGAGTACAGTTTTGTTGTATATGTTCGAATATAAAAGAGCTCCTTTCTACCTCTTCCATCTTCTATTTTTCTGTTATCATTTCTTCCCACTTTTCAAAAGCCATGACTTCTTTATTTTTCAATTTACATAGTCATATGAGTTTTTTGCAGAAGAAGTAGTGGTTAATGACAATATTTAATATTCGATGTATGGGAAGATGGGAGAAAATTATTATTGTGTCAATTGGAATTTCTTAAGGGAATTTTGTTTTCAAGTGACAGCTACTTTTATTCTATGGGTCAGTATAATTATGATGATACCTATAGTTTATGTCATGTTTTAATACTTTAAAAAAAAAAAAAAAACTTTGAAAAAAGAAATTTCTCTGCTTTGCCATATTCTGATAACAATGACTTTTTATATGACTGACTTCAAGCTGTGTGAGAGCTGTTTTTTTAGGGACAATCTGTAGATTTTATTGATATTATTTTCAGGAATTTATGGCTTTTTGATTGCTCTTCATTCAATTATTCAAAAACAGCAATATGCGCATTGTGATCTTTTTTTGTGGTGATCTGCACTATATGGGTTAAAATAAAAACTTTTCTACTTACAGTAGTTTTAATTAGTTCAGGCATTTTGGGAGGTAAACCATACAAAGTATGCTTATTTTATATTTATTTAATATTATTTATAAAATAGGGATAAAGGTGAGTCAAGCTTATTACTTATGTTTAATTTCTTTTTGTATTCTTTAAAACCTGTGTTTAGCTTTATTTATAGCCCCTTATGGAGTTTGAACATACAATCATCAGATTGCTTATACCATAGACTGCTCCCAGCTGCCAAAGCAACCAAATAAGTCCTGTGAGCCACAATTAACCATGGCATTTGAGAGGTTAAAAGTTCTGTGGTCAAAGTTGCCTCCAATCACTGCAGGCGTTCACTGGCTATGATGCTGGTTCAACTAATGAACCATTGCCATATTTAAAAACAGATATCTACTATATGATCATCATTTTTTAAGACCTGACATGTAAATGGCAGTGTGGCAACTGCATGAAAACTGCAGTGTACCCAACCTCACCATTGTAACAAAAGCAAAAAGAGTAATTTGTATAGATATTTATATCATTATTTAATTGATTTTATCTTGTGATGACAAAATGAAATTCAAATCTGTGTTCTTCAATCCATTCTTCTGTTCTGTTATTCAAAGAATAGACTGAGCTGGAAATAAAGATCCATCTAACGAGGGACAACAATGAATCCTGGGGTCCCCCAAAGGCAAGTAGGCCTTTTCCGTTCACAATTTTAGATATTTTCTGTTCAGGATGCTCCTAATGGAGACTCCAACGTGGATGTTAACACAGCCTAACCTATAATACTTTATAACTTTGTATAACTGTTTTTTTATATATATATATTAAGCAGAAAGTAAATAAAAAAAAATCAAAGGTCTATTATACTATCTTTACATTGACCATTGGGAACCATATTTTGCATGTTAAACAGTGGATACAGTAGTTTTTGGAGTAAGCATTTCCAGCTCAGAAATATTATTGTAATTATGCAGCTATTCTACAGGACTGACAGTAAAAGGTCAGACTCTCCCCAAGCCAAGCATTCAGGTTAAGCTTCAACAATGACAAGCTGATTGCATCACCCCATGTGAGCCTGAAAAATACCAAAGATCAATCACGCAGAGAAACAGTGGTCATCCAAAGTGATTAGTGTCATGAAGAGAATGGAGAAGTCAGTAGATTTGAGAACCTAAGAATTTCCTTTGGAAGTTTTGTCCAAGTAATACTAATAAATCTGACATTTGTATTGTTTAGAAAGCCAAATACTAATCACAGTGACATTATAAAGTATAATAACAATTATATACTTCATTAACTGTTGGCACAGGATAATTATCATGAAAAAAGTACATTCATGCAAATCTACAGTACTTTTCCTTTTTGTTCTTTAAAACACAGAAAAGCCATCACAATATTTGGCTTAATGTTACCTCTAAATTGGACAACATAAAAATAGCAATATTTTTTATATAAAATAGTATTCTACACTATGTTCACGTTGAGATCACCGGCGAGAAACTGGTTATGGCCATTTTGTGAGAAGTATATCTATATTAGTAAAAACTGTACCAGTCAGCAAAAATTGTATCCTTGTCAATGAAATTTCTGATGTCCACAGCCATAACACTATGAAACACATAGAAACTTTAAAAGGTCCATATCCTCAATTAAAGTGATTTTCTCCACAAACAGCACTTATTTACTACCCACTGAAGAGGAGAGAAGTGTCTTACCAGTGGAGGGGGGCAGATCACTGGGACGCCAGTCAATCAACATAAATGGAGGCTGTGTGAGAACTACCGCCAAAACAGCCATAATGACTGCTATGGGACCCACAAACCTTAGGGGCCTATGCTTCCACTTCACCCCTCCAGGAGCCTTGTACATCCCAAATCATGTCTCTGATGCTGAACAGCATCAGGATGTCGCTGATGCTATTCAGTGCTGTGCACAGGTCCTCCTGAAGGCTGAAGGGAGAAGTGGAGGCAGCTGTAGGCAGGAGTGGAGATTGGTAAGCAGGAACATGGCACTTAGAGTATTTGGTGGGCAAACATTGCCCCCAGCAGTTTCGTTCGGATTGAACACATCCAAAACAAAAGTGTTATTATTGTACTCTGGAGCCAGAAAACAACTTGATACTGCATTATCCAAAAAGCCAGGAATTAAATATGATAAAACATAACTTTTAATTAGTCCATAAAAAAGTAAAAGACAATGTGGTGTTACAATAAACCGCTTACATGTTTTGGAGTAATGAGGCCCTTAGTCATAACATACTATGACTAATGGGGTCATTGCCCCAAAACGCGTAAGAGGCTTATTGTGACTTACTTTTTCAGGCGATTTACCATTTTACAGTACCTGCAAAGTGGATTGGATTCTGGCTAATCCCATCCACATATTGCAGAAAATATCTGCAGCGGATATACTGCGATTTCAAAAATTGTTGTGTTTTTGTAAATCGCAGCATATAAATTATACCTACGGAAACGCTGGCATTTTAAATATAGGTATAATTGAAGAATAAAGTCTGCAGAGGAAAACTCTGCAAACTTTCTATGAAATGTGCTAAGGGAAAAAACACAATGTGTTTTGGCTGCGGCTCACTACATTGGGCCTTAGCCATAAAG
This sequence comes from Leptodactylus fallax, assembly GCA_947044405.1. Lineage (NCBI taxonomy): Eukaryota > Metazoa > Chordata > Amphibia > Anura > Leptodactylidae > Leptodactylus > Leptodactylus fallax. The sequence continues at coordinate 1,014,876 of CAMRHE010000388.1, read as the reverse complement.
GAGTTTTCCCCACAAACATAACCATATTTAAATTTGTAGACACTTAAAAGTTAAACATTTTTGCAAATTAAGTAAATAAAAATTTTGCAGAGATTTAGAGATTTTTTCTCTAACAATGTTGTCTTGATCGTTGACAGTTGATACGACCATGAATGCAGGAACTTTCTATGGAAACCTAATAGACCTCATTATAATCAATGGGGTCTGTTTGGTGCTATTGATGTCAATCGTGTCTGATGCAGCACTGCTATAATTCTCATTGTTCTGATCCTATGTCATCGATGTGAACCCAGCCTTAATTAGAAAATGACTATTCTGTAATTATTTTGGTATATTTGGTAGATTTCTTACTACCATGTCGTGAATCATGTATAATGTACATGCAATGTAACTGTCTTATACTGATCATTTATGCTAGATTGGACTATAACTGAAATATATAAGAAGAGGAGAATATTATTTCCATAATATCAGAAAAGTCAATGGTGTTATTTTCTGGCGAGAAATTCAAGTTCGATTCATTTCAACAACTCTTCATTAAATGATTATTAAATGATGCTGTTAAAACTACATGTCATAATGTTTGTCTCTGTCAATAAATCCTCTTCCTTAGATTAGGGGCCGAATTGGAAACACTGAATGTTCTGACTTTGATAACTGTATCCCATGCAATTTCCTGTCAGTAATTTTTGATATATCCCATCTGACTAACCATCTGTGGCTCTGTTGTGACTAGACCTTACCCTTGCAAGATTCTTTAAATACAGCCTTTTGACAGTATACAACATAGAAATAAATTCTTCTGATTCTAAAGAAAAGTCAAACAATGTATCTTTATTTTCAATTATCATTGATATTTTATATACATTTTAAAGTGAAAGTTCACGATTACTCAAGTTGAAGCCAATAGCTATAAAATCTAAACAAAATACTACTTTGTTATATATCTTATTTACCTCCCTATTTATGTTTAACTTTGGGTGTTTTTGCTACTTCAATACAGATTTCCTTGGTTGGCTAGTGAATCCTGACTACAGTCTTTTGTAGTCAGGTGCTGTCAGTAGAAGCTTCACTTCTGGCCACCAGGCATTCAGGCACTTCTATCTAGCTACTAATCCTGTAGTTAATTGCTCTCTTAGACCTCAGCAGGGAAAAGTAAAGATTCAAGACAGATTACAGATTAAAGTAGGGAGAAGGAGTATGAAGAAGTGCCAACCTAAGTGTAGGAGAGAATGATCTGATACCTCAGGGAGAAAAAGAGAGTGTATAGTTTGATGTGGTTAAATGGAAGCAGAAATGGAAACTCTTTGTGAAAGGTAATATCCACTGCCATTGTAATTCTGCCCACAGAGGTCTACTTCTGTATTTTCCTGAGTAACCAATGAAACATGAAAACAATCTTGGGGGCACTACTTTTTCTGCTGGAGATGCCAGCTAAGAATAGAGGCCTTACAGGTGATGTTCTTGTAAAATATCTCTCCAGAAGAAAAAAAAAAGCCCTTTTCTCTAAAATCACACACAGCTTTCTTCAACATGAAGAGATACTTATCTGTAAACAGATATTTGGCCAGTATCAGTATGATATGGATTAAGTTAAATAGAGGCCTGTGAAGTAATTCTTGTAGTATTGTTTTTACTCCTAGCTGATATAGGGATTCTTACAGATAATGCCCTCTAGGAAAGGTTATGCAAATTAGCTCTCCTCCAGAAGGAAGAAAACAGTTTCTCAAATGTCACCTATGGGTAGCTTCTCTGTAAGCTAATGTGTAACCCACTAAAACATCTTGAAACATAGATTTTATCCAATCAAGAGTCTCATCTGAAAGATAGAGACACCCACCTGTAGACAAGATGCAAAAATAATGCATCTTTCAAAGGTCCAAGCACACTATCATATATGCAGAAATAACATTTTAAACAATAAAGCTGAACCTTTACTTTATAGATTTTGAAATATGAATATGAAAGAACATCAATTTATTTTTAAGGGGTTCTTAGGAAATAGAATCCCATCTGTCCTTCATGAACCTAAGTGAGGAAGATCTGAATAGGCATTTTAATTTTGTAAAGTAAACCCAAGGAGAAATGAATTATTGTGGCTGAAAAAAGGCTTTAATCTACATCTGCTTTACCAGACCTAACTTTCAAGTGCAATGATAACTCAATTGTAGTGTAAGTAATTTTATTTTTGTTTTACATTGACTTCATTCCAGCTTCCAGAAAATCATATAGATGTATCGGTGAAGGTGACCTGTCGCCCTATGTAATCCCTCAGGTTCCCTCAGATGAACAGACAAATCATAAATTAACCTCTGAGATTAAAGTCAAGGAAGGAATTCAAAGATGTGGATTTATCAAATCCCATCATCTTCTACATGCATTGCTCCTATGAAGTATTTAAAATTAATCAAATAATCTTATTGAACTGGATTTCTTAAAGTTATCTTGAACTCATTTTCTTTTCAAAGCTTTTGCAACACATCTTTGATTGACAGTGCACCTTTCTTCAGCTATCAGATTTTCCTATCCATCCAAAGGCCTTTGGATTTCTTAAGCATACATTCATCTTCAACCCAAGGATTTCAGACTGAACAAATGCAATTACATTCCTTAAAAAATGCATAAAATAAAATGTGCTATCCTATGACCTTGAGGGGAAAAATAATGGACACTGCATCATCTCAGGCAAGAAATCCACACTTGTTCTTGTCAAATACGGATGCTTAAAGATTCATGGCAGACTATCAAAAATATCCCCAAATACTTTTGCTGGAACAAATGTGAAAGACAATTCTAAGACTGAAACAATTTATATGAAGCTTATGGTTACTGTGGGTCAAGGATCTGAGAACATATTTTCATCACCGACATGGGTTTATCATCACTAAACTTCTCCGTTCACTGCACAGAGACAGGGAAATCTAAGGAAAAAAAATACATACTACACATCAGCTATCCAGTGGGGCGTTCAATCAATGTTATGCCTTGCTGGTCACTCTAGCATTTCTTTTAAGGGTCATGCATAAAAATAGCAGACAATCTATGTAACATGAGTATACTATACATATCTACTCAGAAATGTTCTATGAAAGGCCATAATTATCCCTAAAAATATATGCACTAAAGAGGTGGTTGTGAAGAATGTAGATTTCATGCCTTACTGAGAAATTTCACAGAGTTCTTCACATATGATGCATATAATTTACAGCAGTATGTAGCCAGTGACATGCGTCAAATGAAAAGACCTATAATGCCATACTAATCGGATGTTGTATTACAATGCAGCTCAAGGTTGTTAACTCTTCTCAGCACTCTTCTGAACCCCAAAGGGCCTCAATCCACCAAACCTGGTTGGAAAAATTAGCTTTTTGCAAACCAGTGACACAATTCTCACACTAGTTTCATTGATTTTAATCTAAAATTGTTATGTGGAACTCTTACCACTGAAGCCATGTAATTTATCCTACCTTTTGAACTTACATAACAAGCAATACATTTAGATTGTGTTATTATAGCAATTGCTCCTTTGGGCCAAAGATTTACATGTAGCCTGATGTTATAAAATAGATAATATTTCATCATACCATAAACACAATTATTGAATGAAACTGCCCACTGGACTCCTAAACATAGAAAAAGTAAAGATTTCAACCATTAAAATATAGTGAATCATTTACACAGAGCTTTATATCATTTTACTTATTTCCTCCTGTTCTATAACATGATGTTGGTATTCTTTAGAGCAACAGGATCCCTTTAAATATTTGTATACATTTATATACAAAGAGCAACCAACATAGCTGGGTATGTACAGAGATCATAAAAAGATATTAGTAATTTAACACAATTACATTTTACATAATGGTGTTCACTGTGAATGCAAAATCAAGGTCTCCTACGTACAGTGGGGAAAAAAGTATTTAGTCAGCGACCAATTGTGCAAGTTCTCCTACTTAAAAAGATGATAGAGGCCTGTAATTGACATCATAGGTAGACCTCAACTATGAGAGACAAAATGAGAAAACAAATACAGAAAATCACATTGTCTGGTTTTTAAAGAATTTATTTGCAAATTATGGTGTAAAATAAGTATTTGGTCAATAACAAAAGTTCATCTCAATACTTTGTTATATATCCTTTGTTGGCAATGACAGAGGTCAAACGTTTTCTCTAAGTCTTCACAAGGTTGGCACACACTGTTGCTGGTATGTTGGCCCATTCCTCCATGCAGATCTCCTCTAGAGCAGTGATGTTTTGGGGCTGTCGCTGGGCAACACGGACTTTCAACTCCCTCCAAAGGTTTTCTATGGGGTTGAGATCAGGAGACTGGCTAGGCCACTCCAGGACCTTGAAATGATTCTTACCAAGCCACTCCTTCGTTGCACTGGCAGTGTGCTTGGGATCATTGTCATGCTGAAAGACCCAGCCACATTTCATCTTCAATGCCCTTGCTGATGGAAGGTGGTTTGCACTCAAAATCTCACGATACATGGCCCCATTCATACTTTCATGTACATGGATCAGTCATCCTGGTTCCTTTGCAGAGAAACATCCCCAAAGCATGATGTTGCCACCCCCATACTTCACAGTAGGTATGGTGTTCTTTGGATGCAACTCAGCATTTACTCTCCTCCAAACACGACGAGTTGTGTTTCTACCAAACAGTTCTACTTTGGTTTCATCTGCCCATATGACATTCTCCCAATACTCTTCTGGAAAATCCAAATTCTCTCTAGCAAACTTCAGACGGGCCCAGATATGTACTGGCTTAAGCAGGGGGGCACGTCTGGCACTGCAGGATCTGAGTCCTTGGCGCCATAGTGTGTTACTGACAGTAGCCTTTGTTACGTTAGTCCCAGCTTTCTGCAGGTCATTCACTAGGTCCCCCCATGTGGTTTTGGTATTTTTGCTCACTGTTCTTGTGATCATTTTGACCCCACGGGGTGAGATCTTGCGTGGAGCTCCTGATCAAGGGAGATTATCAGTGGTCTTGTATGTCTTCCATTTTCTAATTATTGCTCCCACAGTTGATTTCTTCACACCAAGCTGCTTGTCTATTGCAGATTAAGTCTTCCCAGCCTGGTGCAGGTCTACAATATTGTTTCTGGTGTCCTTCCACAGCTCTTTGGTCTTCACCATAGTGGAGTTTGTAGTGTGACTGTTTGAGGTTGTGGACAGGTGTCTTTTATACTGATAACAATTTCAAACAGGTGCCATTACTACAGGTAATGAGTGGAGGACAGAGGAGCCTCTTAAAGAAGAAGTTACAGGTCTGTGAGAGCCAAAAATCTTGCTTGTTTGTAGGTGACCAAATACTTATTTTCCACCATAATTTGCTAATAAATTCTTTAAAAAATCAGACAATGTGATTTTCTAGATATGTTTTCTCATTTTGTCTCTCATAGTTGAGGTCTACCTATGATGTCAATTACAGGCCTCTCTCATCTTTTTAAGTGGGAGAACTTGCACAATTGGTAGCTGACTAAATACTTTTTTTCCCCACTGTACATAGTTAGTATGATTATAAAAAGACATATGTCTCTCAAGTTCACCCAAGGGATGGGACCAATCATGGCTGAAGGGAACATGTGAGAGACATGAGAAATCTATGCAGTGACTAAATCATCAATGTAATGTTGAGGTACTTTATTCCACAGATTCACAGTCCTTATAGTAAAAAAAGTGTCTTCACCAGATGGAGAAAAAATTCCTTTATATAAGTCAATCATGTCCACCAAGACTAGCTCAATGTAATTCTGCTATTTCCTAATAACTGAGATCCTCCATGCCCCTTATCAGTGTTGTGACTTTCCTTTGTACTTCTTCTAAGTCTAGAGAACCCTTTCTATGAACTTGTATTGGACTAAATATTTTAGATGGGGCCATACCAATGCTTTATAAAGTGGAAATACCTGTATTATATCCCTGTAACACAAGTCCATATATCTTTTAAGATATCATTATATTCTGCTGACCTTAGAACCAACTGATTTAGTAAATATTCTTTCATGATCACTGAACGTTCAGCAAACTTGCATACATCTAAAGTACAGTCAAATACATGAAAATGAGAGAGATAAAGAGAGGGAGATATTTTTAGAACAGGATCTTGTTTTCTCCATGTGCTATTTGTGGGAGACATCTTAACAGTTAATCTCTGCCCACTGGCTCAAGGACAACTGGCAATTAAAGCATACATGGGAAAACACTACTAGGGAATTCAGCTTATCCCGACTAGTCACCTGAAAGTTTAGGTACACTTTAAAAAAAGTAGTGTTCAGGAATGCACCTTACTATACCACTCCCCATACTAGACCTTATCAATCACCAGTACAGCTGAGATTCCTAAGATCAGAAAACAGAGAAAAACAAACACAGTCTGTACTAAGTTGGCCATACACACTTGACAAAAGTAGATTGCTGGTTGAACAAATACCAATCAAATGATCATCCCATGAACAATCATTCTGCTGACTTACACTATTTAGTTAATATTGGTCCTTACAGTCATTAAACTAATCATACATGTTCAATGACACTGGTTAAAGAAAAGTCTTTCACAGAATATTTTGTGCACATGGTTTTACAAAAACATAATTTGTAGACTAGAATATCACATAAAAAAATTATAAAAATTGCCATTTTCCTTTCAGACAACAGTCTATTCAACTGAATCTGCCAAACAATTGTTTTGGTCAAATTGGCCATTTTGAACAAATTTACGGCAGGAGTCACGGGCTTGACAACCAAGTGAAATAGAATTAAAATTTGGTATAAAACTTATTCTATATTCAAAAAATATTTTATAAGAACAATGATCTAAAGCCATCTCTTTTTTCCCTTTGGTAAGAAAAAATACTACAAGTTGTACAGGTTGAACAAAATGCAATAGATGTAACAGCTCAGTCAGCAGGGCGTCATGGGATTAATCTATGGAAAAATAGAATGTAAGTTGGTGATCTGTTAACTTTTCACAGGACATTTAAAGGTAGCCAAGGTGCTGAAATATCAAAATGGAATCCAGCTGCTTTTAATAAAATAAGACATTGCTAAGAAACAAGACCATATGTGGTGGATCATGTTCACCCCAAAGTATAAATTACTTTGCCAATATGTGAAATGTCTTTAAATTTGTTTTGAACAGTATGTTGTCCAGATGTACCCTGCATCGCTTAATAGATAAGCAAAGGAGCAACCATATAAAACAAAATAGGTTACATGGGTTAGTACAAGTTTTTAGAAATTGTGTAATTTGCAGTGAAAAAGAAGTATATATAATTTCCACTACATTTAATAGTAGTTTTAGACAATTTTTGTTCCCATCTTAAAAGTGAGTGTGGCTTAGCAGGAAGGGGCGTGATTTAAGTTGCAACAATATGTGCAAAAAATGTGCTATTATGACATCTTGGCATATTATTTACACAAATAAACCAACAAATAGGTGGTGTAAAGTTAGACTAGACAGTCTAATGATGCACTATATTTATCATCCAGCATTAGATTAATTTTTCCCAGTATCTTTTTTGCTTAAAATACAATCATCTGGAAAATCCGACAATCTTTCCAGTGACTTTAGAACACAACTGAAGTACTGCATAACGAAAAATATTCTAAAGACCAAAAGCACAAGACTAAGTAGAGATTAATGATCAAGAAACTACCGATATTGTAATCTCCTGAATTTCCTGTAATTCTTACTTCACATGTCAAGATTCAAGTAATATTTTTATTACTCCGCCCTTGTTCAGCCCACTTGAGAAAACTAATCTTGCAACTTTCTCAGTATAATGATGTTGGATGTTCACTGGTCTTCACAGCAGGTTAACAGGCTGTATTAAAGATCAAAGAACTCTCTGAGCAAGTCTACAACAACTAGATCCAATGCGCACAAACTTGAAAAATGGGTGTAACAGTCATTTTCTTAATACCCATTACATGTTATTTTTAAGAATGATGGGACTCAATGGTGACATATACATGAGCATGTCGGGTATAATTACACATGGCAGCCGCTCAGGAGATGGAGGCCCACCGTAGCTGCCAGGTCTCTGCTGTATTAATTCCCCCTTAGGCCTCAGTCAAACATGCACCATTTTTCCAGCCGCCAATTTGGGGTGGATCACAGGCCCGTAACAAGCTCCAGTGAAAGTGATACATTGTCATGACAGTCGAGAGCCTATTGAAGCCTATCTTTGATTTCTATTGCAGGCTGCAATAGAACCATAGTAATTTTACAATGCATTGCAATGTATTAGCATTGCATTGCATAGTAGTAGGGATCAGACTCAATGGGGTTCAAGACCCCTAGGGGGTCTAATAACAGTGTAAAAATATATATAAAAAATATAAAAACAAAAAAGAATTAAAAAATGTAATCACCTTCCTAGAACACATAAAAGTAACTAAATAAAGTAACACACATACACATTGGGTATCCCTGTGTTCAAAAACATCTGGTCTATAAAAGAACCAAACTACTTTTTTTCACTGTTTTGTCAGGTGTCTGAATATGACATCTCCAAGAAAAAAATTTTTTTTTTTGCATAGCTTTGGATTTTTTAAGGAGTTAAAACATAAAAAAAGCTATATAACTTTGGTAGAATCCAATCACAGGATTAATGAAAAGATTAGCGCTTGCTAGCAAAGGTTCAGTTGGATAAAATCTTCCTTTATTAAAGCCAAACAAAACACTGTGTTTTGTTTGGCTTTAATAAAGGAAGCTTTTATCCAACTGAACTTTTGCTGGCAAGTGCTGATCTTTTCATTGGTCCTGCAATTGGATTATGCCTACTGAGGTCCTGGTGATGACTAGAGATGAGTGAATCGAAGCTGATGAAGTGGAAATCGATCCGAATTTCAGGAAATATTTGATTCGCCTGGAATCCGGATTTTTTGACGCTTCGTGGTAACGAATGGCATTTTTTCCTAAAATGGCTTGCTGCACATGTTAGGACATGGTAAAGGCTAAATACTATACTCAGTAAGGACCTTTCTGACATCAGATGGTCACATGAGATTCTGTAGTGATGTGATTGGGTAGGCATGTCTTTGCTTTTTTAGCAGATCCTTCCACATGAATAAAAGTTGTATACCATGCAATGGAGGAAAGAGAGAGAGAGACAGAGAGAGATTTTATAACGAGAGTCACTGCAAATTAATTCAGATCGAATAGTTTTGGAAAATTCGGGGAAGCGGACGAATCAAATTTTTGAACAATTCGCTCATCTCTAGTGATGACTATCCAGCTGCTGATCCCCAGCTTCCACACATTCTTCAAAGCTTCTGTGGTGGTTTTGACTGATTCACAACCCCATAAGGTGAGCAGACATCTGTATGGTTTTCTGTTTTAATACAACAATATTATAGCAGTATCACACGAGGAGCAGCTCGGTGCTGTTTTTTTACTGATTATTTTCAGATATAACTTTGGTATCACTGTAATCATACCAGCCCACAGAATACAGGTGACATGTCATTTTGGCTGCATAATGAACACTGTAAAAACAAAGTCCATTAGAAAGTTGTGCAAATGCCGTTTTCCTCTAATTCCACCCCATTCTGAATTTATTTCCAGCTTCCCAGTACATGATACAGAATTTTAAATGGAACCATTATGAAGTACAATTTGTCCCACATAAATTAAGCCCTCATATGACTCTATAAATGGAAAAATAAAAAAGTTACAGCATTTGGAAGGTGGGGGGGGGGGGTAAAAATGAAAACTGAAAATAAAAATATAGCTGTTGTGGGAAGGGGTTAAAAACAGATGACAAACTGATGCAAAATGGACATTAAAAATGTAAAATCTGACAGAAAACTGATGCAGAATAACTGACACCATGATAGAAAGCAGAAGTTAAAAACTGACAGTTTAATTTATTTTTAATGTCCATTATTTTTCACTGTCGTGTGTGTGTAGCCTTCATGAGCTAAAACAAGGCAGGATTTAAAAGAGAAGCATCCATCTACATTACATGGTAGCTCTACTAGCTGCCAAGATAGGTGCCTCATGACATCATTTTATGTAATTGCTAGAACTGACCCCACTAATCTAAGTAAAAACACAACTACAGTCATGGCCAAAAGTTTTGAGAATGACACAAATATTATATTTTCACATGATCTGCTGCCCTCTGGTTTTTATGTGTGTTTGTCAGATGTTTTTATCACATACAGAAATATAATTGCATTCATATTATGAGTAACAGAAGCTTATATTGACAGTTAGAATGAGTTAATGCAGCAAGTCAATATTTGCAGTGTTGACCCTTCTTCTTCAGGACCTCTGCAATTCTCCCTGGCATGCTCTCAATCAACTTCTGGACCAAATCCTGACTGATAGCAGTCCATTCTTGCAGAATCGATGCTTTAATTTTGTCTGAATTTGTTGGTTTTTGTTTGTCCACCCGTCTCTTGATGATTGACCACAAGTTCTCAATGGGATTAAGATCTGGGGAGTTTCCAGGCCATGGACCCAAAATCTCTATGTTTTGTTCCCTGAGCCATTTAGTTATCACCTTTGCTTTATGGCAAGGTGCTCCATCATGCTGGAAAAGGCATTGTTGAGCGCCAAACTGCTCTTGGACGGTTGGGAGAAGTTGCTCTTGGAGGACATTCTGGTACCATTCTTTATTCATGGCTGTGTTTTTAGGCAAGACTGTGAGAGAGCCGATTCCCTTGGCTGAGAAGCAACCCCACACATGAATGGTTTCAGGATGCTTTACAGTTGGCATGAGACAAGACTGGTGGTAGCGCTCACCTCTTCTTCTCCGAATAAGCTGTTTTCCAGATGTTCCAAACAATTGAAAAGGGGATTCATCAGAGAAAATGACTTTACCCCAGTCCTCAGCAGTCCACTCCCTGTACCTTTTGCAGAATATCAGTCTGTCCCTGATGTTTTTTCTGGAGAGAAGTGGCTTCTTTGCTGCCCTCCTTGAGACCAGGCCTTGCTCCAAGAGTCTCCGCCTCACAGTGCGTGCAGATGTACTCACACCTGCCTGCTGCCATTCCTCAACAAGCTATGCACTGCTGGTAGCCCGATCCCGCAGCTGAAACACTTTTAAGAGACGGTCCTGCCGCTTGCTGGTCTTTCTTGGGCGCCCTGGAGCCTTTTTGGCACCAATGGAACCTCTCTCCTTGAAGTTCTTGATGATGCGATAGATTGTTGACTGAGGTGCAATCTTTCTAGCTGCAATACTCTTCCCAGTTAGGCCATTTTTGTGCAGTTCAATGATGACTGCACGTGTTTCTTTAGAGATAACCATGGTTAACAGAAGAGAAACAATGATGGCAAGCACCAGCCTCCTTTTAAAGTGTCCAGTGGTGTCATTCTTACTTAATCATGACAGATTGATCTCCAGCCCTGTCCTCATCAACACCCACACCTGTGTTAATGGAGCAATCACTGAAACGATGTTAGGTGGTCCTTTTAAGGCAGAGCTGCAATGATGTTGAAATGTGTTTTGGGGGATAAAGTTCATTTTGTAGGCAAATATTGACTTTGCAAGTAATTGCTGTTAAGCTGATCACTCTTTATAACATTCTGGAGTATATGCAAATTGCCATTAGAAAAACTGAAGCAGTAGACTTTGTAAAAATTAATATTTGTATCATTCTCAAAACTTTTGGCCATGACTGTATAACATTTATTATGTTTTTTTAGTACAAGGATATGCCTTCAATACTACAGTAAAGGGTGGTATTTCTTGCTAAGCCCTGATAACACTGTTGCTTGTGTTTTGGCATGTGTTTATGCAGTTGTGTACTTTGTTTTTTTGTGCTGTGTCAGTAGTGTAGTGGTTTGGTTGGGCAGTCCATTTATTGTACATTTGAGTTACTTAATTGTTTTGTTAACCATAGATGCTTTTCTTATTCACATGTCACATTGTGTATTTGAGCAGATCAAAACCTTTGCGAAGAGGTGCTAGTGTACTTGATATTGTATATATAATTTTGCTTACTATTTTAATCTCTTATCTATCGATAACGTGTAGAAACAAAAAAAAAAAACTTAATGTCATCCTACAGAAGAACCTTCATGCCTAACAATTGACATATCCAAACAGCAACTAGTTACCATGTTAAATCATCTGTTACTGATTTGCAAAGTGTTGCGGAATATGTTGGTGCTATATAATCAAAATATTATTATTATTATTATTATTATTATTACTGCTCATTAACAGTAAGGTTCCGATTTTGCTTTTTACTTTTAGCAACTAGAATCTATTTTAGTTATCAATTCATGTACCACTTCATATATATTTATTGAACATGGTTAATTATCAGTGCCATTAATTATTCAGTAATTACCAATAACTGTCCTCTATATTGCTTTAGGCTGGGTAATAGTAATAACACCTGTTCTTCAGATTTAGCAAATGTTACACAGGTGATCAGTATAGGCATAATATTTGCACCTTTATTGCACCACCTGTAAGTGCTAGAACTGCATCAATTCAAATGTATACCCAGGAGCTCCTGTTCCTCCCACCCTGCACTTCTCACAAATACTATTGGCTGATTAAGCCTACAGTATTTGATCAGGGTTACTAGCATTCAATGACTCTTATGCAGCTTTAGGAGTCCCTGCTTTAGCTTCAGTTTGTGATGCATTGGACATTCCAGATGCATTATAAATTAACAACAGCTGCGCATTTCAGGAGATGCTGTGTGTCAGACTAGAAACTACAGATGTTTGACCTGTACTTTCTGTTTAGTCACAATAGAAGAAAGAAAGAACATGGCGATAGTATACTTTTTAATGCTGATAACCTTCTTAATTTTTGTTTTTATTTTGCATGTTGCAAAGGATTGTTTGGATTCCGTAGGATTTGTTGGACTATATATACTTTTGTTCTTATGAATGCTGTCTATTATTAAGGTGGATCTTAAAACCAAATATCTAACAGTAAAGCTCCATTATTTCCAATACCCACCAGCAGCAGGAATACCGGGAAGAACCAGGTTCTGGCCAGTACCTAACTTTCTGAAAAGATAGTTGGTACTGGGATGGCTGCAGGGTGATATTATCAAGCATCACAAGTAGCAGTAAACTAACATTACGTGGGTGGGAAACCCCAAAGTTTTTGGCCCTTCTTAGCCTGATGTCCCTCACTAGCCTTTGACTTCCGCAATTCCAAACCATCACTTAAGGTGGTCAGAAATTTGCTGATACCTGACTCTGGCAATAATGGAGGTTAACACTAAGTCCTAGTTTAGTAATGGACTGCTGTCAATCAGACAGCTGTTTGTTACTAAGGGAGTAATAAAGTACTAAAAAGCCACACATAAATATATTTGCTTTTATTAAAATATAAGTCTGCTCCACAACCCTGTTCGATCATTTTATTAAAAAAAAAAAAATCATTGTCAAAGTGATACTGCGGAATCTACAAAACAAAAAAAAGGCTATGCATTATCAGCATAAAAAATATTCTCACCTTAAGTTATCTTTCTGCTTTCTTCTTCTGTGACTGAATAGCAAGTACAAGTTAATCATCATTAGTTTCTATTCTGGCACATAGGACCTCTTGATATGCACCAGAATTATTAATTGTAGTGCATCTGAGAGGTCCTGTGCAACAGAAAATGAAGCTTCTACTGAAACCTAAAAATACATTGAAATCCCTGCACTAGCTGTATGATCAGGGTTACTAGTGGTTATTGACTGAAATTACTCCCAATTGAATATAGTAGGCTAAACCAGTGTACTGTATCTGCTGGGAGTGGAGGGTGGCAGAGGGCTTGGGCTTCTATCTATTCATATGAATTACCAGGTGGCTTCTGCTGTCAATTCACTTCAATTGATGGGTACTCCTAGCCATGTTAGGAGATCACTGCTGTCGTTTTTGCTGCTACATCTGCATATACTTTCTCCTATGTATGCTTCAAACCTGGTTTAGGGTTCAACAGCAACAAAAAAACTGAAAAAAAGTGAAAGCTTATGTATGAATAAAGAAAGTACTTCATTGGTTACATACCACTGAAATACATCAAGTTTCTTCTGTCTACAGTACAACAGCTCTTGAAAATAAGGGATTTGGATTTGGTTGATCCTATACCCAATAATTTTGGGTGGCCAGAACCCCTGAAGAATCCTTTACAGAGGAACTGCATTGCTAGTAAACAGAGTGGAAAAAACAAGACAGAAGTTCCTAGTGTAGAAATTAAAATGTATTGTGAGCATAAAAACAATTCTGAAGTCATACACTGACCTTGTGGAATTGAGCTAAAATAGACACAAATCTATTGTGGGTATGTGATGCATGATTGTGGCCGCTAAAGTGAAATTGGTAGTTACATTTATGTCATCAGAGAGGAGGAACACATTGACAAGTAACTTTTGACTCTTGTAAAGCTATATTGGCAGGTACAAATTCACTCAGAAGTCTTCCAAGTTACAATACTGTATTTATCATATATATTTATGTAGTTTATTAAAAGAGCAACTTGTTTTCACATCAAACTGGTGGTTTAATTGGGCTCCAATGTTAATTCAATGCAAAGCACTGCTTGCTTTATTCAATAAATATTTTTATAATGAATGCCAGCTCTTAACTTTCTGATGATCTGAAGACTTCTGCATGCTCCAAAAGAATCCAATGGTGATTATCATGTATACACTTCTGTCCAGAGTAACAAAAGCTGGTGCACCATAATGCGTGACATCACTGCTAATACATCACTAGTACCCAGTGCTGAAACCAGTGATTTACTGCAGTGGTCAACTGATCCTCTGCATGTCTAGCCCAGGCAGTCTTTGGACCAGTAGGAATGAGGGATACACCAACTGAACCGAGGACTGGTAGGTTAACATAATTTCTTTTTTATATATTACCCAAGCCCTGCCCCACAGGGAGATTTTAATTTATTCTGGACAACACCTTTAAGGGAAAGCAAATGATGAAACAGCAAGGAAACTATGAATCAATAACTACATTAGCATGATCTTCAACTCTAGCAAACATTGAAATAGCCAATGCAATGTACATTGTGCAGCAGAGCATCTGAATGAGAGTATAAGCCACAGGAGCAGAGCACTGGGAGGAACTAATCAAACCTGAATATAACATATACTAAAATGAGATGGAAAGACCAAAATCGCTGCTGGGCAAAGTAATGAGAAATGCACTGAAGTCTGAAGAACAACAACAGCACAAAAAACATGCATGCTCCTGTAGACATTATTCCATATTGATTGTAAGATGGAGAGACATATAAATGAAAAGAAGACGTATGAACTCACATATCTTAAAAGTTCATATCTGAAAAGTCAACCATATACCAGTGGTTCAAAACATTCAGATTAATATAGACTAGAACTAGCAAAAACAAAGGAAAGAAAATATTAATACTGTATATACAGATCCACCCTCACTTTTCTGTGAACTTTTTGAAGGACTCCAGCTTCTCAGGATACAAATTTAATACATTCTTGCACAGACATATAGAATAAACAATGTTATAGTAATGATAAATCATGTTTTCCTTTGTTCAAAGCTAGTCATCTCATGCTGATAATCTGCAAATGACTTGCACTCTCAACCTAAAGGACAGGGCAAGCAGAAGAGGGTCACATGATGGGCAGACATAACGTCCTGATGCAACTTATCTTCTGCAATTTTCCTGTCATATGACCATGGGGGAGAACGGGAGCTGGAGATAGAATTGCAAATGTACTGTAGTATACTGGGTAAGATTCTTGCCTAATGTTGACACAAACATTCAACTAGGTTTTTAATTGACCCAACAGCCCTTTTAACTAGTTATGTTTTACCCATATTTTATATGCCTTATTATGCAACCACAAATATATAGTCATTATTCCGTAGCACTTAAGTGTGGTCTATACAGGCTATAAGTCATTAAATCCTGGGAGCTCCTAGGAATGAAGTCATATGCTGTAGTGGAGACATATACAAAAGAAATTCTTAATGTGCACATATCTCATCCTCCAAGAAGTACTGATTCCACTGCATATTCTAATGAATTCTTTTCCATTTTACATTACATTAGAGGAAATAACGGTTTGTTCTTACATCCAGTTGACAATGTGTTGACAATACCTTTTGGAATGTAGATCTGCACCTGACTTTTGCAAAGATTAGTGATATGACTTGGGATTAAAGCGAAACCAGAATATCCCCTCTAAAATAAAGAGAAACCCATTAATAGACAGCTGTTTCAGAGTTATTGGCCATTACCAGTGTGAAGCAGAGTACTGGTTTGAGATGGTGAGAGGCTGTAGACATAGGTCAGCAGGGTTACTTCATCTTTTTAAGGGAACAGTCTTTGCAGGCCACCTTTTCAGGCATGCAGGGTCTTCCGAGCCTTGCCATTAGGTGCTGAATCTAATGGCATCAATTGTGGCACTCGGAATAAAATTCTCTTGAATTAGAGTTGTGGCATATATTAGGTAGTTGTCTAGTTTGACTTCTTGGATGACATGGCAGGTCCTGAGAGAGGCAAGGCAAACCATTTATATCAGATGTTTCTTAGAATTTTTTTTTAATATATTTTGTTAGCTTTGCTGAGTAGATTTGGTCAGCAGAGGGCAGAAGATTTAAACAATAGCTTTTTGTACATCTCGAGTTTTATATAGCATAGGATAGTGACACTATACACAGATTACCTTCTGCATGCATCTTCCCTTTAATTTTCTGATATTCGGGTAATGAGCTGTACTCCATCACTTTCTGGTAACCTTGTTAATCTATGATATTTCCGTGTCAATGAACTTTCCACATCTTACATAAAACTTACACAGGGGAATTTATAAAGACACCTGTACCTATTTTCTTCTAATTTTGTGTCACTTTTTTTTAGGTTTTATACTGTGCGTTCAAGATTTATCATGTGTGCCTAGTTTGACAGCTTTTAAACCAGGCTTGTCATTTTGCTTTTATGTTGCAGAAAGTGGGCAAGGCTTATCTGGAATAACATTTTACACTGTAAATGCCCTTTTTTCAAAAAGGTGCAAAAAACGGGGCAACTGCACTCCAGTACATGAATAGTACCAAAAAACAGACATGTCTGACAGTAAAAGAATCATAAATTCCATTAGATGAATTTTTCTCTAAATTCTTAGTAAATAAGCAACATAGAATGTCAAGGCATAAAAAAGGGCATGCCAAAAAAGACAGAAAAAAATTGTGCAAATGATAAATAATTGTCTTTTTAATACAGGAAGAATATGAATGCCTCCAAAAGGACCCACCAAAATTAGAAATAAAAATGGATTTAGCTATAAAAAAAAAAAAAAAGAAAAACACATGGGGCAAATTCATCATTACCTCTATGCCAGAAAACTAACAGAGAAGGATGATATTGTGGTGCACATTCGGCCCTTCCTTGCGTCAAACGTGTCTCAAGCCTCGCCCACCACATTGTGTGGGGTACTAACAATATACCAGTCTTAATAAATTTGCCCGATAGTTTTTTTTTCTGCAGACTTAAAAGTGTTGTCTGTGATACTATCCCCCAATGAGATATCTTGAATAGCCCCTTTAATGAATTAAACTAAAATGAAATGTATGAGGCATTTTCTTTAGAATGAAAGGAGTTTTCCCAATGTACAACCTTGAGCAACAATGCAGGTAAAACATCTGCACGGTAACTGTGACTTCTCCCTTCACAAATGTGCCCTCTTCCAAGATCTGCATCCCAATAGCTCTGTTATATTTTCAGCCTTACTATAGAGCATGTGACTGTCTGCCTCACGAGTGAAAGCCACATTTCCCAGGTGCACTTAGTTCTGTGTGCTTTCTACCTATTACTCATGCTTTGCACATTCTCCATATGATAGGATGGCACATGCATGGTTACGTAGTACTGATCTAATAAACAGAGATGAAAAGATAAATTGAGCATGCCTGACCATGAAGATGGATTATCCATTGGCAACAATTTGGCTAATTAATTTCAATGGGTGACAATGAGTTGTGGGATTACCCCTTTAAACATATAACATACTTATCCCACCCAGAACTGCAAGTCATCTTCTGACTTCAATTTTAATTTTTATTTCTATTGATCTGAGGATTTAACTTTGTTGTACTTAATAAAATATTGTAAACCATGTTCACATTCACATACAATAAATATATACTATAAAATATCAAAGCATGCTTCACCTTTATTGCAACTCAGGAACGGTAAAAAAACACCTCTTGCTTTTAGACAAGCTACAAGGAAACTATCAAAGTAAGCTTTAAAACAAATGACACGATTAGTGCATACATAAAAAAAGCCCAAAGCAACATTCAATAACAGCCTATCAACCTGAAGCCATTGCTGAGCCAGAGGAAGATTAATGACACCTACATCAATAGGAGGATATGAAACAGCACACCTCATAACACTAGAAAATAATGTTCACATCCAGCATAAGGATCTGCCAGAACAAGTACAGATCTAAATGTTCAAATTGGTCAATTTCCAATATTTCTAAGCGCAACCTGAAACTACTATAGAGGTAGGGAAATGAACAATGTCCATGATTATATGCACCGATCATTAGCTAATGTTTATTGTTATTACTATTTAATAGCACAAATAGCACAATAGCTCTCAGCGAAAATGGGTCTATAATATAAGCTAATAAATTGCACAGTTATTCAACTGTTGTAAATGTCTTATCAAGGATTGCCTACAGTATTCCAACAAAGCGACTCATATATTTTGAGATCAATTTGCAGCTTTGTGCAAAATGCGCTCATAAAGGAAGACAATATGCATTAATATTCCAGTAAACCAATTGGGTGACAGATTATCTGATGGGGATGGAAAATAGCATGAAATATTCAGGTAAAAACATTCAGGGAGAGAAACAATGCAAACTTCAATCTAAAACTACTAAAATTAGTGTTTTAATGGCTTGTTGATTCCAGGTCCACTTTACTTTAAACTAAAATTGCTAGCAGCTTCTCAGACTAACCTATGCATATTGTGCTTTGGTAGCTTAATACACACTAAATCACTCTCAAATGGATCAATGTTGCTTAAAGTGGAAGTCCTTCAGACTACTGAAGCACAGTATACATAGGGAAGTCTGAGAAGCTGTTAGTGGTATAGTGGCCATATTAAATGAATGTAGAAGGGACCTGGAAGATCCATGGCAGAATAAATAAAGGAGAGCACTGGGAACTTTATTAATTTCCCTATGTCAAAGGTTTGAAAGCAAGGGTTGCTTTACGTGATTTCTTAGACTATAAACATTTTTTCTTTTCCCCATATATAATATGAAAATCAACCACATTTACCTTTAACTTCACATTTGGTCATCTTTATATGACTATAATGCTGCCACATTTTAGAGTCTGTAATACTATTGCAATTCCAAGATAATCAATGGTTCCAAAAAGCTAGACTTACAATATAATGGTGGTCTTGAAGTTTCAGCCATGATTCAAACCATAGAATGATGATATACTATTCTTTATTTCCATAGATTTACCCATCCTTACCCAATATATGTCCAAATTACACAAAGTAGACCACCACATTTCCATTTGGGAAGAGTTTCCTATTTATTGTGGACATATTTAGTAATTGTGTGATTTTTTTTTTTTATAATTCAAAAAGTCTCTGGAAAAGGCTCAAGAAGGATCTTCTCTCAGCACACTATACAGATGTAATGGAGTACACTGTATGAGATTTATTGTGACCCAGTCTCATCAGTGGTTAAATTGCATATTCAGCTTTCTATATTATAGTGACAGCATGACGGTGTACTGGTCAGACTGCCATATGCATGTACCATCCAAGCCACTATTTAAGCCACTTGCTCCTCCCCCATATGACATCACTTCCATGTCAGCCCAAGAAGCAACCCATGACCTTGAGCAAAATAATAAAATGTTTCTAAATGTCTAAATTTGCATAACATTTGCAGAGATTTTATAAGGTTGTATGCATATATGTAAAACAATTTCTACCTATGGATGTATTGAACTTTGATGTTTTTTTCCTTAACAAACAATGTCTAAAGATTGTTCATAATATCAAGGAAATACACAGAGGCAATCCTATCTAATTTTATGCATCAACTGTCTGATCATATCAGTTATACAAAAATGCAAATAGAAAAACATAAAGATGAAAAAAAAAATTATTTTCTATCCCGCTAGCTAGCTAAGACATAACATTACCTTACACTGCTGATTGTTATGATATTGAGAAGGAAATGGAGGAGATTTATTATCACTGTCTTAAATTTAGGTAGCTTAAACCTACAACAGGCAGGCAGAAGATACCTAAATTTATCACAGCGGCTCACACTGTTTGATAGATTTTGTACATTTTATTAGACATATTATTTTACTATTTCTTATTCCACTTTTTGGTTGACTTACTTTTGACAAAAAATTTGCACAAACACTTCTGGGCAATTGTAAGGCTGAGGCCCCACGTTGCGGAAAAGCAGCTTTTTTTGTTGCAGATTTTGCTGCATTTTTTTTGAGCCAAAGCCAGGAGTGGATTGAGCAGAAGGTAGAAGTATAACAACTTCCTTTATATTTTCCATTACTTTTGTAGCCATTCTTGGCTTTGGCTCAAAAAACCGCAGCAAAATCTGCAACAAAAAAAGCTGTGTTTCCACAACGTGGGGCCTTCGCCTAAAACTTATTCTCCTGTCTCTAGACACAAAAAAATGTCTAAAACACATAATACATTTGTCACAAAGCATGTATGCCAGTTTTAAAAAAGGCTCAAGTCAACTTTTTTAGGGTGGCAGCCTGACTATTGATTAGAGGGGTTGTCCAGGCAAAAATGGACAAAAAATGTATTTTTTAAATCGGCTGGTGTCACTGAAAAAAAAAGAAATAATAATAATTCTCACGATTCCCCAGTGCTCTGGTGCCTCCTAGCATGGTCCAGTCCTCCCGGTCCATTGTTGTCTTCCAGCATAAGTCCGTGCTGCATGTGACCACTGAAGCTAATCAGCAGCCTCCGTGAAGAGCATGTGACGTCATTACCTGTGACATCCTGGAGTATCATCCTGAGGCCAATGAGGCCGCTGATTGGCTACAGCGGTCATGTGACCACTGAGGCCAATCAGCAGCTTCAGTGGAAGGGATCCAGGATGTCACAGCTGGCGAGCACTTCCACTTTGAGAAGTTGCCAGACCAGCAGGACTGAACCGCGCTGGAAGGACACTGGAGCACCGAGGACAGGTGAGTTTGATTTTTTTTTTTCACCCTCCCATAGCCTATTTTAAAAATAATTGTTTTTCCTGGACAACCTCTTTAAGGCTAAATCTATAAAGGAAGCGCTAGTAAGAATAATCCATGTAGCCTGCCTCCCCACCTGTAGTTGGTCACAATTATTATGTGTATCTGTATAGTCTACTATTTTAAAACAAACCTTTAGTTCGTAATGAAAAATTCACAAAATGAATAATGCAAAGTTGTCTACTTGGTGCCCTCCTTTTTAATATTTTTGGTTCAGTTGTTTCAATTTCCAGTTGCCTCTTTATTCCTGTAAAATGCCCACCAACTTCTCAGACTACTTTATACACATGTTCCCTGGCACCACTGTTGTGACATTAAAAAATGTAAACCATGGGTTAGCAACTTTTTAAACATCATTTGAGCAAAAAGATGGCACCAAAGGTGTTTTTAAGCCACACTTGCTACTTTCCAAAAAGGGGCATGGAGCAGATGTGCTGAGGGTGGGGACAGTGGCTCCGCCACATTTATCAACACTAGTTTTCAGTAAGATATGCTGACTGAAATCTTCACCAGCTAGAATCAGGGACTGCCAGAGGATGTGTTTAATTTTTGAAGAGGTGTGCGTATCATTATATTATAGAAATGGGAATCAGAACGGCATCAGAAAGATTAAAAAGGAAGGCACCAGGTATTTGAATTATGCATAAATGCATCATTTATTGAGAAATTTTTATTGTGAACCAGAGGGTTGCTTTAATGGAAGTAATAAAAACATACCTATTATAAACTATAATAAGATGTATCAATGTGGGCAAGACATACAGTTTACACCCTAGACAACTACTTGGGCACTGGAAATCATATTGTATCATATCATATTATTATCCTGCTATCATTAAAGTCCTAAAGAAAGGTTTGACTCATAAACTGAAGTCTATACATTTATTTAGGTAACAGGATAAACTAGTCTATTTAGATTACTGGGAATTGAGAGAAAAGGAATCTTTGTAATGTTGACCTAAAGATTTATCTTCCACTTCTATTTGTGATGTGCCAACTGTCTTGTCCAGATGTTTCAGAGCTGCATCCTAAGCTTAAAGAATCACAATTTACATCAGACCCTCACAATCAGCAAACCTTCTAGAAGTGCTTGATTCAATGGAAATGTGCAAAGAAAAATCCAGGACCACTATTTCATTATGTGTCATGTATGAACACATGCTAACAGATCTTTTTGCAGAATACCAGCTAGTATTAATCATGTATTATTTTATTGGATTCAATAATTGCTTTATACTCAACTTGGCCACAATGTCAGAGCCCAGACTTCACTCTATGGGCCACAGAATGTTAACTAAATGGGTATAAGTAGAGATAAGTGAATTGCTTCAGATCAAACCAGATTTAACTCAAATTTTCCAAAGGTTTTGGGCTTGACCCAAACCACAAACTTTTGAGGTTCTTCAGCAATGAACTACTATTGTACTCTGGGGTCTCTTCAGACCTCAGCAACATAACAAACACTAATACATTGCCTCACCTCTCCTAGGATGTCTGCCAATGCCCGACGGTTCCTCTGCATCTTCGTCCAGTCTCCTAGCTTACGGTATACATTGCAGGTAACCATTGATGTCTGTATTGGGTCTTGAGGGCGCATGAGCTCCCCAGCTCCTTTCCCATAATGCCTTGTGATATGTATTGGGTCTCAGCAGTCACTTTTGGGACGCTGATGTCATTACGCTTAAGTAAAGGTTATGACACTGGTGTGCCTCACGTAACTATTCAGACCCAATCATAGGTATCCGCAGTCCCCCAATGTGCATAACGTCAGCCAGGAGATCATGAGAGGCCGGAAGAGGACATCAAGAGACTACTGGACACTGTGAGTATACATTTTTATTATATTGTCACATCTCTATTACACCTCCACTTATTATACTCTGAGGTCTGAAGAGTATAAAAGTGTCACTTTTGGTTCATACTATGCAAATTCAAAGCAAAACAAACTGGGCAGGCAAATGAACAAATATTCATGAAAACATATTTCTTGTGAGGTTCGCCCATCTTTAAGTATAAGTATAATTTCTAATGCACCTATTCAACTACAATACCAAGAAGATAGAATGATTATAAAATGTTAGAAGAAATCTGAAAAGAGTTGCAGGAGGGATCACCTGACCTGTGGTAAAGCTTTTGGCACCCTTGACAAATATCTAATTTTCCTCTGCAAAGGCACTGACCAGACATTTTCATTGTCAAACCACAGAAAAATTAGATAAACTCTAATCATATTGTGTAACTATCCGCAGTTACTAAGTCAAGGAAAGGCTAAAATATCAATTCGGAGCTGGATGTAGACAATCTATAATGTTAGAGCAAGAGCAAATTAAACAACCTGATGGTCACTCAGGTATGCACCTAGCATATAAGGATGTGGTTACTTAGTATTACGATTGGGCACAATTAAGACTAGGCGTTGGTATTTTAATATGCCCTTGTGTGACCTTTGCTTTGATATTGTACCACAATTGTATTATTTGTGCAGGATGCAGTCAGGCCTTGTGATGTTGGAAGAGTGGTACTTTGTGTCAGAAGGGGTAATGTCTCTCATTAGGGAGAGGCAGTGGTACAGGGATTATTACACCATGCATGCTCCAATAAGAATTCTGGGTAAGAACTGTGCAAATAACACCTCATCGGTGAAAAAGAGGATTTTTTATTCTTAGCACCACCTTTTGGAAGGTAGCTTCCTGTAGATTAACACCTGGTTTTCAAAGAATCCTAACGGCATAATCTGGGAATAATAGCCAAGCCAGTAAAACTCCTCCAAAAGGAAGAGCTCCCCTTCCATAAACAGCTGTTTTGAGTTCGTGTCATGTATTTAAATGGTGCTGAGCAGCCCACTGCTAATTTCATGGACACCTTTAGAAAGCCTCCGCAGTGTGCAAGTATAATACTAATTAACCCCTTCTGAATGGTAGGAGCATGGCTGACATTCAGCAGAATACGCTCACTGTCTTATATAATATTGTCACTCTCCAGCGTCTCCTATTAATCAGTATTTAAGATACAACATCTAGTGGCAAAAGGTCACATGTCATAGATCATATACATTAACTTAAAGGCTATAGGTGATACAAAGAAGCCAGATGAACATTCTCATTATAATACAATTTACATTAATTTATATTATTCTCAGTATCAGTGTGGTCCTCTGGCATAGAGACCGATTCCACTGTTACTGTAGCTCTTATCTATTATTATAAATGTGCCTATAGAACGTAGAACTCAAGCCTTCTTAAAGGGGTTGTATAATCAGAACAACCCCTTTAGGTTTTGCAGATTCTTAGACAATAAGCTGATCACTGCAACTCTACTCAGTATTTGGTAAATTAATTGCATCAGTATTTGTGAGCCAAAAAAAGTAGAATCTGCACAAAGAAAAATTACTCCTGGATTTATTTTACAAATACTGATTCATCATAATATGGAACAAAGACTGCCCATGTGAAAGTGGCCTTATTCCTGAGAAAGCTACTAGTGTTGCCAATTTTTCAAAAGCAAGATGTTAAAACAATTGTAGATTTACTCATTGAACATTGAAATCAATGGCCCAGATTCGCCATTGTCGTTACGACTAATCTTTGGTGTAAATATAGCACATCTTAGGTGCACGTTGGCACAACTTTGTACAATCTAATCTGAGCTAAAAAAAATTTTGACTTGCAATTCATGTGCATGAGGCTTGTCAGAAAAAAGTTTAAGTGCACCAAGATGCACCAAAATTGTGAAGTAAAATCCTGGCTCAAAGTTAGCCACTTAAAAGTTGGTATCAACTTAGACTAAACAATCTAAAGATATACAAGCTTTAACAGCAGATTTAACATCAGTTTTTATTAATGCTGGGCCAATGTGTGCCTGTGAAATACACATTACATTACACATAAACATTAGATTTCAGGGAGATTAGGTGAGCAGCTAATGTGTATGGGGGTAGTTTTACTTTTTCTTGGTTGGCCTAAATGTGACCCAATGAACCCAAATTGCACCAAAATCTAATTGGTAGTCTAAACTTAGACTAGACAGTATAAAGATAGACCAGATTTTTCATCTAGCATCAACCAATGTGATAAAGTCTACACTGTCTTAAGCCTTATTCCTGTTTTTAACAGCTGCGTTTTACAGTCACTGCGAATCCCATCCACACCTTGCAGAAAAATACACGCAGCGGACACACTGCAATTTCCAAAACTGTCAATTATACCTATGGAAATGCCGGCGGTTTCCCTATAGGTATAATCAAAGCAGAAAGTGCACAGAGGAAACCTCTGTAGACTTTCTGTGAAAAGTGCTGTTGGAAAAACCATGATGCGTGTTACTCGCATCACTTTTTTATTGTGGCCACTACATGGGGCCTTAGTCTCAAACAAAAATAAGTTAGAAAATCTGGGTCAGTGTTTTATATGCACTTAATTCTTCTGTTTTTTTGTTTTTTTTACACCAATGAAAATGACTAACACTGATTGAAAATGCAAAAAATGTGTATTCTCAAAGAATAGATGTATTAGAGAGAGTAAAAATAGCCTGTGTAATAGTTACCTAACAGCAAAACTGCACAGCCAGTAATGAGAACGAACCTGTAATTAATCACTGTTGTACTTACTTATAGGTGAAAACATATGTAACATATGAATGCCATTATAGCTGCCTTAGCAACACTGCATAGCAGCACACTCATTTAGGCTGTGTCCTCCAGAGTGAGGGTTGTTCTGGGTAATAAAGGCGTCCTGAGCAGCTGATTCTTCTCAATGAAGAAGGATGATACAGACTTTGCAGATAAGAGGACAGATTTCCTAATAGTGTCTGATAGATATTGCAAACTTAGAACAGACAGTCTTAAGCTGTAGCAGATTTATCAAAGTGTCTGATATTGTTTGATAAATCTGGCATATTGCTAGACTGTCTAGTATAACACTATACCACTTATTAGATTGCTTAGTAATTTTTAAACCCCACCCATTTTCAGATAAACCACAACCTTTTCATGCATATTGTGAAAGTTTAAAAAAAAAGTGGATCTACCCACTGTCTCCCGAGCTCTTCATTCCACATTCTGAGCTGTTAGGAACAAAAAAACTTTGGGGCTGATTTACTAATAACAGCGCTTTCTGCAGCATTCTTATCCACTTTGTGATTCTCCAGAATTATTAAGAGGCTTCATCAGGGACTGGGGCAGATTTCTGATATAATTCATTCCAGTTTTCCAGAATGCATTGTAAATATGATGGTCCAAGGCTTCCCCATCCTGGCTCAACTAGATTCCCACACTGCCCTGCCCACTTTTGAAAAGTGGTTGTCAGGATTTAATTTGAAAAAAGCCACAATTTTTGCGCACAAAAAAAGTCATATGTGGCAAAAATTGCGACTTTTTCATGCCAGAAAACTGGCTTACAAGACATGATATATCGTCCTCTTTGTCCCCACATAACAGATATTTTTCTTTACAGATTTCAGTGCAAATATACAGCGAAATCCATATGTCACCAATATGTTTTGTAAAAAGTAAAATCTGCTATCAATTCTGTTTTATTTACACAACATGAGGATTCTGCAGATATTTGTTCAAACTGGTAGTATGCTCTTTTTTTGCACAAATGTTTTACATTATCATTATTACAATAGAAGAAGTTTCAAAAGTCCATTCAACAGATACTGTACTATAAGGCTACTTTAGAACTGTGTCTTGTCTAACATATGCCCTGTGTAAGCTACCAGTGTACACACATGGACAAAATTGTTGGTACCCCTCGTTTAATGAAAGAAAAACCCACAATGGTCACAGAAATAACTTGAATCTGACAAAAGTAATTTGCAAAACTATATGTTGACAAGCCACAAAGCTTCTGGGAGAATGTTCTATGGACAGTTGAGATAAAAATCGAAATTTTTGGCAAGGCACATCAGCTCTATGTTCACAGACGGAAAAATGAAGCATATCTTGAAAAGAACACTGTCCCTACCATGAAACATGGAGGAGGCTCTGTTATGTTCTGGGGCTGCCTTGCTGCATCTGGCACAGGGTGTCTTGAATCTGTTCAGGGTACAATGAAATCTCTATCAGGGATTCTAGAGAGAAGTGTGCTGCCCAGTGTCAGAAAGCTTGGTCTCAGTTGCAGGTCATGGGTCTTGCAACAGGATAATGACCCAAAACACACAGCTAAAAACACCCAAGAATGGCTAAGAGGAAAACATTGGACTATTCTGAAGTGGCCTTCTATGAGCCCTGACCTAAATCCTATTGAGCATCTTTGGAAGGAGCTGAAACATGCCGTCTAGAAAAGGCACCCTTCAAACCCGAGACATCTGGAGCAGTTTGCTCATGAGGAGAGGGCCAAAATACCTGTTGAGAGGTGCAGAAGTCTTATTGACAGTTACAGGAATCGTTTGATTGCAGTGATTGCCTCAAAAGGTTGTGCAACAAAATATTAAGTTAAGGGTACCATCATTTCTGTCCAGGCCTGTTTCATGAGTTTTCTTTTTTTAAAAATTCTGTTGAAGCATGGTTGAAAAGCAATATCTGACTTTCATTTGTTCATTTTCATAGAATTTTTATATATTATTACTTTTGTCAGATTCAAGTTATTTCTTTGACCATTGTGGGTTTTTCTTTCATTAAACGAGGGGTACCAACAATTTTGTCCACATGTGTATATGTTAAACAGAATTCTAGCGTTGGACTCCAAACAAGCATTCTTTTTACTCTCATTCAGCATAGTCGGCAGGAGGTTCTGTTTTTTAAAACTGTATTGAACAGCACAGAAGACTGCACTATTCCATACTGAGACATCTAATAAAAAATGTATACTGTTCAGCAAATATTATTTTTAAATATGGATATGCATACTCTATGTTAGAAAGACTAGTGGGATGTAACATAAAATAATCTTATATTGCTGTTGATTTTCAGTGTAGAATTCTTGGCCAACATCCACTGCTATTCCTCCATGCCTGAATGAGGCAAGATGCATGACAATACAATTAAATGATAACTCCTGATGTGGGAAAGAACCCATGTTTAAGAAATATAGAAAAAAAATCTATGTGAAAGTTACATTACTCATTAACATGCTTCAGATCCCATAATATACCTATAAGCTGTAGGCAACAACCGAAACACTTTAATAAATCATCACCCATTGTGTCCATATAATACATCATAAGATATGGGAAAAAGCTTTCTTATTACAGTGTTTCCAGAATACACCAACTATGCATAGTTCTATGATTGACAGGTGTATTGTTCTGCATCACACATTATATATTTAATCTTATGTACAATATAGAAATATTCATGCCTTAACCCACACTGGTTTCTATGGAAACTTTTTAAGTATGTGTGATATAGTTCATGTATTTTGTAATTTATAACGTACACAGTATCGGCATGTGCTTAACATTATGCTACATGCCCTACATTTCCTCATATGTGAGATATTTTTGGATTTCGTTCTGTGAGATTTTGATGAATTTTCAAAAATGTTACATTTGTGCTTGTTTGTGAGTGCATGTGTATGTATCTACATAACCCAGTCACAGCTACAGAAAAGAGCCTAGGGTTCCATAGGGATCCAATAGAGTTCTGGTGGTGAATGTTAAAATATACCTACTGTACCAGTCAAAAAATGTTAAAAGTCTTTTTTTTCTTTAGGTCATGCACTTCTATAATGATATTTCAGTTCCAGATATTACAGACATATCAGTGTTGTTGACTATCTGTAATGACTGGTCTGTCATAATTACAAAAATAATGCATCAGTTGTAAGGCAGAAAAATATTTTTTCTAATATTTTCCTTTTTATATAATGGACTCCAAACTGAATTATAATATTTTCCTATTCTTAAAAGCCTCAACATAAGCCCCAGCAATTTACTATACAGATAATTTGCACATATCTGTCCCAAATTCTGCTTCCAAACTATATTCTCTATTTCAAGAACATTTACATAGTCTAGGGATGTTTTTGTAAAGTTGCAGGAGAATGTGCCATACAAATGTGGTATGGATGTTGTGATGAT
This sequence comes from Leptodactylus fallax, assembly GCA_947044405.1. Taxonomy (NCBI): domain Eukaryota; kingdom Metazoa; phylum Chordata; class Amphibia; order Anura; family Leptodactylidae; genus Leptodactylus; species Leptodactylus fallax. The sequence goes on along the minus strand of CAMRHE010000388.1, from coordinate 985,630 downwards.
TCAATTTAAATCCAGAACTCAAGCACTATCTGACAACAATGTAAACCAAGCCCATCATTGCACTGAAAGTTTTCATAACTCTCACCCTTAAACAATATATATAGACTTACAGGTTATTCACACTAAGGTAAAAATGTGGCTTAATCATGTTCTACAATGACCACCACCATTGCCACCACCGCTACTACTACCGATTACAATAATATTCATATACCAGGAACAGATATATTGTAAATATAAATTTATGGGTTGCTGTATTACCATTCTCCCCATCAGACTTCCGCTCATGGTCAGTGTCCGTTAGTGATAGTGCAGAGTTGGCTCTACTTGATAAACAGGAACTGTGCTCTGACTTCATCTCTCTCATCCACATCCTCAGGGCACGGTCTGGTGACGTGGCGCCTTCAGTCTCTGTATCCGCATCAGAACCCATCTCTAGTGGGTAGGTATGCTGTGAACCAGTGTGTAAGTTGGTTTGATAGCCAGAGCATATAATGTGCGGAGACTCACAGTATTCCATCTCTGAAAGAAATGGAAACAGTGAAAATTAAATTCAATAACTAAAGAGACAGATTTGATTTGTTTGCAATTTTAAAGGCACTCAACATTTTGGTATTAGAAACATGTACTTCTGTACTTCTACAATGTGAATTGTGACTAAGAAGCTGAATATTACACCAGCCAATATTTCTTTAAAGATTAAATCTTCTAACAGATTACAGATAGTATTAGATGCTGTTCGTGTTTTTTCCACACTTGTCCAACACTTGACAATGGGTCATGCCTGGTATTGCGGGGGTTCATTTATATGTAACTAGGCTAAAATATTGCATGCAGCCCATAGACCAGCAATACTATTTTTGCACAAAAGCAGACCCTTTATATACAAAGTCAGAAAATTTAATAAATTTTGGTGCTAATCTACCTGTTAGCAAAGTTTAACATTGTGGTAACTTATCTCTTTCAATGGCCTATGCTGTCTGGTATAAAACACTAGTCTTAATAAATGTGGGCTAAAGTATTTCAAATCTGTTTAGTCTGCTGTATATCTATATGCTGACACATCACCCCGCATCTTATACAATCCAAATACCACTCATTTTAATTCTGTTCATTCAACTACATAATAACAAATTCCATTCCGTATGAGGAATTAATTGGAATCTCAACTTATTTTCCATATGGTATTATTAGTTCTTTATAGCTGTTAAACTTTCTGAAGATTAAAATCCTGTATTTTCACAGCTTTGATGCATTATGATGTTTATATAACAATAAAATATAAATTTTTAAGGTTTTTTTTTCATTAACCACTTCAGGACAGAGTCATTTTCCCCATTTTCTTCAAAAAATAGTTTTTACTTTCCCTTAGAGCAATTTTTACACAGGTGACACATATTTTGCTGTTGCCATTACAACTTAAGATGTGGGTGTGGTACTGGCATTTTTTTTTACTTTATTTATTTAATTTATTTTGTCTTATTAAAATTAATTAATTCATTTCTTAGACATTGTGCCCCCCTTAAGGCCATAATAAACCATTAGGGGGCATTTGAACATTAATTTTGTTTTCCTTTTGATTTCCCCACATTAAGTCCCTTGCATAAGATCGTGTGCTAGGTCAGTGTGCTATCCAGGTTTTTTCCCCGTATAGCACACTGAGCCATTCATTTCTGTGGGCCCGTGCTCATGACAGTGAATTACACAGTCCAGTGTGCGGGCCGACAGTCCGGGCCACAAAACTCAGTATAGGTCCTATTCCTGTCCGGTTTTGCGGTGGTGCTTCCACGTCTCTTATTCATTGGATGAATGGGGCCATGGAAGCACGGTCGGTGCACAGGTGGCACATGGATGACGGTCGTATGCAACCCCCCTAAATCTAAGTTACAGGAGGAATGCAGCCTCCTGTAACTGGGTCCTACATTACAGAGCTGATCTGGGTCCACAGTCGATAACTTGACCGCCAGGCGAAAAGGGGAGTCACATCATGGTGGCTTCCATAGCTGCGTTCACAGCACTCATTCGGCACTTTTTACACGGGAAGACAGGGACAGTAATAAGGAAGGAAGGTCCAGATTTTGTAACAGCTGTCTCAATGATTTTGTGCAGCTGCTTAACTCTGCAACTCTGTTTTTTTTTTTTAATAGATTTGTGTTTGTGTTTTTTATTTTAAAACTGCTATCAATGCTACATCATATTTCACAAAAATGTCTTAGCACTCACTAGATTTAAACAGTGCTAAGAAAAGAGGGTGGGTGTTTATTGGGAGAAGGGTTTACAATTTTAAGAGATTTATTAATACTATATTGAATAAACTTTGGTGCTAATCTACCTATTAGCAAAGTTTAACATTGTGGTAACTTATCTCTTTCAATGGCCTATGTTGTCTGGTATAAAACACTAGTCTTAATAAATGTGGGATAAAGTATTTCAAATCTGTTTGGTCTGCTGTGTATCCATATGCTGACACAAAGAACATCCTTGCAGGGTTATGAGTGGACTGCCCAGACGCATATAATCAACAGGTGGTCTGGAAGAAGTTAACGTCAGTCTATAGCCACAGTAGTCCTTATGGTTTTCCTACCTCAGCAATGATAACTCCTTTCCATATGTTGTGGTTTCTGTTGATATTATTTAGTTAATAGTTTTCCAGTTACCACTGACACTATACATCAATAATTTTCAGCTCCATTAAAGAGGACCTATCACCACCTCCAACGAATCCAGCTCCATTCATCGAGTAATAGGCACTGCTCAACTGATTCTGGAACAGTTGCATTTTTTTTTCTTCAGCCCCCACCTTTCCTGAGCAATCAATGGTGTTAATTTTGGTGCCTAATATGCTATTTAGGCTCTGTACTGTCAGGAGGGAGGTGTCAGGCAGGAGCAGGTAAGTGCTGTCATTCTGAGTTCTGACACTGGCTGCATCTGATAGGAGCTCTAAATCACACCCCTGCCTGACACCGCCCTTCTGACATTACAGAGCTTAAATAGCACAACAGGCACCAAAAAGAACTGCGTTTGTTGCTCAGGAATGGTGGAGGCTAGAGAGAAAATTTCAACTGTGCTGGAATCAGTGGAGCGGCACCTATTGATAGATTCTAAGAGGTGGTGAAAGGTCCTCTTTAAGTCTTTACAGATTTCCATAGCAGGGTTTCATTTTCACAAAATTAAACCATATGACTGGTTACATTTATTCTGTATATAATATCCTCATATACTTTTAGAGCCATGGAGCATAAGGTGTGGTAGTCCTTTAAGCATATATTTAGCCTGTACACACTGGGATGCTAAGTTGCAGCTATATTAAAAAGTGTAGTCAACAACACTTTCAAACATAACAAAACAAAAAAATTCCACGGCACTCCATCGGTTTACTTTTTAATGGAACTATCGGGCATACAATTGCAAACATCTGATCTATATGTTCAGCTTCTCTAATAATTAATCTGAATTTAATTGAGAAAGGGGAGAGTTAAGCTTTAAGAAAATGGAATAGTAGAAAAAAGATTGGATATAAAACATAGTTGTACTTACTTACGGATGCAAAGCCACTAATGCAAGAATGGAAATCTTATCAGAAGGATGGAATAAAATCAAGACTTATGCTGTGATATTAAGAAAAATATACACTATAATATGGGACACATGTTTTATGCAAAATTGATTTTTCATCTTAAAAACATTATTCACAGGGCATAATTAAAGAACATAATTTCAGTTTTAACTATGACAGATTCTTTCTTGCTATGCCTCTAACTAATATAAATTGCTTGCATTTTACAACTGAGAATATTAAATTGGGGAACTATGGCGTAGTTCAACATGCGTAGGAAATCAGACAGTATAACTCAACTTACACAAAGCTTCTGCCTGTCTTATGTGTTAAATTCATCTCTACTCACTTGTTCTACAGTTCAGCTAGACAGACGTGTAGTCTGTTCATTTAGTCATTGAATATTCAGGGACGCTAATCTCTTGGCCTGGTAGAGTTATGCAAATATTGGATTATTAGAGCTCACACCTATTTTTAATTAGCTCAGCCTTGCCCCATGACTCATTTCAGTGTGGAATTTGCCTTCTTGTCTAGTTTTAGTTGTCTAATAAATGAAATAGAAGTATAGGTGAAAAAAAATCACCACTTATTATATTCAGTGGCTCACTTACTTTATAAATAATGGCATATCATTTACAACCAATGAAATGAGACCCAGATTTGTGTCCTTATGGCAGTAATATGTTCCATTAGGACATGATAAGTGGAGTGGAGCCATGAAAATGTTCATAATAAAGATAACAATATGTGGCTGATTTATTAGTATTTATTTTTTATTAAGATTGGTGCTTTGTGTATTCGGTCTTAATTTACTTGTGTGTTGGTACAAAATGCATGAGATCTTGCCTCTTAATAAATTTTTCACACCATAGGGAAGACGTGTGCCAGAAATGAAATCTCTAAATATTATTTACAAAAACAGTGACATTTTTTAAGGATCTAACAGCCATTAAAAACGGATGTTTTGCATCCGTTTCGTTTTTCCATTTTTGATGGCCAAGTGTTATCCACTTTGCATGAGTTTTTTAACTGTCAGTGAAAAAAACTGATGTATTACATTGGTTCTATCTTTTTTGACCTAACCCACTGATTTTTTTTAACAGACATAAAATGGACGTCAATTGGTTCTATATTCATTAAAAATTGATCCCTTGATTTCTATTGGGTCTGTGAAAATGGATAGAGTATGTCAGTATGACAGCTATCGAAAACGGACATGTGAATAGACATGTGAATAGAATCAATGTATTTTCAAAACGTGTGACGGACATTGCAAAAACTATTGTCACAAGGCCATTTTTCACTTTCATGTGAATAAGGACATGTAGTAAATTTTTAGATTTTTTTCATGTTAGATCTACATTTATCATTACATATCAACGGAGGTGTTGGTATGGCTTGTAATAATTGTACATCTTTTATACATAGTATAATGAGTATAACAACTTCTTAATCAGAACCCAGCTATAAAACTGGGTTGCCAGTATCTGAGGTTAAAAAAATAACAGTACACTGCAAATATATTTTAAAATTCACAGTTTGTGGCATATTTTCTTTATTGTTGTTTCAATAGACACTATGAATGATACATCACTGGCTGTCAATGTTACATGGCACTGCAATATTAAAGATAAGAACAAAAAATATGTACATAAGATAGCAGCTCTGTAAATTTCAATGATATAGCTTTATTATAATAAACATGTTTTAACTAAACAAATCAGGACTCCTATATAATAATGGTTACATTTCATACAAGTAAAAAAAATATAGAACTTAAAGTATATGCAAAATTACAAATTATATAGCAAAGTCCAAAATGAAATCAATAAAAGTTGAAAATATCAGCACCTAACAATACAGAATTGAGAGAAAGAAAAGCTTCAGAACAAAAACAGATGTGTAAAGCAAATTCAAAAAAAATATTTCTGCCTACAGTATGTAGATATCAGTGTATCCACCTGACTTCTGAACAACACAACTGATGGTCCCAACCCCATTTATAAGGCAAGAAATCCCACTTATTAAACCTGACAGGGCACACCTGTGAAGTGAAAACCATTTCAGGTGACTACCTCTTGAAGTTCATCAAGAGAATGCCAAGAGTGTGCAAAGCAGTAATCAAAGCAAAAGGTGGCTACTTTGAAGAACCTAGAATATAAGACATATTTTCAGTTGTTTCACACTTTTTTGTTAAGTATATAATTCCACATGTGTTAATTCATAGTTTTGATGCCTTCAGTGTGAATCTACAATTTTTATAGTCATGAAAATACAGAAAACTGTTGGAATGAGAAGGTGTGTCCAAACTTTTGGTCTGTACTGTATATCTATTGGGTGGCTGAGATGATGAGATGACAGGAGATCGATGTGCAGAGGGAGATCAACCAGTTTCCTGCCTCCTATGGTTCTGGCTTCACAACTTTGTTGCAGGGTCCCAGCCACGAATCATCTTTCAACATCAGGATAGATGCTGAAAGATGAATATCAGGAAATCTTGGCATATAGCTGTACAGTGACCTCCAAAGACAAATTTTACTGGTGGGCCTTAGGCACCCTGTCTGTCACTGTCTCAGGATTCGTTGAGCAAAGAGGAAAGTAAGAAAGGACATAGCTGTGACCCTAGTTAGCCCACTCTTCTTGCCAGTGCACAAAAACTTATAAATCTGCAGCACGGTGGCTCAGTGGTTAGCACTGCAGCCTTGCAGCGCTGGAGTCCTGGTTTCGAATCCTGCTAAGGACAACATCTGCAAGGAGTTTGTATGTTCTCCCTGTGTTTGCGTGAGTTTTCTCCGGGTACTCCGATTTCCTCCCACACTCCAAAGACATACTGATAGGGAATGTAGATTGTGAGCCCTATATGGGACAGTGACTGTCAATGTCTGTAAAGCGCTGCGGAATATGATGGCGCTATATAAGTAACCATAATAAATAAATAAATAAATCTGTGAATTGAAAATACAATGAAAATACAGAAAACTCTTGGAATGAGAAGGTGTGTCCAAACTTTTGGTCTGTACTGTATATATATATATATATATATATATATATATACACATACACACACTTGTAAAATAAAGGCTTGAGGGCCTACCATGGGATTCACGGATTTTGCTGTGGGTTAATCAAAGTCTATCCTGAGATGAGTGGCTTTAAAAAAAATAAAGATTTTGCAATATTCTCTTAGTAGTTGTTTATACTATATGTGTCTACATATGGCCTCTTAGTGGTTGTAATGTGCACTGCACCCTTTACAGGTTTATTGAATTTGTATTGTGAGAAATTGGAGCTCTCAACAAAATTCTTGGAAAGGTCTCTCCCTAGATACATTTACCCATCTATCTATTAATTATTTAATTACCATTATATATATTGCAAGAGCAGCATAAAGGTATACCTGAGTTGTCCTTTAAGGCCATCTAAAGCCATAGATGACATAACATTTTCAGTGACATTAAAGAAAATTCCCTTATTTGTACAGATAGTCTAGGAATTCACACCATAGTGGGCGGAATGACTTAGTACAAAAGCTGTTGTACTAAGAAGCAAGTAAACCCTCAAATAAGTCTTGCATTGGGAGCACACCTCTTACATTTCTTTTCTAAGAATTTAGACTTGAAATTTTACCTTGAAAGTATGACTTTTGCTTAACTTCTAACTTTAGTTTTACATTATTTAGAACTTTTACAGAATGAAATATCTCAGTGTCTGACAAAGGCACAGTCAGATCTTACAGTAGATTCCTTAGAGGTCACTTTGAACATTCTTCTTCTCACCCTATGTGCTTCTAGTTACAGCATATTGGGATATTCCATGGTATTTGTTTCCAGATAGGCCTTTAGGCTTTAATTAAATTTTGATTATGAACCTAGAAAAGCAATTATGGCCTGTAAAATATTCAGACTGTCATTACAAGTAACGGTGACTGAATGACCTAACTTTAATCTAGCATCATTATTGTGTTGTTCAGTGTGCCTGCATCTTTGAGACTAACCAATGGAAGTAAAGATGTCCCATGTGATCCATTTCGGTGTAGCTATAAAATTACAGCAATATAAAAATTGACAAATATTCCCTCAGGCCTAAGTGGCTCGTCACCTTTTTACAAGCAAATTATTCTTTATGGACTGAACATTTTTTAAACATTAGCTGTTACTGGCTGTGCAGATTAACTTATCATGAGAGCAATATCAATCACTTTAGAATAACAGTGATCGGCAAGTGGTAACATTTCTTGCATAAAATTGATGTTTTTTGTTAATGCAAATAGACATTTTATTAGCCTTCAAAAGAGTATGGACTAAAAAGGCTTCAGACCTTTATATAACTGGCTGAATGGCTGAATTAAAAGATGGCCTAACTTTGCAATATCAAACGCATTGTATATTATATTTATTGTATTCTGAGTTGTCATAGCAATAATATTACCAAGGAGAATACCTGAGATTGTTGTTAGAATACAGCATACTATCCTGCAAAAACTGCATTGTGCTATGTGTGTTTTTCCAGAAGTCATACTTGCCTACTTTCCTTTAATGCCCACAGGGACCATATCCCAATTTACTGCCATTGCTTACTTCTTCTCATTCCCCAGATATCAAATCCCTTAGGTAACCAATGTGTGGCACACAACATACTATGTCTATGGCTACATTGCAAATTTTGGTTGCTCTACGAATTGAGTCTAAATATTGAGCGACAGTTGTTGTCCACAAGACTGCATAAACTCATTGGGGGGAATTTATTAACATTGGCAATTGTTAGACTAGTTTTAATTTATTCCTAGACAAGCGCAAGACTTTTCAGAATTGCTAAGGCTTGTAGATGTAAGTGAGCCTGATCTCAAACCTAGTCAGGAACTGGTGTAGATTTGTGGTATAACTCACGCCAGTTTTCTGCCTTGGCCTGCCTAGATTTCTGCCCCATTCAGCACCACTGTCTTAAAAAGTGTTAAGTTAGGGCTGAAATTTTGAGGCACATTTTTGACCACTTATATTGGAGCAGCTAACTTGTGGGCCAATGTGGGCCAAAGCCTTCATTTGGACTGAGGCTGAAGCTCAACAGTTAAGATCAATTAATAGTGCTAGAAAAAGTCGGCCTAAATTGGGTACAGCCTTAGGATGTTGTGCAGTGCAAGCAAAGGTAAGGAATGCATAATTGTACTTTAAGGGCTGTTTTGGTGTCTATATTTAGTTTGGGGTCTATGTCTGAATTTATTTTATGGCCTGATCTGGGGTTTGATTTTGATTTTGGGATCAGAGTCTGAATATACTTTTGCGTCTTAGTGTGTGATCTGTTTTCATTTAGAATGTGTTGAAGGCGTCATATGTATTAATTGTGATTAAAATGCATTAGGCTAGGTCAATTTCTTGAAGGTATGAATTAGAAATGGGAAGGACAAAAATTTAATGACAGATTATCAGACCATTTCTTGGAATCTCACTGTCACTGTTTAGAAGTTGACAAGTATAGCAGAAATTATTTGAACCCAAACAGCTGGAGTCAATAGATAACAGGGTTTTCTTTCTTTGTTTTTCTTAAACAAAAAACAAAAAAAACAATGCCACTTTTGTCAGTTGGCTAGGAGTTATATTAAAGTTATCCCCATTCACTTTAGGCTAAACTCAAATATCAAATTTAGCCTAATGGCAAAAGTAACTATGCTTCTGCAAGAAAGTCAGTTTTTTTTTTAACAAGAACCACTCTAAAGGCAAAGAAATCTGAATAAAAATCAGATATCAACTAATACTTAAAGTTAGTGTTCGATACAGTCTGATTTTGTGATGCTGTGGGGGAAACAGGATGTCAAAACATTTATTTGTCAACTGCAGCAGAATCTGCTGCTATAATATATTAGGAATCTTGAAGATTGTATAGCCTTTATGTATCTTGTAGAGCTGATCTATGAATTGACTACTTGCCTAATATACAGTATAACAATCTAAAATTACAGTGCAGAACCTAAACAATAAAACAAAAAAATTGAGTCAGGAGTGGATTGAGCAGAAGGTAGAAGTATAAATACTTCCTATATATTTACATTCCTTTTGTAGCCATTCTTGGTTTGGCTCAAAAAATGCACCAAAATCTGCAACAAAAAAAGCTGCATTTCCGGAACGTATGGTCGTAGTCTAAAAAGGGTTTGACTTCATGAGACAAACTCCTCCACTTCCATACACGTTCTTCTTCATTGTCTATGTAGACAATGCACTACAGAAGTTTTGGTATTCAATATGGCCACCTCTATTGAAGATTTTAAAATAGTTGCCGTGCTATGAAAAGCAAGCACATTATTTCTCTTCTACAGAATTATATACTATTAATTAAACTGAAATGCACAATGTATTTTCTTAAAGCACAAATTGTATAACAGCTATCACAAGAAGATTGCTTCCAAATGTCGGTACACGCTGGAAGCTATATTTCAGTCTAAACTATAAAGACAGTTCAGGTAAATCATCCACAAGGGTGAAATAACACAAAAATAAATACGGGAGAAACTATTAAAAATAAATCATTTACTTCTTTTAGATGCAAATTTTTTAACATCTTCACAACAATCACTACATGCAGTAACTCCATAGTCCAGTTACTATAAAATGTTAGATTTCAATACAATATCTTTTACATTATCTGCTATTGTGCTCTCCATTCTCTTGAGGACTTTGATAAATAATCCAATTAAAAGTAAAGTGATTGTTTTGTTTTGATAAGGGTGCTACTTTGTTTCACACATTCACAGGGAAAGAGGTATAAAGAAAAAATAACAAGCTCACAAAACAAAAAGAATATCCCAATTTTACCATGTGAAAGAGGAAATAAAAGTTATAATCCACTGTGGGATTATGCAAAATTGCTAGCAATGTAAAACCATTACAAAGGAAAATTTACTGCTAGAGATCTGAGTCAAGACACACATCACACTATCATTGCCTTATATATAACCCAAGGGCAACAAATAAGGACACATACCAATAATGCATTTGATGTAACCACTATACAACAGAGAAATAAGATGTATGGCTATGACCCTCATTATTATGGACAGGTAAGATAACATACCTTGAGAATAAAGCCATTGTCAACCTTAAAGGAGTATTCCCACAAAAATAACTATGTTTAGATTTTGTAGATTTGTAGCTATTTTTGGAAATATAAATAATTAAAAATTTTGCCAAGTTGTAAAGATTTTCTCTAACCATTTTAGTGGTGGCAGGATGTTGCCTTGATCGCCAGTGGATATGACCATGAATGCAGGAATTTTCTATAGACTGGCGCTTGTCAGAAACCTAGCTACAATTTCTTTATTGTGGACAGGTTATCAAGCAGACAGTACATGCATGAAAAGATAATCTGGTCACAATAAGAAGAGCATGGCTGGTTTTGATATAATGGTTTTCATTACTTTTCTAAAATAGGTACATATAAATTTTTAGTTCATGTTGTTACAGTTATAGGGATAATGGTATTAGTAATTTATTTTAATTTTGCTAAATCAAAGGCATAATGTTATAGAGCATGAGATACTGAGAAGATTCATATACAGTTTTTTGAAAACAGAATTGGCAGAATATTTATTAATTTGTATCTCTGCTTTCTCTATGCTGAGAAATGGTAATTGAGCCAAGGGCCAGTACTATCAGTAATATAACTGGATACTGTAAACCTAAATGCACATGACCGTGGTGCAAAATGGCCATGAAAAACGTCAAATTTTCACGGCCATTTTCATGGATCATACATTGCAGTGTATGTGGGTATCCGTGAAAACTGACAAAAATAGAACAAGATCTATATGGATAGACCATCAATATTAGATTTGCAACAGAGAACTGGGTAGCCTGCTGCTCATTTGCTGTACAAACTGTAGCAGCGGGTTTTGGTACTACAGAGCTGTCCCTTTGAAGTCTATGAGACAGCTTTGCAGTACCAAAACCCACTACTACAAATTGTACAGTGAGTGAGCAGTGCAGCTCCCATCATGTAAACATAAACGGGAGCTGCTCTGTTCTCAAGGACAAATATGAGGGGATCTTCTCTGTAAGATCTTTGAAAATCTAATGTTGATGAGCTATCATAAGTATAAACCATCAATGTCATAAACTGGATAACCCCTTTAACTGTGGAGGTCATACTCTTCTTCCATCCCAAAAGGTGCAGTACGAGGTAACTATTCATCATAGACATGCTCCAGCCTATGATTGCGTACACGAGATTCAGTTAATACCATTATAAGTCAGTGTGCATCAACTACTTACAAATCTAGACATGCTTTTAAATGCATCAAGATACAAGTAAGTGTTAGGTTATGTTTTATTTATGTTTATTTCAATCACAAGCTAACCCTTTTTGTTGTGTGTTTATGCTCTCAACATTGACTTCGAAAGGCCAGATAAACCACATGTGAAAATTGCAATCACAATTTTCTTATATAGTACTGCAGTGCTGTTTCCATAGAAACTAATTTAGATTAGGGCTCATCTCATAGGGCTAAGTCTATAGCTTAATCAATAAATATACAGTGTGGAAAAAAGTATTTAGTCAGTCACCAATTGTGCAAGTTCTCCCACTTAAAAAGATGAGAGAGGCCTGTAATTGTCATCATAGGTAGACCTCAACTATGAGAGACAAAATGAAAAAACATATCTAGAAAATCACATTGTCTGATTTTTTAAGAATTTATTTGCAAATTATGGTGGAAAATAAGTATTTGGTCACCTACAAACAAGCAAGATTTCTGGCTCTCACAGACCTGTAACTTCTTCTTTAAGAGAATCCTCTGCCCTCCACTCGTTACCTGTAGTAATGGCACCGGTTTGAAATTGTCATCAGTATAAAAGACACCTGTCCACAACCTCAAACAGTCACACTCCAAACTCCACTATTGTGAAGACCAAAGAGCTGTGGAAGGACACCAGAAACAAAATTGTAGACCTGCACCAGCCTGGGAAGACTGAATCTGCAATACGCAAGCAGCTTGTTGTGAAGAAATCAACTGTGGGAGCGATAATTAGAAAATGGAAGACATACAAGACCACTGATAATCTCCCTCGATCAGAGGCTCCATGCAAGATCTCACCCAGTGGGGTCAAAATGATCACAAGAATGGTGATCAAAAATCCCAGAACCACACGGGGGGACCTAATGAATGACCTGCAGAAAGCTGGGACTAATGTAAAAAGGCTACTGTCAGTAACACACTATGCCGCCAGGGACTCAGATCCTGCAGTGCCAGACGTGTCACCCTGCTTAAGCCAGTACATATCCGGGCCCATCTGAAGTTTGCTAGAGAGCATTTGGATGTTCCAGAAGAGTATTGGGAGAATGTCATATGGTCAGATGAAACCAAAGTAGAACTGTTTAGTAGAAACACAACCCGTCGTGTTTGCAGGACAGTGAATGCTGAGTTGCATCCAAAGAACACAATACCTATTGTGAAGCATGGGGGTGGCAACATCATGCTTTGGGGCTGTTTCTCTGCAAAGGGACCAGGACAACTGATCCGTGTACATGAAAGAATGAATGGGGCCATGTATCGTGAGATTTTGAGTGCAAACCTCCTTTTATAAGCAAGGGCATTGAAGATGAAATGTGGCTGGGTCTTTCAGCATGACAATGATCCCAAGCACACCGCCAGGGAAAAGAAGGAGTGGCTTCGTAAGAAGCATTTCAAGGTCCTGGAGTGGCCTAGCCAGTCTCCAGATCTCAATCCCATAGAAAACCTTTGGAGGGAGTTGAAAGTCCGTGTTGCCCAGCGACAGCCCCAAAACATCACTGCTCTAGAGGAGATCTGCATGGAAGAATGGGCCAACATACCAGCAACAGTGTGTGCCAACCTTGTGAAGACTTACAGAAAAGATTTGACCTCTGTCATTGCCAACAAAGGATATATAACAAAGTATTGAGATGAACTTTTGTTATTGACCAAATACTTATTTTCCACCATAATTTGCAATTAAATTCTTTAAAAATCAGACAATGTGATTTTCTGGATTTGTTTTCTCATTTTGTCTCTCATAGTTGAGGTCTACCTATGATGACAATTACAGGCCTATCTCATCTTTTTAAGTGGGAGAACTTGCACAATTGGTGGCTGACTAAATACTTTTTTTCCCCACTGTATATATACCTAATTGACAGATCTCTTCCTATCTGAATATACTGTATAATTTGGTATCTAATGATGCATATTCTAATTTTTTTTTCATATCAAATTGGATAGATAAAAAACATTTTTTGCCCCCACATAAAATTGGAGGTAAACAGGTAAATAATACTATTTTCAACTAGTGAGGTGCTGAAACTCTCCATACCCACCATCAAGTATTTGAATAGAGCATTCCGGCAAGTGCTATTGCCTCTTCATTACTTACCAATAAGGATGAGTGAACTGGTTTGTTACCGAAACTGAGATTATTATACCTTGAGGACTGGAGAATGCCTAGGGTAGAATAAGTGGAGGCCCAGGGGAGGTGCGTGAACATAAGAAACAGTAGTACTCACCTTTTAGTGGCATCCATTGAGGGTCTCCATCCTTTCCGGCCTCTTGAATAGTGTCATCATGCTTCATGTGACCACTGGTGCCTGTGGTTGTGACCGGGGCCACTGACATCATTAAGGAGGCCAGAATAGGCTTTATGTTTACATACCTCCCCTGGGCCTTTCAAGTCTGGAGAGACTCTAGAGAATAATAATAGCAGTTCCAATTCAGACTTAAGTTCGACCAGAAATGAAACTGCTGGGCAAATCTATTAAATATTCACAAGAAAAATCTTGTGAGCTTTGTCCAGCACTATTTACCAAGTACAGTTCTGTATGTTGTATAGCAGCTATGTTTGTTATTGCAGCCCAGCCCCATTGACTTGAAAGGGACTGAACTGCAGACAGGCCATGTGACTGATCAAAATGATGTCCTGGGGCTTGCAAAGTTGAAGTGGTGTTTACCAGAGTGCCGTTGCTGCTTTGAAAAACTGATCTTTTGGGCTGTTGGACCGATCAGTCTGATATCTATCCTAAGGATTTTTTTTACCAATATTTTGGTCTCAGAAACCACCTTGAAGAAGAATTGACCTCTACTTCACCCACTCCTCTGACACCTTGTATTCCTTTCTCCTTGCTTTACAATTAAGCTTACACCTTGTTTGCCATTGTTCTTCTCGCTGTTAACTCCCCCCGATATTTAAAAAAAAGGCAAAACACTTGCAGTGCTCCTGCCCCTTTTTCTAATTAGGAACATAACCAGGACCAACTTGAATCTATTAGCTCAGTATTGCACCCCTTAAAGGGCTTTCCTATCTAAGGCTAAGGCCCCATGTTGCGGAAAGGCACCTAAAAAACGCTGAGGAAAAAACGCAGTGGAAACGCATCACATTTTTTCCTGCAGCATTTTACATTGCGTTTTTTGCTGCATTTTTCTCTGCATTTTTTCTTCCCTTATTAAATCTATAGGGAAAACATGAGCATTTCCACATGTAAAGTTGACATACTGTGTTTTTTCAAAAACATGTCAGTTTTTCTTTTTCCGCAATGTGTGGATGGGATTAGCCTTTTTTTCTGCTGCGTTTCCACAATGTATGGCCTTAATCTAAGGGTTTTACCTGCTCTCCTGTCTCCTCTCTGCTCCTCTTCTTGTTTCCAGTGACAAGAAAAAGTAGTAGTAGTAGCAGTAACTGTCTGCTCTGCAAATATAAGAATATAATGCAATGGTTGTGGTGGATATTTAAGCCACTTATTAAAAAAGTAACTAACACAAAATTAATAGTTTTATTTTCAGTAATTTAGTTAAAAAATAATTGGTTTGAAAAAAATAAAAAATTAAACCAAAAAGTTTTTGTTTGATCTTTGCAGTTTCAAAGGGTCTCTTCTTTGATTGTAACTCTTTTAGAATTACCCTTGGTGGTGACTGCATCTATTTAAGACAATTTTATAAAAGTAGTGACTAAAGAAGCCACATCTATGAAAGGTGATGGACTGTGTATACATGAAAGAAATCTCTGTAAAGTACAACAGCTGCTTTGAAGATCAATGATTAGACTTGAATTCTGTGACATGAATTACAGATCACACTCTGTTTTTCCATTACAGAAGATAGCTGCTAATAGTCTTTCACTATCAATAGGACCTGAAGGGAAGTCATCTGCTGTGTCTGCCTTGAAATCAACATTATTCACATATATATGTGAAATTCTGAAATGCTGCTTTTGTACATTTTATATCTTCTGTTGCATATTGTCACTGAATAATGTAATTTTTTACCAATGTAATTTTACATAATTACTTTTAGAAAAGTGGAATCTGACACATTACCAAACACATAAAAAATTCAATAATGTTTTCGGCAATAATTTCACTAGCAAGAGCCATGTCCATAGCTCAGCTGGGTGCATATTTTTCACTTTTTATGTTAATGTCTCATGAATAACATTTTTTGATCAGTATGTTTTTTTTTTCTTTTATGTATAAAGTAAACACATTTTACTTTGAGCATTTCTTTGATAGAAGTGTCTTAATATGAATTTTAACAATACTTATATAAATCCCATTAGAGACTGAACAACTGATAGATCCAAAAACAGTGTTAAATTGTATTACTTTTTGGTGCTTTATATAAAAGATATCAAGTTTAACTTTCAAAACAAATTTTCCTTTCTTTTATTGAAACTTTAGTTGTTAGTGTATGTTCACATTGACATTTCCATATGATACAATTGCAGGGCTAACACTCTACATATGCTGCAGTAACACAATAACCTCATGTTTTTATCATAGGGCTCTCAGGAATGTACAAAATTCTTTCTATTGTAAATTTTTGCGAATAGCAATACAGAAGGCACATTTCAGCCTGACAAAAGCCTTTTTTTAAATCTTGAAAAAAGGATTTGGGTAGGCTAAGTTGTATCCTGTGTATTGCTATAGTTAAGAATTCTACTATACTGAGGATGCCAACCTTACCATATGCATCACCCTTTAACCCCTTAAGGACACAGCCTAGTTTCCCTTTAAGGACAAAGCATTATTTTTCATTTTTTTCCTCATCATATTCCAAGAGCCGTAACATTTTTATTTTCATGTTGATATAGGCATATGTGGGCTTCTTTTTTTGCAGGATTAATATTTTAATTTTTTTAACAGTGTCAAAAAACAGCAATTTTTCCATTGAATTTTGCACTATAAACTTTTTGCTGTTCATTCACGGTAAAACAAAGTCTTAATTTTTTCAGCGCGTCAGTACGATTATTTGATAAGTAAGCTTTCAGAAGACTAGCTTCTTTCATCAGACATGGTGGAAGCTAGTCTTCTGAAAGCTTACTTATCAAATATACTCAGTTAGCCTCTAAAAGATATCGCCTGATTTCTTCACTCTTCCAGTACTTTCAATGGCTAACACGGTACAACATTATACTACTATCAGTACGATTATGGCACTTGCAAATATGTATAAGTTTTTTAATGTCTTATAACCCTGACACTAAAAAACTCTTTTTTTTTTTTAAGAAAAGCATCTGTTTTTGGGTTACCATATTCTGAAAACCATACATTTGGAGCTGTGATGGCTTTTTTTTTTTTTTTTTTTTGCAGGATAACCTAAAGTTTTCATTGGTATCACTTTAGTATTCAAGCGACTCATTGATTGCGTTGTATTCTGTTTTTTGGATGGTGGGATAAACAAAAATGGTGATTTTGGCATTGTTTTTTTTATCTTTTATACCATTCATTGTGCGGGTGAAATTGTGTAATAATATTATTTGTCAGGCTGTCACAGACATGTCGATACCAAATATGTGTAAGTTTTTTCATTTTTATTTTTTAAAGCTGAGAAAATGGTGTTTCTTTTTTTTAATATATTTTCTATATTTAAAAAAAACATTTTATTAATTTTATTATGATTTTTTTTTCAAGTCTCCATAGTCTTCAAAACCTTTAGCAGGTACTAATAGAAAGTCTATGATGGAAGTCATGGGGGCCTTTGGCAATCGCAATGCCGGGGGCCGATGGAGGAGTCAGTTTCACTGACAGACACCTAAGTGACTGTGGCATCTTAGGGGTTATACAGCAAGGATTGGTGTTATTACTATCCCCACTGGGAGTCAGTAACAGCTGTGCGATCACCTTCACATACATATACAGTACAGACCAAAAGTTTGGACACACCTTCTCATTCCAAGAGTTTTCTGTATTTTCATGACTATAAAAATTGTAGATTCACACTGAAGGCATCAAAACTATGAATTAACACATGTGGAATTATATACTTAACAAAAAAGTGTGAAACAACTGAAAATATGTCTTATATTCTAGGTTCTTCAAAGAAGCCACCTTTTGCTTTGATTACTGCTTTGCACACTCTTGGCATTCTCTTGATGAGCTTCAAGAGGTAGTCACCTGAAATGGTTTTCACTTCACAGGTGTGCCCTGTCAGGTTTAATAAGTGGGATTTCTTGCCTTATAAATGGGGTTGGGACCATCAGTTGTGTTGTTCAGAAGTCAGGTGGATACACAGCTGATAATCCTACTGAATGGAGTGTTAGAATTTGTATTATGGCAAGAAAAAAGCAGCTAAGTTAAGAAAAACGAGTGGCCATCATTACTTTAAGAAATGAAGGTCAGTCAGTCCGAAAAATTGGGGAAAACTTTGAAAGTGTCCCCAAGTGCAGTGGCCAAAACCATCAAGCGCTACAAAGAAACTGGCTCACATGAGGACCGCCCCCAGGAAAGGAAGACCAAGAGTCACCTCTGCTGCGGAGGATAAGTTCATCCGAGTCACCAGCCTCAGAAATCGCAGGTTAACAGCAGCTCAGATTAGAGACCAGGTCAATGCCACACAGAGTTCTAGCAGCAGACACATCTCTACAACAACTGTTAAGAGGAGACTGTGTGCAGCAGGCCTTCATGGTAAAATAGCTGCTAGGAAACCACTGCTAAGGACAGGCAACAAGCAGAAGAGACTTGTTTGGGCTAAAGAACACAAGGAATGGACATTAGACCTGTGGAAATCTGTGCTTTGGTTTGATGAGTCCAAATTTGAGATCTTTGGTTCCAACCACCGTGTCTTTGTGCGACGCAGAAAAGGTGAACGAATGGATTCTACATGCCTGGTTCCCACCGTGAAGCATGGAGGAGGAGGTGTGATGGTGTGGGGGTGCTTTGCTGGTGACACTGTTGGGGATTTATTCAAAATTGAAGGAATACTGAACCAGCATGCTTACCACAGCATCTTGCAGGTGGCATGCTATTCCATCCGGTTTGCGTTTAGTTGGACCATCATTTATTTTTCAACAGGACAATGACCCCAAACACACCTCCAGACTGTGTAAGGGCTATTTGAGCAAGAAGGAGAGTGATGGGGTGCTACGCCAGATGACCTGGCCTCCGCAGTCACCAGACCTTAACCCAATCGAGATGGTTTGGGGTGAGCTGGACCGCAGAGTGAAGGCAAAAGGGCCAACAAGTGCTAAGCATCTCTGGGAACTCCTTCAAGACTGTTGGAAGACCATTTCAGGTGACTACCTCTTGAAGCTCATCAAGAGAATGCCAAGAGTGTGCAAAGCAGTAATCAAAGCAAAAGGTGGCTACTTTGAAGAACCTAGAATATAAGACATATTTTCAGTTGTTTCACACTTTTTTGTTAAATATATAATTCCACATCTGTGAATTCATAATTTTGATGCCTTCAGTGTGAATCTACAATTTTTATAGTCATGAAAATACAGAAAACTCTTGGAATGAGAAGGTGTGTCCAAACTTTTGGTCTGTACTGTATGTGGGGATATGCTAATTACCACATTCACCAAAATACATGTATGTGAAAATACAGGAATGGGTTAAAGGGGTCTCCAGGCTAAAACTGATGACCTATGCCAAGAATAGAGACCTATCCCATGTATATCAGATTGGAGAGAGTTTAATACCTGGAACCCCTACTGATCAGCTGTTATCAGCAGTTGATAAACAGAGAATTTAGCAGGAAGCAGACAGATCTGTTCACTATATAGGGGCTGAACTGAGTCACTGCAACCTAGCTCCTATTCAAGTGAATGGGAACTGATCTGTAGTACCTGGTCTGGCCACTAACCAGGGAACAGAGCTATCTGCTTCCTGTTACATTTTCTGTGTATCAGCTGCTGAGAACAGCTGATTCATGGATTTTCTGATAATTATGATATATCTTTAGGGTAGGTCATCAATAATTTTAGCCTAAAAAAAGCCTTTAAGAATAGAGTGCCTAATGCATTTGGACTTGTACTATCACCCTATGATTCCAAAATTGAAATGTAATCAATGTTAATATCTAAGGATCTCTCTATATATATTTACTACTGAATCATTTTGATCAATAAATAAATGATAAAGCTTATTACTGTTTATTGTATATAATGCTTGTGTATAGGTGAGGAATGTCAGTCGAAGGGTCATTTGGACACTTATAGCAGATGTTTGTTACTCTATTTTTAAATATATATGTGAGAATCTGTCCCTACTTTATGCCAATTCATGCAGAAATTCGGAATTCTTTCAAACATCTATTTTTCTCTACACTTTAAAATGGAGGGAGATATTTTCAAGTTATACCTTTGGTACCCTGAGGCACTGACTTCCCACTGCTTTATTTAATCCTTAGCATTTGGCTCTGCTACCTCCAACTACAGTAAATAAGTGTTCAGCTGGATGTATAAAATCAGTTCCTTCTATCCACTTTATCATTGTTTAGAACAATAGTATATATTTGTAACCTAATTTTCATTGTAAGAACAAGAAAACCATCCTTGTCTTTTAATATCTGCCATGTGAATTTTCAGACGTTTCAAATGACTACAGTATGTTCTATTTATTTCCAGTTATGAAATGGTTAATGAGGAGCATTGATTGTACTGAGATGTAAGCACGCTTCGTTCATCTTCAGTTTCGATCCTGAGGGCATGAGCTTCGAATATATTTAACTGGGCTGTAGGCTTGATAAAATGAAAGCTAACTGCCATCAACGACTCTAACTTATCAAAACCTTAATGAAATTCTGCAGTATACTTTCAACTGACATGTTGAAAAATATACCTCTAGGTGCATTTTTCTAATGTTTCTTGCGAGATATCGTGGGAATAAATTAAACATTCATTTACAATTCTCTACAATGTTCCAGGGCAACTAAAGCTTGATTTTAAGAAAGACAGGTTCCTGTGTTGTAATGATGCAGACTCTTATCTTTTATTCAACCCAAGCAACCTCAATTATACAATGAATAGAAAAGAACAAAAGAGAAAGCTTACACTATATGCATTTGTAGTGTAAAATTGTGTGAGGGTTCTGCAAACAATGGTTAAAGCTTCAGCAAATAGCCATTCAGGTGTGTGGCTACCACAGTTTAAAGGGAAATGTTACTGCAGAGAACATACTCAACCATAAATTAGAATAACTTGCAGAAATGCACAGTAATATTGACAACAATGGACAGAAACAGTATATTCTTGAATATATAGATGGGGTTGAAATAAAAAATAAAGATTGAGATATTTTTTGTAAGACTGAGATTTTGATGGCAACATATACTTATGATAAAGTTTAAAAGCAAGTAATGAGTATTAAGAATCCAATTAAAAAAAATAATACCTCTGTACATGTAAATTATCTTTATTAAAATTTTGATGCAATTTTGGGCAACTGTGCACAATTTTGGGCACCTGTATATAAGAGCTACAGTGGTTGCAGATGAGGGTTACCAAGGTAAATAAGTGGATGGGTGGTTTAGAGTAATAAGACAGGTTGTCAAACTTGGGGTTGTTCAGTTTGGAAAAAAGACATGTTAAAGGCAATCTTATTACAATGTACAAATATATGAATGGACAATACAGAGATCTTTCCAATGATCTATTCACATCTAGGCCTGTAACCATGACAAGGGAGCATCCTCTTTGTGTAGGGGGAAAAAAGGTTTCACCATAGTCATAGGCGGGGCTTCTTTACAGTAAGAGTGGCAAGACTATGGAACACACTGCCAAAGGATGTGGTGATGACTGATAACTTGTAGAATTTTTGGGATAGAATATTGATCCAAGGATCATTTTCCATATTTGGAGTGGGGAAGGAGCAGTGGTGAAGGACCTGGGTGATCTCACCATGATGTGACCAGAGCAGAGAGGGATGGGGCAGTGGTGAAGGAACTGTGTCATGTCATCATCATGTGATCAGTGCATAAAAGGATGGATCAGTGAAGAGAATTGGTGAAGGAACTATGTGATGTCACTATTATGTGACCACTACAGAGTAGGATGGAGCAG
Source organism: Leptodactylus fallax (assembly GCA_947044405.1). Lineage (NCBI taxonomy): Eukaryota > Metazoa > Chordata > Amphibia > Anura > Leptodactylidae > Leptodactylus > Leptodactylus fallax. The sequence goes on along the minus strand of CAMRHE010000388.1, from coordinate 963,805 downwards.
TAGGAAAAAGTGGTAAAGGACCTGTAATGATGCATTGAGGGTTGGGAATGTCTGTGCTGTGTGTGGAAGAAAGTGATGAGAATTTTGCCTGTTTTTAGCGGTCTGGATCATTTGGCACAACTTGCTGAAAAGAGACAGCCCTTTTGGATCCCAAGTGGTTTTTGATGTTCTGTGCTTTGTACACAGTCAGCCTCACTTCCCACTCCTTTTAAACTGATGGTATGATCCTTGGGTGCAATCACACATTCTTATTTGCACCGGGCACCATGAATTCAATAGTCAGTGACACTGTAGGGAGTTGTTCTCTAGTTATTCTCATTCCCTGTAATATCCACTCTGATAAACTATAAATACAACCTTTTCAAGCTGGGAGTTGTAGTTCTCTTTTCTTATACTCAGTGCAGATATGAACGTAGTCTTTCAAAAGTGGTGTAAATCATGTATGCCATTTTTGGCACATTTTCGATAACAAATCTGCCCCATTTGCATTAACACAACTCAGCATAGCAATGCATGCATCAATTGTAAGAAAAGTGCTAGAACTGCCATGACAGTCACACATATATTTTAGTCTAGAGAATAACTTACTTGACAATGTGTTACTGCATATATTCCAGTAATTGTGCTTCATAAAGAACGTATTTCAAGGAAATGTGCTCCAGCAATATAGAATATAGGCATGCAGTACAAGTTATGTGGAGTGTGCCTAGACTCTTAAATGCAGCATAAAAAAATCAAGATCCAATTCACTAAGTGCAGATTTCTAAATAAAGCCACCTAGCCAGCAATGTGTGCAGTTCCAGTACATAGCATTTAATATAGTAGGATATGTGGCAGGTGCTTAGAGAATCATACTCATTACCTTTTAGCAGGCAAAGATATGGTTTTTATATTTTCTGTTCCTACTTTTTTCATACTGTTCTCTCATAGCATTTACTATCACTGGTCTTTATCTCCATTATAACATATTTTATCACAAAATATTATGTAATTGCACTTCATCTGACATTAGGAACATTAGGATTGCTGTTTTGTTTAACTGGTTATATGCCAACATGACACAATTTTCATGCATTCACATAAAGGTCTCACCTTCTGCATATATACTTTAAATGTATCCTTTACCTGATTTAATTTTAGAATATACAATATTTAAAGGGTTTTATCCACTATAGAAACTTGTCACCTATCCCGTGTTCGGACCCCCAACAATCAGACAGTTATTCTGTGTTTGGTTACCAGTCAGCTGAAACCCTCTGGCAGTCAGGGGATCAACAAGTGCCCGGGTGCCCCATATAAATCAAGCACTGTTGTGCATAGTCAGCCAAGTCTGGAGAGGTTAGCACCATCATTCTAGAAGCATAACTGAAAACTCCTATGTCCCAATGTAAAATGTGTAACACGGTCTCCATCTACCCTGGGACATTTATAATACTGATCTCTATCTTTGCACCCCTTAAAGCTATGTTTAGTGAAAAGTTTTTAATATACTTTATTAACCAATTTTACCTTTTTTTAGTAGAAAATAGCCTTTTTTTCCCTAGCGATGCTCTAACTTGGCATTGCCAAGGATAGTCTGTTGAATACATATGAAACAGTATATAGGCATCAGACACGGGTGCTAGAAAATACTTGATCATACAATTTGAAAATATTACTTCAGAACTCCAATTTCTTGAATAATTCATATATAAATCTTTATTTAGACATATGTAAAAAAAAATCTGCTGTGTACAGATACATTATACACAACACAAAATCCCACAGATGAAGGTCCATGGTTGGACCGAAACATTCGGGTTCTATCACTAACCTACTAACCTACATTTCTGCTTCTGTGTGGATGATTTTTTTTTTACATATGTCTAAATAGAGATTTATAGACAAATTATTCAAGAAATTGGAGTGCTGAAGTAATATTTTCAATGTTGAATACATATGTACTAAATGGGGGAGATTTATCAATCCCTCTATGCCAGATTTCTGGTTTAGTAGGTTAATATTGTGGCTACATTTGATGCAAGGCCCTTGGCACATGATATGCCAGTCATAATAAAGGTCCCCAATATGTATTGCTAGTATATAGAGGTGAAGCAGTTGCCAAAGACAGGAGGGTTGCTTCAAATAGCTGTATCTCCAGTGTTCTACCAAAAACAGAAATATCACAAGTTGAGAATTTTAGCTTTGTATGCAACATGAATGGTCATTTGCTAAACCATTAACCTACATCTATCTTGTATATCTGGCCACCTTTATTTTAGATTATTGATGAGACCCATAGATAGATACTGTATGTATATAGATAGATAGATAGATAGATAGATAGATAGATAGATAGATAGTTCAATGAGCAAGTGATAGCAGTGTACAGTATAGTAAGTTTCTGATTAACTTTGGACCACAATGTCCAGATGCTATGAATCAGAGCTCTGGATATTGAAGATGATAGCTTGTTCTAAGTGATCATTTTCATTTTTGTTCTAGTCTAGTTAAAGCTCTATGCTATGTGACAGGTAACAGGCAATTGCTGAGACAAAGAATTACTCTTTATTGCAGATACTGCATAATGAGAACATGCAGGAGCTTTTAAAATGTAGTTTTACATAAAAGAATTTAACCCTGTCAAGTCATGATTGTTAATGGTGACATGCTTCGTAAAAATTGCTCAGCTGATTAAAAACCTTTTTGAAAATCTCTCTCATTACATTAGGGTTTGGTTTTTTAGCGCGTCCTGCTACAAGGGACCTTACTATATTGTCCTGCATAGTCAATGTTACAGATAAACCAAGCAATATATACAAAGTACCTTAACACCAAATAACTGTTGACAGAGACAGAGAAAGATCCATGTTCTTTTTTTAGAGGGGGGAAATTTATCAAGACTGACCTTTCCTACACCAGTCGTAATCTCCTGTGTACTGGATTGGAGATGCTCCTAATTTCTTAAGAGGCTCATACCTCTTAATAAATCAGGTGCCTCATTGGCCCTCTATTTGAAAGAAAGTCTAATCTTTGGCAGCAAGGAGCTGGTGTAGATATTAACTATAATTTACACCAGTTTTTTGTATAAATTATAATGAATTTCCTTGGCTGTGGGAGATCATGCCCACCCTCTAAGCGCTCCCTAGACACACTCACTTTTCAGATAATTTCCATGCAGTGTGAAAAAGACCCAAAACCCTAGTTATTAGTACAAAATCAACCAAGCACCAAAATGAAGACTTTTTAGTGACAATTTCTGACATAAATGGTATCATATATTCCCTCATTGTGTTTTATATATATTTTTGCAACTACATAAGAATTTTGATAATTTAACAGCATCTATTTTTCTTTCAGATGTGTTCAATTTAGAATGACTTCACAGGTTATCAGCCCAGAAAACATATACAGTCATATGAAAAAGTTTGGGCACCCCTATTAATCTTAATCATTTTTAGTTCTAAATCTTTGGGTGTTTGCAACAGCCATTTCAATTTGATATATCTAATAACTGATGGACACAGTAATATTTCAGGATTGAAATGAGGTTTATTGTACTAACAGAAAATGTGCAATATGCACATTTCTAACTGTGACTTTGTTCAGGTACAGTAGCAAGCTTTACCTTAACCTGGCAAATTTTAGCTTAAAATGTAACACATCATATACCATTCAATTCAATGGCATGTACACATAAATGTCATGTTATTGTTTCCTAAGTTACGTTAATACTTGCTACATCTGTGCTTCATGTCCAACAATGTGCGGGAAGGTTTATAAAACTATAATGAAATAACTAACTAGGGAGCATCATTAAAATAATGAACATTTTTAACTAACCCTAGTATGGCAGTAGCGATAAAAATGTAAGTGCATGCTGAATATGAGTGCTTGATATTAAAAAAAGGTATTTTTAAAATTGATCCAAAATTATTCACATCATCCATCAAAAAATAAATAAATCATAAGTAAAAACATGTTCAGAACTAGTTAATACAAATCTATTTAATTACAGTTTACTAAATTTGGTTTTCCTTTTAGACATCTTTTAATTATCATCTTATTTACATTTTTGTAGGTTGGTATAATAGTAAAGGCAGTTATATAAGATTATCAGTACTGTCTGAAGTCTGATTTCCAACTATTAATTAGAGAGATAATTAAGCTCCACTTTCCAAAATTACCATAAATCTGTTACTGATATATTCTCAGATCAAAAATTAACATTCTGTATTACTAAATGATTGATCATTGTAATTACTACAATCTGAACGTCTAGGAGCTCAACTGATTGACAATGAAATGTTTCCTTTGGTATGTGCAGAAACGACCTGAAATCTTATGACATTATTAAATATAGGTATAATGATAATTATTGTATTTGTAATATATTGTTATAAAATATTATATATAAAAGGTCCCTAGATGGTGTAAAGCCTTCACTTCCTTTACTATAATCCAAGCCTGAACGCAAAAAGAGAGAGACTCCGTTGCAGTGTGCGGCAAAAATTGGTGGAGGAAAAAGTTTCACGGAGGAATTTTTCCTCCTTTGGATTCAGTTTAAAATTGATGGACACCCGACAGAAATTTTAGATGCATTTTTATCTACTATTGAGGCCACTTTTTTGAGATAGATAAGATGATTTATATACTTACTTAGTACTATCTTACTTGGGATGTTCTCTTCTGATTTTTTTTATGTTATTTGTATATGTATTTTTTATCCCATATGGTTTAAATAAAGATGCATTATAGTTACGGTATTGTTATGTTCTGTGTGAGTGTTTTATTTTCCATGTCAAGTTTACCATCTTCCCCAACATGTTACAGAGTACATGACAGTGATAAACAACTTACTTCTGTTATGTATGTCACATTTGTAGATTTCGGAAAAAAAACAACTTTGAAGTCTTATGCAAATGAGTCAGTTGGTGCAACGGAGGTGGGTCTTCAGCTCCCTGGAGCACCACTCTTGATGCTCAGTCTCCTACCATCTCCTGTCTGTGCCACCCTGTGCAGAGAGAGTTGATGCTCCCACTTCTATGACATCACCCACCTTAATTGATCAGCAAGAGCAGTGCTCCCAGTGCACCAACTTCTTCATATGCATAAGGCTTCAAAGTTTCTTTTTTCGAAAATCTACAAAAGTGACATACATAACAAAGCCATGCTGTTTATCACTATAATGATTTGGTAGCAATATTCATGTTTGAGGTGGTATGGACTTTCTTTAATGTTTGACACATCTGTACCTGCGTAATGAATATATAAAGTAGAAATTATTCTCATCATTTCAATAAACAACTCATCTGTGAATTATTAGCGCAGGATAAGAGGTGATTGGAAAAGTGTTACTTAATTATACACCTATTATATTAAACTAAGGAAATCAGTGTGGTGAAAGCTATGTAAAGCATTGGAGCCTCTAAACTTGTATCAAGGGGTTGGATTGTTGTAGCAGGGGTGAATTTCAGAAATGTTTCTAATGATTATTTCATATTATACTATATCTTATTTGTATATTTTACTAAAAAGCCATAATACATTATGTCTGTTTTTTTCTTGGATTTTTCTAATGTATTAGCTTATCAGTTCAAGAGCATCTTTATGAAATTCACTAAGATAGGATCAGATGCACGACATCAAAAGTATACCAAGGAAATCTACTGTATGCTGTGACATTTTACTTCTGCCAAACATTGCTTCAAAATGAAAGCTCTCGGGACTGTCTTCCTTGTGTAGATGCTAGATGGCATAGGGAGTCTAACAGGAAGTGGTCTCTGGGGAAAGGGTGTCTATTAACTCTCCTCTAGAAGGAAGAAACTGTCTCTCTAAAGCCACCTAAAGATGGCTTCCCTGCATATCAATATCCTTTTAGTGAAAACTCTGGTTTGACTTCCAGGTTATATTTCAAGGCTCTTTAATTGGTCAAGCAGTGACTCACAGGGTGGCTATGTATAGGTAGCATAAAAAGTTTTCTTACTTCAAAATAAAAAGAGTGGTCTATTGGATGGAAGAAATTCAAACTTTACCTCTAAATTTTTTAAACTGGTTTCCTGTCTTCACAATCAAATTGGCCTTATTTTCACAGGATTTTCGAGCTAGTTTGTAGCTATTATGCATATAGTTATTACTGTAATATTTTTTTTAGTGGCAACGTAGTTTAATCATTAATTTGTTAATTACAGAATCTCATACATAACCAGTATTCAATAAGGTAAGGTTCTAAGACATTATCATAAGGTGTGATATTTACTGCTGCATAAGTTTGTAAGTTATACATATTAATTCTAAATATCTCACAATTGTAGAGAATCGCCTTCATATATCTGAAACTGAAGTTTTAAATAATTGACAATTTATTATTAAATGATTAAGAGATTTGCCATCATGTATTTATGAAATTCTCTAATTGTATTACTAATGACCAATTTTATAAGTTTGTATAATAAAGAGATAGTATTTTACATATCAAAATTGACTTGCCTTCTACTTTTCTCTCCAGTTCTGGAAACAGCAAAAAAAGCAGCTCAAAAAGATCCACCAAGGATATGCTTGTAACTTAAAACTTACATTTGTTGTTTCTTGCTTGTATTATGCATACAGAAGTGCTATAAACTCCATTATGAATAATATCATGTATCTGCATGTGCAGTGTACATCTGTAGGGATATAGGTCACATGATATATTCAGGCACCTTATGTCACCAAATATCTGACATATGCAAGATGCAGTACACTGAACTTTTTGACATCATACAGAGTATACTGGTCTGCCTTTAGTTCTTTTTCTATTGCAAGTATGGGAACAAATGCACATTGGACTTTTTTTGGCCCATCCTTATGATAGATCATAAATATCTCATTGTTGGGGGCTGACAGCTGGCCCTCGTATGGATCAGCTGTTCTGGAATGTGTCCAGTCTCTGTACTATATAGTTCATGGAGCGTGAAGAAAATAGCTCCATGCCCTCTGTAGTGGCCAGGTGCCATTGCTTCAACTTCAGCTTAATGTCAATGTCCCCCTCAATCAGATATTTATGGCCTATTCTAATAATACCCCATAAAAAAGATTTTTACGCTAGGTTCACACCTGCGTCCAGTTTTCATTCTTGAGTCTGCCGGGTTTCTGCCGGGTTTCCACCCGAAAAATGTAGAGAGAGAAGTCCTGCTTATAGGACTTTTCTCTCTGCATTTTTCAAGCAGATTGGGGGATGGAATTCCCGAATGGAATCCGGGCGCAGGTGTGAACCTAGACTTAGACAACCCTATAAGGTAACTCAATATTTATTTACAACTGGTTTACAATCTGGATTTTACTATGTGCTGTCGTTACTATAGTCTGTGGGAGAAGAGGAAGGAGGTGGAGCGACCTGAGGATCGGGTTCTGGTCTCGATTACATAATCCCAGCATGATAAAAAAAAAGTAAGTAAAATAGAACTCTCTGAACAACCCATTTAACAAATCTACTGATTGTGTACTTTGGTTCCCACAGTCCAGCAGCAGGTGTAATGGCAGCCTAGAAGCAGCCATTGTATGTTAGCCACTAAACAGAAGCCAACTGAATTAAAGAAATCTATGCTAAGTAAACACTGGAAAGTGAAAGTGGTAAGGGGCTAGTTTACGAAATATATTGGCCAAATGAATGACAATAAAATGCAAGTAAATAGTATTTATAGTTCAGTTAATGGAAGTAATTAACATATTGATCAACATTAAACATCAAATTGTTTTTTCTAAATCACCGACCTTGTAGCAATCTATTTTAGGTGATGCCTATGCAGTACAATATACCATATACAATAATAAGATACTATTTAACCATCCTACATTGCATTCTTATAGTACAATCTAAGAGCGCTCCATTGGAGGTCATATAGTAGACCACTTGTAAGGCTTGCATAATACCATTAAATAGCATTAAACGCTCCTCTTATGATGCTTATTGTAACGAGAATTGATAGTAAAAAAAAAGAAATGGTTGAATTGGCCCATTTCATGCTACCTTGTGTGTTATCTGTCTTTCATTCTAGGAATGAGAATAAAGTGGCTTAAAATAAACCTATCACTTGCCACTAAAATTAGCTCCACATTCTCTCTGAGTTTACAGAGCTGAACTCTGTCTAGGAGCTTTTCTCTTTCCTAAGAGATGTTTAATGAGACTTCATAAATTTGACGACATCTATAAAAATGGCTCTCATTTTCAGGCTTTTTGCTATGCTATAGATTTGCAACATTGAAGTACAAACGTCTTCAGAAAGCTAGAAAAAAAAATTAATATCTAAAAGTAGCAGAAACCCGTCCCTTAAAAAATGGCAAATAAGTGAATGCCATTGAATTTCCTTTGAATAAAAACCCCAAGCTATTTTATTTCTCTTTAAAGTATTTCTTCAAAGTGACAACCCCTGAAATAAATCATATCCAGAGCAACTTAAACTAAATCACAAAGGCTTGAAAGACATTTGAAAATTGGCTTATTCTGATTCATACCGGTCATTCTAACACTGAATTCCAATTCTTCTATTAAATTGTTATTGTAGTCTGCTGCCTGATTTCTGAGCCGTACATTTGCATTGACCATATGCAAAATTCAAAACCTGAAACATAATGTTCTATTCTGGATGTAATATGTCATTACATATATTTTATGATACTATTATGCAGACCTGGAAATATGTGAAAATATGCATATGAATTGAGGTGATATCTAACTGTATGTGCTATACAGGAATACATAGTGGTTTCAGATATGCAACATCAATCTCTTGTCTTTAATGATATGACCTTAAACCAACATAGAGTATACGACTTATTTCTAAGAAGAATTGCTGCTTTATAAGAATGTTATATACCATTTTGTGCTTAAAGAAACAACTATAACAATGCTGCTCTATGTATTTATCTTAGGGAACAGAAATAAACCAGTCTACCACTTTTATCAAGCAATCTTGCTTGCTATAATAGTGTCAATGTAGCACTACAGAGATAAGACTCTAAAGATTTTCTTTAGCCCCAACCACCAGCGTGATTACCAAATGGTTCCCATGGTTTTCATACAGATGCATATTATTGACAAATATATTTGAGGAGATGGAGCATTTATTTATTTGGACCATGGTAGTGTTGACACTACTGAGAGTGTTATTATTCAAAGTAGGCAGATATAAAAATCCACAATTCATCTGATGGACTGTGGTCTGACAGCTTTCCAGACCCCTGCTTTCGTGCTCCTATATAATGTCACTGACATTGCTTGAGAAAAACCCTGATATCCCCACCGCTGTCCCTTTTGCACTGTTGTGTCACAATAATGGAAGCAGAGATTAGTGATCGTCCCTACTGCCTACACAGCAATATAGCCATGCTCCTGCTAGTCCTGTATAGGCAGCAGAGATGAGTGCCGATCCGTGTTGCGACAACTGTAATACAACAGTGCAAAAGAAGCAATGGGCAATATACTGTATAGGAATAAGTAATGGGGCATTATACTGCATGAGGGAAATCTCTCTCTTTAATAGTGACAACAAACTGAAAATGTAAAATGAAAAAAAAAAATATTTTAAGGTCTCACTGGTTGTGCTACTATTTACATAATTGAATATATTACTACTGTATGTAATCAGTATTATATGTTGATTGTTGTTTTGTCTTACCACATGTATTAAGGAACTGTTGAATAATCACATTTCCTCTGGGATCAATAAAGTATAGTATTCTATTCTAGTCTATTCTATGGATGATTCATCACTGAATGTTACACAGAGCATTGCACTATTCCTGTATGGTGGGACAAAGTGATTGGGTGGGTTACATATATATACCATAAACCCCTGGGACTCCCATAAATCAGAGGTTCTTTACTAATGACTATTAAAGATATTGATTTTTATGTTCCAGGGACCGGAATTGGAAGAGTCGTCATCATCATACAACTGAACAATAAATATTTTCACCTAATTTATAGAATTTTTACATGTTAGATCATTTTATCATATTAAAGAAATGCTCTGCTCCAAGATGACCATTGTGTTATGCCTAGTAAAGGGCATAACAAGGTGCATTGGTATTATGGTATGTTCCTTTAAGTTATTTTTGATGATATAATAAAATATTACCAATTTATTGTAAACAGTATTACCTTGACTGGGATCTTCCACTGCTTTCCTTTTTCTGCTGCTATGGCTGTTGTAGTTTAACCTTATTTCTTGTGTACATTCTTGGAGCGTTTCTCTTGAGTTGTACGATTGTCTAGGTTTACGCTCGTCTTCACTTTCTTCTGAAGAGCTGGTGTAGGCTAGATCCATTTCATGCTTAATCTTTGATAATGGTTGGTAAGGCTTGCTGTCCATCTGCTCCATATTTCATTAAAATGATTATTTTACGGTCATGGAGCACAGTGTGCAATATAATACAGAAGAACTGTTCCTGCAATACAGAAAACCAGAACATGAGATAAAATATTCTAAAAAGCTATAACAAGTGGTATATATTTTATATACTTTGTTGCTTAAATATAAATGGCATAGTGGTCATTGCTGTCTATAACAATGTGCAGGGCTGCCATAAAGGCAATACAAGCACAGGCACTGTTATCAGGGACCTAGATCAATATGGTGAACAACAATCTACCCACTAGATCCTACATGGGATTTGTTTGCTAAAATGAAAAGGCACCTTATTTAAATTGGTAACAAATGGTGTACCTTGTTCCCAACATGGTGGTCTCTTTATATCATAAATGTGGACTTATAAGTACCATGTAATCTGTTCCACCTCCCCCATGGACTAAAAAAAAAATTATGATATTTACTTGGCAGGCCATATGAAGATTTTACTTTCAATAATTTCAAGATCAGTGGGTATGAAAAGAAGTATAAAATGTATGCAATAGAAACAAGATGGATGTTTAAAGACAAAGGGATTTCAGGCGTCCTGATCTTTAAAGCAACACAGTAAACATATTTGCATTTCATAACTGTAGAAAGCTAAATGATATACAGTGCCTTGCGAAAGTATTCGGCCCCCTTGAACTTTTCAACCTTTTGCCACATTTCAGGCTTCAAACATAAAGATATAAAATTTTAATTTTTTTGGTGAAGAATCAACAACAAGTGGGACACAATTGTGAAGTGGAACGAAATTTATTGGTTATTTTAAACTTTTGTAAAAAATAAAAAACTGAAAAGTGGGGCGTGCAATATTATTCAGCTCCTTTACTTTCAGTGCAGAAAACTCACTCCAGAAGTTCAGTGAGGATCTCTGAATGATCCAATGTTGTCCTAAATGACTGATGATGATAAATATAATCCACCTGTGTGTAATCAAGTCTCTGTATAAATGCACCTGCTCTGTGATAGTCTCAGGGTTCTGTTTAAAGCGCAGAGAGCATCATGAAGACCAAGGAACACACCAGGCAGGTCCGTGATACTGTTGTGGAGAAGTTTAAAGCTGGATTTGGATACAAAAAGATTTCCCAAACTTTAAACATCCCAAGGAGCACTGTGCAAGCGATCATATTGAAATGGAAGGAGTATCAGACCAATGCAAATCTACCAAGACCCGGGCCATCCCTCTAAACTTTCATCTCAAACAAAGAGAAGACTGATCAGAGATGCAGCCAAGAGGCCCATGATCACTCTGGATGAACTGCAGAGATCTACAGCTGAGGTGGGAGAGTCTGTCCATAGGACAACAATCAGTCGTACACTGCACAAATCTGGCCTTTATGGAAGAGTGGCAAGAAGAAAGCCATTGCTCAAAGATATCCATAAAAAGTCTCGTTTAAAGTTTGCCACAAGCCACCTGGGAGACACACCAAACATGTGGAAGAAGGTGCTCTGGTCAGATGAAACCAAAATCGAACTTTTTGGCCACAATGCAAAACGATATGTTTGGCGTAAAAGCAACACAGCTCATCACCCTGAACACACCATCCCCACTGTCAAACATGGTGGTGGCAGCATCATGGTTTGGGCCTGCTTTTCTTCAGCAGGGACAGGGAAGATGGTTAAAATTGATAGGACGATGGATGGAGCCAAATACAGGACCATTCTGGAAGAAAACCTGTTGGAGTCTGCAAAAGACCTGAGACTGGGACGGAGATTTATCTTCCAACAAGACAATGATCCCAAACATAAAGCAAAATCTACAATGGAATGGTTCAAAAATAAACGTATCCAGGTGTTAGAATGGCCAAGTCAAAGTCCAGACCTGAATCCAATCGAGAATCTGTGGAAAGAGCTGAAAACTGCTGTTCACAAACGCTCTCCATCCAACCTCACTGAGCTCGAGCTGTTTTCCAAGGAAGAATGGGCAATAATTTCAGTCTCTCGATGTGCAAAACTGATAGAGACATACCCCAAGCGACTTGCAGCTGTAATCGCAGCAAAAGGTGGTGCTACAAAGTATTAACTTAAGGGGGCCGAATAATTTGGCACGCCCCAAATTTCAGTTTTTTATTTTTTACAAAAATTTAAAATATCCAATAAATTTCGTTCCACTTCACGATTGTGTCCCACTTGTTGTTGATTCTTCACCAAAAAATTAAAATTTTATATCCTTATGTTTGAAGCCTGAAATGTGGCAAAAGGTTGAAAAGTTCAAGGGGGCTGAATACTTTCGCAAGGCACTGTATGTTCTATAAGTATTATATGACCCTTGTAGGGTCAAATGTTTATTCCTATGCAAAGATTATGCCAGAAATCTCTGCAAGGTAGGATCCCACTTTTGTAGCCTACACCTATCATGGGGACAAAGCTTTAATGACCCCTTTTCACTGATTCAATGCAGGTTTCAGTAGAAGTTTTTCTAGCATTATAAATGGAGAGGCAGAGTATCTATGCCCAGCTGTCTATTAAAGCTATGTAATGTTTCTCTAAGCCCCCTTGCAGACGACCATATGATTGGTCAGTGTGTTATCTGGGTTTTTCCCAGATAGCATACTGACTCATTCATTTCTATGGGCTCGTACACATGCCTGTGAATTACACGGTCACGTGTGCGGGCCAACAGTCCAGGCTGCAAAATATGGAATAGGTCCTATTCCTGTGCGATTTTGCGGTACTGCTTCCGCAGCTCCTATTCATTGAATGAAAGGGGTCATGGAAGCAAGACATCCATGTGTCCCGCGTGCGCCGCCCGTGCCGTTCAATCACGGCAGCCGGTTAGCACACAGTCGTGTGCAACCAGCTTTACTCCCATATACTGAGAAAGTGCAGATACCTCCTCATTGACACTGATGAAACAACCACAACTATCAGGCATTTAGGAAAAATCCAGTGGATATACCATAAATATTTGTAACTGGAATACCCATTTAAGTAACTGGCAACGGTTTTGTATTATTTTATTATTGATTCTCCAAGATTTAAAAGTAACATAACACTTTATAAAACATTAAAAATATATAAGTAAAGTGTTATATGTGTCACAGTGTATCTCGATCACAGTCTATAATCAATATGACTTTTAGGATTTAGTTGTATGTGTCTAAATTCTCTTCTCGTTACAATTGTGTTTCTTTCCTCCTACACACAATGAGATATTTCATTATACAGCCTAGAAGTATAGGAGTCTATGTCCAGGCTCCCTATAAAGTCTTACTGCTGTATCCATCATACCGACTAAGAATAAACTGTATATGACATAAGGATAATGGGCCAGATTATAAGAAAACACAGACCAAGCAGAATTCACATCACATTAATATAAGAGCAGTGTGATTCTTAGAAGTCTAGCTGCACTTTTTTCCCCTCTCACTTTGCTCAAGCTCCACTTGTGATTGCCAAGGCGCTTCACATGATCAATATCTAGTTGGCCTTGTCAGATAGATGATAAAGGCTCATACAAGTAGAGCTGAGTGACCTTTGTTCAAATGACTTAATGTTTTTATTCCACTAGAGATGCCTCTTCTTCTGACCTTTCTATCAGTTTACTGTCAAGCAAAGCTTTCTCATTTGTACTAAGCAACTGTATGAAACAACATAGTTTTGCAGATTTTTTTTCCTGGCAACTGGGCGCATTAACAAAAAAATGTAATGGTTGAAAGGGCTTTTTGATCAACGTATAATCTGCACGGAACTGTGGCTGAAATAGTGTCTTGGAATATAAAGGTCACAGAATAACAAGACTTCCGGAAAAAAAAAAAATTCTCTCATACTATACTTTTAGACTGATGCTAGACAAAAGAATGTTGGCAAGTTAAGTCTAAGAAGAACACTGGCACCATTTATGACAAAGAATTGAGAAAAAAAAAATTCATATGAAACACATTTGTTTACATGTAATTATTAAAGATAATCCAAAGAGTAAGGAGGCTATATGTATACCAAAATTAAAGAGATAATATATAGTACAATAGAATGGTATTTTTTTCCTGCCAGAAACCTATTTATTATATGGCCTTTATATTGCAAATTTTTTTCATGTGAATCACATTTGCTTATATGTAGTTATATGTAATTATTAAAAATCATGTAAAGGGCAAGGGGCTGGAGTACCCTTAAACATGGTATGCCCAAATACAAGCAATAATATATAATACAAATGAATGGTATATTTTGTATGCCACAAGCCTAGTTATTCTGTGACCTTTATATTCCAATATTTTTTATGTGAATCAAATTTTCTTACATGCAATTATTAAAGATAATTTAAAGGGTAAGGAGACTGTATAAAATGCCCTTAAACATTATGTCCTAATACAATAGATAATATATAATACATAATACAAGAGAATGTTATATTTTTATGCTGGAAGCCTATTTATTTTGTGACCTTTATATCCAATATTTTTTCATGTGAATCACATGAGCTTACGTGCAGTTATAAAAAGTAATCTAAAGGGCAAAGAGTTAAAATAGTTTAGAAAATCTATAGGTCATACAGGCTTATCACTAGGGCATCATATGTCTGGCAGAGCTGCATACATGGAGCCTGCATGGAGTACCCTGAAGCACTGTATGCCACCTCTTGTTGCCCTTATAGGGTGCAGTAATAATAGCTCTGTAGTATGACAATTTGTTGAACACCTTAGTTTTCTTTCTACAAAAAATCCAAACAGATGTCCAATAGGATGCATATGAAAGTATAGTAAGCCCCCATAGAGGTCTTTGTATGTTATATTAGAATAGTTGTCAGTTGTAGCCTCAATAAGTGTTCTCTTAAGCTTGTATACAGCAGCTATCAGCACAAGCTGACTTGAATTAAATTAAATCTTCATATATATGGGTAAGGCCACACACAACAAAAATTCAGGAAGTGCTTTCCACTGCAAAACTGATGTGGTGAAAAGCATCCAAAATCAGGTGTTTTCTGCCTGCAGCTCACATGCAAATTTCTCTGCAATCGCGCCATGGCTTTCTACCTTGGCATTGCAAAAGTTGAAATCAGCGAGTAAAACTCACAGCAATAATTGACATGTTGGGGATTTAAAATCCACAGCACAAGACACTTTACGCTGTGGGGTTTTTACGC
The DNA here is from genome assembly GCA_947044405.1 of Leptodactylus fallax. NCBI lineage: Eukaryota > Metazoa > Chordata > Amphibia > Anura > Leptodactylidae > Leptodactylus > Leptodactylus fallax. The sequence goes on along the minus strand of CAMRHE010000388.1, from coordinate 948,349 downwards.
AGCATGTGAAAGGGATTTGTTTAAATTCCATCCTTTATTCTGAAACTGTAAATCACACAGGTTAGCTGCCAGCAAATTTGTGGCTACTAATCCATAGCCATTTCACCCAATGTTGTTATCTAAATTTAAATACAGCAAAAAAACAGTAAAGCTATAGTAAGAGTTTTTTTTCCCTTCTGTTGACAATATTTTAGGGTAATTCCATAGTATACTTTTATGTTTGTTTTACTGCTACTGGTAGTGGTAGGAATTCATAAAACAGTGTCACTCCAAATTTTTTCCAACTATTGGTAGTTATTGGCAAAAACCCCAGGTCTTGTTTGCACTACTTTTCATACTTGCTGGACTCAACCTTTATTGAATTGTGGTAGTGTACGATATTAACACATTCTCTACCACTAAGATTAATCAATAAATGTTTATACTAGATTCACATAGCTACAAAACATAAAGGATATAAAAAATACTTCAGATTTCTTGTTTTCACATAAAATATATACTCTATACAAGAAAAAAAATGCCAAGGCTGGTTTAATTGATTTAAGGTTGAATTACTGCTGCCAACGCATCTGTGGTTCCATTTTTCCTTCTGACATTGACTCACAGGTGGATCACAATCTGTCGCTAGACTAAACATATTTTGTCTGATTATTCTGCAATGTAAACTCCTCTTTCTGGAAGCCAGGACTGGCAAATAGGAATTTTCTGCTCCAGCCAGTGATGCCTAAAGGTGTTTATATACAGACAGGTGTATGGGAAATTGAAACACTGAAATTGTTTTGAAATAATCATGTCATCTCCAAGGCATACTATCTAAAAAGAGAACACATGGATTGACAGATGTTGCAGGCGTTATAATAGTTCACACAATGCAGTCAGAAGGGAATGCTTGTGGTTTTACGTATCTCCAGTTGGTGCCTTGCAATCATTGTGTACTTTGAATGTTCTTATTATCTAACATAAGTGAAACTTTAACAAATGTTCATCAGTTTATATAGGTTCTTCTATACAGGTTCTTTTTTATTACTGTTATGGCACCTTTATTTCTTCAGAATGTTTTTTGTTTTTCAATCACATCATTGAAAGCACTGACTTAGGCTCTGTTTATAAGTTTCCAGTTTTTTGGTCTCTAATTCTTATGACTTTATTGTTATCAAGTTTTTACATTAAAATGGTTGCTATCACAGAAAACCATTTCAAAATGTGGACCGTTTGATATAGGAATTAGTATTTTTAATGTCCGTATGATACATGATAGCAGCAGAAGGTTATTTCATATGTGTTTTTACTTCTCAAAGATCTTAAATGGTTTTTCCAGTTCTTTAAAGGGAGTCTACATCCTACCCTAACCATATTTAACTGCCAGAACCACATTACAGAGCACATAACAGTGACAAATAACAGACCATTGTTATGTATGTCACTTTTGTAGATTTGGAGAAAAACAACTTTCAAGTCTTATACTAATGAGGGAGTTGGTGCACTGAGGGTGCACTGAGGGTGTGCTTTCAGCCCTGGGAGAACTGTTCGTACACCTCAAATAGGAAATGTGATGTCACAGAAGAGGGAGGATCAATTACCACTACAAGAAAGAAAGTAGGGGTCTGAATAGCAAGAGCAGGCCCTCCCCCAGTGCACCAACTGTCTCATTTGCATAAGACTTCAAATTTGTATCCAAATCTACAAAAGTGACATACATAACAAAGATATGTAATTTATCACTGTAATGTGCTCTGTAACATGGTAGTAGTAGCTGAATATGCTTGGGGAGGTGGTAGGCTACCTTTACAATTAATGACCTTTCCTTATGGGAAGCAATCAATATTAGATTAATAGGAGTCTGACTTTCAGCTCCCATACTGATCAACTATTTGAAGTAGAGGCAATGACCTTCATTATTCATTGTGTAGCAGGCATTGCTCTATATGTTTAAAAGTGGCTGTGTCTGTGGCTGTGGATTGTGTAATTACAAATTCATTTTTTTAAGTCACAGCGCAGTTGCTTCTAAAAGTATGGCGTTGTGCTATATGGACCATTGTAGACAATAAAGGGAAGATGTCACTCTTTGGAGCATCATGGCAGCTTCAAACAGATGCTCAGCCAGGGTGGCAAGAGTTAGAGTTTTAAAGAACCAGCAATCTCCTTTAAGGGCTCATGACTTTTTTGTATTGCAAAGACTTTGCAGTGTATGTTGACACATAGTGTGCCATAGTTGTAGGCACTTAGTATGCCAACATAGAGTGCTTTCAAAAATATAAGTGTTAATAGTTTATTTTTGCCAATGAACAAAACAGAAATCTGCATCAAATCAATACTTGGCATTGCTACCCTTTGCATTCGAAACAGCATCAATTCTTCTAGGAATACTTGCAGACAATTTGGAAGGCACTTGGAAGGAAGGTTCTTCTAATCTTTGAGCTCTAACCACAAATCTTCTGTTGATGTAGGCTTTCTCGGATCCCTCTGTCTCTTTGTGTGATCCCAGATAAACTTAATTATACCAAGATCAGGGCTCTGTGGGGACCATATCATCACTTCCAGGACTCCCCTGCAAAAGGTGGTCTTATCAAATATTGATGGGATTTAGATTTTTATTTTGTTAATTAACTTAATTTTGTTCATTGATAAAAATAAACCATTAACAGTTCTATTGCTGAAAGCATTCTTACATTGCAGCATTTTTTCTACACCTGCCTAAAATATTTGCACAGTACTATGTATTATCACTTTGAGTGATGCTTTTAGAGGTTTTCTTATGTATGCAATGGCCCCATAACAAGTTATAGGTGCCTATTATGGATCCATACAGCGTAGCAAAACTTATAAAATCTTCTTGCATTTCCAGACTGGACTTTCTTTATACCAACATGAAATGTCATAATAATAATTTAAAGTCTACCCCTAGTTTTAAACAAATTTTCATAAATGAATAGTGCATGTGAATATAAGAAATTCTGTAATAGATCTTATTTTAAAAATATGTTTCCTTTTCAACTTATTAAGCTGATTCCTCCTCCTTATCTTCACTCAGACTGTTTATATATCCAGCTCAAACTCAGAGTTCTAAGGAGAGGTGGGGCGATGGAGGTTTCTGATGACTGGTTATTTGATTTATTGCATCACTGTTATTGGAAGATAGAGCAGTGTCAAAAGAGCTATCCCTCACATAGTAGTACAGTGTGGCAGCAGCAATTATTTGAACGTTTTTTGCAGCAGCCTTCTCTTCCCTCTCTCCTCTTCATAGACTTGTATGTAGAAAGTAACTCAGCCTGAAAAGTGGAAAAGGAAACCTTTTTCTTTAATAAGATATATTGCAAAGTTTTTAAAGTTACCTGTACTATTCATTTATGCAAACTTGTTTATAACTGGAGGTACGCTTTAAAGATTAATATAATTGGTGTAAAACAGAATATATTTCAGTTATACGCACAATCATGTACCAGGTACATCTCAGGGCATTGCATCACATCTGAGACTGCTGGGCAAACCATAACTTATTATAGTTCTAACAGTCTAGGATGATTGGTAGAAGTGCAAAGAATTTTTAATTTCTCCTTAAGCTAATTTTTTAAATTGAGGTGGAACCCACAAGTGGAAAGTAACACAGCTACAGCATCTGCTTTTTCCTATTAAACTTTGTTTGTAAGTCTAATGCATTCTTCATTTTTCATGTGCAGAATACATAGCATGACGCATCTGCCTCTTAGGAAAAGAGCAGCTTACATATGAAAAGCACAAATTAATTAGGCCCTTCGGTGCTTAGCGTCAAACAGATGGCTGAAATTAGATTATTTGTCCGCAGGAATTTTGCCATTGTGTAACTAATAATATATTGTGAATTGACTTTAAGTACAGAACACAGGGATCTATACTTCAGACAGGAAGACTTCATAGCTTAGAACTTCAAAAATAACCAAAACTGTATTATTTATCTTAAAAGGGAAGTCTTCATTGTGTATATAAATTCCTCAAAAACAGCATATTTTAAGTTATATTAAAACTTAAATAGTATAAAAACAAATTCAATTATAACTAAGCTACTTTTACAAAAAAAGTGCTACCTTTTTAATCCAGGAGCAGGAACACATCATAGGTTCTTACTGCTATTATAGTCCAGCACCTTTTCATGTAAATGGTACAGACATTTTGGTCAGGTATAACGGACCTGTCTTCTCCCCTGACTTGCCTTCCCCATAAAATAACAATTCGAGAACATCTTTTTAGAACTCTTCATTATGCCATACCATTATTATTTCCACTAGAAACTTATGAATAATCTGACTGGGTGTTGTCATTCCCCTTGTTTAAATGGTCTGTCCTTACACAGTCTGGACAATGACAGTCTGTATAGGGAAACACCCCCAAATGGTAACACATGGGCAGTACCGTGGCTCAGTTGTTAGCACTGTTGACCTGTAGTGTTGAAATCCTGGGTCCAAATCCAACCAAGTACATAGAGTTTGTAAGGGTATCCTCTGGGTACTCCGAAGTGCGGACAATTACTCTAAAATTCTAATTAATTTCAATGTAGATGAAAAAGTAAGATGTAAAGTAAATTTACAACTTTACTTTTGCAAAAATATAGGGAGTAATACTTGGAAATGGTGGATTATCACAGTACAGATGTATCCATGCTAAAAAGAGTTGTATCAGTGAGGGTCTGAGCATTTGGACCTCCACAGATCATGATGTTACCCCCTACCCTTTCGATATGGGATACCTTCTAAAGTTGGTACAACCCCTTTAAGTACCTTGTGCCATCTAAAACAACTCTCTGAAAAGGATATCATTATAAAACATATCACTGAAAAGAGACCACAATTACTTGATATTAGGCAGCAATGGTACCTTGTTTCATCTACTGCCTTCAGATCAATTCTAATTCAGACCTAATCTGAGACAGGTTTCTAGGGATGTTCGAAAGCCTTATAAACCTATAACTGGTAGGCATTTTATTTATAGCAAGCATTCTATCTCATATGATCTGTCTGAACAACTTGTTGAGCTCAAAGCTGAATCTGCGCTGTTTTGAAAGCAGAGAAGGAGAATTTTATCTGACAACCGACACAGTACAATAGATCGTGCCATTCTCTACCTTGCTCTGTAATATTGATTACATTTTTTTGGGTGAAAAACCTCCTTAAAGTGTTAGGGTAAAATAATTTTGAATACTTAAAGGGTTAGACTTTAGATGCCTTTTGTATTGTATAGAGGGTTAGCCAGTAACATCTACAGTCCTAACATGTAACTAATTGAAGGTGTTCACAACATATTCAGGCATTATATTTGTATGGATTGATTGAAATGGTCTGCCAAACATGTCCCCCATTCTGAGTAAATATCTCTTTATCTGTAAATGGACAGCTTTGACCAAACTCTGTGATACAAGTTTGATATGACTGTTGCCACAACCTCATGTAGTATGTGTAAACCAAGCCTTAAACCTTAGAGTCAAGATGGCCAAGATGGCCAAGATGGCGCCGCTGGAGTGGCTGCCAGCTACAGCAGCTCTGAGACTCTCTATCTTATTTTTCTTTCTATGTCTCGTTTTGTACCTCTCTACTTAAGGACTTTGCACTATGAAGAAACACACACAAAGACTTGGACCCTTGTGATACTTTTCTTTGTTTTTTATCTGTCTTTTTGTTCTGCTTGAAAATGGGATCTTTTGTATATGCAGACAATTCCTTTGTCTATACAAGAGAGGAAATTCTGCAGCTCAGAGGCACAGCAGGGCAGCATACCATCTGGTCACACATCCCCCGCGAGCTTTGGAGAAAGAAAAAGCGGGTGAGGGGATGCAGAGCTGGTACTCTTCAGAGGATTAAAAAGAGGCGTTACCGACCAGCTGTTCCCTCCATCATCATGGGCAATGTGAGATCTCTTGCAAACAAGATGGATGAACTAACAGCGCTCACCAGGCATCATCAGGAGTTTCGGGCGTGCAGCATGATGCTACTTACAGAGACTTGGCTCACTGAAGTTACTCCTGACCCTCTGGTCTCCTTGGATGGTTTTAAACTCCTTCGGGCAGACAGGACAAGGGAGAGCGGTAAGAGGAAAGGAGGAGGGCTGGCAATGTTTGTGAATAATAGATGGTGTAATCCTAGGCACATTGTGATTAAGGAGCAAACTTGCTGTAAGGACATTGAACTATTAGCTGTGAGCATGAGACCTTTCTACCTACCAAGGGAACTATCACATGTCATCGTGATAGCTGCATATGTCCCCCCCTCTGCGAAAGCTGACACTGCCTGCGAGGTCCTACAAGCCACGCTGAGCCAGTTACAGTTAAAACATCCCCAGGCCCTCTTTCTTCTGTCGGGTGATTTCAACCATGCCTCTCCATCATCCACACTGCCCAGTTTCACACAGTATGTAACCTGCCACACAAGAGACAACAAAACACTGGACTTGTTCTTTGCCAACGTGAGGGAGGCATATAACTCATCAGCCCTACCGCCCCTGGGGAGATCGGATCACAACCTAGTACATCTCCGACCTGTATACAAGCCACTTGTACGTAGAGAACCAGCTGTCACCCGCACAGTGAGGATATGGTCCGAGGAGAGTGATGAGGCTCTGAGGGATTGTTTTGACACAGCCGCATGGGAAGTTCTGCAGGATTCTTATGGGGAAGATATAGAAGGACTCACACACTGCATAACGGACTACATTAATTTTTGTGTGGACAACACAGTACCCACAAAAGTGGTGAGGTGCTTCTCCAATAACAAACCATGGATTAACTCTGATATAAAAACACTACTTAAGGAGAAAAAGATGGCATTCAGGACAAGAGATAAGGAGGGGTTGAGGGAAGTACAAAAGGAGCTGAGGCATCAAATCAGGCAGGGAAAAGCCAGTTATAAAGAAAAAATGGAAAAGCAAATGGAAAGAAAAGACATAAGGGGGGTCTGGGAGGGGCTTAAGTCAATTTCGGGTCATAAACAGTCTGTCTGCCAGATTGCGGCAGATGTTAATTGGCTTAATGAACTAAACCTATTCTTCAACAGATTTGATCACACACCAGCTCCTCCCACCCCAGTATGTCCTTCAGCTTCCCCCACCACAATGACTTCTCCCCATGCGGCCACTTCCCAACAGACCAGTAAATCCAGAAATCCGTCTTTATCTGGCCACAGTCTGACCTTCACACGGGCCCAGGTGAGGAAGGAGATGAAAAAAGATCAAGGCGAGGAAAGCCGCAGGGCCAGATGACATCAGTGCAAGGCTAATTAAGACTTGTGGGGACCAGCTGTGTGGTATAATTACATATATGTATAATATGAGCCTGAGGCAGGAAATAGTCCCTGAATTATGGAAATCTTCTTGTGTGGTACCAGTTCCAAAGAAACCCCACCCTATGGATCTCAACGACTACAGACCTGTAGCACTGACATCCCACCTGATGAATATCTTGGAGAGATTGGTTCTCACACATCTCCGCCCTCTAGTGAGCCCCGCTATGGACCCCCTCCAGTTTGCTTATCGGCCGGGCATTGGGGTAGATGATGCCATCATCCACCTTCTGCACAGGGCTCTGTCTCACCTGGAGAAACCAGGGAACACGGTGAGAATAATGTTCTTTGACTTCTCCAGTGCTTTTAACACCATACAGCCCAGGTTATTGAGGGACAAGCTGGGCCCTGCTGGAGTGGACCACCACCTCTCCAACTGGATCCTAGACTACCTCACAAATCGACCTCAATACGTGAGAGCCCAAGACTGTGTGTCAGGTACCATGATCTGTAATACGGGGGGCACCTCAGGGTACGGTTCTCGCCCCTTTCCTCTTCACACTGTACACTGCAGATTTTAGGTGCAACTCATCCAGCTGCTACCTACAGAAGTATTCTGATGACTCTGCAATAGTGGGTCTCATCACAGATGATGATGACAGGGAGTACAGAGAACTGAACCAGGATTTTGTGGACTGGTGCCACCGGAACCACCTGAAGATTAACGCGGGGAAGACCAAGGAGATGGTGGTGGACTTCCGCAAAGGCAGAAGCCCTCCTAAACCAGTGGACATCCTGGGGACGGGCATCGAGATTGTGAACACCTATAAGTACCTGGGTTTGCTCCTTAATAATAAGCTGGACTGGGCAGATCATATGGAGGCCCTGTACAGGAAGGGCCACAGCAGGCTCTACCTGCTTAGGAAACTGAGAGCCTTTGGAATCCGGGGGGCACTTCTTAGAACTTTCTTCAACTCGGTAGTGGCATCAGCCATCTTCTTTGGAGTGGCCTGCTGGGGGAGCAGCATATCAACCAGGGACAGAAATAAACTTGACAAGCTGATTAGAAAGGCCAGCTCTGTCCTGGGGAGCCCACTGGACCCAATGCAGGTGGTGGGTGACAGAAGGATACTGTCCGTGGTGAGCTCCATGCAGAAGAAGAAGTCCCATCCCATGCATGAGACTGTGATCGCGCTGAGCAGTACTGTCAGTGACCAACTGCTCCACCCTAGGTGTGAGAAGGAGTGCTATCGGAAGTCTTTCCTCCCCACTGCGGTTAGGCTGTACAACCAACACCGACCTAAGCGGAGATCATTACACACAGAGAACTGAAATATCTCTCTGCCTGTTAAATCCCCCCCCCCCTCTGCTACGCCCTATCTGTCTGTCTGCTATTAATGTAATGCCTCTCACCTTGGAACATTCCTGTACATGTTGTATTTGTATTTGTATCTGCTTATCTTATCTTTGCTGCTGTAACACACTGAATTTCCCCATTGTGGGGCTATTAAAGGACTATTATTATTATTATTATTATTATTATTATTATTAAGTATACTGTAACTTACTGTACATATTAGAAAACTGCATTCACAACAGAGCTGTAGACTACAGTACTTTATACTGAGTAGGGGGCAATAGTGACATGATCAAATTCTGATCTGATGAGTTGTCAAATGAATACAGATTTCCTTTACACTACATATATTATGCCAGTGAAGAGAGCATCACACCAGCCTTCCTCTTTGCAATATAATACTACCAGGTATGGAATAATTGATTTCTTCATACTTCCATTGCAAGGACACCCATATGTAAGTAAGACTTATAAGATATAGGAATAGCTTAGGGAAAACATCAAAGTCATTCATCAGATGCTAGTTATGAGGCTATTATACTATAACAGGACTGGAACATGGAAAGAGAAAACTCCGCTTTAAAGAAATGTGAATTCTACCAATCGAAAAAAAAAAATAATCTGTCACCAAACACCACCCTTTTATAAAGAATATCAGCTTAACTTTAAGATGGCTTTCTAATATTGTACAAGTTACATTCTTGCCATCAAACTATCTCTGACATGTCAAGGCATTGACTCCACAACACCACTGAAGGTCTCTGGTTCCAAAACACTAGCAACAGATCATAAAAGTCCTGTAAGTTGCAAAATCAACTGATTAGATGATACACCTATGACCCTGTCACCTGTTCACTGGTTGTCTCTTCTTCAACCTCTTTTGGTAAGTGCTACCGGCTATATACTGGGAACACAGCATGAGAGCTGCCATTTTGCAGTTTTTCTGACTCAGTTATCTAGCCACAATTTTATCCCTGTCAAAATCATTCAGACTCATACACTTATTTTTTCCTGCATCCGTCACATCAACTTCAAGAGCTGACTGCTTAATAAATCACACACTTTGACAGGTGCCATTGTAATATGATAATCAATTTTATTCGATGAATGGTCTAAAATGCTCTTTATGAAGCCATGCAGTGGTGGAATAGCATTAGAAACAGCTAATGAACCAATGGCGGTGCTGTAACTTCTTTTTTGGAGCCATACAGCTTTAAATGCTGTTTGCAAATGCCCTCTGCAAAAAAGAACTTTTACACATTCATTTTCAACTGCTAATGTAAAAGCTGTAGAAGTTCCACCTGATAGGACATGCCATGTGATATGAAGACGGTCTGTCTGTCATCATCAGAACAACCTTTACTCGGCTGTGGATTGAAGAATAGTCTGTGATTTGCATGGTTATTACCAGGAATATGCCAGCTTTTGCACGTTTAATGACCTCTATTTTCAGTTCACAATTAAGGCTGTATTATCAGGAACGGGAAGAAGATTTTAGCCCTTTATCTGCATCCTACTGTAATAAGCAGCATTACTAGTTTCTGTTCAGTAATGAAAACTTTGTCAAAAAATTCATTTTTTTCCTTTACTGTTTTCTGTATCACGAAATACATGTAAATGTTCCATATTATGCTTGCTGCTCTCTGACCTCCAGATAGCAGGGCACACCAGCTGTTCAATCCATTTGCAGTCATAAGCCTTCAGCAAAGATTCAACAATAACCCAGATCGGCAGTAAACAAACATTAAATAATCAAGCCAGTCATTGTGTCGTTTTAGGAAAGTATTGTATATCCAATATCTGCTACTGCTGTCCTGTGCATAATCCAAGGATGTGTATTGGATTTTCATTTGGATAGGAGTCTGATGGAAGCTTCCAAAGAACATGATAAGAAATAAAAACGATAAAAGCAAGAGGTGAAGCAATCGATAAAACAGGTTTATAGTTTTACCTCTGCTCTGAGGTCTTTTTCTTTTAGTACATGTTCTATGTATTTGTAGTGAAAATAAAAATGATCACACATACAGTATAACATAACAATAACATCTACTGTATATATAGTACAACTATAGGTAACAAGCACATATCCACCTAATACTAAAATATTCTTGCCATACAAGGTGCTGTTTTTCAAATATTGACATTTAATAAATCTGACACAAATTTCGGCAATGTCGACTCCAGTAAAACTTTCCCTCATGATAAATCTTACCTTGTGGTACTGTAATTTGCCCCAGATTTATTAAACAACCCCCATGTTTGATACTCTTTAAGTCTGAGGATGTTTTTGAAGCACCTTTAAGCCTAACACTTCTGTCCAGAGATGTTACCCCAATTTTTATGACAACCCCTACTGAAGTGACATTAATGCTTCTTTTTTTTAAAAAACTTACATTTGATCGATCTGGTATACATCAGCTTTACGAGCTAACCATATCAACACTCCCATCCACTATTCCAAAATGAGTGATTGGTGGAAAATATTGCACATTTTCCCACAAATAAGCCCACAAAGATGCAAAACTCTATCTACAACTTTTTAATGTCTTAACTAAATCCCCCTCTCTCCCCTGGTGGTCCCACATGAAGATGTGGCTGCTTCACCACATAACATCTGTCATGTTAGTAGTTTTGTGGAAAAGTGTTTTCCAAACCAGATTGCCCACTTCTGTAACATGTAATATACATGCAGTGCACAGATCTTGGGAAACACTATTGGAGATGTGGATGCATTTTTACTAATACAGTGGCCACCAGAGTTAAAAATAAATGGAGGGCAAACATTCATATAGGGTAAATTTGTCAAACACAGGAATCCCACAAGTGCCATTGTGAAGTCCCATAGAGAATAAATGAAGTAGGCCGGCATGGTGGCTCAGTGGTTAGCACTGGAGTCCTGGGTTCGAATCCAGCCGAGGACAACATCTGCAAGGAGTTTGTATGTTCTCCTGGTGTTTGCGTGGGTTTCCTCCGGGCACTCTGGTTTCCTCCCACAATCCAAAGACATACTGATAGGGAATGTAGATTGTGAGCCCTATATGGGACAGTGACTGACAATGTCTGTAAAGCGCTGTGGAATATGAGGACGCTATACAAGTCAACTAAATAAATAAATAAATAAATAAGTTGGACTAGAGATTAAATGTAGGATTTCCCCTTTACAGTACATGTAGATCTGTAAAGTAGATAGAATGGCAAAAAATGATTATTGATTAGTGAAAAAAGCTTAAAAATTCAGAAATCTGACTTAGAATACTATTATACTTTTTACACACCATTTTGATTGGTTGGCAAATTTGTTAATATTGTTAATATTAGTTGAATTGATAATTAATTAAACATTTATTGGGTTTTCTTCACACTGTTAATAGACTTTTTTAATATATAAATTGAATGAACATCTCCTGTCATCTTTGACTGATGAGCGAAGAGGAGGTCATTGCTCCAAAGGTGAGCCTATACCTTTACTATAAACCTGTCAGTATGTTATTCAACAACATAACACTACAGAGAGGCTCATTTTGAAATGGCGGGAACATATTTTTTATTGGAGTGCTTATTTCTAAACATAACAGACTTCATGACAAGTTGTCACAAAGTGACATACTAAATATCTTATTTGTGTCTATGTGTGTCCACACCAGATGGGGCATGTCTATATACTGTATAGATAGATGGATAGAGAGAGAAGAGAGAGATACACTGAAAAGATGGACATGAACACTGACAAAATTCTTTATGTTTGTATTTAGAACAGATTATCTTTTGGATAGTAGTTTGCATTATGAAGGTTTTGTTGCAGATATTTCTGCTAGTGAAAATCAGTTCCATTCTTCTGAATTGGGTTATTTGGCAGCACTCATATGGACTTCTCCAAGTTCATTTTAGATGATTAGAACTGAATCTCAATAACAGAAATGTCGACTAAGAAAAACTGCTGCTGGCTAAGGCACCCTTATAGTTATGCCCAGTGTAAGTATGTGAGCCAGAGGGCGTTGTTGAGCGACCCAGGCCAGACCAGAAAAGGCTCTCAGCCACGCCTTTGGGTGGTGGCACGTAACTCCAGAGGGGCTGGAGCATCCTGCAGGAAGCAGGAAATGGTAGTGGACCAGCTAGGACAGACAGAGAGGCTCTGTCCCAGAGGGCTGGCGTCCACAGGGGACTGTTGCTAGAGCTGAGCAACAGTCAGGACAGTTAGGGGCTCAAGGAGTGAGTTAGGCCCTAACTGTGGCATAGGTTTTTTTGTTGTTTTGTTATGTTGCAGTTAAGCTGAATAAAGCCACGTTTATTTTACGCTTGGACCGTCTGAAAGCTATCTTTCCGGCGCCCAGTACCACGAACCACCGCTGTCCGGACCAGGAGTCTGCCGCCATTTTGAGTTTAATTCCCCAAATTATCACATATGGTGGAGAATCGCGCGCATAAAGAGATCCACGTAAGTCCTGGAAGACAAGTGGTTTGTGATTGCAGTACTGCTAAGTGTGCATTGTGGCCTACAGCTGGAAGAAATCTGTGATTTCAACTGAAGAAACCCAGGGAGGGGGTGAGTGAATTGCAACATAGCAAGGTGAAAGTAAAACTCTGGAAGAGGAATCCAAGGAATGGACTTTGTGTATACTGTGGCACAGAAGTCTGTAAAGTGCTTGCTGATGGCAAGAAAGTAAGCAATGTGTGTAGAAGCTGGATATTGCAAACAGTCTATGTGAAAGGCTATGGTGCCATGTTGGTGTTTTCTGTGGAAGACAGAAGAAAATGCTGGTTGTTGTAGTGCCACATAAGTTAACTGTTTGAATACATGTGACTGCTGAAGATAGCAAAAAGTTGCTGCCGGTTGAATCCAAGGTTGCTGTGGAATATTGTGTAATCTTGTTAGTAAACCATGGGCAAGAAAAAGAGAATTTCAGCTTGTAAAAAAGCAGAGAAGTCATGCACAGGTTTATTAGTGCAGCAGTCTGAATGCAGAGAGACACAAAACCTGGAACAGATCATGTGGAATGCAAGTAAAGATAATGTGTTGCATGAGAGTGACTCAGTTTTTCTAAAGCACCTCTGTTCTATGATGGAATATGTCCCTGCTGAGTTTGTGTCTCATAATGGAGTGCATGGAAGCGCCAAAGATGAAAATATTATGGTGCAGCAGCTTCAAGATGAGAATAAAACCATCAGGTTCATTGATGAGGATAAAATATCTGATTGGAAATGGCAACTTGAGATATTAGAAAAAGAGAACCTTAAGTTGAACTTGAAGTTAAAGAAAGATCTTGAATCTATGAGGAGTTCATATTCTAGTCATTGTGAAAATGTGGTACTGGGTTTGCCTGGAATGGACTGTGTCACTGAGAAGGAGTTTGCTGAAATGAAATGTGCTCTATCTAATGAAGTTATACAGAGTGTAGAGCAAAAGCAAGTGCTTGAGAAGCAATTGCAGGATTTAAAGGAGCAGCATGTTCAAGACTCCATTGTCAAAGAGAGTGTCATTGAAAAATTAAGAGATGAGCTTGAAACTGCTAAACAAAGAGAAAGGGAACTCAAAGCTAGAATATGTAGCCTGGAGAGGGCGCTGTCAGGATCTTGTGAAGATAATGAGAAGTTGTCTGTTTTGGTGCAAAATAAAGACAAAGAATTGATGGAGATGTCGTCTGTCCATGCTCAGAAAGTGCAAACCTTACAGGAGAGTCATAAAAAAGTAGAGACTCAACTTCAAGTGATGCAACTAAAAGTCACAGAAGGGGACAGGTTTCAAGCAGAGCTGCTAGACAAGGCAAACAGACTACAGGCTCAGGCGACTGATATGAAGAAAAAAATGGAGGATTTGGTTAGCTCCAAGGATGAAGTTGAGACAAACCTGGAATCTGTGCAGATATTGTATGAAAACAAAGCTAATACTTATGAGATGCTGGAAAAGGCCAAGAGAGAATTGGACCTCCAGACAGAAGACATGAGGATTCAGTTTGAAGGAAACCTGTCTAATTTATCTGCTGAGATTGTAGATCTAAAAATGCTTGTTGCTAAATTAAAGGTGCAAGTGAACAAGCAGGAGGAAATCAAGAAACAGCTGGAGGTTCAGATGGATCAAGTGAAGCGCGAGTCAGAAATAAAGTTGGAAGAGCGCACTGTTCAGATTGAACAGTTAAAAACCGAAGTGGAATCTAAAAGAGAAGAATTGGATCGATTGCAGCAGTCTCTATCCAATACTGAACAGTCGGCATCTGCCCTATCTTCAAAGCTGTCAGCACTAGAAGCTGAGAAGGATTCGCTGCAGAGCCTGTTAACCTCTAAAGAATCAGAGCTTCAAGGTGTACTAGTAAAGACTGAGATGGAAGCGGCACAGAAAAATGTCGCAGTGAAGAAAGTTCTGGAGCTGGAATCAGAGATTTGTGCGCTACAGAAGGCGTTAGAATTGGAAAAAGCTGCCAGCATAGAGGCAGAGAAAGGAGAATCATTAAGTCAGACAGACATGAGTGACCTGTCCACTGATATTGATACCACTGATCAGAGTATGATGAAACCATGTGACTCGGTAAAACGTCAAGTAGAGGGTAGAGTTCCCCAGGAAGATGCTGCTAAAGGTGGACTTCCTGCAAAATGTGAGGAGGCCAAAGAAGGTCCAACGGAAGAAGAAACTGTGATTGGTCACACACTGCCTGTGACAGAGTGGGTCCAGCCTCAAACCAATGAGGTCCAAAGCCTAGAGGGCTGTGAGATGGTAAATAAGGTGAAGGGTCACCAAAAGTGTGGAACAAGAGTCCGTAAGAAGACTGACCACGCATGTGTTGTCCCAACAGATAAAGTGTCTGAAGCCATTGTGGATAACGGTGTTGCTGTGCCTGTCTCTAGCCAAATGTCTGGTGGACAAACGGTGAATAATGACTCCATGTTGTCTGTGAAGGGGGAGTCAGGAAGTAAGAGATGGTTACATGTCACCAATGATGTGACAGTTGTTAAAGACATACCAGAAAATGTAGTTCAGCGTGATCTATTTTGTGTGAGTGTACGGTGTGGCCCTCGTGCAGAAGAAGAAGATATTGCGGAACAGAGCTTGTGTATCTCAAACAAAGAGGAGAGCAAGCAGCCTATGTCTCCTAAACTTCTAAGCCTTGATGGTGATGGCAAAGTTTGCTTTGAGATGAAGGTTACGGAAAAAGTTCCCGTGATACAGTTATACTCTAAAGACATTGATGTGCATGAAGTACGTGTTAGTTGGTCTCTGAGCTCCTGTGAATTCATGATAGGTGAAGATGAAGATTTTTACGGCTATTCACTAAAGGGATCAAAGTCATGCAATGGGATGACTGAAGACTATGGTGAGAAATATGATGAAAATGATGTGATTCCCTGTATGGCGAATTGTGAAGGTGATGAAGTAAAGCTTGCCTTTGCACAGAATGGCCAGGATCTTGGCGTAGCATCGAAAGTGATGAGAAGACGGAAAACTCGATGGAGCGGAATTTGGAAGAAAAGACCGCCAGATTGGGACTTCTGGAGAGACAATGGACAGGCATACATGGTTGAAGAGGGACTTCATCATAGGATGTCTCGTCCCATTGTAACTCACCCCATGGGTAGTGAGCTGAGGGGGAGGGTATGTAAGTATGTGAGCCAGAGGGCGCTGTTGAGTGACCCAGGCCAGACCAGAAAAGGCTCTCAGCCACGCCTTTGGGTGGTGGCACGTAACTCCAGAGGGGCTGGAGCATCCTGCAGGAAGCAGGAAATGATAGTGGACCAGCTAGGACAGACAGAGAGGCTCTGTCCCAGAGGGCTGGCGTCCACAGGAGTGGACCAGCTAGGACAGACAGATAGGCTCTGTCCCAGAGGGCTGGCGTCCACAGGGGACTGTTGCTAGAGCTGAGCAACAGTCAGGACAGTTAGGGGCTCAAGGAGTGAGTTAGGCCCTAACTGTGGCATAGGTTTTTTTGTGGTTTTGCTATGTTGCAGTTAAGCTGAATAAAGCCACGTTTATTTTACGCTTGGACCATCTGAAAGCTATCTTTCCGGCGCCCAGTACCACGAACCACCGCTGTCCGGACCAGGAGTCTGCCGCCATTTTGAGTTTAATTCCCCAAATTATCACACCAGGTTTTGCTCTCATTCAAAGTACCATCAAAACATGGTTAGCACCACTGGTAGATTTGCTAGTGGTGATGCTAACAAGTAGCCTGAGAGTCTAGCCAATAAAAGTAGCAGTGGCTCAGTGGTTAGCACTGGTTCTGGGGTCCTGGGTTTGAATCCTAGCAAGGACTACCTCTACATGGAGTTTGTATGTTCTTCCCATGTTTGCATTTCTCTGCTGGGTACTCTGTTTTCCTCCTACACTCCAAAGGCATAGAAATTAAAAACCCACTGCTGGCTAATTCATTTATTCATTTCCAGGTTTTGCTCCTGTTCAAAAGACCATCAACTTAGGGTTAACACCACTGGTAGCATTGCCAATAACATTTAGATTGTGAGTGCAACTGGGGAAAGTTTGTAAAATAAATAAATGACCAGTCATAGCAGGGTTAGAATTACTAGGTGTGATGGTAACAGCCACACAGCCTGTGGGTCTTACTTGTAGCAATGATAACAGTGAGGTCCACATAAACACAACTTTAGTCACTAATATTTTTTTTAATAAAAACAATATGTTACCTAAAAAAAAAACCTTGAATGCGAGTGTATAATAATAGATTATTTTGTTTACAATTGTATATTTTTTCCTACCCTTTTCCTATAATGCATAGTAGCATGTAGCAGCATTTTAAAGAATAGGAAGATATAATAAAATCATTTTTAACCTTGTAGTTTTTTGGTCATTCTACAGTTGATAAGATCTCCTTAGGGTAAACTAGTTCACTGAGGCTTTCATACATATGTCTTTCATAGCATGATTCGTACCACTGGTAGTGCTAAAAGACTTGTATGGGTCATACTCTCAGAAGCACTTAACTAAGCAGCAGAGCACATTCTATTTTAATGCATCTTTTTCTACAATTCATAATTGATATATTTTAATATTCATTTATTTTAGCACAAAATTCAATTCTCACATTTTTACTCATTTATTTAAACATTGTTATTCATATATACTCTAAGCATTATATTATGTATGGTATACATTTATTATTTTTGCCACATGAATTATTTATTGTTTCAAAATTGCGTTTGACCATGGGTATTCTTTACTGCATCAACTGACACTCACTTTAGCACCTGCATCAACTGACACTCACTTTAGCATAGTGTGTTTTGCTTTCACCTTTTGCACTGTATTCACACTTATTGTTTTTTGTGCATGGATTATATTCAAGATAAGGTTATGCTAACTAATGACATAGAAATTGCCATTGCAAGATGAGCTTTATGCATGGCATGGCACATGGCTAGTAATGTGATAAAGTGGATCTGTGAATGTGGATGTCATGCATGCACTACCTCTAGCCCTTATCCCCCAGAAGACATCTGGTAGTAAGTTCTGTGTGGGTGTGTAGTAGCAGGATCAATATCTTGGGTCATCATCCACCCATTTACACCCAAATATACATCACCCCTCCCACTTGAGGATGAGCTGTCTTCATTCTTATTCAATATTTAGTTAATCTGTGATTGATTTGCACCACTCATCTAATAAATTTCTACTGGTGACAGATTGACCAGTGCTTGTGAACTGAATATATTATATGTATACTGACCACATTATTGGACGTATGATGCAGGTGATGTGGTCTATGTTAACAAATCATATTCAGGCAGTGGCCATCTTTCATTTTTCATTTGGGTATTACCATTTATGGCTAGGAACTGAATTGTTTGTTGAACACCGAACCTTTGTGTCTTTTTTTTATTTGTTTGCCAGGTGTCATGGCCATTATTCAGTGCTTTATCAGACCATTTTGGTGGTAAAAGCAACTATGCTACAAACAGATTTCATTGAGCGTTGATAACAGTTGGACAGATACAGAAATGTTGTTCATGGCCTGCTGTAAGGGCAGGATCACAGAATACTGGTCATATGAAATGTTATACGTTTGTGGGCCATTATATTCCTTTATAAGTATTTTGTTGCCCTTTTCTGGTACTCACATCTGTATTGTTGAGCTATGGTAAGTGTATCAGAAAAATCATTACAATTAAAATGAGGGCAGTATCAGCAGCACTGCATGAAGGAGACCAACTGTATCCAATGGAGCCAATTGAGTATAATGGAGTTCTGTTGGGTAACAATGAAGTGCCCTTACTTCATTGTGCTTCAGAATTTTGTCTGGCTACTTTTTATGTAATATAATCATATCCTTTAATAAAATGTCCTTTTACAGGGGGATACTGTCTTTCCAAAAGGAGCTCCAGTCAACAAAATTAGCAATCTGCACTCATCTGTTCCATTTACATAGACAAAAATTACTTCTGTGCACAAGTCCTTTAATGCTCTTCTGTTCTCATGGCTTTGATTGTACTCTTGAAAAATTCAATAAAAGTGATTGTTAAAAAAAACTGCATTTGTTTGTGCCCCAGATGTACAACATACAGTATTCACCCCATTCATTTTGTAAACTAAAGTATCCATTATACATTGTGGATTAATGATGGTGCTCGAGAATGTCCTTACGAGAGAATCTCTAATTGCTTGACTTTCACAAAGGAGGCTTAATTCATCTTTTTTCCTATAAAATCTCAATAGGTAATAAAACTATAATTCCCTGCACAAATATGTTTAACTAGATTACTAGTATGAAATTAGAAGGATTATGTTCCACTCCTTGTGGTAAAATAATCATTTGGGCCGTTATGCTGGTTAAACTTCTGAAAAACATTGCGCACATTTATAGGTTCCCACAGAGTTAATTTAGCCTTCATGTTGCCTTACAATTAACTTGCAATTTTATAATGTTTTGTAATAGCCAAGGGACATGTATTGCAATTTCCTTATCCAAATGAAGCCAAGGAATCAGGAGTAACTCAAAGATATATCATTTTTATTAATCTACTGCACAAAGCACTGTAAGGACAATCATTATTCAACTTATCATATTAAACATACTTTTTGCTTAAGTTCACCTGTTTTTCAAAGCCGCACAAACATTTCAGTTCTTTCATATTTTAACCCAAAGGGAAAAAGCTGCAATATATAGCCTGTTTAAAAAAAAAAAAAAATCACTCTCGGCAACTCTGATACACTAGAACAGATTTACTAATCCTGTCTAATAGCTGGATGGTGCAAAGTTAGACTAGACAGTCTTAAAATGCACTATATTTATCATATTGTTTGATGATGAATGATAAATTCAGTCTAGTCTAAGTTCATACTACCTTTTAGTTAGCTTTTGCCATATGAACCAAAATCGTAGTGCAAAATTCTAGTGCACTTAGCACTTATTAAAATCAGGAGTTAAATACTGACGATCTTCTCTTAGGATGGGACATCAATATCTGGTTGGTGGGGTCCACTGCTTTATTTTCACAGGCCAGTGACGTCAAGTTCATTCATCACATGGCTGGTTTGCAGCTCAGCCCAATTAAAGTGAATGGGTCTGAGTTGCAATACCAAGCACAGCCCCTATGAAAGGCCCTTGGTATTCAGCAAAGAGGCTACAGAGCTTACCTGTATGATGCAATCTGTTGAAAAGGGCAAGGGTCCTGGATGTCAGACCCCCACTTACCATGGACACACATTGATGAGCTATCATGAGGATAGATGATCCATATTACAATGTAGAAAACCCCTGTAAGACTACATGCACACAACAGTGAAATAAAGGACATTAAAAACAGATAAAACTGAGTTTTTAACATCCGTTTTCATCAGTTTGTCACATATTTTTCATTGGTTTTCTGGCTGATGCCAGTTTTTAATGTCAGTTTTCCATCAGTTTGACATCAATTTTTCATAGTCAGTAAAAAACATCACCTATGGTTATTAAAAATAGATGAGAAACTGAGGTCTTTTTTTTGTTTTTGACCCAAGTCACTGATTCATTTTTAGCATCTGTGAAATTCATGCATTTCCCCAAAAATAGACTAACCCATAGACTTGTATTGAGTTAGTCAGGCTGGAAAAACATGGGTATGTACCCACTGACTCCCATTATTCTAAAAATGAACATGTAACATTGTCTGTTACATGTCCATTTTTAACTGCTGTGTGCATGAGCACTGGTGCACAGAAAATTGACACAGCATTCTGGTCATTTAGCTTAGTTTATCTCACCCACTGCGTTTTAATTTCAGGGTCTAAGGAGGAAGTTTAAAGGGGTTGTTCCATGATGGACACTTGTCCTCTATCCACAGAACACGGGATAAGTGTCTGAACGCTGTGGGCCTGAATGCCAGTACCTCAGTGATCACAAAGATGTTTGACCGATAGTCCCTCTAAAGCCTTCCTGTGCTTTTGTGTGTGAAACTGTTCCATTCACTTCCATGGGGCTGCTGGGATTGTAATTTCCAGCAGCCCCCATGGCCCCTTTGAAGTGAATAGAGCACCAGTCCAAAATGAACACTGGCTCTCCATTTACAAGGAGACTTTAGGGGAACTTTCAGTCCCCCGTCCTTCTGATCACTGAGAGACTTGGCGTACGGGCCCCCAGAGATCGGTCAATTATCCCCTGTCCTGTGGATAGGGGGATAAGTGTCCATAACATGCAGAACCCCTTTAAGTTGCAAGAATTCAAAGAACATCAAAGAAAGAATCCCTCTGTCATGCACTGCCCCCCTTGTCCTGCAATCTCTGTTTCATGCATTAAGGTGCTCTGACGAAGGCAAGTGGTTTTTGAATACATGTATTGGATCCCTCTACTTGACTTTGCATCTCTCATCACCGATTGCAGATTTTGCTAGGAGATATGGCTATTCATATGTGACAGTACGTGTCACTTTAAATCTAAGCAAGTGTGTGGTTTTAAACCTTTTATATTTTTTTTTTTAGGAATGGTAAGGACATAGTACTGTGGGTATGAAAAGTCTTAGATAATAGCTTTATATGGCAGTCATTACTACATTATGTAATAGTGTTTTAGTCATTTGTAAATTCATCAATATAGTAGGAATTTGTTTGGTATCCTTCAAAAACAGATGAGACAAGATGGATGACTTTTGCCAACAATGTCTCACAACAACATGTGTCAAAACTTGCAATACGGATAGAACATCAATCAGTCTGGGGTTAATATGTTCTGAGCCAGGGTAGAACAGATGATAGATGAAAAGTAGATAGATTAGCAAAAAGTAGGAGACAGATGAAAGAGAATATGACTGCAGAATCAGTTGTTGGCAGCTACAGGCACACCTATGACACCAGAGAGTTTATATAATTTCAGAAATTTTGCTCCAATCTCAGAACCATATGACACCAGGCCATATGATGCTTAACCCCAGGGTTATGATCATATAATAAACACCTGGCACCACATTCAGCAATTTAAATAAGATTTTCCACCAGCATAATTTCAATTGTCAATGTATTTTATATGGATGTCTACAATTTTTTATTTACTTAAATATGTATATATACTGTAAATTCCACTCCTTTGAGAAAAATAATCAGTTGGGCTATGGTATCGGTTTAACTTCTGGAGAGCATACAACCAACTACATAGGATTGGTTTGTAGTCTGTTACCGTGGATATACAGTACAGACCAAAAGTTTGGACACACCTTCTCATTCAAAGAGTTTTCTGTATTTTCATGACTATAAAAATTGTAGATTCACACTGAAGGCATCAAAACTATGAATTAACACATGTGGAATTATATACTTAACAAAAAAGTGTGAAACAACTGAAAATATGTCTTATATTCTAGGTTCTTCAAAGTAGCCACCTTTTGCTTTGATTACTGCTTTGCACACTCTTGGCATTCTCTTGATGAGCTTCAAGAGGTAGTCACCTGAGATGGTTTTCACTTCACAGGTGTGCCCTGTCAGGTTTAATAAGTGGGATTTCTTGCCTTATAAATGGGGTTGGGACCATCAGTTGTGTTGTTCAGAAGTCAGGTGGATACACAGCTGATAGTCCTTCTGAATGGAGTGTTAGAATTTGTATTATGGCAAGAAAAAAGCAGCTAAGTAAAGAAAAACGAGTGGCCATCATTACTTTAAGAAATGAAGGTCAGTCAGTCCGAAAAATTGGGAAAACTTTGAAAGTGTCCCCAAGTGCAGTGGCCAAAACCATCAAGTGCTACAAAGAAACTGGCTCACATGAGGACCGCCCTAGGAAAGGAAGACCAAGAGTCACCTCTGCTGCGGAGGATAAGTTCATCCGAGTCACCAGCCTCAGAAAACGCAGGTTAACAGCAGCTCAGATTAGAGACCAGGTCAATGCCACACAGAGTTCTAGCAGCAGACACATCTCTACAACAACTGTTAAGAGGAGACTGTGTGCAGCAGGCCTTCATGGTAAAATAGCTGCTAGGAAACCACTGCTAAGGACAGGCAACAAGCAGAAGAGACTTGTTTGGGCTAAAGAACACAAGGAATGGACATTAGACCTGTGGAAATCTGTGCTTTGGTCTGATGAGTCCAAATTTGAGATCTTTGGTTTCAACCACCGTGTCTTTGTGCGACGCAGAAAAGGTGAACGAATGGACTCTACATGCCTGGTTCCCACCGTGAAGCATGGAGGAGGAGGTGTGATGGTGTGGGGGTGCTTTGCTGGTTACACTGTTGGGGATTTATTCAAAATTGAAGGAATACTGAACCAGCATGGTTACCACAGCATCTTGCAGCGGCATGCTATTCCATCTGGTTTGTGTTTAGTTGGACCATCATTTGTTTTTCAACAGGACAATGACCCCAAACACACCTCCAGACTGTGTAAGGGCTATTTGACCAAGAAGGAGGGGGATGGGGTGCTACGCCAGATGACCTGGCCTCCACAGTCACCAGACCTGAACCCAATCGAGATGGTTTGGGGTGAGCTGGACCGCAGAGTGAAGGCAAAAGGGCCAACAAGTGCTAAGCATCTCTGGGAACTCCTTCAAGACTGTTGGAAGACCATTTCAGGTGACTACCTCTTGAAGGTCATCAAGAGAATGCCAAGAGTGTGCAAAGCAGTAATCAAAGCAAAAGGTGGCTACTTTGAAGAACCTAGAATATAAGACATATTTTCAGTTGTTTCACACATTTTTGTTAAGTATATAATTCCACATGTGTTAATTCATAGTTTTGATGCCTTCAGTGTGAATCTACAATTTTTTATAGTCATGAAAATACAGAAAACTCTTTGAATGAGAAGGTGTGTCCAAACTTTTGGTCTGTACTGTATATTGGTCTTTAAAGTGGCTGTATCCATACAATAAATCTTTTTATTAATAAAGATTTGTTTTATTTTCAATGTAGATACATTACAACAATGCAGAAGTACATTGACTTTAAATGTAGTAATTTTATACATGCCTATTTTGACAATGATAATATTTATGATAAATGTAAACATAGAAAATAACTGTCTGGGAATAATTGCTTATTGGCAAGTTTGCAAACATCTCATGGATATGTCTGATTGCACTTAGAGAGGGGGTTTCCTGTTTTGTTAAAATATCCCTACTTGTAAAGGTTCTTTTAGGACCTTTTACAGCATCCGAGAATAGAGACAATTATTGGGAACAAGCATTTGGTCATTCCGAATGATTGCCCCATGTGAGGGTATCAACGGGCACCCAACAAATGAGCCAACATATGGGAAAATGAATGAATAATTAGGGAATAAACAAACGACTTGTTCATTCTCATATAGCAGTAATGATTGCATCACATAAATGCAGACAATGAACGGGCAATGAACAGTAAAAAACATTCCTAGGAACATCCAGTCCGAATCTCTGCCCTTTCTGTTGTCCCTTGTAAAAAACTCCATTGTAAAAGTTTCCCATTGTGCTGCAAAACCATATTAAACAAGACCTAAGATGAACACTGAGCGGGTGTGTTAGTACACAGTAAGCTATAGATGGATCAAGGGAAGTAAAAATTATATATTTATATTCCCTTTATGTGATGAAAATTTACATATTTTTGTGATTTCTTTTTATATGCAAAATATCTTTCACTTTAATTACTGACATTTGTAAAGACAGGAAAGCTTTAATCTTCCAGCAGATCATCAGTATGATTTATTTAGCAAATTTACATCTGCTCTTTGTTTTAAATACACTATTGCAAATATTTATTAAGTCATAGCTAATAGTCTATGAAAGCAAAGAACAAATGAAAACTCCATTACCATCCATAGAACTGCTTTATTTCATATTTTTAATCTGAGCTTGGACAAGCCTCATGATTGTTGTACCAGAACGCTCAATGCTAAACTTAAATTATGAGAATCAATTTTTTTTGTGATGTCAACAAAATTTTACCACTGTGAATAATTCACGCAATGCCTCCAGAGCTGAATAGAAAACCAACCTTTCCAGCAGAAACTGTTACTTTTATTGCATTTGTTAAGAATTCTGAATATTAACAGGTTAAATAAAGCAAATGACTCAAGAATCTCGACAACCTAAAATAGCTGCTTCTGGATTGTGCCTTTATTGAAGAAAAGGACTTTTAGGTGTAAACACAAGGGGCCAAAGGAAAAGGCTTTCTCTGGTTTTAATGGTTTACAACTGCTTGTGGCTATGCCTGTAAAACTTACACGTAAATCTTCTATTTCATTCTTTTACTGGATTGTTTGTGGGACATTACATTCCCTTCCGGCAGTACAGTATTTACTAGATAGAAGGTACAGATTTTGATCCTTAATGTCTAGTTATGTTCTCATTCCTGGTAAAAAGTGCAATCATCTAAGACAATCAATCAACTTGTATTATAGAAGTCCAAGGTTATGCCCTTTTCTAAGATGAATAAGATATAAACTGTAAGGAAGAACACTGGTCAACTTGGTGTATGGTATAATCTTTGAAGCTATAAACCTTATACCTATGATATTATAGTGAGCCAAGAACAGTCAGTTTTAAACTGGGGGCATATTTTCTGCTATTATTCATTGGAATAGACCTCTACCCTCTTCAAGATATTTCTATCTGCCAAAATAACCCTAACAAGAAACTGGAAAATCCTTGCCTATAAAAAGCACATGTACCCTAAATTTACACAAGTCTGGAATAATTGGTTAACTCTCATTGGGGTACAATCCACAGAAATCTCCATTCTTATCCACTGATAACTTATAAGTAATTATCTCCCTTTGTACCTAATATAGAGGTTACAATGAATGACATGCTATTTCTTAAAGGGGTTGTCCGGAATAACACTTTTTTAATATGAGGCTGGGGAAGCTGAAAATAATAATAAAAAATACATATTCAGCTGTCCCCGTTGCTCCCGTGTTTTCTTCCAGCAGAAGACCCCACCTTAGCAGCCTAAGGAAAGGGACACAGGACGTCAGTGTGGCAGGGATTTCCACTGGAAGAAAACACCAGAGCAGCAGGACTGTGCTGGTAGATACCAGAGCACCTAGGAAAAGTGAGTATGGTCTTTATTTTATTTTTATCACTTTTCCCGGCCTCATATTGAAAAAGTGGTTAACCCAGAGAACATCTTTAAACTATACTTTAATATACTGTCTGTTAAATTATAGTGGTTTGTTTTCTTTCCATTAGTTATGTTTGATCAACTTAGTGCTTATTTAGACCTTCATCTTAAGCCTCCCTATTTTACATATATTTTACACATATTGATGCAATGTGATATGTATCATATTAGGTCTGTCGTTCAGTTTAGACTTGAGCTTATTAAGAATATTGTTCACATGTTGATACTTGATGTCATAACATTGAAAACTCTTAATAAAAACTATTGACTCAAAAAAAAAAGAGCAGTCAGGTATGGAATGTGATATCCACTGGCACTGCATGCACTCCTTTGTAGGAATATACTGCTTTCTATTATAGTACTTTCAGGGCCATTCCTTTAAAATCAATGTTGCTCCTACACAACCCCATCTGTATTGGGTCTCAGTGTTCTTCAGAATACATTACAAAGAAGAACCAGTAAATGTTGTAAAATATACAAACAGTAATTGCCTATTTGATCTCTATGCTGAATGCTAAATGCTCAAGGGAATATTCACAAGTCTATGTTTACAGGCTAAACAGGTGAATACATTTTTATTTTATAAAAATGTCTTTTTCAAACGGTACATAATAAATGAAAGATATGTCACAGAGTATGTAATACAAGTGATATGTTTGGTGAAAACCTGGAACCA
Organism: Leptodactylus fallax; assembly: GCA_947044405.1. Lineage (NCBI taxonomy): Eukaryota > Metazoa > Chordata > Amphibia > Anura > Leptodactylidae > Leptodactylus > Leptodactylus fallax. The sequence continues at coordinate 921,581 of CAMRHE010000388.1, read as the reverse complement.
ACCATTTTTGTACTTGTATCTTATTGGCACTTCACTGGAGCCATACTTGGATGTTTCAAACAGTGAAGTAACAGTCTAGAACTTTGTAGTATGGCAGTCAGAAGCAATTCATACTGGAATGGACCAACAAAAGGGAAGAGATGTGGGGGTTTGCCAATCCACTAACTGTAGTGTTGCAGCCCCTTCATTCTACTGATGGGTGGGGATCACTGGATTTTGACCCCTACTAATAAAACATAAGGATTAGTCATCTGTATATAAGGGTCCTAGATAATACTTTAAAGTGGTGGGTAAAATAAAATGATATATACAATTATGTAAAAAAAGTTTTGAACAAGTGCCATCTCTCTCCAGTCAACAGTGAACAATTAGACAAGTAAGTCTTCTCTGGTTACAAATAAATAGCTTGGTTAATACCAATGTTACTGATATTCCACTATGTTTCGTTTTGTAAACTGTTGAAAGTTTGTTCGGAAAAGCCTCTTACTCTTGAAAAAGATTCTGATTTATATTTTGTCTTTTTAATTGCTACATTAGTTATCCAAATATACAACATTTAGACATCTCAGAGAAAAGTGATTAGACAGGGCAATGTTCTAGTGAAAGCTTCTGTATTTATGCCATAGAAATTCAAAATGGTTTCATGTTCATCCTTCATGGAAAAAAAATAGAAGTTTGCTGAAATGCATTTGTCATTATTTTGAAGTATGTCAAGAACTTCTATCTTGAGCTTCAATCAAAAGACATCTGTTCCATAAATGAGATTCATTTAAAAAGATAAAAGTCAAGAACACATTCTGCTGTATTCTTCTCAAGGACATTGAAACAAAATGTCTGTGCTTAAAACTATAAACCTGAAGTGGACTATTGTTCCTCACATTGTATTTACAAGTCTCATTACCATATTTGTTTTGTTTACGTTCAAGATATTCTAAATTCATTCAATGCCAAATGTTTAGAAAACTTACAGCAATCAGCAATCAATAACAATGAACTTTCTTTAAGCTCAGGAATGCTCACTTTGTGTCATCAGTATACAAAGAATTATATTTCATGGCTACACAAAAGACTTCCATTCAGCCGGAGAGTGCCATTGAGTACAAGAAGATCTTAAGGAAACCATACAATTATTTGTATCTTGGAAAGCTTGCTAACCTTATTCAATGCACAAACAAGAAAAACAGCGTCCAAATGCAAATATTTATAAGGCAAACATATTAAGGGAAGCCTAGATATATCCAAATGTTTAGATTAATTGTTGTAATATTTGTGAGTCCATATGTTACAGGCTTTAGTACTAAGCAATGGAAGACATGGCATCTTTAGGCTGAGGTGTCATGTTGCGAAAATGCAGACAAGTCAAGGTGAAGAAATATGTTGAAAGTTGTCTTACAGTATCACACAAAATAAGAACTTATAAAAGGCAGCCTTTATTACAATACTATTTAAGCACCTATAGAAATCCAGATAAACTATCTAGGTCTATTATAAACACATTGATGTACGTCTCTTATAACGTCTGTGGTATTCAGTGGTATTACATCATAGCCCGAAAGTGAATGCAAATAAAATTGCTGGTGATCTGTTAATGCCAGTCTGATCAGTCCTTAGGTGTTAGGTAGGGTTCCTAACACCTTCATCCAAAAGCACCTATAGGAATCCAGATAAACCATCTAGCTCTATTATAAACACATCAATTCACATGCGGCGTGTTTCCATCTTGTGATGAATGCAAGAGTTTGTCAAAGGTAGAGTTGATCAGTAATAATAACAATCAGGATATATAAATGTATTGATGCATTCTATAAAACAGAAATGTGCTTTTATACTACCCCAATTCCCTGGTTAATGGATACCCCAATATATCAACCCATAGGTTTGTATGAAACACAAATATACAAATATTTCTAAAAGATTTTTATTTTGTACTTCTGACTTCAAGGGAAATTGTTGTATTTTTATGTTCGCATTTTTGAATTTTTGTGATTATAATAGTTTCTCTTGACTCTATATGCTATTATTGGAGATTAGGCAACATCAGTATTCCAATCCAAACTCCACTGGTAACAGCTTAACAGAAAAAATACCTTAAAATAAACACTATGTTTCTAAAAGAAACACATTTTACACATTGATGTCAGTAAAGTACAGCAAAAAAGTGTAAGTTGTCAAGTACTTTGATGTCTAATAATACTGGACCATTTTAATACACTTTTAAAATAGAACCCTTTAGAATCAGAGAAATAATGGTAACCAAACAGGAGATATTTTATTTAGGAGTCTGGAAGCTACTGTTCATGCCTCAAAGGCCATTAACCTTATACTAGAGACATCTACAGTGGGAGGCATTGACTTATATTGTTGAATGCTCTTATATGCAACTTTTTCACTGTTGTAATATTTTTTAACATCTTTATATTTTTCATATGCTTTATGATATAAAAAAAGACAGAGCAATTATCTATTTTCAATTTAGATTTTGTTATGCATGTCATGAAATGCTCAAGTGGGAAGTTTTATTTAAGGGAAATTACAGGTTCTATAAAATGCACATCATAAATCCACTTTGAAAATAACGAAGCATGGACCAGCCAGCACAATTTTACACAAGCTAATTAAAGTACATAAGAAGCCATACTGCTGTACACATTTGGCTAAAAATCCACATGACTACCTGCACAAAAAGTACATAAAAATATTCAGGCAATCTGTAAAAAACTTCTATTAAAATTCAGCATGTATCCATGCAGTTTTATAGTTTTTTGATAAAATGAAGAGCATAAACTGTTTTAGGGGAAAAGCTTAAAAATCAATCTTTGCTGCTCACTTCAAATAGTCACAGGTTGCTTTAAATTTTGGATTATGTTCTGTGATTGGTTGCTATGGACAAAAAAACATTTTTTAGACAAGTTTCAGAAATCTGCCCCACTGTCTAAGGCTAATCCAGTATACAGGTGCATCTCAATAAATTAGAATATCTTTGAAACGTTCATTCATTTCAGTAATTCAGTAATACAATTCATAGTCAGCGTCTTCCATGATTGTGTGTCCTACTGAACCAGACTGAGGGACCATTTAAAGGCTTAGGAAACCTTGGCAGGTGACACACTGAATTTGCAATACTGAACTTTTTTACAATATTCAAATTTTCTTAGATTTGGGTTTTCATTACCTGTAATCCATAATCAACATTTACAGAAATAAAACATTTGAAATAGAACACTCTGTGTGTAAAGAATCTAGAAAATATAGGAGGTCACTTTTTTAATTTAATTACTGAAAGAAATAAACGTTTCAAAGATATTCTAATTTATTGAGATGCACCTGTAAGACGTAAATTAGACAGTGTATCATTGTTTTACTCTACATGTTTAATATGTAACACCTATGAGTGATAGTCCAGTTGAAGTATACCTCCTGATGATCTTACATTAACCTAAAACTGGCTTTATACATTAGCTGTGTATCAATAGAACCAGTTAAAATTGGTGGGTTTGGCTGACACACATCTAATGTTATGACCAGTTTGAGAAATGTAGGACCGAATAATGTGTATTGGGGTCTCCTAATACGACTGGGCAGTTAGATTTTAACTTCCTAGTCATTTTGTTATTAGGGAGACAAGGTGCTGCTATAGAAATCTGCCGCTGCTGCCCCCTCTCTGACAGCTTGTTACACTTGTTCAATACACATGCACCAAGTGTGCATGTATATGAGGAAATCGAGTGAGATAGTTTTTGGCCAAATTAGTATTAATTTGATTTAATAGGGGCTATTCAGGAATAGAAAACATGGCTGCTTTCTTATTCTCAGGAAGTGACATCACATACATTGGTGACATGAATATGCTGCAGATCAGTCCCATTTACTTGATTAGGACTGAACTGTAGCATTGCCAACAGGCATGATGTCACTTCCTAAGAAGAAGAAAGCAGCCATGTTTTCTAAGCCTGGATAACCACTTTAATTTCATCCTATCTTATTATTCTTACCCCTGTCCAGATACTATCCTTTGCTATGCCTGCAGCTAGATATAAAGTTACTTATATATAAATCATGGTATGAAACTGATTATTCATTTATTTTATGATACATTTTTTATAAAGCATGCATTCTGAGTGAAAATGATTTATTATCATAATAAGAATTTTACAATTTTTAACAATATTTTGAAAGATGTTTTTAGTAATGTTCCTTGGTGTCTCATGAAAATGTTATTTAGAGAAAAAATAACTTGTAAACAGCAGTCTACTTAAGACACTTCTTTTATGGCAATGTCAAGGTTGGGTTGGATGGGTTCAGGTGCAAAAAACTATGCTTTTAAGCATAACACAGAAAATAACAAAGTGTCTGTGTATGGTAATATGCTCATTGTGCTAGCTATATGGCTTTTCTTGTAAAAGGAACAAACTAACTGAAACAAAAGATACACCTGGATCCAGAGATTTCATGGCACATAGAAATTTAAAGTCTAACATTCTACACAACAGTAAATATTTTCTTGGAACTTTATGGGTTTTTTTGAGGTCAGCAAAGCAGTTGATAGCTTGATCTAAATATTCCATATAATGTACATGGTATTGCCACATCAGATCACGACACAGAATACCATGAACCTCTATTAATAAAAAGAGGCACCATATGGTTCTTTCAGGCTGTGGTTCTAGGGATGTGCAAATGCAATTTTTTCATGTCTCCCATAATCCATAAGAAACAAAACCCTCTGAAAAAAATCAGTTGCACACAGAGGTAGTAAATATGCCCATAGCAAGCTATTGACACCACTTTATAGATTCATACCAGTTGTGTCCATAATATGTCCCGGGACATAGAGCCTAACAGACAGCTTTCTATGGTTGATTAAACATTGAGAATCCATCTTGTCCTATTGATGATCAATTAGTCTATTTTTGCATGTACCATTCCCTCTATACTTCTATGTGTGCTGTTTTCAAAAAAATGAAATGAAAATGAATTCTGTTTCAAGTTTGCCCAATGCTGCGGCAAAACCATGCAAAATGTGATAACATCTTAAAGGGGATGTATCACCTTAGAGTTTTTCTGTTTGCTTTACTAATTAAAACCAGATACTGAAATGTATTTTTTTCTGTAGCCTGTTTTTATGATTGTTGATTTTTTATTTATTTAATTTACTTTGTTAATAGCACAGTAGAGATGTGCATTACAGCAACCACATGGACCATATGAGCCTATGATCTGGAGATGACTCATTAGAGCAGATTTATGAAAATTGTCTAAAACTGTCGCAGGGAATGTCATTGTCATCAAACTTTGAGGCTACAGTTTGATCATGTACCACCATGAATGTCAAAGCATTATAATATTGAGACCCAATCACAGAGAGAGAAAGAAGGAGGAGGAGGATGCTGCGGAGCCCAGGAAAGGTAAGCAATTTTTTAAACATTTTTACACATCTTCCCTGTCCTTTGGTTATTATACTCTGGGGCCTTAAAAGACCCCTGACTATAATAACCAACTTTACCCCGTACTTCTGATTAGCCCTTCACTATTCACATACAATAGACTCTATAGGCTCATTACAGAGTATGGTTTGCTAAACAAAAAAACATTCATTTAGTGCCAGGCCAGAAGCGTTTCAGACTTATGGGAAGGTGATGTTAAATGCCATATGTTATAACAGAGGTATGTATTGGTGCAGTCCTGAATGCAAAACACACTAAACTTTAAACAACATTCACACAAATACAGATTAACCACTTCTGTATTGCCAACAGACTGTATGCATTTGAATGGTCCATTCCTAACTGTGCAAGGATGTACCCATACGTCCTACAGAGTTAGCCTCACGGTGCCTCCTCCGCTGCTCATTGCTCAGGTCTATCTATAGACAGGAGAGACCTGGAGCTTCACCCAGAGACCAATCAATGTGGTATCCAGGCATGTGGACTCTGTAACAGTCAGTCTCAGTGCTCAATGTACAATTTGTCATAAAATGACACTTTTCCATGCATGGCATATCCCTTTCCTCACAACATGAAGTGACCTGGACTTCCCCCCTCCAGAGCTTCATTATCTTCTGTCTCTAGACAGCTGAGATAACAGAGTTTTACACTGAGACAGAGGTAAGTTACAGCTCTGACAGTCAGTCACAGCTCTCACAAAAAGGATGGTCAGTAAATAAACTTTTATAATGTTTCACAGCCTTAAAATAGTGAGATCAGTATGCAATGTAACAGAATGTAAGGCTAGGTTCATACTGCCATTTCCCAGTCTGTTGTTCTGACCTGTCACAGGATCAGAACAATGGACTGAAATGTTGACATATTGTTGGGTACAGGCAAAGCAACTTCAGGTTGCATATGTCATTATTCATTCTAATGTTAAAACAAAAATTTACCCTTTCTTTAGTCTGGTTTATTTATTAAAGGTAAAGTCATGTCTGGAAGAACATTAGAGTGAATGATGATGAATGTGAATGGGCGTCCCCTGTGCTCAAAGAAGACGCTCTGCTAAAGATCCAGCGCCGCCTCGCTCTTCTTCTGCTGACGCCTCTCCGCCGCCCAGTCTCTGTTCGGGATCCAAATCTACATGAAAATGGCTGGCTGGACATGTGCAGTCGGCACTGTCCAACGCGAAATGGCAAAGCCAACTGAGCATGCACAGGATTTGAATCCCGAACAGAGACTCGGCGGTTGATGACACAGCGGAGAGGCGTCAGCAGAAGAAGAGAGAGGCGGTTTTGAATCTTCAGAAGAGCGTCTTCTTTGAGCACAGGGAACGCCCTCTGCGCTTTCTGAAGACTCATTTGCATAAAGAAGAAAAAGGAAAATTCTAAGGAACGGCTGCGTGGAGCAGAAAAATAAAGGTAGGAGAAGAATAGCCTTTCTAAAGGCTATTCCGACTTGTTAGTGAAAAATTGGTTTCCCAATGATAGAATCCCTTTAAATAGGCTGCCATTTCAAGTCTTCTTATAGGAAGACGCTGCGTTTTAAAGTACCTGCAAAGTGGATGAGATTCTGGTTAATCCCATTCCCACATTGCAGAAAAAAATCTGCAGCAGAAGGCTGCGATTTCAAAACTGCAAGTGTTTTTGCAAATTGCAGCATGTCAATTATGTCTACGGAAATGCTGGAGTTTTCTGTATAGGTATAATAGAAACAAAGTCCACAGAGGAAAACTCTGAGGACTTTCTGTGAAAAACACTGAGGAAAAAAAACGCGATGCATTTCTGCTGCAGTCTTTTTTACAGCGTTTTTTGGCAGAGATTCGCTACATGGGGCCTTAAACTATATAGCAGAGGCAGGAAGCTATCATGGACATCATACATCCACAAAATTTGCACATGTGGATAAGGCCTAAAGTAGTGAACTAAGTCAATAAAGTAAATTACAAATCTATTCTCCCAATGCCCCCTCCCCACAATAGTAAAAAGAAAAAAAAAAAAATCAAATCAAAACAGTTACGCTTTAATGCAATGCAAATTATGGTAACTAATACTCCAATGAAACTGACTTTAAAAATTCCCCTCACAATAATTCCCAACACATGTGTTTTAATGTCATTATTTGTAGTCAAGGAATCACCTCAAGATTAATTTAAGAAATATATGCAAAAGGATACAGAATCCCCAATGTTTACTATTAGGGTATATTCAAATTTGGAATGGCAAAGGAAATTACTGTAGCACAAAGCTTGCAGGAATTATTCATAAGAGAGTCTGAAGCATTCCCTAAAGAATAATTAAAATGGGAAAATCATTTTTTCCTTTGGAGTTTTCCATTGAATAAACCAGATTCCAAACCTAAGGTATAGTCCTTACCTAATTTAATTAAAATCGCCAAAGAGTATTGTGCCTTAATTTCATATGCAAGAATGTAGTTTCAATGTAGTTTTCAATACATTTTGTTTAGTAAAAAATAATTGATGTTGTGGACAGGACTGTGTTTTCTTTTAGAAGCACCATTTTAGTGCTTTTAGCTTACACCAGAAGCTTAATCCTATGCCAACCAACTCAAAGCTATGTGGACCTAATTTCACAATACTGCTACATAGTCATCTATGTTTCATTGGATCCATTAGTTCAAAAATACAAGGGAAAATGGACCAAAAAATGTAACATCCAGCTTACATATACCTTGGTCTTCACCACTGAGGCCTTGCTAAAATAACATTACTTATCATTATCCTATTCATTATCTTTGCTCATTGAATTCATTAGGCACATAACTAGAAGACACTAGTGTCCACTGCTTTTAAAAGGGTTCTCAGAATTTATATTGGTGGACTATCCTAATAGAAAATTGACATCTAGAATTTCACTGTGGCTTATTCTTCATTTTAATAAATAGCATTTTGTTAACTTAGTTCATGCTCTATTTTATTGTCTTTAGATACAATGTTACACCTGTTGTAAGGTAACTTATTTTAAGCTATTATTACATATCAATATTTTGTAGTACAACACCATTATCAGTTGTTATGTTACAAGTAACGGCTGAACCCAAAATTAATAAAGCATGTATGTAATATTCAACATATCTGATATTTCCCAGAATGTGTGGAAGCAAAATGAAAACAAAAATGTCCTATGAAGACCTCCAAAAGATGTCATCCCCCAATGATCCATAACTATAGGCCATTATGTTAACCCCTAAGACACAATTTTTTTTTGTGTTGTCAAATGTGTCAAATGTTGCCAGGTCAGAGGGCCATAGTTTTTTGTTTTTTTTACTTTCTCACTACTGTGATGGCTTATTTTGTTTAGTACAGCTGTTTTCATTGCTACTATTGTGAGGTTGTGGGGTACAGACACCTTTTTAAATTACTTTTTACACCATTTGTTTAGCGACAAGGTGACCAAAAGCAGCAATTCTAGCACTTTTGGTGCATATTAATAAGATTACATAATCCATTTCATTTAGAGCACGGATCAGGATTTTATATTTCTCAGACATTTTATTTTAAATTTTTTTTATCGTCTAGGGCAATTTATACACTGGAATACTTTAATTTTTAAATACTAAAGCTGACAGTCATATTATTAGACAAACTTTGGCAGGATTTAATGTGTTTACCAATATGTTGTGGAAGAGTGAAGAAATCAGGTGATACCTTTTAGAGGCTGAGTATATTTGATAGTAAGCTTTCGAGAGTCTAGCTCTCTTCTTCAGGCATACCTTCATATGTCTGAAGAAGAGAGCTAGACTCTCAAAAGCTTAATATCAAATATACTCTGTTAGCCTCTAAAAGGTATTGCCTGATTTCTTTTCTTTTCCACTACTTTCTATGGCTTACATGGTACAACGTTATACTACTATCAATATGTTGGACATGGGGGCTTTCAATAGGCCCGTCACTGTGAATACAACCAATAAGCACCATTCAGTTGTATTTTGGGATGCTGTTGTGGATGACAGTGCCTCCTTAGATGTCCATGCCATTGTGATACTGTGATATTATGGAGGTTGTCCACCTTCCCATGTCATAATAGTGCTTCATGGGGTGGGCAGGAAGGCATCAAAGACAGCATATAGCTTAATATATATATATATATATATATATATATATATATATATATATATTTGTTTACTGAATGATAGTGATGGATGCCTTTCAAGGATTGCAACCATTGGCCATTGTTTATTCCAAGCTGTGTGCTTTGGCAACAATAGAAATAAAACATGCCAAACCTTGCAGACAGTTTATCTACTGTGTATCGCCAAAGTGTACATATAGCTGCTTTTGAGCATATTGACTGCATAAATTTTTTTTAGCTCTTTCCCTTACACACTGCCCAGGTTAGAAAAACACTAGCCCCTTTTCCTCAATAGGGGTACATGTGAAACCCTATACATTTAACCTTTACAGATTTTTTGACTAGATGACATAAGATTGTGTCAATCCTGAGAAATTTGACTTTGAGATATTTTTGACACATCTTAAAAATTTGACACAGTCAGCCTGGTGTTACAGTATTCCATTTCATTTGTCCACTATTAAAAGGGGTTTTCTTGGTCACCAATCAGAGACTGAAGATTTCAGGTAAGAGTTGTGGCCTCTTCACTTAGTACCAAGCACAGCACAACTCACATTTTGAAATGTTCCATACAATCTAAATATTTTCTAAAAAAAAAAAAAAAACACTATTAAACAGTTCATAGACATTCTGCTTTCCCAGATAATGGATTTTATAGATGCCTTGCCACAGCTTTTTGAGGTTCAGTTGCACACAGTAATTCGGGTTCAGCACAAATATATATCATCCGGCATGTGTGATGGCACCCTTAATGACTAGCAGTCAAGAAAAAAAACAGGTCTAATGATTTTCAAGTCAGATGATTCCCATATGTTATGTAATTATAGCCAACTTTCTTTTTTTCCTGTTTCTTTTTACATACAGTACATATATATAGCTCTTCTATACCATATGGCAACTTTTCCTTCTATTCAAAATTGCTTGTGTGATGCAGCTGAAATGTCATTGTCAGAATTATCAAGCAAGATAGTATACAAATGGAGGCATTCTGGCTACAAAGTAGTTTTATTGTTTTATTTTATATTTTTAATCTATCAACAACATATCACTATGGGTGAACTGACTTGTACCAAGCAGGGTTTGACCTGAATATTCAAAATTTTAAGTTTTATTATGAAACCAAGCAAATGGAGATTTGTCTCCTGTGATGTCATGTGCCTGGGGTCATTAATGTTGCCTGAGATTGGGCCACCTGTAGTCAAATGGGCACTATGACATCATGACGCTTGGCATGCCAGTGTCACTGCTGGTGCCGAATCAAAGGCCTCAGTTGTAACCCCAAGCACATGACATCACAGGAGAGCGACAGACATCACCAAGGAGGTGGAGACAGAGCACGAGATGCCGCCAGGAAGCCCAAAAGAGGAAATGGAAGGTGAGTAGATAGGATTCTAGTAGTCCTGAGAATGTTCTGTGTTTTAAGGCATTTTAAGGTGTGGTTTGTTCCAAACTTGTTCAAAACAAAATGAATCTTGGATCCAAGCTACCCGAACCCAAAACAAACTGAATCTTGAAAGATACGCCCATCTCTACATATTACATAGCACATATATTTTTTATCACTAACAGTTTATATTGTTACTGGAACTCAAATTTTCCAATCTTACACACATTATAGAGTTAGTTTCACATGAAGCCCATTGATCTGATCTTATCCTATTGGAATATTTTTCATGGGAGGGAAACTAGAATATGAAGCAGAAACCCGGTGTAACATGATGGCTCACAGATTAGCACTGTCTTGCAGCCCTGGGGTTTTATGTTCAGGCTTCACCAATGGCAAAATATGCATGGACTTTGTTGGATATTCTGGTTTCCTGCCATGCTCCAAAAACATACTGGTTATTATGCTTAGGGTGGACTCAAATCTCTGTACATTATCTCTGGTCCATTGTAGGATGAGAAAAACGGTTAAACAATAAAAAGGATGAGTCTAATGATGGATAACAATGGATTCCAAGGAACCATATTGACTAAATGAGGTACTTCAGGTATCTGTTATTTTCTCACTGACATCGCTGGACAAATTTGGGATTACAAGACAATTTCATAAAGACTCTATGCCAGATGGAGGCCAATGCAGATGTTAACATAGCCATATTATGGAATTTACCTTAGAACTTGTTTCATAAATGATAAATAGATGAACACATAAAGGAAAAAACATCAAAAACCAAGTATTTTTTGCAAGTGCTGGCCAACACCATGCAAATGCAGAGTCTGAATATCTATTACATATATATTTGACTTTGTAAACATTTCAGATCTATTCAGATTTTTAAGCATTTAATTTACAATTATTTTTTTCATCTAAAAAATAAAAGAAATACAACAATGAAGGTAAATATTTATGCCTTACCACTTCAAGGTCCTCATAGACAAAAAGCAAAGGCTTCTGTTGAAGGTATTATTTTATTGTAGAAGTTGACCACAGCAAAACTTCATTCATTCTAATGTCAAGTCAGGTACTCTCTTCAATATCCTGAAATTAATAAATATAGTATGTTTACAATGCAGGTGTCCAAAACAATGAGTATAGAAAATGTGAAAAATAAATTCCATTGTCTAGGAACCTTGTGGGGGATAAAGAATGTTTTATGCCTCTAATTCAATTTCTTATGCCACAAACTTTATTAGTCCTTCACCTGTTATAGAAGGAATGTATAACATGCATTGTTAGGGAGTTCAGTGAAATGAATGCACAAGTAACAGTAGGACTTGAGTGCTGTAATCCATACCAACTAGTCATTATGACTTTACATTGTTATTTAGAATGTCTGGTACATAATTCTAACTATTATTTCCAGTAGGCACTGTACTTTAGTTCATAGTGTGTCAGATAAAAGATAGTTTTTTGTTTTATTGGCAGTATCTACATCTCTAGTTTTCGATCAGAAGTTTGATATGTTGAAACCTTCTAAAGTAGTAAAAGCTGCTGATTTACTTAGATCTTATGATGTTATGTCTCTTATGGCAATAAAGTATACACTGAACATGTATTGTATAGAAAAGTTGAAGCCCAACATTTACAATATGTTCCTCTCTATGACAGCAATTACAGTGGTCAATCTTTTATGATATCCAAGAGAATGTAAATTACTACAAATGTACAAAACCTTGATACATTTGTCATTGAAAAGTTTCATTACCTTTTAATAATATCCATATATACATTCAGCTTTAGGTGAAGGCACCGCAGATGGAAATGCAGTGGAAAAAAACACAGCGAAAAAGCACAGCGTTTTTCATAGAGTTTTTGCAGCATTTTTTTTTCAGCATTTTTTCTTCCCCTATGATATACTATATATAGGGAAAGCACTTGTGATGCCACAGCTAAAACTGACATGCTACATTTTTCAAAAATGCACTCATTTTTAAAGCACAGTTTTTCTGGAGCTTTTTTTCCCTTACAATATGTGGATGAAATTAAAATTTTCCTGGTACAGTAAAATGCAGAGTTTTTTTTCTGCTGCCTTTCCCATTTCTGGAAGGTGGGGCCTTAGCCTTAGGCTAGATTCACACAACCAAGTTTCACCCATGAATTACCAACCTGAACTTCATACTGGGAGCAGGACTCCTAGCACCATAGTTATATATGATGCTAGGAGTCACTGCCTCCCAGCAACATACTGTACTGTACTGTAAAACCGTTCAGGCCGATAAATCCAGCCAACACACAGACCTACTCGATCATGTGAATCTAGGGTTAGTGTTGCATCTGCTTTCAAAATCTCAGTGTGTCAGGACAAATAGCTTTTATTTTTCTCAAAATAAGAAAAACACTCAATGGCCCTAGACTTTGTTCTTCAAAAAATCGAGTGATACAGAACCTGATCTGGCTTTAATAGTCCAAATGTCAGATTCATGGGATAAAATTATTATTATTATTATTATAAGTAGTAGTATTTTAACTTTTTTCTTATAATAGGGACCTGTTAACTGTCCATACATAACATCTATGTTAGCAAAAACATGTATGCACATAAATTCTTAGACACATTTTCCCTTTTCATTACATTGTACTATTCCTCTTTTAGGCCCCACATAGCGGGCCGCAGCAAAAAAGCACTGTGGGAAAAACCACTGCAGCAACGCATCGTGGTTTTTCCTGCATCTCTTTTCAAAGAAAGTGACTTTCTGCTTCCATTATACTTATAGGGACATTGTTTCTGTAGGTATAATTGACATGCTGCGATTTCCAAAACCACAACGGTTTTGGAATTCGCAGCATTTCCACTGCGCATATTTTTCTGCCATGTGTGGATGGAATTTGCTTGAATCCCATCCACTTTGCAGTGAGTGTAAACTCCACAGTTTACGCCACGTGAGACCCCGGGCTTAAACTTCTGCCAATGTGTGAATAATTTTAAAATCTAGGCATTAGCATTTTCCTCATCAATATATTGTGTCATAGTGTGGAGGAAAATACAGTGTCCCATCAACACGGGTATGCTCAGATATTAATTTATTCATATATTTCCAGGAGTAAGTTCAAAGGGACGGCTTAAAGTTCTAGGAAAATATGCTCTAGTATTTTTATTTAATAGGGAAGGAAAATATTTATTTAAATATTTGTCCAGAGTGTAAGCCCTCATTAAAACAAAGAAATAATATGCAACAATTTCTGTATGCACAAAACGCAAAGAAATAACAATATGCAATAAAAACAATGTAAACATAGGGACCAATTTATCATACCTTGTATGCCTTTTTCCTGCAGTACAAGGCATGACAAAAATCCTAATTTTTGTCGCACACCATTTTTGTGCAAAATTGTGGCTTTTTGGTATTTTCCACCACACTTGGCACTTTTGGTGGGAATCAGGAAACTTGTTCAAGTTATAAGTTTAAACCTGTGCCAGACCCTGACAGAGCTTCTAATCTGAACACATCCCATGCCAGCAAAGAAATGGTTTAAAACTGGCATAAAAAAAAGGGGCAAAAGAAATGCAGTTTATTTACAATAATTTTTTATTAACTATTTTTTACTTTTTACTTAATCTCATGACCTTAAACAATTTCAATAAAATAGGTCGAAAAATTTATATAGGTAACATAAATAACATAAAATAAAAATGATAAATGAAAATTAAAGTGAAAGTATAAAGTAAATATAAAAGCATAATAAACGTATATTTTATGTCCAAAATCGGCAGACAAAAATGTCCTGCAAGTCAGACTTTTTTGTGCCGAGTAGTTTCATTTCAAAAGAACGGACACCTGATGGATCCCATTATAGTCTGTGTGTGATCGCCATTGTATCAGTCCACTTATCTGTTATTCTGGTCCTCTGATGGACAGGAACAACGGATAGACCAATGCTAGTGTGAACCTAGTGTAACATGAAATAAAAAGGCTAGCACAATAACACAAGCAAAATATTGAACCAGGATATTCAGACAAAGAAGTCAGAGCCTGCAATTTTGGTAGTGTTTGTGACCAACTGGACCAACTGAATAGTTAAACTCCATTTAACTTGATGTAGTCATGAAGTAAGGGAAGTGGAGAAAAAAAAGAAAAGTTAAAGAAAAAGGAAGGGCTTTCCCAAAGGGGTGGTAATAGGGACCTGTGAAAATGGTATATTATATAGAGCAGGGGTCGGCAACCCCCCGACACGTGTGCCAAGAGTAGCACGCGAGGCATATTTCCCTGGCACGGCGACCTGAGTCCTCACCCAGCAGTTTTGATCGGACCAAACACGACCGAAATGAAACTGCCGTTATTATACCCGTGGGTCTCTTCAGACCCCCGAGTATAATAAGCGTAGGCTTAGGAGAGGTGATGAAACATAAAACAACAATATTACTCACCTTTCCTGCTCTCTGCAGCCACTCTGTGCTCTGCAGACGCTTCTGCCTGACGTAAGAGACCGCTGACAGGACCTCTGGGATCACGTCCAATGTCATTACACATAATGACGTGACGTGACCACTGAGACCCAATCAGCGGTCACTGACTACAGGCAGAAGCTCCCAAAGAGAACACAGCGGCTGCAGAGCACAGGAAAGGTGAGTGACATTGTTTTTTATGTTTGTCACTTCTCTTGGTCCTCCACTTTTTATACTCTGGGGCCTGAAGAGACCCCACAGTATAATAATAGCTAGTGAGCAGCGAAAATTATAAAAGTTAGAATGTTATACTGTGTGCAGGGACCGCTATGGGACATAATACCATGTGCAGGGGCCACTATGAGACATAATACCGTGTGCAGGGGCTGTTATGGGACATAATATGGTGTGCAGGGGCCACTATGGGACATAATATGGTGTGCAACGGCCGCTATGGGACATAATATTGTGTGCAGGGGCCACTATGGGACATTATTCTGTATAACGGAGTGTTTTCTGTATTAAGGATGTGTTTTTGCACAGAAAACTCAGGCATTTTTTTTTTGTACAAAAATGCACCATGTGAACGCAGTTTTACATCGATATAAAAGTTCCAGTGGCCTAAGAATATAGCTGCATCCAGATACACAGTGTGTTTCCACCATAAGGATGCTGCCATACGGTGCTCCTGGACACATACATTTACCACTAATTGGGGGCTACACATGGACTTTCATTGCTTCTAATCGGAAAGTACAGGAGCGTCCCAGGAAATAGCAGTAAACGCATGTGTCCTAAAGCATCTGGTGGCAGCACTTCTGTGTTATGGTTTGTGGTATATGACTTTAGTTTAGGGGTCGTCAGACTTACAATTATTGACTGGCACTCCGAGTACCTCATCTTTGAGGCGCGCCGAACAAAAAAGGTTGCCTACCCCTGATATAGAGAATAGGCACCTATCCGATGAGGACTAAAACCTCAAAAACTTATGTCTATCTGTTATTATAAAGATTAGTTTTTCCAGTTTAGCTGCCTATATCCTTCCAGGGTATTTTCTTCCAATGCGAAGTAGTGGTTTGTTCAGTGGCTACAAAAATAAGCAAGATCAATCTTTAAGAGTCTTTGGAGATATTTGTGAGGTTTTTTTTTATTAAGTAAGGCTTATCATGGATTTTTTAGTATATTGTGGTTTTAAACAGAATAAATATGGTGGTAGACCCATAGCCAAAGTCTTTTGCCAGAGACACAAGAAAACTGATGTTAATATATCGGCCACATAGTACATTGCGCTTTACATTGTTTAAACTTTTATCAAAAATAGAACAGTCTATTTATTTCTATGCACATTTAAGCTAACACTTTATAATATAATAAAATGTGAATTTATATCATACTTGACATAATTTTAGCTGGGATTCCAAAAGGTGAGACCATGAGGCAATTTTCAGATAAGCCTCAAAATGCCCTCTTTTTGTGACATGGGTGAAAAATGTTTTGGGACATGACTGGAAGCTTAAGTGCTCATGTCACATATAAAATGACTGCTATTCTGTTGGATGCCGAGGCATTCAGCCGGGCTCGGAGATTTGAAAGTTCTTTTGGGAGGTCACCCCTTTTTGTAAGGAGACTCCTACATTTTCAAAGAAAGTTGGCAAGTATTATATATAAAACATAGATTTTTTTAGAATTATAGTACACACTCATCTACATTCTGTTTGGTCTCTGATGTGTATAACTACAGTACATTGAATTTAGTGAATTATTTATGACCATATTCTTCAATGGCTCCTTAAAGTCATATATTTCTTCAAATGTTAGCCTTAAGTTTCCCTTTGTAGATGTCTTTTATTTATTACAGACATTTAAAAAATAAATACATGACAGAGAACCAGCAGTATGAAAACAATATGTTTCCTACCTGTCATTTCTTTGAGAAGGCTTTATTCCAGCAAGGCTTCTCCTGTGTCACATTTAATTGCCTTTGAAGTTCCTGCCATTTGAATCTGTCTTTTGAAACACGCATTTCATCATTATTTTTTAGCCTTGTTACATCAATCACCTCAACTGCTATAGAGGATTTTTTGGCCTGTGAAGTGATAATTTCTTCTACCACCACTAATGAGGCAAAACCGTGGTCTTCTGGGAGGTGAGATGTTTTACAGACAGCTGCAGATTAAGGTGCTGTACACAGTATTATACAATACCTTGTGTGCTTCTCACTATACTATCTCTTATTAAATCACAAGTGTGAAATCTGCCTCAACACCTCCAAACTGCACATTCTTTTTAATTATATAGTTGTTTGGAATCATTGGATGGTAGGGAACAGAAACACAGTTAAGAGAACTTTTAATAACTGCAGATCTACACACAAAGCAGTTGTCTTATGCTATGTTGTAACAGCAGGAAAGTTTCATAAAAAAGGTAGGAGACAACAACAGTGGAACACCATTAAAGGGAGTCTATCATTGCCGTTTTGCATTTTTAAATAAGCTTAAAGGGGTTTTCAAAAAAGGTCAGTTAGTGCTATTAATAAGTTAATAAGTGCAACCACATACCTTTAGCAGTGTTTTGAGTGATTTTTGGGGTTCTCTGTGAGCTCCTGGCATCTTCTGCATTTGTTTACATCCCTAACTTCCTGTTCCATGATGCCTTACTCCACCTCCCTATGTCACTCACTCACCCCCTCCCTTTCTCACACACTCCTCCTCCCTTTCTCACACATTCCCCCTCCCTCTCTCACACACTCCCCCTCCCTGTTTCCCTCAGCCTGAAGAGAATGCCGGCTACAGTGCAAGCGAGGTTCATTCGCGATTGCACACGCCAGCATCTCCCCAGTCTTTGCATGTCGGTATTTCACTATGGCGGCAGATGTAGCGAAGGTGATGCTTTGTGGAGACAGGAGCGACGTCACTTCCGGAAGTGACGTCACAACTCCACTCTGGACTGGAAGGAAAGGAAGAAAGGTGAGTATTGTGTGCCAGCATCCCAGCACACTGTGCATGTGTTCTGGCACTATTGTGTGTGCGTGGGGGGGGGGGCCAGCACAAGGAAAGAACAGCAGTCGGCCTTCAGAGGATGACGCGTCGGCCGGGTTCCAGAGGAAATGTTAAGTACAAAGAGGCTGTGTTTAGTATTGCAGCTCAGCTTAGATGGCACTGAGCTGCGATCAGACCATGTGATCAATGAACGTGATGTCTCATTGCCTGTTATGCAGAAGTGGTGATCAGGAAGTGCTGCTGCCACTTCATACAGCTGATCTGTGGGAGTTCCGGGTGTCAGACTCCCACAGATATTCAATTGTTGATTTACCCTAAAGGCAGGTCATCAATTTAAAAGTCCCACAAAATCCCTTTAATGTTTGCTACATATGTACATACACGCTATATTTATAAAGAAACATACACCACATTTACTGCTGGTTATTATTATTATTTTATGATTCAACACAATGCAAATCTTGAAAAATGAACACAAAATTTACTATTAGAGCCTTAAGAAATTATCTCGGAGGCTTACCTCTAAACTAATTGCTTTTCATATAGAAAAAAAAAACTTCAGGGAGCCAATTTTAATAGAAACATGCTCCCCTGTGTCTTCTCAAAATAAAACCTACTTTCAGCAATCAGATGCATTCCCTAACAACTCAAGGTTTATTCTTGAATATCTCACACTAATTTACTCTCTGATCATTTTCAGGGATAATTGTGTACTTTAGCTGCAAAAAAAGGAATAATATACAACAAACAATATATTTGCTGCCACAGTCATACATATGCATGTAAAATACAGCTGGGCCCGTAATCCTACAAAAAAAGGCTCATAGTGATTTTAGGCTAGGAGAGTTTTTAGATAAATGAAAGGTTTGGTGTATCTCTATATCCATTCAATTACTCCCTAGATACAAGTAATCCTTTACTTTTTATGTGCTTTGAGAACTGCATCTACACACTATAGTGTATTTATGTATTTGTCCAGTCTGCAGGGAAATGGATCCTGTTATTAGAAAATATATAATTAATATAACTAATGCATGTGGGAGAAGGTACATTAATATTATTAATACTGCAATTAGCTATAAATGATGCAAACCTTTGGTCGAAAGCAGGGAATGGGGTAAAGGGTTAAATAAAACTATACTCTTTTCTAATTCTGGAGTTCCCCAACAGTATCTACTTACTTACACGCTACATCACTTGCTTTAGAGGTCATGTGCCGTATATGCTGGCATCACTGCTGAAGCCAGTGTTTGCTGCAGATGTAATGACTGCAGGAAGTGACCAGCAACCAATGGCCACCATTGAAGTAGCCACACTGTAGCTGCCGGAGATTACAGAGGCAAGTATATGCTTTCTTTAATTTTATACCATTCCTTTTTGCAAATCTCAAATAGCTCATAAGGAGTACAGCAAAGAAAATTTGTTTCCTATACACTTTTCTTCAGAATTCAGCTTTTGGCGATTAAGTAATATTTGTGTATGTTCTTCACATTTGTAGAATACAGTGCAATCTATAGTATGACACTGAAAAATATAAACATTTAGAATAAACAGTGCCCTCCCCCTTTACAATCAAACCAATTTAGACGTACGATTGAAGCCATTGGCCATTTATCCCCATATAAAAAATTATGCGGGACACATTTTTCTTATTCCCTTGGATTCAAAAGTGAAGTCACCTTTGTGTTTCATTGAAGTTCAGATAAAAGGTTTTCTGACCTACAGTATATACTGAGGATTAAATTACTGTAATTTATAGGGATATCCTTATATACTGTACACCGGGAGTGTCATGACGTGACTAAACTCTTTTGTTGATCACTTACAACATCCAGTTTCACATGACTGGCTATAGTGTGAATAACATTTATTGTTACATACAGATGTAGCAGAGTTAACTCAACTTTATGCCAGGGGACAAATTGCTGCAGCGTAATATCTTATCACAGAAGACAACAGAAGCCAATAAAAAGTCATTTAAAACACATTAATGACTTTTCATTGGCTTTTTTGTCTTCTGTGATAAAATATTATGCTGCAGCAATGTGTCCCATGGCAGAAAGTCGTTTTAACTACATGTTGTAATGGTCTGTGCCCATTGTCATGCTCTCCTAGCAAACATGGCCATCAGGTTGCCTCTGGTTCACACTATGTGGCTTCTGACTGTCCATGATGCTGTGTATTTCCTTTTGTTGCAGCTCCTGTTCCAGGCCATTGGGCAGTCGTGCCCTTCCTCCCTGCAACCTGAAGGCCTAACAGTCTCATCTGTGGGCCTTCCTCAGCCAATCTGTTTAGTCTCTGCCTATTTATCCCTGCTCTGCCCTTAGCAACAGTGGCTGCTCAATGTATTGTTATCCTTGCATTCATTTTATCCTATGTCTGTCCTGTATGATATGTAGATTCTGAGTTCTACGTGTGTTGTGTACCGTGCATGCATTATGTTTTATTCTGGTGTCTGCCCAGTTTAGTTCTGTTGTGTATGTTTATATCTCCCTGTTACCTCTTGTCCTGTTCTCTGTCTGATTTTAGCCTGTTTACCTATCTTTCTTGGTTTTGGTCTGTGTACACTTTTTGCATTTTATCCTTTTTTCTGTGGTGCACTGTTCTTTACACTATAGTTTTGTCTGCATGTGCAGTTGCTACCAAACTGGGGCCACCTTTAGGATTTAGTGGCCTGGGGTTTGCAGCGAAGACCAGATCCTCTTATGGGGGTTAAAGGGTGAACACTGGGGAGTCTGCTGGGATAGTGCCCTTAGCGATGGCCCCAAGCCAAACCAGTTTGGTAGCACAGAGGGTCCTTAGTTTGCAGCCTGTGACACATCTATACGGCACAGTGAGACCCTTTTGATATACACACGTGGACAAAATTGTTGGTACCCCTCATTTAATGAAAGAAAAACCCACAATGGTCACAGAAATAACTTGAATCTGACAAAAGTAATAATATATAAAAATTCTATGTAAATGAACAAATGAAAGTCAGACATTGCTTTTCAACCATGCTTCAACAGAATTTTTTTAAAAAGAAAACTCATGAAACAGGCCTGGACAGAAATGATGGTACCCTTAACTTAATATTTATATCAAACCATTCCTGTAACTGTCAATGAGACTTCTGCACCTCTCAACAGGTATTTTGGCCCACTCCTCATGAGCAAACTGCTTCAAACTTCAGAATAGTCCAATGTTTTCCTCTTGGGTGTTGGGCCATTCTTGGGTGTTTTTATACCATTATACCATTATACCATTGGGTGTTTTGGGTCATTATCCTGTTGCAAGACCCATGACCTGCGACTGAGACGAAGCTTTCTGACACTGGGCAGCACATTTCTCTCTAGTATCCCTTGATAGTCTTGAGATTTCATTGTACCCTGCACAGATTCAAGACACCCTGTGCCAGATACAGTAAAGCAGCCCCGGAACATAACAGAGCCTCCTCCATGTTTCACAGTAGGGACAGTGTTCTTTTCAAGATATACTTCATTTTTCCATCTGTGAACATAGAGCTGATGTGCCTTGCCAAAAATTTCAATTTTTGTCTCATCTGTCCATAGGACATTCTCCCAGAAGCTTTGTGGCTTGTCAACATGTAGTTTGGCAAATTACTTTTGTCAGATTCAAGTTATTTCTGTGACCATTGTGGGTTTTTCTTTCATTAAACGAGGGGCACCAACAATTTTGTCCACATGTGTATATCAGGACAAAATACTGTCACCACTAAGATGGTTAGAGAAAATCTTTAAAACTCTGCACAATTTTTAATTATTTATATTAGTAAAAATGTTTAACTTTTAATTCTCTACAATTTTAAATATGGTTAGGTTCATGGGAATACCCCTTTAAGTTTTAAAACATGGACTTAAAGACCTGAGAATCTTGGGAAAGGAGCATGATATTTTATATAATAGAGCAGAAAATTAAATATGACATGAACTAAGAGACTCGTGTCACAAACAGCAACCAAGGACAGATTATTAGTGACATACTGGTCAAAGATCAAGAAAAAGAAGAAGGAAGGGGGTGACAAAAGTGATTATCGCTTTGACATTACACTTTTTCAGCTTATGACCCTAATTATCCCATAGGATGAACCTAACAGTCAAAAATGTCATTCTCGACAAGAAGTTTTCTAATCTGATCATGTCCATCATGTACATTTGTGTTTTTCCAACACGATTCTCCTTGACACAAGAATGAGAAAAAACAAATATTGATATTGATTATTATTGTATTCCTTCAGTCGGAAAACATCAAGGTCTACTTAAAGATCAGGGGATCCCTATAATATGGAATGAATTCCTTTTACTCTTACAAATTACTAGTTTAGGTTTAAAATATATATTGAAAATGTACAAAATTAATTTGTTATAAAATACTAGCAGAAGGACACGGCTTCGCACGGGTATATTTCATTTTTTGTTTGTGTAGTGGCCCCATAAGAATTGGCCAGTTTTGCACTTGACATCCAGTATGGCAGTCCAGTATAGGTACAGTCTATTTATGGCTGTGTTGTTATGGAAACCTGGTAAATTAAATGTGAACTTATATTGGCTGATATACGTCATATGACTGAATATTTAAGGACCTGCAAACTGCTATTGACTGATGCAGGTCAAAAATAGCTTGGTTGTTATGGAAACCTGATGTAAAGCTGTGTGTATGTCAAGACTGAAGAACCTGCAATTTTCCATTGGTCCATAAGCGTCATGTGATCATGTGTATCTCAGTTTGGATATCAGTGAAAAACCTGCGATCGGTTGTTATGGAAAACCTGGAGTAAAGCTGTGTGTATGTGACCTTGTGTAACAGTGTCATCCACAGTGCCCTGCGCCTTTAAAGCTGACCTACAGCAGTGAAGAAAAAGGCTGGGTTGTTATGGAAACCTGGAGTGCAGCTGTGTGCATGTGGCTGACAATGCCTTGTCAGATTGGAGATGGGCTGAGAGTTTTCATTAGCTCGAGCAGCAGCCATGCGTTTTGCTGCAGGAGGCATGAGTAGTTTAAAAGCGTTTCAATTTATAAGAATGCTGAAATCCAGTAGGACACTCCAGTATAGGTACAGTCTATTTATGGCTGTGTTGTTATGGAAACCTGGTAAATTAAATGTGAACTTATATTGTCTGATACATGTGATATGACTGAATATTTAAGGACCTGCGAACTGCTATTGACTAATACAGGTCATAAATAGCTTGGTTGCTATGGAAACCTGCTGTAAATCTGTGTGCCTGTGGAGACTAAGCACCTTTGAGTTTTTATTAGCTGATAAGAGACATGTGACCGTGTGTATGGCAGTTGGAATATGAGTGAAAGACTTGCAGGCTTGTATTGGTTAATGCAGGTAATTTTTTGGGAATACTGTATCTCAGGAAAGGTAAGTCCTAGAGAGCTGAGACCTGGTGAGGTGACGATCGCTCTAGTCGTTTGGTCGCGCATAAAGAACAGACAGATAGACAGACAGAATCATTTTTATATATATAAGAGATACATACAGAATGATGCAACAAAGGAATAATTTAATGCATGAATATAGAAATGCAGATTTAATTATATTAAAATCTGGCTAGATTTGTTAACAATATAGGATTCCTTAACTGTTTTATAGCCCAAAGCCAAGTGTTGTTTGTTTTTTTTAATCATTAGAAATTTTGTTATTTAAAGTTGCAATGTATAGCCATTCATTATGTAGTTATTATTTTGGTGAAAATAGAAATAAGAACCAAATATACATTTTAGTATTTTTTTTATAGTCTGTAGTAAGATAGCTTGTTAAATGAATGACATTTACGAACTGTATTTCTCTAAAGGGATTAGGAACCTTTAAAGGGAACCTTAAAATGGAAAAACAACACAATCTGTTAGCAGCATGTTATAGAACAAAAGGGGTTGATATAGAATTTTATGGGAAATATTTAGTACAACATGTATTTTATTAATTTATATATCTGGTTAGAAACACTCATCTAGTCATGTGGGTGATCTTAAATAGTGATTGACAACCCTCCATATACAATACATTGGAGGAGTGTAAGAAGGAAGGGAGTAATAGTCAGTCACTGTTGGGCCCCTGGTAGCTGTAGTCAGCTCCACTAAACCTCCAGTACTTCACAGGAACTGGTGCAATGACAATGAATGGGCTTGCAGTGTGGATAGTGGTGGTAGTAGTTTCCCCCATTAGTAAGTTTTTCACCTGATGGTGGTTAGGGTGCCATTAATTTTGGTGCAGGATTGAGGACTCAGAAGACAATGACAAATGATGTAGAAATCTTCCACAAAAATGGGCACACATGTTAGGATAAGACTAGGATGGAGTTGAGGGTTTTAGATCAGAGTTTCTCAACCTTTTCAAGTTAAGTACCCCCAAGTGAGAAAACATTAAGTCACACTATTTGTTATACTTATTCACTTCCTTAGATCATATTTAGATAATTCCCCATGGGGTTAGTCAGGGTCATAGTTTCTATTAAGCACACAAGTCCCAAAAAAGTGAGAAGAGCTGATAGCTCATATCTGTCTTGACTGCGATACTGATACTGGCCCTGACCTGTAGCTGACATTGCTTGATCAACCTAACTATGGCGCTTCAAATAACTGCTACCCTCCTGAGTCTCCTCTCTCGAGGAGAGAGGGACTGACTCATCTCTTACCCCTCACTTGAATGATCTAAGGTTGAGGGGTGTACCATCTATCTTTCTTATTGGTATACTCAACTTAAAGTCACATCACGTCTAGCACATCAAATAGCATAGAAACATGGTAAAGTAGAGGAACATAATTAAATACTGCTGAAGTCCTTTAGCAGTAATCCCATGTGCTCTGCACATACAGAGATAGCTGTCACTGATAGGGCGACTCCATGACTTCATAAGTTTCTAAGCACAGAAAGAACAGAGATATACATGAATAACTTACAGGCTACACTAAATAATGTAGTAAATATCAATCTTCTCAGCATATTCTCCTGCTCTAGCTAGAAAAGGGTGTTAACAGTGCTTGTGACAACTATCAAACATAAATAAAGCAAAACTACTATTAAAATATAACCTTTATTCAACTCAGTAAAATTTGTCGGTATAGACTTGATCAACATGTGTAAACGCCAAAAAAATAAAAAAGTGTACAATAGGAAATAATGGCTGGCCGATGTATATCTGGTGTAGAATGGTCCAAAATATCCTAAGACCCCTCAGATACAGAAATGTAACCACCTCCACATGTACCGGATAACTACCCCACCTTTTCTTTTTTGTATATGTGGCCAAAGTAGTGTGATAACCACTGTATTAGGGTTCCATAATTTAATTTACCTCTTGATATATCAATGAGGACATCAAAATTTGTCAGAGTCACTAGTGATATAGATATATCAATGACAGATATATCCACCAGTAATTTAAACAAGAGGTAAGTATAATGTACACCTCAAATATATACAACCTATCCCCTTATAATGAAATATCGGCTTGATAATAATAATAGTGATGGATCCTATATTATGCCAATCCCAAACAGACACAAAATGCACATGATCAATATTACTCTTGCTACTATATCAGGTAACTAAAGACTAAAGAATACTATAGTACAGTGTCCAGGGATCAGCCATAAAGACAAACTAGTCTAGTAGTGCATTGGTGGTGGTGTGGTCCAGTTTACAGTTTGCCACATTCCTATCCATTCATAGCCACATATACAAAAAGAAAAGGGGGGTAGTTATCAGGTACATGTGGAGGTGATTACATTTCTGTATCTGAGGGTTCCTAGGATATTTTGGACCATTCTACCCCAGATATACATCGGCCAGCCATTATTTCCTATTATACACTTTTTTTTTTTGGAGTATTTACGCATGTTGATCAAGTCTATACCGACAATTTTTACTGAGTTGAATAAAGGTTATATTTTAATAGTAGTTGTGCTTTAGTTATGTTTGATAATTCTCCTGCTCTGTAACATGTTACATGCAGGTAAGCATTTACATTGCATGAACAGGAAGTATTCCATATCAAAACTAAATGTGTCATTGCCCTGTGCACTGTGATAACTGTCTTAAAATGCTCAATAGGCCTATGGAAATCCACCATTAAAAAAAAAAACAAAAAAACTATAAACGAGACCATGACAAATCCAGAGCCAAATACCACAAAAAAGATATCAATGATAATTCTATTGATAAGGCACACATATACGAGGTGTATATGTATAAGAGATGTGCTGCTAGTGGTGTACTACAACCAAGTCAAATAGAGCCATGAGCATCTATGAATATACTGCAAACACAGTTTTTAAAGACAAAACTTTGTCCCTCTGGATTTCCAGGGCTACCTGCTGAGACAGCTGGAAAGTCACTCTGTCTTAGTAAGAACTGACTGGCTGTTGCCTAGTAACCAGTCTTACACCACTACATTCTATTTTAATTCCTCTATAAACACTGATAATGTCATAAGTGGCAGATAATTTTAGCTCAGAGTGTATGCCGATCAGCCATAACATTAAAACCACTGACAGGTGATGTGAATACCTCGGGGTGGGATATATTAGTCAGAGTTCTTAATGTTGGTTTGTTGGAAGCAGGAAAATTCGACAAGCATAAGGATCTGAGTGACTGAGACGAGAGCCAAATTGGAATCACTAGACAACTGGGTCAGACTATCTTTAGAATGGAAAGGTGGGTGAGGTGTTCCTAGAATACAAGGGTTGATAGCTATCAAAAGCGATTCATTCCCTTTAGCTTGTGATACACATACTATATCTGGATGTGTCCAGTCAAGAGGACAGGTAAGGAAGGACACACCTGTACTTCAGCTATCAAACTCTAAAATAAAGCTGTCTTAGCTGATGAGAGTTAATGAGAAGAGAATAAATTGGCTAAGTACGACTGTCATCAGTCAGACCGACTTGCATGTAGTAGAATTGATTGACATTGGAATGTTTACTTATACTGTATACTTATTTCTAATTATCGGTGTGGATTATGGTATACACATAGCAAAAGTAACAGTGATATGTTCTACCTTGTGTGTAACATTATTAATATAATCTATTTATTATTTATATCAGTATTTTGTTAGGTGTATAAAGGTTGATATTAACAGTTAGTTTGTATAACATCTGCATAATTATACAGGTTTCAAGATCATATATAGCTATGCATAGAGAAATAATACTCTCTTGTTAATGAATAGAAAGTATGTGTTCACTTTTATCTATGTTCATTTTTCTCTTTTTTAGCTATGTTAAATCAGGCACACAGAATCCGTGTATTTCAATTTACTGCCTTCATTACAGTATCACACACTTGAGTTTTTGAGCATATTGCTTTTAGTGTCTTTGCTATAGAAAAGCTAGGATTCCCATGGGAGGTTATATTTTATACTAATGCAATGTAAAACCATTATTGTTGAATATACAATATTTTACTGCTCTGTAATTAAAATTAACTGAAAAAACATGTAACACATAGTGGTTACTAGGAAAATATACTGTATGTTATTTCTAAAACTAAACTGGAAGAAAAGCAAGGCCGCATCTGCTATAAGGCGAGATGAGCATCTCGCCTCAGGTGGCAGATAACAGAGTCCTTGAGGAGGCAGTGGAGTGCAGGTCAGATGCAGACAGAGAGGGCCAAGCTGCACTACTGCCTATGCCTGAGCCACGACCTGCACATTTCTCCAAGCAATTCCCACTGGCCGGATATAGCTTTAGAGATGCTTTTGGGCACCCCTCTCCCCCTGCTCAGAACTATAATTATATCCTTTTTACAGTTCACTTATGCAGCACCCAGGACCTTTTCTGGCACACAGGATGTATGCATCTTTTATTCTTCTCCCAGGTCCCAGTGGTACCATAGAGCTGGAATCATGGTTTTGGGAGCAGAACAGAAGATGTACAAATCCTATGTACCAGAAAAGGTCCCAGGTGCCACATAAGTGATCTATAAGTAGGATATAATTATAGTTCCGAGCACACTGAACAATATGTGGGGATAAGGGGGATTATTACCTGTGGGGGGGAAGGGGACACTGTTACTGTAATAGGTAATGATCTAGTTTCAGTCACTGAGTTGTCATTGGCTAGCTTTGATCATGTGTTCTGGGAGATTATTCTCTGTCACTAATACTAAGTCAATGACCTGGTTCCAGTGACCAAGAGTAACTTCCTCAACTACAGTACATAATCAAAACTAGTCAATGACAGTTGTTCTCAGCTTACATCTGCCATTGGCTGGCTTAGATGTGTTCCAAGACATTATTCTTGGTTATTCTTTTCTCCCTCTCAGGGAGTATGGTATTGCATATATTCTTATATGGCTCCACTGTATAGAACTGTGAATTAAATTACCTTTTATACTCTTTATACTCCAAGTATGACCTAGTAATTTGGCCAATCATGTTAAAGGGGTTGGCCAATCATGTTAAAGCGGTTGTCCAAGATTAGAAGCAACCCAGGAGGCTGCTGGGGTGGGTATAAAATTAAAAAAAAAAAAGACATATTCACCTGTCCCCAGCGCTCCGACATCTGCTCTTGATCGCCTTTGTTTCTTTCTGGGGCTTGCGCCAGTGGAAGCCATGAGTTTAATGTGAATGCTGAGACCTATGAGTGACCTCAGCAGTCGCTGGTGAGGACCCAGTGACATATGAAAGTGACATCACCAGTCTCTCTCCAGTGACCACTAAGATCACTGCTTAGTCTCAACGGTCACATGAGCCTCACAGTTTTCAGTAGTGCCAGCCCCAGTATGCAATGGAAAGAGGACTGGGAGCAGACAACAGACTAACAGGTGAGTATGCTTTTTTTATTTTACACCCGCATGGGTTGCTTCAAATCCTTAACAACCCCTTTAAAGAGTTTACCAGATCCTGTATGATCTTATTCTCCTTTTTATAGCTACTTGTCCTATAATTATTATATTATTTATTATGCCTCATGTCTTGAGTAATATTTTTGTCAGGTGAACTTCATATCACTGGTGCTTCCTATTAAGTGAGTTGGTAATAATAAAAGAGAATATAATAAATGATGCCATAACATCATCTATACTAGGTATAAAAAAACAGGGACAAGGTAATAGCGATGATGCTTAGGAATAATTTAGATCGTATAGAATTGTTTGGAAAAAATGATTCTGTTTTATTGACGGGGCAACACCACAAGGCTCATTTGTAAAAGTGTACTTATTATCCAAAATTCTCAAATATCAAACAAAAATATCATAACAAAAATATAGTACAAATAAGACATTTTTGCTTACACATAATGAATTTTGATATATTTTAAAGGGTTATTCCAATCAAGCAAATCATGGCTAAGGTAACTGGCCATAAGTTCTGCTCTATGCTGTTTCCGTAACTCCCATAGAAACTACAGAAACAGTGTAGCCAAACTGAGCCACACTAATCATACATAAACAATTTTTAACAGTTCAACACAACTAATATAACAACAGAATGCAACTTCTATTGACTACTGCAGTCATTTGCAGTCTACTGCAGAATTTTTCAACCCCCTCATAAGGGAACACATTTGCAGATCAGATGTTGCCTCAAGCACTCCTGAAGCATCTGATCAAGAATCACATTAGTTGCATTAGATGTGCTAGGAAAAAAAAACATCAAATACTTGACCTGGTTAGGGCTTTTTTGACTAATCTTTGAGCACATTATATAAAAGCCAAGAGAGTGGTACAAAAATTAATAGAAGAGATCATTGCTTTGCACAAACAAAGAAAGGGATACAAAAAGATAGCAAAGTCACCGAATGTTGCTACAGATACATCTGGAAGCATAGTTTGTAAGTTTAATGTTAAAGGTACACTAACTACAGTACCTGGATATGGCAGAAAGAAGAAGCCATTACTTTCTCACCACCATATTCCTCAGAGGACAAGTGTTCAAAACTCATTTGGTGGTAGCAGACACAGGGGCTTTAGTTTGCAAAGTAAGGCATATACTAAGCGCTGGAGGTCTCCATGACCACATTCCAAGACATAAACCTCTATTAAGAAAATTTGGCTTCAATATGATCAAAACCATATAAATAAGGCCTACAGATAAGTGGTATTTCCAGAGGAAGAAAACAAAACATTATGCTGAAAAAACACCCTGCCTACAGTGATGCATGGCGGTGACTCGGTGATGCTCTGGAGCTGCGCTGCTTCTTCTGTCATTGGAAACCTGCAACGTGTGGAGGACAAGATGGATTCAATTAAGTATCAGGAGATCCTAGAAGAAAATGTCAAGTATTTTGAGAGGAAGTTTAGGCAAAATTCCAATTGGACTATGATCCAAATATACAGATACATCTCAATAAATTAGAATATCCTTGAAACGTTCTTTCATTTCAGTAATACAATTCATAATCAGCGTCTTCCATGATTGTGTGTCCTACTGAACCAGACTGAGGGACCATTTAAAGGATTAAGAAACCTTGGCAGGTGACACACTGAATTTACAATACTGAACTATTTTTTACAATATTCTAATTTTCTTAGATTTGGGTTTTCATTACCTGCAATCCATAATCAATATTTACAGAAATAAAACAATTGAAATAGAACACTCTGTGTGTAAAGAATCTAGAAAATATAGGAGGTCACTTTTTTAATCTAATTACTGAAAGAAATGAACGTTTCAAAGATATTCTAATTTATTGAGATGCACCTGTACTATAAAGTCCACCAAGGCTTCAGAATAAGTACTGGGAGATATTGGAGTGGTCGTTACAGTCACCTGACTTGAACCCCATAAAAATCTTTGGTAGGATTTGAAGAAGGTGGTTGAAGGCAGTGCCCAAACCAAAGAATAATAGTAAACTGGCAACTTCTGCCTGAGAGGAATTAAGATTTATAGGAACACTTTCTGAAGAAGCTAATGTATGGGTATGGCTATTTATCATATTTGCTGTAAGTCATAGCAGCAAAAGGTGCTCTACTAAGTACTAAAATGCTCGTCATGAAGGGGATGAATAATTCTGAGCCTGCAATAGCCCTTAAAAGTGTAATTTTGTGTCTGGAGAAACCACTTGTTATGTTAGTTGTGTCGTGCTATTGACAATGTTCTTGTTTATTTGGCTTATTAGAAACAGCTGAAAGTTTGTAAACTTTGCAAATAAACCTAATTTTCAAAGGGGGTTGAATAATTGTAGTTTATTAATAATTTGTTTAATTGTCTATTTATGTAAATGGTTTAATATTTGAAATACATGAAAAGATTTGCACCATTTTAGCATAGTTTATGTTCAACTTATCCACCAGATTACACAGATCTAAATTTTTACTTACATATTGTGGTCATATCTATGTTTTTGTGATTTTACAAAAGAAAAAAGAATGCTGCACAAACCACGATATGTAAGGCTAGGTTCACACCTGCATTCGATGACCGTCGGGGAATTCCGTCCCCATTCCACTTGAAAAATGCGGACAGAAAAGTACTGCAAGCAGGACATTTCTCCGCATTTTTTGGGCTGAAACCTGACGTACCCCAATATAGTGTATGGGGTCCGAGAGTTTCTGCTGGTAAACGCTTTTTAAGTGGATTGGGTTTACGCTTTTCAGGGCCCCAAGCAGACCCAAACAGAAACCCCAACGCTAGTGTGAACCTAGCTTAAAACAGCTCTTATTTTTTTCAGAGCTGAAAGGACTACTATAATTGTATCCAGTTTAGACAATCTATTTAACAGGCTTTTGTCAGATTACAATATTGATAGGCTATCATTAGGATGTCATCATCAAATTGGTGAGAGTCTAACCACTTGCACCTCCACAGATCATTTGCTCGAGGGGGTGGCAATGTTCAGGCAAGCAATGCAACCTCTTTGTTGCTTACACCTGTTTGTATATTGTTGAAATGCCATCTATTTAGCAGCTTTTTTTTAGGATATTGCATCACGGCAGTATCCATATCTGTCTTCAAACAGCATTTCAGCTGGTTGCTTTAAAGTTGGGCTCCTAATGAACTAATATTGATGGGCTATCAATATGGTAATTTTTGAAAAACCTCTTTAAGTGAATGGGCTGAGCTGAAATTCCAGACACATCCTACGGACAAAGGTCACTCATATTCTGGTATATAAAGTAAACCATTTCCTCAAATCCTGAAAATTGACCATTAAGGAGTCATTTTAGTACTTTTATTTATGAACTGTTTATCTCTTTAGGAAGTCTGCATTAAAAAATGTTATCAATAAAAAAAATATGCAAACTCTTCATTAATAGGAAACATACTCAATCATACCACATATATTTTGATGATTAATTTTCCATTCATGAGAACTCACTAGCATATTTTAGCCAACATGGCTACATACAGGCAGTATGTGCTGATACTGAGTAAGCCTGCACTGGATAAGCATCTCTAACTCTAGAATTAATCTTTACCTTCCAATAATAACTTGCAACACAAAAAAACAAGAACAAAACAAAACTGCAGAGTAATATACCCATTAGTGTATAACCATGGCCCTAGAACATACCCAATAATAATATGTACTGCATTTCTCAGCAAAGAAAATACTACAATTATGGAACATGCGCGTAGCCTAGAAATGAGTGTTCAATACATACTCTTCATGTGTTTACCAAGTATGGATTATAGAGCTAAACAGCTTACAGTTACCGCAGGCAGGCTTTGTCCATGTAAGGACAAAGTAAATGGAATATGGAAAATAACTGTTCTTATTATACTATTTTCATATCATTTTTTACTATGTCAAAGTGGCTATAAATATATATGGTAATAGAAATATATTATTGAATCAAGGAATATGGTCTCTATGGTAATTTTGTCTGTTTTAATAGAGATGTCCAAGACAAGATGACCTATTCTTGATCTACATATCAAGATTAAGGGTTCACCATCAATTTTTAATTTTGGGCAACTCTTTTAAAGGTCTCTATGGTGACATACCTAGATATGTTTATGATATGGCATATGTATTAAGTCCAGCATTTCGTACGCCAGTATTAAAAAAGGTCCAAGGCATGACTAAATCATAAATCAATTGCACGCCTGTGCACCAGAATGGAAATATACACCAGTTAGGAACTGATGTAGATTCTTAGTATAACTCGAACTAGAAAACTGGCATGAGCTTTAATACATATGACCAGCAGAGGCATCTCTGGCCCACCTTGTTCACTAACCCACTCATCCATCTCTGGCAGAAGGTGGTGAGTAAGACTCAGAATGGGGAATGTGTTGCATCTTTGGTGCTATCTTTTATAAATTCCCCTCACAGCCACATAGTAGTGCCGAGGAGGGAGCGGGCTGAAAATTTAGCTCTCTACAATTAGGTGTTTAGCAATAAGCTATACACGCACCTCTGATGACATGTATGGGTTACGGCCCATATAGAAATGCATTAGGTGTCAGGGGATGTGTGCGGACAAGCAACCCTGGTTGTCTTATTGACCTTGCATAGCACGGAATAGCATACCTTTATAACTACCGATGGTCAGCTGTGCATGTAGGGCTTTGATTTTAAACAGACGGTACTGCAGGAGGATTAAGTGGTTGGCAGAGTAGATGATAGTAATATGCTACTGAGGACTGGCCTGATACAAAGTTGCAGATTAAATAAACACATTGTATTCGTCACTTCTATGTCATCTATCAGACAACAATACCTTCTAGAAAATTATGTTTAAACTATGTTATGTAAGCTGCATATACAGTACAGACCAAAAGTTT
Organism: Leptodactylus fallax; assembly: GCA_947044405.1. NCBI lineage: Eukaryota > Metazoa > Chordata > Amphibia > Anura > Leptodactylidae > Leptodactylus > Leptodactylus fallax. Next base: position 887,549 of record CAMRHE010000388.1, on the reverse strand, counting down.
GGACACACGTTCTCATTCCAAGAGTTTTCTGTATTTTCATGACTATAAAAATTGTAGATTCACACTGAAGGCATCAAAACTATGAATTAACACATGTGGAATTATATACTTAACAAAAAAGTGTGAAACAACTGAAAATATGTCTTATATTCTAGGTTCTTCAAAGTAGCCACCTTTTGCTTTGATTACTGCTTTGCACACTCTTGGCATTCTCTTGATGAGCTTCAAGAGGTAGTCACCTGAAATGGTCTTCCAACAGTCTTGAAGGAGTTCCCAGAGATGCTTAGCACTCGTTGGCCCTTTTGCCTTCACTCTGCGGTCCAGCTCACCCCAAACCATCTCAATTGGGTTCAGGTCTGGTGACTGTGGAGGCCAGGTCATCTGGCGTAGCACCCCATCACTCTCCTTCTTGGTCAAATAGCCCTTAAACAGTCTGGAGATATGTTTGGGGTCATTGTCCTGTTGAAAAATAAATGATGGTCCAACTAAATGCAAACCGGATGGAATAGCATGCTGCTGCAAGATGCTGTGGTAACCATGCTGGTTCAGTATTCCTTCAATTTTGAATAAATCCCCAACAGTGTCACCAGCAAAGCACCCCCACACCATCACACCTCCTCCACCATGCTTCACGGTGGGAACCAGGCATGTAGAGTCCATTCGTTCCCCTTTTCTGCGTTGCACAAAGACACGGTGGTTGGAACCAAAGATCTCAAATTTGGACTCATCAGACCAAAGCACAGATTTCCACAGGTCTAATGTCCATTCCTTGTGTTCTTTAGCCCAAACAAGTCTCTTCTGCTTGTTGCCTGTCCTTAGCAGTGGTTTCCTAGCAGCTATTTTACCATGAAGGCCTGCTGCACACAGTCTCCTCTTAACAGTTGTTGTAGAGATGTGTCTGCTGCTAGAACTCTGTGTGGCATTGACCTAGTCTCTAATCTGAGCTGCTGTTAACCTGCCATTTCTGAGGATGGTGACTCGGATGAACTTATCCTCCGCAGCAGAGGTGACTCTTGGTCTTCCTTTCCTGGGGCGGTCCTCATGTGAGCCAGTTTCTTTGTAGCGCTTGATGGTTTTGGCCACTGCACTTGGGGATACTTTCAAAATTTTCCCAATTTTTCGGACCGACTGACCTTCATTTCTTAAAGTAATGATGGCCACTCGTTTTTCTTTACTTAGCTGCTTTTTTCTTGCCATAATACAAATTCTAACACTCCATTCAGTAGGACTATCAGCTGTGTATCCACCTGACTTCTGAACAACACAACTGATGGTCCCAACCCCATTTATAAGGCAAGAAATCCCACTTATTAAACCTGACAGGGCACACCTGTGAAGTGAAAACCATTTCAGGTGACTACCTCTTGAAGCTCATCAAGAGAATGCCAAGAGTGTGCAAAGCAGTAATCAAAGCAAAAGGTGGCTACATTGAAGAACGTAGAATATAAGACATATTTTCAGTTGTTTCACACTTTTTGTTAAGTATATAATTCCACATGTGTTAATTCATAGTTCTGATGCCTTCAGTGTGAATCTACAATTTTTATAGTCATGAAAATACAGAAAACTCTTGGAATGAGAACGTGTGTCCAAACTTTTGGTCTGTACTGTACATCAAGCAGTCTTACATATTTAAATAGGGCAGTGGTCTTTCTGATATCCGCTCTGGGATACCTCCTAGCAATACAAGCATTCTAGAGTTATATTTATACTGACATTCTGACCTGTCCTCCTATTGCCATACTATTATTAATGGTATGGTTAGTCAGTTTTCTTTTTTTATTGTTTTGCTGCTTTTGGATCTCCTCTTTTTTGTTTATTTACACACGTGGACAAAATTGTTGGTACCCCTTGTTTAATTAAAGAAAAACCCACAATGGTCACAGAAATAACTTGAATCTGACAAAAATAATATATAAAAATTCTATGAAAATGAACAAATGAAAGTCAGACATTGCTTTTCAACCATACTTCAACAGAATTTTTAAAAAAAGAAAACTCATGAAACAGGCCTGGACAGAAATGATGGTTCCCTTAACTTAATATTTTGTTGCACAACCTTTTGAAGCAATCACTGCAATCAATCGATTCCTGTAACTGTCAATGAGACTTCTGCACCTCTCACAGGTATTTTGGCCCACTCCTCATGAGCAAACTGCTCCAGTTGTCTCAGGTTTGAAGGGTGCCTTTTCCAGACAGCATGTTTCAGCTCCTTCCAAAGATGCTCAATAGGATTTAGGTCAGAGATCATAGAAGGCCACTTCAGAATAGTCCAATGTATTCCTTTTAGCCATTCTTGGGTGTTTTTAGCTGTGTGTTTTGGGTCATTATCCTGTTGCAAGACCCATGACCTGCGACTGAGACCAAGCTTTCTGACACTGGGCAGTACATTTCTCTCTAGAATCCCTAGATAGTCTTGAGATTTCATTGTACCCTGCACAGATTCAGGACACCCTGTGCCAGATGCAGCAAAGCAGCCCCAGAACATAACAGAGCCTCCTCCATGTTTCACAGTAGGGACAGTGTTCATCTGTCCATAGGACATTCTGTCAGAAGCTTTGTGGCTTGTCAACATGTAGCTTGGCAAATTTCAGTTTTGTCAGATTCAAGTTATTTCTGTGACCATTATGGGTTTTTCTTTCATTAAACGAGGGGTACCAACAATTTTGTCCACGTGTGTATGTGGATTTTTTAATTAACAAATACCAATAAAGATTTTGATATTTTTTAACGACCCTTTATATCAGGAAGTGATTCTCCTATCCTAATACTGTCCAGGGTTTTCCTAGCGTGTCAAAATATTATTTTGAAAATTTTAATTAGAAATTGGAGCAAATTAGAACTAAGTTAAGGGTGGACACAACTGTAGTTCTTAATTTTTGTTTTCTGGGACTATGATGTTGAATATCAATCATTTATATTCAATCAGTTGGGCATCAGAATTTCTGATTCACAATAAAGGGGGTATAGCATTCTAGTAAATGCCATATTATCTTCATTGTTTATATAGGCACAGTAGCTTGTCCATAGGAATGGCTGTGCCTGGTATTGCAACTTGTACCATTCACTTGAAGTGAAGTGCTGCAGCTTTATTTGAACTGTGAATATTGGTTTGTGGTTAGAGTTCCCTGGCTCTCATTTCCATATTCAGCATCAACTTTCCACCATATGTAGATGCCTTTTACCATATACTCTACATATACTCTGTGTGTGCACAAAATTTAGTATACATTTTAACTGAATAGAGAAGGACATTAAGAAAGAATCATCAACAGCAAAGAGCTTTTATTACAATTTCAAAGGCACTGTTGCTTTTTATATGTATTATTATCTGAATTTGTGCTGTGGAAATAATGTGTTGAGTACATCAAAGTACAAATTGAATACACAGAGAAAAACAATTACATGTTTCCTACTTTCAGATGCTCACCCGTAGAGATAAAAGGGTTTTATCATTATATTTTTAAGTGGTATTTTTTTTTTAATAAAGGAGTCAATTTTTTCTTATTTTTGCATTGAGCACATTGCTGTAAATATCTTGCTCTGGAAGAGACTTGGTTCAACTTTGATCTTCAAAAAAACAACACTATTGCCTCCATCTGTCATATTTATGGAAAAGCTGAGCTGTAATATTTGAAGACACAAATAAGACAAAGTAAAAAGAACTAATAAACTAAGCACACATATGGGATGAGTCTATTCTCTGCCAGGAGTAATTAACACCTTACTTGTCACTTTCTGGTAAATATATACCACATTTTTGCATAACAAGAACATCTTTATGCATACACGTTGATTGATTACTGTGCTGCCAGAATCAGAAAACCTCAAAACTCTCATTTAAATCATATTTAAGAGTCTTTATCATTTTAGGTGACATTTTAGAATAAGCACAGGGATCAGTTTTCAATATCTATACATCTTTGAGATCTAAAATCCATATTTACCAAAAGAGAAAACTGTGATCAAAGAAAAAGTGCAGTATATAAATGCATATTTAAAAATGAAAATTATTTAATTACATATCTGTATTATTGTTTGTGTCGTCCAGCAGCAAATTGCCAACTCAGAAGGCTCTTGTATCTGAATAATCATAGTAATTAAGATCTAAATTATAGATGTGCACATGTTTGTATAAATGGAGGGTGAATTGTTAGAATCTTCTTTTGTTGGTCCAAGGAAGCCATCAGTTAAAGATCAGCAAGGGTGCTACACCCAAGCCCCCGACTAATCGGCTGTTTAAAGAGGCTGCAGCACTCACATAGGCATTTCAGCTTTTTCAGTACTTACCATGCATGGCGCCACACGTTTGTGCAGTGGCTGCTCTTGGTATTGCAACTCAGTCTATTCACTTGAATAGGACTAAGCTGTGATCAGACCATGTGACCAATGAACGTGATGTCACATGGCCTGTGAAGCAGAAGTGACACTCAGGGAATCTCCATGGGGATCTGACAAACAGAGCTCCCGTGGATCTTGAATTGATGATTTATCCGAAGGATAGGTCATCAATTTAAAAGTCCCAGAAAACAATGATGATCTTTCAAAGCATTAAAAAAATATCATATAAGTAATAAAGAGAACTCGCTAAAAACAAAAGTTATGCAAACTGGTCTAGTGAGTTTAAGAGTGTAGCAGTCCTAAACTGTCCCCCTGTTCTTAGCCAACCCCACATCCTCCCACTTGCTAATTTAGACCAAATGTTTGCTTTGTTCTTAGTGGGTTTTTAGAGCCTCACACTTTTGTTTTTGCTGTGATGTAATATATTTGCTATCAATTATGCATTTTTATGTATCTTATAGTTTTTTGTCTATTAAAAAAATAAATGAAGAGTTTATAAAAAATAAACAAAAGTTATGACTATAAAGCCAAATTGGTGCTAAATGCAGTTGTTACTGTGGTTAGTATTAAAATTCTTCATGGTAACTGTAAGAGGCAAGTGACAGTTATAAGTCAGGAAAAGCATGTAATGCAAAGCACTGTGACTCACCAGTATAAAGAAGAAGAAAATGGTTAAGAAATTATGTTGCTTTTTTATTATACAAATTCTGCATGCTTTCTTTTGAGCTTGTTTTCTGATTTTCTAAAATATTACGCAGTTGTTTCCATGGCCATGGCATTTACTTGACAAGGCTCAAAATGAATTTTTAGCAATGTGTTTTGTTCCAAAGAAGTTTTCCTTTAACTTACTGCTAATTACACATTAAATTTTACTGCCGTTATAGAGCAGAAATATTTCAATATTTTACTTCTATTATTCTTGTATGATTCCATAACAAAAGTCAAAATAGAATTTTAATAAATGATCATAAATATAGGATTGTGAATTATACACTGGCCCACACTATATAAAAACGCAAAAAAAGAAAGATCTTAAGAAAAAAATGATCTATTGTACTTTACACTCATTCATGACTCTATTTATACTTGTGGTGAGTGCCAAAGTAATACAGTCTTTGTTGCTAATTCTTACTGTCAAACATGGAAACTAGAACCAAAAAATCCCCAACTGAAGTTAGTGGGGTCTATTACTGTCTGTATGAAAACAATAGCATGTGAATCTATTACAGTATTGTGGCTTCATCTATAACAAGAAGCAAAGATGCTAAGATGTTAGAGCAAACAGTGCCTATACTGGTTTATAGTATTTCATTGCATTTATAATATCTATGAATTGTAAATCGACGCCGATCGTCTTCTTTATGACAAGGCTTTATTTATTTTTTAATTTATTACCTGTTTTTATTAATTCTTAATATTTAATTAATATTGATTTTGCTGGTACAGATTGAGAAGGCAAAATCAGGGAGAAATATTTCTTCCTTCTCTACTGCTGTTTTTTCAGAAAAAAGTCCTCCAATAGTCACCAGGCGTCCACAACATTTGGTGATTTTGAGGTTAATTGCTTTAAAATGTATAATTCTAAATATAGTAATCAGAGCTACGTTATCATTAAACGTATTGCAAAATACAGCATTATCAAAAGTATAAATATTAATAGAACTGACTAGACCACTTGTCTTTATTAATGGGGGTGTCAATCTATATATATTAAGTAATGCTTGATCTCAAATTGGCACCAGACTATGTAAAGCATATACTGCACTAGTATTTCTATTTCTTTTGTCTGTGCATATTATTAAAAACTTAGTTTGCAACTGATATGAAGCCAACATCTAATAAAATGGCTTGGTTAATATGGAAACCCAGTCTAACAAAAATGGCTAGTTTGTTATGGAAATCTGGTCTAAAACTGTGTATGTGTGGCTAAAAATGAAGGACCTTCAAGCTTTTATTGATATTAGGGGCCTTCACATGTGATATTGAGGAAGTTTCTTGATGTAAAAGCCAGTGGTGCCATATTTTCTTTTTTTTTTTTTTTTTTTATAAATTCTTTATTTTAGAAGTTGTACAAAAATAGCAACAAACAAAGATGGTGTGAGCCAAACAAGTGCCTGACCTCAAGGATCAAGGCATATATCAACATCCATACATAATAACATGGTAACATGAAATAGATAAATTAGAACATCAGCTTCTGCTGATCATAGCAGTTGTCAGGGAAAAAGAAAAAAAAAAAGGGGACAGAGGGGGGAAGGAAGCAGGAGGGACTGGAAGAGAGAGGGAGAGGAAGAAAGACAAGGAGGGGACAAAGCCATATTTTCTTTTATGAATATGTTGCTATGTTGTTATGAAAACCTGGTGCCATATTTGTTTTTCTGAATATGTCACTGGATTGTTATGGAAACCTGGTGTAAAACAAAAATAGCTGAGTTGTTTTGCCTGACCTAAAACTGTGTACATGTCAGAGAAACCAAGAATAAAGGACCTGTGAGCTTCTATTAACTAATATGGGTTATTTGATGTGATATGGAGGAAGGTCCATGCTGTGGAAACCAGTGGTAATATGTGCATTTGTGAATATGTTGAAACCTCCCCCCCAGTTTTGTACCTGTAATGTTGCAGATGTCAATGTATAAGGTATATCTTTCCCCTGCATCCTATTAACAGTTGATCCCCTTATTATTCTAGCCTGGTGACCTTAAGAAAAAAGTTATTTACTACATTACCACCTTGGAGTCTTCCCTACCTTTATCTTTTGGTAGGTTTTACTCAATATGACATTCAACTATCTTTGTATGCATTCCCTATTATACTTCCACTTTGTCTCCACATGTTTTTCTTTTGCACTATACCGTTGCCTAACTTACTGAAGACTGTTTTACTTAACTTCCACTACCCATATGGGGCATATACCCATTTGGCTTCTGAATCTAGTTCCATTATCCTTATGGCGGGGCTATTACAAACCGATGATCACATCTTACATTTACTGCATTGATTATGGCCACTGCATATGAGTATATAATATTATGCATTATATTTTTATCTGTGATTTCCGTATTGCTTTGATTTTCCTTGAAACGTGTGTCTTTGTCCAATGCTTGTATTTCGCTCTACTTATTACCATAATATTGGTGACAACAGGAATATCTGTATATATGTAGATATTGATGTGTTTATTATTTACGCAAAATGTCTTGTTGGCTCATTGTGTTGCACTTTGTTTCTTTATTATAGAGCCTGATTTAGGCCGTATCTAAACAGCCGAAACATTGGTCTGCACCACTTGTGTGAATAAAACACTATAATTGCATATACTTTATTGAGAACTGTTAAGTTCTTTCTACAATTGTGCATTTGTGAATATGTTGAAAATGGTAAATCATATAGAGATGAAAAGCAGTCTGAGCCCGAGGCCCCACATGGCGCAAATGCCACAGTTTTGTTCACGGCGAAAATGCTGAGGCAAAAACCATGGAGTTTTACAGTCACTAAAAAGAGGATGACATTCTATCGAATCTCATCTATCCTTTGCAGAAAAATACATTTAGCAGAAATGCTGCAATTTCCAAACCTTCAGAAGCGTCTAATTTTTGTGCCAAATTTGGTGCAGATTGGTTCAGTCATTTGGCAGTGCATAAAGAACAGATAACAGAAATTTATGTATATGTGTGTATATATATATATATATGTAAACATTATGCAATGTTAGAAATGTGTGGCATAACACATTCATTTATTTGATTCTGAAACATCATAGCCTTTAGGTCCCCAGATTGATGTCAATGACTACAGAATGTGAGATATTTGTGTTATATGTCATTAAAATCTATCGATCTCACAAATTTTTTGGTTTATTAAAAATATTACAAAAGAATAACGTTATTAAGATTTTTAGATGCATCATGTATTTTATACATAGAATACTAAACTGTAGCTTAAACTATAACATAAAACTTGCATGACAGAACTGTTGAAAGCATATTCACCAAGCTGTATAATGGATCTGAATTGATCCATATTTATATGTAATCCATTAGCAAAAAATTTAAAACATCATGGCATATTCTATTAGACAGAGAGAATGTAGTTTAGTATTTGATCCTCTGCATCAACATTGCAGAAGAATAAAAGAGATTCTCAGCTTTCGTGTCATCAGAATTGCTAAAATTTCCAGAGGAATCACTAGTTGGAATTTGCATATTTATATACAGCTGCACCTGTTCCTTATCCCAACTGTGTTTTCAACAGCTGATATCTCTGGAAATAATGCAGGTAGAACTGTAGTCTTGGTGTCATATTTTGAACACTGTAAAAAAAAAACAAAAAAAACAACAACAATATTGCTGCTTTTTGGTGACATTACTTCATAAAAATTATTAAAAAAATGATTAATGCTATCATGGTACCAATAGAGATGACAGCTGATCCCACAAAATACAAGCTCACACACAGCTCTGATGATGAAACAATAAATAAGTTATGGCTCGCAGAATATGGTGACACTAAATAAAATTATTTTTAAAAAAATGATTTTATTGTGCAAAAGTAGTACATACACTTATTAAAAAAAACTGTTTAAATTCAGTATCACTGGCGATCAGAAGAAAGGTAAAATATTAGGACACAAACAAAAAAATCAAGTATTTTGGAGGGTCAAATATTTGGAAGCATCCATTTTTTTTTTTAACGAAAAGCCTTATTTTTTCACAGCATATTATTATGATCCATAATGTAAATGTACAATAATGAAATCAAAATGTAGATTATATATTGTAATTATTGTAATAATGTCAGTAAATTTCAGTTTTGCCTAAACAAAGTTTGTGTGTTTTGCCTTATTTATTTGTAATGGTAATAGCAAAGATCACATTCTTTATCCAGAGGAGTTGATGTCCCAAATGGCGCCTTCATGGAAAGATCCCAAAGAAGACTAATTATTAAGTGACATAGTGACTCAATTGGAATTACTCTGTCATTTCAGAGGTATTCCCTTTAGGAGCAAGTGGGCCAGTTTACACATGCTCAGCCCACAGTGGAGATTAGCAGAGGATTTCAGCAACTCTCCTAATGCAATTACACAGGATCATTATAAGGTTTACCAATGCTAACAACCTGTCAGTCTCCATGCTCACCGCAGAAATCATTATTGACTTTGTCAGAAGAGAGGTTCAATAGTGCCCACACAAATGTGACAAATTCATTGCTTTTTTTTTCTATTGCTGCATTTTAAAGTATTTTCAACCAACACTAATTTTCCATTAGAAATGATAAATGTAATTTCCAAAGCATATGTATATACTATAATTTTAATAATAATAATAATAATAATAATAAATATATTTACACTCTAGTACACTCTAGACCAGGGGTCGGCAATTAATTTTCCCAAGGGACCACATGAGAAATTGGAATGGTTTTAGAGTGCCATCATCATGCACAGCGGGTGAGTCTGAAAATGAAAGTATTCGCATGCGCAATAGTGCTTGTGCATCTCTATTTCCAAAGACACCGAAGGGCTGATAGGTTGCGGCTGTGCACTCGGATCAGGAAGAAAGAGTGGCAGTGCACCTGCACATGGTACGTGGAACTGTCAGTTCCCTCCCTCCTCTTCACTTCAGCCTAAACATCTAGAGCAGTGATGGCTAACGTTTTAAGCTCGGTGTGTCAAAATTCGTTAAAAAACCTAGCTTAACATGGGTGGCGTGTCACATCCGGAAATATCCATAATTTTGTGATATTTGTAGCTCTAGTAAAAAAAGTTATATTTTTGATATATGTATTTGTATTATATGTATTTCTGGCCCATCACACAGAATATAATCCCCTTTTTCTGGCCCATCACACAGTATATGACCCCTTTTTTCTGGCCCATCACATGGTATATGACCCCCTTTTTCTGGCCCATCACATGGTATATGATCCCCTTTTTCTTACCAATCACATGGTGTATGACCCCCTTTTTTTACCCCCCCACACAGCATATGATCCCCCTATTTTTGGCCCCCCACACAGTTTATGGCACATTTTATACCCCCCACACAGTATATGACCCCTTTTTTAAAGCCCACCCACAGTATATGGCCCCCTGTTACCTTCCCACCCCCACACAGAGTAGTGGCCGATACTCTTTACTCACCTGTGCACACACCAGTCCTGGAAGCCCTCTGATGCTGCATTCAGGGTGCGCTGTTGCCGACAATGAAGAAGTTTGGGACGCTGTATGTAGCGTTATGGCGTTCTTCAGTGTCGTGACGTCAGTGTAGCATCACCTCGAGTAGGCAGCGGAGGGCGGCCAGGACAGGAGCGTGGACAGGTGAGTAAAAAGTATCGGCAGCTGCTTATTGCAATAACACAATACGTAGCTGCCAATGCGTGCCACCTGTCCCCACGCGGGCCGTTCAGAGATAGTTAGAGGGCCGGATGTGGCCCGCGGGCCATACAATTCCCAGGTCTGCTCTAGACAATTGGGCCTATTTATTAAGATCAGTGCTTTGTGCTTTTGTTTTAATCACTTTTGTGGCCTCTTCATAATTCAGGCGCACCACAGGAGGTGCCATGCACCATAAATTATATCATAGATTTCTGGTATAACTGATTACAGTTTTCTGATGAGCCCAAGCATCCCTGTCCTGGCCTGACTAGATTCCTGCCCAGCTCCACCCACTTACTCAAATGCGTCTCTTTGTGTAATCCAAGACAGACACAATGATGCTAAGATCAGGGTTATGGCGGTTACTTTAATCATTTACTTAATTTCAATAATTCACTGAGAAAACTATAGACATGAAATCTTCTTCAGTTTCCAAACTTGACTCTGTACCAAAATAAAATATCATAACAATAATTGAAAAATTAATACAATAATTTGTATATAGCATCACTGGCTATTTGTATTTGTATATAGCTTCACTGTCTATTTGTATATAGCATCACTGGCTATTTGTATATAGCGTCACTGGCTATTTGTATATAGCATCACTTGCTATTTTTATTTGTATATAGCATCACTGTGTATTTGTATATAGCTTCACTGGCTATTTGTGTATAGCATCACTGGCTATTTGTATATAGCTTCACTGTCTGTTTGTATATAACATCACTGTCTATTTATATATAGCGTCACTGGCTATTTGTATATAGCGTCACTAGCTATTTGTATATAGCGTCACTGGCTATTTGTATATAGCGTCACTGACTATTTGTATATAGCGTCACTGACTATTTGTATATAACATCACTGGCTATTTGTATAGAGCGTCACTGGCTATTTGAAACTTTCTTTTGTTTACTTTTTAATTTTTTGCTATTTTATAAACTATTTTCTTGCAACTTTCAGGCTGATTATTGTGTATAGGAAATAGTTTAGTTCAATTTTCCATACCATCTGTTTTCATGGCATGCATTTTTTTAGAGGAAAAAAACATGCACACACCTTGCTTTTCAATTCTCCTGCCAGTGTACAATGACTTTATGTAAGCAGCCAATACAGTTCTGCTAATTATAACCTTATAGTAAATTGACATTTATGTTTGCCAGCAAATAAAATTTGGCTTAGAGCCCTGTTTATCCTTTATCACACCTGTTGACTTTGTATTGCCAAAAGTGCCAATATAAGTAGTGATAGTAGTCATAGTAACAGAAAAAAAAAGATTTACAATTGCTTGGTGCTAAGGCTATCACTGCACCTGCAGAATATGTGAGCATTTTAGAATTTATGTACACAGTTCAGAAAAAATATAGTATAGTCATTAAAACACACAGTATTATTATACAGCTGAATCTATACCCTTATAACATGTGGATTTTTAGGATAAGAGAGTCTTCACTTTAAAGTGCACCCAGCATTTCAAAAATATTTGCATAAATCAATAGTACAGTGTATGTACATGAGGAATAAAACTATTACTGGACATTATATGAATTGCATCCTCCTACATTGTTAGCAGTTTTAGCAGGCCTTATCTGTGAATTTCAGTTGTTTTTGTCAGTGGAGATTAGCTGCTATGATGTCTGCTATGGACAGAGCACACTCCATAACTATCTCTCTTTCACTCAGAAGCATCAGCTGGAGAACATAAGACATCATAAGGAAGAACTGACCTATATTGATGTAAATAAAGCACTTGGAGTGAGATACAAAACTTACTGTTATCTGCAGCAGTCTCTGTCTCCATAGACCTCTATGTAATCTGATACCTCTGTGGACTACAGTCCTTTTTGATCTAACAGATTTCAGAGTGAATATTTATTTAACAGGGATGGGAGCAGGAAAGGAGCTAGATATATTAAAAACTTTTTTAGATTTGCTTTGCTATTGAATTATGCAAAGCTTGTTAAAATGTTAATGACCATTTAAAGCTATGTAATTATATAGGGGAAAGGATTAACAATTGGTTTATAGAAATGTGCTATCTTCCTCAATTTTGTATTTTGTGCTTGAAAACCTAGCTGTGCCTAGTGTAAGTAGCCAGTGCCACACAATCACTGACTGTATTGCTGTTTGCAAAGTTACATACTTCATATTGGCTAAAACAGAGACTTGTATTTTTCCTCCAAGCTTTAGTTTTAAATATTTTCTAAATTGTTGTAAAATATTTGTCCTATTTAAGTAAAGATAACCGAATATCCTTTGATATATACCCTTTCTGACATTACACCCCATGTAAACTTATGTATCTTATGTGTCTGTGTGTCATGGTCACATACTGCAAAAAACAAAACAAAAAAAAAACACTGTTTGCAGCCTCATCCTCTAACCATGTATTAGTCCATAACATCTGTCCCTGTTTTACTTTCTTTAAGTTAGAAAGAAGCAAATGTAAAAGAGTAACACATAAATGCAGGATTTGAGTACACATTTCTAGACTGTAACTATGGAGACTGATACATTTGCAAATGAGCTATAGCCACAAAACAGAAGGATTTTTTTTTTTTTAATTAAGACAATTATAAGACAACGTTGCTTTATTTTCTTATTTTAAATTATTGGAGGAAAATCACTATAAAGGCAATGTAACACTGGCGCACTGCGCTTTTCAGAGTATTGTGTTTCTGAGCAGACCTAGCAGCCTGGCTACATTTGTGTGTGCTCCTGTTTCTTTAAAGGATGGTGTGCTCACCTAAATTTCCTTCTGCCAATCCTTATCTGCCTGTGTGTCTATAAGGCTAGGGCTACACGACGACTTTGGTCATGACTCCAGTCATATGAACAATGATTGCTGTGTTGTCTCGCAAATCCTTTACTAATATCAGTGAATGGAGTCACATTGTTACCTCTAGTGTATCGGGACTTCTACTTGCAAAACAGTTGTGCAATGTTCAACAGGTGACCCACGATCTTTGGGCATGTTACCTGAGTTGCAGAAAAAGTGGGCATGTAGCCCTATCCAGAGTCTTTTTCACTTGTCCCTGGTTGAACAATGTGTTCAGTTGACTGCCCTAATTTTAGCCTGTACGTTTTGAATAATTCTGTGGTTCACCATAGTCCCTCACCTGCCTGGCCAGCTGTTACCAACACTGGGACCACCTCAAGAAGAAGTAAGTTGGCATACTCCCTGCAGCAAAGTCCAGATGCCCATATTGGGGTTAATGAGTGAAAACTCTGGAATCCGTTTAGACAACCCTTCTTACAGGTAGCCCAAAGTTAAACCAGTTTGGTAGTACAGGTAGTCCACAATCCACTGCCCACTAGAGCCATATTCTTTAATAACATTGTGAAAGTTTGGCTCTGTTTCTGGTATGTTGTCTTCCATAAGACCCATTTTCAGTAAAGAAAATAGCAGAATCATCAAAAACAGCATATTATACACCAGTTTTGATGATGTCTGCAACAGCAAAGGATTTGACAAATTCATGAAATCAGGTGCATTCTCAATTGGGTCGTGCATGCACAAAGTGGTATAGATTTCTGTCCTAATTGTGGCACAAATGAGTGAATAAGGCACATGTGACAGACTTTCCTTGCCCCACAAACTTTTTGAAAAGTTGGAAAGACACTTGCATTACAGTCACAAGTGGCATTAAAAAGTTCCTACTTTTTTCATCAGATTCTTAGTGCATATGCCCCATTTTATTTTACAGAATCTGCCCTTTCCTTACCACAGATACAGTCATATGAAAAAGTTTGGGCACCCCTATTAATCTTAATCATTTTTAGTTCTAAATATTTGGGTGTTTGCAACAGCCATTTCAATTTGATATATCTAATAACTGATGGACACAGTAATATTTCAGGATTGAAATGAGGTTTATTGTACTAACAGAAAATGTGCAATATGCATTAAACCAAAATTTGACCGGTGCAAAAGTATGGGCACCTCAACAGAAAAGTGACATTAATATTTAGTAGATCCTCCTTTTGTAAAAATAACAGCCTCTAGTCGCTTCCTGTAGCTTTTAATCAGTTCCTGGATGAAGGTATTTTTGACCATTCCTCTTTACAAAACAATTCCAGTTCAGTTAAGTTTGATGGTCGGTGAGCATGGACAGCCCGCTTCAAATTATCCCACAGATGTTCAATGATATTCAGGTCTGGGGACCGGGATGGCCATTCCAGAACATTGTAATTGTTCCTCTGCATGAATGCCTGAGTAGATTTGGAGCTGTGTTTTGGATCATTGTCTTGCTGAAATATCCATCCCCGGCGTAACTTCAAATTCGTCACTGATTCTTGTACATTATTCTCAAGAATCTGCTGATACTGAGTTGAATCCATGCGACCCTCAACTTTAACAAGATTCCCGGTGCCGGCATTGGCCACACAGCCCCAAAGCATGATGGAACCTCCACCAAATTTTACAGTGGGTAGCAAGTGTTTTTCTTGGAATGCTGTGTTTTTTGGACGCCATGCATAACGCCTTTTTGTATGACCAAACAACTCAATCTTTGTTTCATCAGTCCACAGGACCTTCTTCCAAAATGAAGCTGGCTTGTCCAAATGTGCTTTTGCATACCTCAGGCGACTCTGTTTGTGGCGTGCTTTCAGAAATGGCTTCTTTCGCATCACTCTCCCATACAGCTTCTCCTTGTGCAAAGTGTGCTGTATTGTTGACCGATGCACAGTGACACCATCTGCAGCAAGATGATGCTGCAGCTCTTTGGAGGTGGTCTGTGGATTGTCCTTGACTGTTCTCACCATTCTTCTTCTCTGCCTTTCTGATATTTTTCTTGACCTGCCACTTCTGGGCTTAACAAGAACTGTCCCTGTGGTCTTCCATTTCCTTACTATGTTCCTCACAGTGGAAACTGACAGGTTAAATCTCTGAGACAACTTTTTGTATCCTTCCCCTGAACAACTATGTTGAACAATCTTTGTTTTCAGATCATTTGAGAGTTGTTTTGAGGAGCCCATGATGCCACTCTTCAGAGGAGATTCAAATAGGACAACTTGCAATTGGCCACCTTTAATACCTTTTCTCATGATTGGATACACCTGCCTATGAAGTTCAAAGCTCAGTGAGGTTACAAAACCAATTTTGTGCTTCAGTAAGTCAGTAAAAAGTAGTTAGGAGTATTCAAATCAATAAAATGATAAGGGTACCCAAATTTTTGCACCGGTCAAATTTTGGTTTAATGCATATTGCACATTTTCTGTTAGTACAATAAACCTCATTTTAATCCTGAAATATTACTGTGTCCATCAGTTATTAGATATATCAAATTGAAATGGCTGTTGCAAACACCCAAATATTTAGAACTAAAAATGATTAAGATTAATAGGGGTGCCCAAACTTTTTCATATGACTGTACATTAAAAACCCTTATTGTCGCCCGGATTCACTCTCGCCTTGACTACTTACTACTCCTTAATAGTCGGTCTTCCCCTTACTAAACTTTCCCCTCTACAATCTATTCTGTATGCAGTGGCCAGGCTCATCTATCAGTCTAAATGCTACAGTGATGCCTCCGGTCTGTGTCAGTCACTGCATTGGCTGTCTACTCAATACACAATACAATATAAACTTATCACCCTCATCCACAAGGCTCTCTATAATGCTGCACCTCCCTACATTTCCTCCCTCATCTCTATCAGCCAACCTGTGCTCTTCGTTCCCTCAATGACCTAAGACTAGAAATCCTTTATTATCAGAACCTCCGACTCACGTAGCCAAGACTTCTACCGAGTTGCACCACTTCTCTGGAATGCTCTATCCTGAACTATCAGATTAACCCCCAATTTCCACAGCTTCAAGCGCAAACTAAAGACTTATCTCTTCAGACAGGCCTATCACAATTTCTAATGTAAACCCTTCCACAATTAGAATCCCAAAAACAAACCGGCCTCTGTTCACATTCCCACATTACCCTAGAGGATATGATGCCATATCGGACTGTAACTTCATATGTCCAGGCACCATTTCCACAGTAAATGACACTGACTGATGATGGCTCATACAGCTTTATTTATGTGTAATGAAAGTATCGTCTATCACATAAACGGCTTCTCCACTGTATAAGCAATACTACCTCCTATGCTGCCCCTGCTACCACTTGTGTCACCCCCTCTACCTCATAGATTGTAAGCTTTTGCATGCAGGGCCCTCAGTCCCAGTGTGTGAATGGACTTTTGCTCTTTAATGTCTCTTTTTGTCTACAATTGTGCTGCGGAATATGTTGGCACTATATAAATAAAATGTATTATTATATCATTGTTATTATTACAACCTTTTTCTGCTTTTTCACCTTATACTGCCTCTATCATGAACTATTTTATACATTTAATTACTCTCCATATGTTGGCCATTCAGATAAGGAATCAAGTCATTTCTAGTAAAACTAAATTTAACTTCCTGCAGAATATAAATATACTGAGTGGACACAGTGACTACAAGAAAGGTAGAAACAGAATTTACTAAGGTGTCCGATAGAAATAAACCCACAGTATGTGTCCTCAGTTACTTTACACATTCAGGCACTTGCTTATTGAGACGGCTACTTTATGATTGCTAGTTTTTGGCGAAGATAGCTTATTATGTTAGGAAGATACAAAATATAAAATGTCCAATATATTTATAGAAATGTGGCAGGTTCAGTTCAAATTATGAAAACATTCAGAGACTAAATGTATTCAAATGTACCGAGCATGCAGAAAAATAGAGATTTAAATTATTCATTTGGGATTTTTGAATACTAAGACGACTTAAAATATTTAAATATGGGCACTAATACACTTCTCATTCTAATATTAAATACTATAATCGACACTAGATATATGTTTTTCATTTAAAACATATACCAAATATAACAATAGGTATATAAATCTCACACAAAACAATTTATGCAATAGTAATCCTTATCTACAAAATCCTGCAACAATATATAGCTTACTTAAATCCAATCAGATATAGCATTTTGAGGTTTCAGCAGTCAGTTCAGTCCTGCTGGCTACTAAAGTATTGTGTTTTACCCATAAGCTGCTACAAGAATAGATAACAAATGATTTCAACAGGAAAGGTTTATTTCCTATAAACCATTACAGATAGGTGGAAAATTACATAATGTTCACTCTTTGCTAACTATTTCTTGCCATTGGACAGTAGTACAATATTTGCGTTGCATTTTGTGCATTTATTTTTTATTTATTTTTTATTATTTTATTTTTGTGCTTTATTTTGGTATATATGTTCAATGAGACTCATGCACCTGGCTATTTGGTCTAGTGATGCTGATGGGAACCATTGCACTGACTATTAAATCTGTTTTTAATGGTTGGAAGCAGACAACAACATGACCATCTCTTAAAGAGCCTGTGTGTCCTGAAGAGGAGAATTAGAACACAGCACCCATAGCCAGGAGAACAGTTCAGCTGGCAAAAAGAGGAAGCTGGCAATGGTGGAAAAATTATACAAATTAGATGTCTGTTTGCCAACTGCTCATTCAGTCAACTATTATCCCTCCTGACTGCTGTATACACATGCACACATGACTCAGTACATACATTCGCAATAGGTATAAGGAAGGAAAACCACTTCTAGACACCTCTATTGCCAGCTTATCTCCTCAAGAACATAACAATTGGGCATGCTGAAATATAACATGCCTGACTGTGTCTCTTTGGAAGATGTCAGGGGAGAATCTGGAAGCCCTATACACATTAGATAGTGGGGGTACTCCTGCCTGGTGTGTATAATGTGTGTGGACAACTTAAAAGGGATATTTTATTATTGAGGCAGGAGGCCAGGGAAGGTGAAAACAAAACAAAACACACTCACTTGTCCCTGATGTTTCGGTGTTCCAGGCACGGGACATCACTCGCGGACATCATAGGTGACATCCCGATTCCTTTCCTTAGGCTGCTG
The DNA here is from genome assembly GCA_947044405.1 of Leptodactylus fallax. Taxonomy (NCBI): domain Eukaryota; kingdom Metazoa; phylum Chordata; class Amphibia; order Anura; family Leptodactylidae; genus Leptodactylus; species Leptodactylus fallax. The sequence goes on along the minus strand of CAMRHE010000388.1, from coordinate 868,905 downwards.
ATTGGCCTCATCAGTCACATGCAGCATGGACTTTGGCTGGAGAAGTTCTGCGGCACCATGGGACGAGGCATCAGCCTGGAACACCGGAGCACTGGGGATAATAAAATATCCTGGACATCCCCTTTAAGTGAGTATAGTGGGGTGCATATCTCACTTATAACTGATGTTGATATGAAGAAAATAAAGTGTATTGGCTCATGTGGACAAGGAAAATCTTTTTGCAAGAATCTAGAACCCACAGGGTGAAGAAGATAAAAAATCTGAACTAGATATGTGCAAGTCTGACTTCTTGTTGCTCTTGATTCTGGTTAGTCAATTTTACCATCTCATATTAGTACTTAGAATGTGAACATATGTTCTCCAGAATTCGTAGTAGAGCATGTATGGTCTGTAAGACTACAAAGGCAAAGGCAGTCTCAATAAAGGGACATAGCACCTCTTTTGACCCAATTATTAAGTTATTATTAATTAATTTATGAATCATTATTAAGTTAATTTATGATCAACATATTTTATTCAGTTTTCAACAAGTAGAGTAGATACAGATAAGATAATAACTATATAAAAGCTCATGCCCACAGTTATAGCCATACAAAATTGGTACCGTAGTGCACTCCATGTATGTATCCATTAGACAGCGTATCCTCCGGTAGGAACAATTCTTTTAGGGGATAACAATACCATAAAAGAATATGCATATAAGAAGAGTCCTTATGACTTATACTACTTGCTTCCTTATTTTTCCATGCTATCTCAAGTTGTTGATGTTGACTCAAGCCTTGTAACGAAGCTAGTTATCTAATCTGGTGTCCAATTGGTGAGGTAATGGCACAGTACTTAAACAGTAGTAAATGAGGAATTAAATAGCAGGAATGGAACCTCAGGAGTAAGAAGCAACCGTGGTCAGATGTATGCAGGAGTCGGTACACGTGAGTAGAAGATCAATCATAGTCAGACGTATGCAGGAGTCAGTATATAGAAGCAGTAGAGTAGTGGTGAGTATCAGGGCAAATAGGAAGCAAACAGCCAGAATAATCAGGCACAGGATGGAGTAAGCTGTGGGTTTATAAGGATTGCTATACTGTGATTGGCCACAGAGCAGGTTAGATCCATAAGCTAATCATTCCAATAGAAATGTATAGGCTAAGCAAGGCAAAGAACAAACAGGCTTATTCAATGGCATAAAGGTCAAGGCTGCAGAACATGGCTGGGAAGTCAAGGATTCAAGACCCAGTGAGCTCAGTTCCTGACATTACTCCCCCTTCTCCAGGAGTGTCCTCTGGATGGTACTTGGCTTGGCTTGTCTGGATAGCGCTGATGGAATTCTCTTACCAGTTGAGGAGCATGAATGTTGTTTACTGGTTCCCATGAGTTATCTTCAGGACCATATCCTTGCCACTTTATCAAGTACTGTAACTAATTTCAAAAAAATTCTAAAATCCAAAATATTTTTGACAACATATTCCTCTTCTCCTTCAACAATAACTGGGTCAGATGGAGGCAAATTACGTCCCGGGAATGGATTTTCCACAAAAGGCTTGAGAAGGGAGGAATGAAAAACAGAGTGAATCCGCATAGAGTCTGTAAGCTTTAAACAAAACGCTACAGGATTAATTTGAGCAACAGTTTCAAATGGTCCAATAAATTTCTGACCTAGCTTGGTTGAAGGTATCATGAGCTTCAATTTTTTTGTAGAGAGCCATACCTCTTCTCCTATACCAAAGGAAGGGAAAGACTTGAGATGTCTATCAGCAGTTTTCTTATAGTGATCTTGAGCTTTACGCAGAGTGTTTGTCAATTTTTCTTGAACTTGCTTCAAGGTAGACAGTCTGTCAGTGACAGCAGGAACTGGAGAAGAAATTGGGAGATTAGGAATGATTGCAGGATGAAAACCCATATTGGCAAAAAATGGACTCTGAGACATAGATGAATGCTGGGAGTTGTTATAAGCAAATTCCGCCGTAGGAAGAAAATTAACCCAATCATCTTGAAGATAACTTGTATAGCACCGCAAATACTGTTCAAGGGTTTGGTTAGTACGCTCAGTTTGACCATTAGACTGTGGATGATAGGCAGAAGAGAAGTTCACATCAATTCCTAGAGTGGCACAAAAACTCTTCCAAAACTTTGAGGTAAACTGTACCCCACGGTCAGAAACTACACTGTCAGGTATATCATGTAGATGTATAACTTCTCGAATAGCCAATTCTGCAGTGTCTTCTGTAGAGGGTACCCCCTTTGTGGGTATAAAATGAGGCATTTTGGTAAGACGGTCTACCACTACTAGAATTGTGTTAAATTTTTTGGAAGATGGTAGATCAACAATAAAGTCCATAGAAACAGTACTCCAAGGATGAGATGGAATAGGCAGAGGCTGAAGTAATCCCACTGGTGAGTAACGAGGGGTCTTATTCCTAGCACAGGTTTGATAGGAAGAAACATACTTCTTGACATCCATCTGGTATTTAGGCCACCAAAATTAGCGGGACAAAAGTTCTTTGGTCTTTGACTCCCATGTGACCTGCAGGTCTAGAGTCATGAACAAGGCGCAGAATCTCTAATCGAGTAGTCTCAGGAACATAAACACACTGATCAAGAGTCCAAACCCTGTCTTTGAACGCCAAATCTATATCTGTGGGGAGATAATTAAGGAAAGGATCTCCATTATAACCTTCTTTAATCCTCTGAAGTATACCCTTGGAAACTGTTGCCCCCACAAAATTCTTAGCAGGTAAGATGGTGGTTTTGGGTGTGTCATCTTGCGTCATTTCGGAAAACATCCGGGATAAGGCGTCAGCTTTTCCATTGCGGTATCCAGGTCTGTAGGAAATGATGATATTAAATCTTGCAAAAAATAAAGACCATCTAGCTTGTCTACCAGAAAGTCTCTTGGCTGATCTAATAAATTCAAGATTTCGGTGATCAGTAAGAACCTGCACCACATGAGATGCTCCTTCAAGAAGATGCCTCCATTCTGCGAATGCTTTATTATTTGCCAGTAGTTCTTTATTTCCAATGTCATAGTTTCTTTCAGGAGATGACATCAGGCAGGAGAAAAAAGCACAAGGATGAAGCAATTGTCTATCCCCAATTCTTTGGGACAATACTACTCCTACTGCTGAATCTGAAGCATCCACTTCAACTATAAATGGGAGGTCTGGATTAGGATGAACTAAGATAGGAACAGAAGTAAAAAGTGTCTTTATGTGGGTAAATGCTTCATCTGCACTAGAAGACCATTTAAAAGGAATTCCTTTCTGGGTTAGTTGTGTTATTGGACTAATACCCTTTGAGAAATTCCTAATAAACTTGCGGTAGAAATTTGGAAAGCCAACAAATCTTTGTAACTCCTTGACATTCTAGGAGAAGGCCAGTCTAAAATAGCTTGGATCTTGCTGGGGTCCAAGCGCAATCCTTTTGTAGAAATGATGTACCCCAAAAACTGAATTTCTGTCTTTTCAAATTCACACTTTTCCAGTTTAATATATAGTTGGTTTTCTCTTAGATGGCTCAAAATCATAGTAATCTGTTTACGATGTTCTTCAAGGTTCTCTGAGTATATTAATATGTCATCCAAATACACCACCACAAATTGATCCAGCATTGCAAAGTCCAAATGGCACGACAAGGGATTCAAAATGCCCATAGCGTGTTCAGAATGCTGTCTTCCACTCGTCCCCGGGTCGTATATGGACAAGATTGTATGCGCCTCGTAGATTCAACTTGGTAAAGATCTTTGCTGACTGTAATCTCTCGAGTAATTCTGGAATAAGCGGAAGAAGGTAATGATTTTTGATGGTTATTTGGTTTAGTTCCCTATAGTCAATACAAGGACGTAAGGTGCCGTCTTTCTTTGGTACGAAGAATATAGGTGCTCCTGCTGGAGAAGTGGAAGGCCATATAAATCCTTTTGCCAGATTTTCCTTGATGTACTCATCTAGGAACTTCACTTCCATCTCTGCAAATGCATAGATGTGTCCGTGAGGTATGGATGCACCTGGTAAAAGTTCAATAGGACAATCATAAGTGCGATGAGGAGGTAGCTGGTCAGCATTCTTTTTGTAAAACACATCTTTAAACTCCTCATATGGTTCAGATAATTCTACAGAGTTAGCGATAGGTCTTTCAGTAGCTCCCAACTGGGAGGGAATTGACAGCTTCAGTTGACAAATTTGTTGACAATATTCAGAAGTAAAAGTTACATTTCCTGACTTCCAGTCTACTGAAGGATTATGGACGCTGAGCCATGGTACGCCAAAAATTACTGGAAATTTTGGTGAAGAAATTAACTGGATACAAATCTTCTCCTGATGACCAGGATCAATCAATACTTCCAGTTCTGTAGTTTCATGAGTTACAGGACCAGAATTTAAAGGTGACCCATCAACAGTCACTAATTCAACTGGTGAAGATCTTGGATTGTGCTCAATATGATTATCAAATGCAAACTTAATGTCCATAAAATTCCCAGGTGCACCAGAATCCAACATTGCTGTAGTGGACAACTTGTAAGATCCATAAGAAAGCTGAACTGGTAAGGTGAAATGAGGTCGGTTAGAAGTCATATTATCAGGACATGGTGTGGTGGAAAACAGAGGCTGTGTCACCAGACCAAATTCAATCTAATTTAAGTTGCAGCAACTGCCAGTTGAGGTTTATTAGGGCAGTTAAGAACATAATGTCCAGGTTGTCCACAATAAAGACATAGTTTTTCAGCAAGACGACGACTATTTTCAGCACTCGAAATTAGTCCCTGGATAGCATCCGCTTGCATAGGTTCTGGAGCTGATCTTGTTTGAGAAGGTGTCGGCAACTTTGGGAGAAAATGACCCACTGGCAAATGGGAGAAGGTGCCCGGATCATAATAGCCCCGTCTTTCTCGCTTCCTTTACAGAAGTCTTTGGTCAATACGGATGCATAATCGTATATACTCCTCAAGATCAGCTGGAAGTTCTATTTTAACAAGTTCATCTTTATCTGATTCACAAAGTCCTCCATAGAATCGCCATTTTAGTGCAGAGGTGTTCCAGGAAACATCAGAAGCCCAGCACCGAAACTGTGCAGCGTACTCTGCAACAGAGCATCTTCCCTGACGAAGAGCACGCAGCAGTGGCACAACAGTTGGGGTCATCAAATACTAGGTTCATTGCTGCAAGAAAGTCCTCCAAATTATCCAAAATGGCACGATCCTGTTCTAAATACGGTGATGCCCATGCTTGTGTAACGTCAATTAGCAGGGCAATGATGAACACAACTTTGGACCTATCCGTAGGGAACTGAGAGGAATGTGTATAAAAAAAAAATCATCCGGCAATGATTAAGAAAACCTTGGTACAAATGTCTCTTTCCACCAAATTTTTCAGGTAGTAGAATCCGATAAAATAGAGGAGTGGCACTGACAGCAGCAGAATTTGCACGCAATTTATGTACTTGTCTTTCCAATTCAGTGACTTGAGTTTTCACTTCATTTAATTGACTTTGAAGGTTGTACACAAGGTTATGTAATTCCAACATTTGGAATGCATGCTGTGACAGGGCAGACTCCGCCCCTCTGGCCTCCATGTTCGGCCTAATTATTATGTAACGATGCTAGTTATCTGGTCTGGAGTCCAATTGGTGAGGCAATGGCACAGTACTTAAACAGTAGTAAATGAGGAATTAAATAGCAGGAATTGTACCTCAGGAGTAAGAAGCAACCATGGTCAGATGTATGAAGGAGTCGGTACACGGGAGCAGAAGATCAATCGTAGTCAGACGTAAGCAGGCGTCGGTATACAGGAGCAGTAGAGTAGTGGTGAGGATCAGCGCAAACTTGAAGCAGCCAGAATAATCAGGCACAGGATGGAGTAAGCTGTGGGTTTATATAGGGATTGCTATACTGTGATTGGCCACAGAGCAGGTGAAATCCATAAGCTAATTATTACAATAGAAAATTCCAGGCTAAGAAAGGCCAAGAGCAAATAGGCTTCTTCAATGGCATAATGGTAAAGGCTTCAGAACATGGCCAGGAAGTCAAGGGTTCAAGACCCAGTGAGCTCAGTTCCTGACAAACCTACTGTTGGTACACCAAATCTGGTACACTCTACACATACTGTAAAATGAACTATATACAAAATCAATGAATGATCTACATTAGAGTAATTAAAGAGGTTGTCCAGCCAACTTCATTTTTCTAACAAGTGACCCGTAGGTCACTGTTCTTCTTGCTTCGAAAATGATGAGTCAGTATACATGGGTTGCAACGAATCACTGACCACAGTGGTATTTTGAGACAAAACCACCACAGCTAGCAATTGGCTTCAAAGGTCACATGTCCGGTTGGCACATCATTGCTAGATCAGAAAGAACAGAAGCCAGAAAGAATCAGCATAGGCACAGTGCACAGTGAGGTATCAGTAAGGTGACTATTACACTACTTTTTTAATTTTATAATATTCTAACCTGATTTTAAAATGTATTAAGCTGGACAACCCTTTAACCAAATAGTCCTGATTTTGTGCATGGTCTTCCTTGCAATAAGCTTCAATTTTAGCTTGAATTTTACATAATTTCAATAGTTTTTAATCTTGGCCCATGTAAGCCAACAAATACCAGTATATTCAATGGTGCCAAACTATATTGAAGCTCTCTTCTCGATTGCAAACATTGATATCCATACAATGTTGCATACTCATGGAACTATTTCATTATTTCACTCTGTTTAAAATAACAGCAATATATTTGGCTTTGTCAAGTTTAGCAGATAAGCACTGTTGAACTTTAAGTAGATAATCACATATAGTGCATGTATTAACATAATGTACTAAGGATTAAAAAAATCACAAAGAACACTTAGTTAAAACCTAAATTTTAGAATAATTTTAAATGTGTAATTTTATGCTAAGAATAAGTTAGAAACATAAAAATCAATACATTTTACGATTATACTGATTTGTCAAAGTAAAAGCTAGATCTTAAAGTATATAAGAAGATTCATGGGGGTTCCTCTCAAATTCTGTTGCTAAGAACAAAGGCTCAGGTGTTAATCCTTTAAAGAGCAATCCTTACATAAGCCAAGCTCTTTCCAATATGTGATGCTGTGTGTGTCTAGACCAGGAGCAGTAAAGAACTTGACCTCGATTATCTGAGATTAAAGAAAAGCTGAACCTAAAAAACAAGTGCCTATGAAACTACTGTTGGTTGCATTCTGTAGAATACAGTCAATGACTATTTTCCGAATTTTTGACATTTGGAATCACTGTGGTGCTTATTTTTTTAAATGAATTTTAATTTAAAATTTCCTGGTTGCATCCACCAGAATAACCATTGTTTGGTGCGGTAACACGGATTAAGCAGTAGCACAGCCAGGAATAGAGTCAAGGGTCAACACCAGGCAAATGGTCAGTATGTCAAATGTCAGAGGATGAGAGGGGAACCTAGTCAGGAATGACAAGGGTCAGGACCAAATGCAGAACAATCAGGTAAACAATCAAATTAGGCAAGAATAGCATTCAGGAAAATCTGCATCACTGTTCAATATACGATAAAATAATCCTTTAATAGTCCCACCATGGGGAAATTCAGTGTGTTACTGCAGCATAGATAATACAAATACAAAAAAATGCTCCAGGGTAGAGGCATTACAATGACAGTAGATATAGATAAAAAGGTAAATGTAAAAAAGTATTAGAAGGGATATCACAACTTAAGATCTTTCAATTCTCTGTATGGACTAATCTCTGCTTAGGTCGGTGTTGGTTGTACAGCCTAACCGCAGTGGGGAGGAAAGACTTTCGACAGCGCTCCTTCTCACACCTAGGGTGGGGCAGTCGGTCACTGACAGTACTGCCCAGCGCTATCACAGTCTCATGTATGGGATGGGAGTTATTCTTCCACATGGAGCTCACCACGGACAGTATCCTTCTGTCGCCCACCACCTGCACTGGGTCCAGGGGGCTCCCCAGGACAGAGCCCCCTGGACCCAGTGCATTTCTAAATGTAAAAAACTCATTCTACTGCTATCGAGCTTCATTATATTGCTAATATTTTTTTTATCATGATCTTTGGTAGATTTGTCAATTTATTCATACATTTCCAGCAATAGAAAAGGAACGGCACAATAAATAGTTCAAAGAAATAATGCTCCAGAATTGTTATTTCATGGGAAACATTAGCATTTACTAAAACAGGACACATCCTCTGACATTTTTTATGCTTAGTGAATAAGTTCAATAGTTTTACTTTGCCATAAGAAGCACAAATACTGTTTCATCATTTTTATATATATCACCAAAACTCGGGCATGCATTCAGACAATGAATATTGTTAATGTGTGACTCATGATTCTGATTTTCAGTGTACAGTTCCATATTGATAGCCTGTGTACATACTTATCCTATAATTACAAGACTTAAAATGACTTCAATTAAGAATCACCAATTGTCTAACCAACTTTTTATGAAACATATAATAGTTATGATTCATTAGTTTATGAGCAATAGTAGCACTTATTGCCCAAACTAAATGCTTGATAAAGACCAAGAATAAACATTGAAACTACCATTTATTTTTTAGAACAATTCTCAATACCATTTTAAAACGGTTGTCTCATCGTAGACATGGAGAAAGGAGAAGTCTTGGCTAGACAATTCCAAAGCAGTGGTCACTGCACAGGTACTGTAGTACTACATTACATGTAATGCAAGGACAACCTGAGTTTGCCAAAGTGGGATACACTTTTACAAAGGGCAGTTGTCCCTTGTATGGTGTTTCTACGCGCTAATAGAGCACATAGACATATAAAAAGTAATTTTATATATATATATATATATATATACTGTATATAATATAGAAGTTATGTTTATCAGACCCTGTAATAGTATTTCTTCATATCTGTGACTTTAAAGAGGACCTTTCACTACCTCCATCATCTTGAGCTCTTAGATTCTTCTCCTCTGATTCAAATGAAAATGGAATTTATTCTCTACCTGCACCATTCCTGAGCAAATAGTGCAGTTAGTTTTGGTGCCTCATGTGCTAACTAGACTCTCTAATGTCAAGTAGGTGATGACAGGCAGGAGCAGGCAAGGGGGTATGACTTAGAGCTCAAATCAGAGGCTGACAATATTAGAGCTCAAAATCATGCTCCTTCTGTGCTCCTGCCTGATACTGCCCACTTGACAGTTGAATTGAAGAAAATCTAGTTAGCATATTAGTCACCAAAACTAATTGCTCAGGAATGGTGGGGGCTAGAGAAAAAAAAATCCAACTATGCCAAAATCAGTGGAGCAGGGTTTATCAAGAGCTTGAGGTAGTGGAAAAGGATAAAAGACCTCTTTTAACATCACATGTCTAACATGTAAAGTTACAATACATGCTTAGACATAGCTGAACATGTATCTGCCAATGGCTGCACATGTACAAAATGTGTACTTGATGGGGCTCTTCCTAAGATACTTTTAACTAATTAGAAAATAGGTCATTTTGGGGCTTACATTTAGCCATTAAAATCATATAAACATATACCTTATTAGGTCCCTCCATTCTATATACCAATTGTAAATCAAAGTGGTGCTGAAAACCTGTATATAAAACTTTTCAATAAATATTATTTCAAGCTGATCCACTGTGGTCTCTTTTAAGTTTTCCCCTGAAGGTGTTCCTGTTTTTTTCTGACTTTTCAGATACTAAAAATACTTCCGATACTGTAGTTGGCACATGGTGCAAAGAGCAATTGCTGGCCGAACTCTTCTTTTACAAACAACCTTGAGCCTATCCTAACACTATGCTCCAAGATGAACTTCCTTAACCCACAGTACACTTACGCAAAGAGTTCAAATTTTATGTAGCACCTCATTTTTCTTTTCATCTACTATCTCACTGTTTTGAAGAATTTAGGAGCACATACTCTTAAAAGGAACCCGCAGTTGCTTCTATGCTGTCTAAATCAATTTTTTTTTTCTTACGTATAGATTAATAGAATTTTTTTTCTTTGTTGTTGGCACTTTGAAAGGAAACACTTTGTTCCACATGTAGACTAGGAAATAGTGCTTTAGCAGGTGGAGTATTTGTGACCTTTGAGATCATAATGTCTTTATACATCCTGTTACGTTTTCTACATAAGGCATAATAGTATTTTGATGGGGCCAGATGCTAAGTTGATCTAGACCAATACAATATTTTGAGCAGTAAGTACCAACAATTTATATAGCAGCCAAGATCCTTCCTTATCAGATGGTTTAATTAAGCATCCACTTCCATGCTGGTTGAGAAGTTTCTGTGGGCTGTATATAAACAAGACATTGCAACACCATAACAGTATTGTTCAATTACTGTGTACATGAACATATAAAGGAAAGCAGGGAGCATTTGGCCACAGATTAGACTCTATATTTTGAAAGGTTCAAACTTGTAGCTGTTCCAGGAAAGATTTCCCATGGGCATTTGTGTCATGACACAAATTCTTTACTATGTCTGACTTAAACAGTTCTAAACAGAAAAGCTGGGAGCTATGCACTTCAAAGCCATGCAGATGAAACACATACAACAAATAATGCAATTCTAATATTTGTAGATTGGTTACAATTTGTAAAAGATGATCAGTAAAATATTACTGAAATTCTGATGTATGGTAAGCAAATATACAAGTGGGTTTTGTATTATTCAAAAATATTCTATCATTATAATTATTATTGTTAGAAAAAAGTGTCACCTGCTTATCGCATGTTAAAGGAGTTTTTGTCCCAACAAAAATTTGTGGCTCACCTTACCAGTTGCCACTTCGACTCTTCCCAGACCCCCAATGTTCTCTACTTTTCGATCTTATCTCAACACAGCAGGAAAACCTGCTCAGTCAATTCCTGGCTGAGATGGGTCAGAGCTGCAGTCACTGTATAAATGAGTGGGCTTTTCCTGTGTCTCAAGACTGGAGCAAGAATATAGAGAACAGCAATACAGGTTCTTTTATTTTTTAACCCATTTTGAACCCACAGCAACTAATCTTTATTCACTACTATTAGTATTCTGCGTCACTTCACATTATGTTGTAAATAATATAAAATTAAACCAATAAAATGTCAACAAAGAATAAAATCCTATAAAGAATTATTAGTTTTCAGATAATTCTTCAATTTTACTTAAAGTCTTGCAAATAATGAAGACCAATAAAAAAACTAATTAAACTCTGCAATTCAACAGAGAATAATAGAAATAAAGAGGTAAGCTGTGTCAAATACAGTGTAGCTTACGGAACCTTTTACAAGGAATCCCTACAGCTCAACATTATGGACCCATAGCCTCTCAATGAGCTCCTATATTGTGCCTCTATTAGGTACCAAATTCTCCTATAGACACAATTCTTTTTTCCTTCATATATACCATATAGATTCATGAGAAAAATATGTTTTCAGTATAAAACTGGAATTAAATAGATGTATAGTATGATAGTATAGTAGTAGTACTGTAGTATGAGCCACAGATAAGCAATTGTTTGTATGAGGTCTAATCATAGCAAGTAGATATACAAGAATGGACAAAAAGACAGTGAAGCCAAGGGACGAAAAATACAAGACCCAATGATAGACCACACAATGGGAATCTATTTGATTTTAGTTTTTTTTGCACTTGTTACACTTGTGATATTAGAGCATGTAAGGCTGACATATAATCACACTTTGAATAAGGAAAATATTACTTGATGCTATCAGTATCAGTATGGATTAGAATTTCCACATTAGATCAATAAATCATCAAAGAATCTTTAGGTTTTGGCTTTCGCCTGAGGGCACAGAAATGGTCATGGATTTCTTACACTGTAAACCAGAACTGTGGCTGGAAATAATAGGCTGTTCTCAATTCTGAGCTTGCATCATGAAAACTGTACCAAAACATAATTGAGAGAAAACTAAGCTTAAAAATCAGAGTATTTATCATCTGACTGTTTTTCTTTTTCAGGGGAGAGATGTAGTATTCATGAGGAACATTTGCTATTCCTCCATCCAGCAGTGCAATCAATTTGTGTTCTAGTACGTGGGGCTAAGAGATTATTCTTACTTAAGAGGGGAAACAAAACAATGTATAGATTGCAGTGATTCCAGCAAGAATCCCACACATGTTGAGCAGCTCTATCCGGAAGAACATTTATATGATTAAACTCCTACATTTTCATGGTGGTTATAGATAACCATTTAAGACAAACACCTGTGATCGTATACAAAGCATACTGTATATTGACACCTAATGGCATGAGTGCTAGACAAATAAAGATGTTACTGAAAATTTTAATAACAATAGTTATATAACAAATAGTTTATTTCTTTAAAGGACTTATATACATATGTGAACAATAAGGTGGGGCCCCGGCATAAAAGTACTGGATGGATTTTAGATCCACAATGATGACCTTATCATGACATCTCCAGCCTTCCACACCATCCTCTTCTATGTGCATTAATCCATTCACAACATTTGTTATAAACCTGTCACCGAATCTGAATGTTTTCAATAAGATAATTTAGAAAAAAACAGTAGCAGGTGTTCTTTTGATAATCATATGGAATACTGTTTAACATACAGTATGCCATAAAGTATAAAGTAAACATTTAAATATCCACCAGGCTGAAAATAAAAGAAAAATAAGTGGCTAAAAAGTAGAGAACCAGAACACAGTGCCTCCAAATATAAAACAACTTTTCATAAATGACTACTACGGGTGAACTTAATAAACTGTGTAAAGAAATGTTTCTTTCAATACTTATCAGGTTGAGCTACTTTTTACATAGAAGCCTATAACAGGAGAGGGGAGGAGGAGGCTGCTGGAAAAGATTCACATATAATTTCAGCTCCTAAACTCTATTATTCTGTGGGTAAAAGAGTCCTTTTGGAATTGCTGTATGTTATCAGATAAGACACTACACTGCACAGAATGAAGCAATAAATCAATTAACTAACCTGTAGTGAATGTCTCCTTCGCCTCACCGGTCCATAGACTTCATAGAAGTCTATACAGATAAACAGTGAGTGAAAATAAGGAGTGGAAGAACAGCCTAATAAGTGGAGAAGAAAACAGGTTTCTTTAATAAGATATATTAATAGTTTCTTATGTTTACCCATGCGATTAATTTCTGAAAACATATTTTATAATTGGAGGTACACTTTAAATAGAATATTCTATCCTAAGCATAAGTTATATCACCATTATGATAAAGCATAAAAATGTCAGTGTTATCTTAAGGTCATAGTGACTCAGTCAGAAACTTATCTCCCAAGAGTGAAAGGTAACCATGGTCATACTGTCCCTAAGACAGCACTAAGTTGTGTGAGTTCAAGAACAGAAAATGCTGACAAGCAGACAGAATGCAGCAGGTATCTGACAGCATCAAAATATCACAAGCAAAGTAAGCTACCTATTATCCAACACTGCCCAGGTTAGCAGAATTATAGACCATCTGTCACAAGGCAGGATGGACTTGGCTGCTTGGAACCCAGTTTGTATCTGTGAAACAATACGTCAGAATACAGGTATGCTTCCAGTCTAAGGACCAAACCTGAAAACCTATGACAGGCAGACAGATTAATACAATAGGCAAGATAAAAAAATCAGAAGTAGAAGTACAGGAATAGCCACATTGAAATCAGAAAAATATCAATAGACAAGGCCATGGTCAGTCCACGAGGTTCTAGATAAAACCAAATTAGCAAGAGAAGAATTAACTAGGAAGTCAATCCCAAATCAGAAAACCAGGAAATGTGAATTTAAGCTCGGTGAGGTACTGGGAGAGAGCTCAGAGTACACAGAGCGTCTAGATAAAAGATGCAATGAAATCACAGGCAACAAGCTATATAGGTGTCGTGTTAATAAACCCTGCTTCAGTCATTTACTGTATGCTGAACAAGAGCTCAGATTGGCTTTGTGTCCCAAGACTCTTACTGACTGAGCAGACCCAGCTTGAGTTTGGGTGGTAGGCATAGCCACCTTAAAGCAATGTTAAAGCAATGGCTATGTGATAAATGCTGTAAACGGTCAGGGCACAATGAGAGTTATATTCTTATAACAGAAGAGATGTCATGGCTTCTGTTTGAGCTTTAGCATGTGGGAAATAGTTTCTATGGTTTCAGAACTACAATATCCCATGGTCTATCAAACAGTAGCATTTTGGCTATTTAAGTATAAAATAAAAGGAATACAAATTGTGATCTGACAAGTTAAACAATAAAAGTTAAATCTATAGCAGCAAACAACACAGTAATAGCAATGTTTTCATTACGATAATAAACTCATAATACGAGCATTATGAAGTATCTGGAATTCATTGGACAGCTGTCCTGAACCATTTTAACCTCACACCTGCAGTACCTTGGATAGCTGCCTGCTAAGACTTGGCTGTAACTCAGTTTTCTGATTGGTTAGGGTCATGTCATTTCGATAAAATCCTGACGGTTGCTGCTTTAGCCAGGCAGCTCAGCAATGACTCTTGGCTAGTGCTGATCCTCTGATAGATACTGTCTTGCCCAGAAGGCTTGCTTCTGTTCTGCTTATGATACTTCCTGTGTTTCCAGGCCTCTTGTTAACCTAATCTAGTTAATATTCCAGTATTGCCAAACTGTCTGAGCAGTAACTTGGCAGTATAGTGCAGAAAGGATTACAGTGGTCAGTGCATGTGATGTACACTTGGGACATAAATATTATAGGGGAAACATACTTTTCATTCAATTCTACTGTGCAGCAAAACATATAAAACTATAATAAAGTTAATGGACTGTCATATGCTATAAACAGAAATATTACTTTACTAAAAGCCACACGGTTTGCAAACAATTACAGAATGCAATTGTGCACTAACATAATCACAGTGTTTTAGAGTTGGTATTCCTACTGTGTTATAATTGCTACTTAAGTGACACTTTGATACAACTGGATATTTCACGTGTTGATATTTTAGTTTGGCTCTTGGCTCCCATTCCTTTCATAGTAAATATGTGCTATAATTTCCTAAACATTTACCCAAATGTATATTAAAACGGAATGCTAATTGTATGACTGGCGCATCCAAATGTGGAATGGGATGCGGTCCTTTGTGGTCCTACCTATGCTGCTTGCTACAAACCTTTACAGCCATTTCATTTTGCAGATTTTATAGTGCTGTTAGGGTTAATTATGCAAAACCAGAACACTGCACTAAAAAGATAGCAACCAATCAAATATGTTCATTGTACATAATCAGCTAGACGGATAAAAAGATTGTGGCTGGTTGCCATAGCTGTTGGCAGTCTATCATAGTCATACAATTTGTGCTATTAATAATGCAGTTCAAAAGTTTACAAAGAGACAGAGTCATATATTTGGCCTCATTCACTACTATTAGATTTATAGGAAGAGCCTGTAAATCCATAATGTCTGACACCTTTTGCCCCGCACATCCACATGATTCCCTCTACACATAAATAATATGCAAATATCCATAGGAAGACAGGAATGGCCATAGGAGTGTGTGACCTGCGTGGGGAATATCAGCTGCCTATGAAACTTGTGATCACCATAAATCTTGGAGGGTGTTTCACATACTATTTGAGTGTATAAGACACCAGTGCAATTCTCATTGCTACTATAAAAGAGTGGGCCAGTAAACACGGCAACTCCCACCATGTAAGCAATACTGGTAAAAAGCCACAGATCAGTAGAAACAGTTGATTTGCAGGTGTCCAGATCTCCACTAATATAAAACTGATGGTGCATTTTAAAGGGATTATCCATTTTCTAATATCAGTATCCATCAATATTAAATGGACCATGAATATTAGATCTGCTAAGGTTCAACATCCAGAGCCCCTGAAGATCAGCTGTTCAGGAATGGCGTGGCTCTGGTAATGTTTAAATCTTTATGGGAGTCACGCTGTTCAAACTCTGCATTATTTGTAGTGGTGGGTTTACAAACTGCAGTGCTGTCCCACTGAAGTCTATAAGGCAGAACTGTAGTACACAAAGCCACTGCTACACATTGTATGGAGAGTGAGCAGCACGGCTCTTGGCATGTAAGCATTTCTGAGAGTCCCACTGTTCCCAAACTGCTGATCCGTGGGAGTCCTGTATGGCCCTGTTATTTAGACACAATACTCTGCATCACTTATAATATTTGACTCTTTGTTATAGTACTGCACAAGGAACCATCTCTGTAAAATGGTAACTTGAAACATTATTTAAGCACTACAAAAGAACTACAACCTAGACAAGCAGATGCATGGATGTAAGTAGAGTCCTAGCAGCCCAGTAAGGCACTGCTGAAATGCAAATTGTTGCTGTGGTTGCTTTCTCTTGTTTAGCTGTACTGTGTGGGTTCTCCTTTGTGTACACAATCTGTTCTATGACGCCCACTACTTTAGTAGTTGTCCTGCTGTTTGCATTTCTTCAGTTTTTTTTTGAGATGTGTTCCAGATGGAGAGATTTTCTAGAAATAGCTTTGCTCTTGTCCATGGGCTTTGCAAGGTAGAGCAGTTTAGCTCTATTCACTTGAATGGTGATGAACTGCAATACCATACACAACCCACAGACACGAGTGGTGCTGTTTCTGGGGAAAAAGCATATTTTTTTCTAAACACTTTTTACAAGTACCAAATGAAATTAATAATTGTAAGCAATTATGTTCTATATTGTATGCATTTATGAAAAACAATAAAAATCACTCTAAATTTACAAAATGGAGCATGTACACAAAATGGACTGATTACATATGGATATATATGTAACTTTTATGTCGGTAATGTGAAATCCATGAATCTCCCACTATCGTAACCTATGTTACTTTTCATGACTTAGAACAACACATAGCATGCCTGTATAGGCAAATTAATTAGCATTCCTGCTGCCTGCAGCTCAGTGATACTAAGTAACTTTCCGAAGGTTATAAGGTACTGACACTGGGCTTACACTGTGAAGCAGCTGCTTCTTCATATCTTGGAACTGTCACAATGTTTCTAACTTTGAGGGCAGCCTGTTTCTTCATCTTAGCACACTGCAATTAAAGTGAAGCTGGCAGGTCTGTCGTTGTCACCCTTGTGTCACAGTCAAGTCAGTGGCAGTGCATTGTTTGCAAACCTTTTTCTTTGAATTAAAAATACAGCAAGCCGATAACATAATTTGTGGTCATTAATAAATCTCATTTACCATAACAGCAACAGTAGCGAAATGCAAAAATAAAATTCATTAACTTTCTTGTTTTCCGAGTCTGTTTTCGCTCTAAATGTGAAGCACACTTCATTACATGTATAAAGAGGAACCAATAAGGAACCTTCCAGTCAATTATATTTACATTTTCAATTCATCAAAAGCATTGGATGTGCACAAGGAAGTCGCTAGTTTCTTCCAATACTATTTATTGACTTTGATGAAATAAATAGGATGCAGTGCTGAACCATTACTAACTAACTTCGGCTTCAGGTGTTTTCTGAAGGACAGGATCATTTTAGAATAATTGGATTCCAGATAAGTGATATTTTCAGTTTTGCATTCTAAAGAAACAAGTAACAAACCATATTGAAGAGTTAAGACGACACATTGCAGGAATTGCATACATTATGGCCACCTACTGGTCATGCTTGGAATAGCCACAAAGCAACAAAAAACTTTTACTTTGCTCTGCACAAAGAAATGTAGTAAATAACCATATTGTTAAATCTGCTACTAAGTATAATAAATACTCTAAAGGTAATGGATCGGTCATCTGGTAACTAATTCTTTTATTCAAGCTACATGACAAAACATTAAAGATTTTTTAATACCGGTGTAAAGTACTGTGCGTGGTGAAATGTGGGTCGGGGTTCTGTCGTGTCCAGGTGGGTTTATATTGGTGTTCACAATTTATTTAATGCTGGGTTGTGTATTATATTTGGCTGCAAGTCTTTTTTGGCTCTTTATGTATGTTAAGTCTTACTAGGTAGCACTTTAAACTGCAATGTATTTGCACATATTGTGATTCACATAGCCAAAATTTGCAATAGTCTCATTTTTTGCCATTTGTTCCTCCCTCTTCTTTTGGTCTGTGATCATATCCCATTATTTCCCACCTGTGTATTTTATGTGTGCCCCCCCTTTTTTATGATGTATGTCAATATGTGTTATACATTCAATAAACATGAATGATTTTTACATTTTTGTGGGCATGTTTTTCTGGTTAGTGGTGTAAAGTACTGTGCAACTATCTCATGCACTATGCTCCAAGTACATCAACAGGGTGAATGCTCTATTGATAAATCTTAAAACGGTGAGCCTATTCTTAAGAGGAGTCTTTCATGAGACCCATCCAGCCCAGATAGATAGGTTAGGGTCACCTGAATCAAGTGGTGTTTTACCCTTGTGAATCGGTGCCTCCATTTCTGAGATATTGCTGTTTTTGTCAATATGCAAATTCGCTCTGGAGTAACAAGTGTGTTGCCATTGCTTTAAAGAGCTAAGATTCCACACCCTTGTTTCTCCAAAGGGATCATTTGCGATATCTTGCCAATGGAGGAACCGATTCAAAAGCGGAAATCACCATTTCATTCTGGTGACCCTAGCCTAGCTATCTTAAGGGCTATGTTGATATGTGACAGAATCCCTTTAAACGTCTTTACAGGATTAGAAAAATCTGTATGCTTCCTTGTAAAACAGCACCAGGAATGCCAATGTTTCTGTTTCATCGAATCCTGCACTAACCTTGTGTCATTCTGAAGCCTTGGCCTTGACAACTTTGAAAAAAATAAAAAATAAAATAAAAACAAATTTCTCTATAACACTAATCATTTTAGATGACAAGTGACAGTACTAATACTGAAACTTACCAAACTAAGTGTTCATTTAAATAGTTTGGCAAAAAGTAATTCCATTCTATATCAAACCAGTTTAAGCAATGGTTTCATATTATACAGTTTGTCCCATTCTTTGAAACTTTCACAGTTTTGCTTCTATTTTATTATTATAGTTCCTCTCTTGGGCCTGTTTTAGTGTATACAATGCAGACAGCCTAGTCCTTTAAGAAGAAATATGAACGCTGCATTCTCCACTCTAACCTCTGGGAAAATGAAAAGTTACTGGAAAAGGTAATTTCATCTTTCAAAGGGAATATACACTTTCTTGTTAGCGCAAAGGTCTTTTGGCAGAATAAAATGTCTAATTTCCCCATTAAAATGATTACAGTTACTTAGGAAGAAAAGGACACAGGGATAGTGGGCAATGTATGAATTATGGTATGAGTAGATTTGAAACAATGAGTATTATATTAGTTCAACTATATACACATGATTTATGGGATATAAAACTGCCATGTCCACAAGGAGCTTGTTTTTTTTACAATCACCATATTTGCCCAATTTTTCAAAATAAAAGATAACTGATTGCAGAATTTGCACTTCAGGGTGTGTGCACAATAAGCCAAGGTATTGGTATACTGTATGTACAGTACATACCAAAAGTTTGGACACACCTTCTCATTCCAAGAGTTTTCTGTATTTTCATGACTATAAAAATTGTAGATTCACACTGAAGGCATCAAAACTATGAATTAACACATGTGGAATTATATACTTAACAAAAAAGTGTGAAACAACTGAAAATATGTCTTCTATTCTAGGTTCTTCAAAGTAGCCACCTTTTGCTTTGATTACTGCTTTGCACACTCTTGGCATTCTCTTGATGAGCTTCAAGAGGTAGTTACCTGAAATGGTCTTCCAACAGTCTTGAAGGAGTTCCCAGAGATGCTTAGCACTTGTTGGCCCTTTTGCCTTCACTCTGCGGTCCAGCTCACCCCAAACCATCTCGATTGGGTTCAGGTCTGGTGACTGTGGAGGCCAGGTCATCTGGCGTAGCACCCCATCACTCTCCTTCTTGGTCAAATAGCCCTTACACAGTCTGGAGGTGTGTTTGGGGTCATTGTCCTGTTGAAAAATAAATGATGGTCCAACGAAACGCAAACCAGATGCATGCCACTGCAAGATGCTGTGATAACCATGCTGGTTCAATATTCCTTCAATTTTGAATAAATCCCCAACAGTGTCACCAGCAAAGCACCCCCACACCATCACACCTCCTCCTCCATGCTTCACGGTGGGAACCAGGCATGTAGAGTCCATTCATTCACCTTTTCTGCGTCGCACAAAGACACGGTGGTTGGAACCAAAGATCTCAAATTTGGACTCATCAGACCAAAGCACAGATTTCCACAGGTCTAATGTCCATTCCTTGTGTTCTTTAGCCCAAACAAGTCTCTTCTGCTTGTTGCCTGTCCTTAGCAGTGGTTTCCTAGCAGCTATTTTACCATGAAGGCCTGCTGCACACAGTCTCCTCTTAACAGTTGTTGTAGAGATGTGTCTGCTGCTAGAACTCTGAGTGGCATTGACCTGGTCTCTAATCTGAGCTGCTGTTAACCTGCCATTTCTGAGGCTGGTGACTCGGATGAACTTATCCTCCGCAGCAGAGGTGACTCTTGGTCTTCCTTTCCTGGGGCGGTCCTCATGTGAGCCAGTTTCTTTGTAGCGCTTGATGGTTTTGGCCACTGCACTTGGGAACACTTTCAAAGTTTTCCCAATTTTTCGGACTGACTGACCTTCATTTCTTAAAGTAATGATGGCCACTTGTTTTTCTTTACTTATCTGCTTTTTTCTTGCCATAATACAAATTCTAACACTCCATTCAGTAGAACTATCAGCTGTGTATCCACCTGACTTCTGAACAACACAACTGATGGTGCCAACCCCATTTATAAGACAAGAAATCCCACTTATTAAACCTGACAGGGCACACCTGTGAAGTGAAAACCATTTCAGGTGACTACCTTTTGAAGCTCATCAAGAGAATGCCAAGAGTGTGCAAAGCAGTAATCAAAGCAAAAGGTGGCTACTTTGAAGAACCTAGAATAGAAGACATATTTTCAGTTGTTTCACACTTTTTTGTTAAGTATATAATTCCACATGTGTTAATTCATAGTTTTGATGCCTTCAGTGTGAATCTACAATTTTTATAGTCATGAAAATACAGAAAACTCTTGGAATGAGAAGGTGTGTCCAAACTTTTGGTCTGTACTGTATGTTAACTATACACAGTGGGGGGGAATTTACTAACCCATCTACACCAGTTTTCTGTCGTAGATGGGTGTAAATGTTGCACATCATTGGCCCTTTCCTGCATTGAAGATGTGCCACATTGTTCCCTCTCCACCACACTCACCACTTCTTACGAAAGTACACAGAGTGGGATGGAGATCAAGGAGGACCTGGGCAGGGATGCCTTGGCCTGATAAATTTACTATAACTCAGGCCAAAAATCAGTTATGACTTATACTTGAAATCTATGCCCCTACCTGATTGGCATACATTTCAATTCTGGTGCACAGGAGCCTCTTAATAAGACCATCTTAATTCAGGTGCATATTGCGCCAGCCGGAGACTTCACTAAGCCTCGCATACTGAATGCCAGTCTTAAAATTAAAATTAAATTCCCTCAAGTATGTCCAATATTATCATAATATAACAACAAATCCAGCACAGGAGAGCAAGTAGTATGCACAATAAACTATGAAATGGTCTGGTTGGTGAAAAACTTTGACTAAATATAATACATGGGATAACATTTGGCTTGCATATTATCAAGTTTTCAGAAAAATATAAAAATGGCTATATAAAGCCATTTAACCCTGTAAATCCCATGCGCAGTTAGGTCAGGCAACCTGCATGACCAGTACTCCAGGTATGTTTATAGTGCTCTCTCCAACCTCTGTAGAACACTTTTAGCAGTATTGATAGGAAGCACTGACAGACTCCCTTAAAAGTGTTAAAAAATTTCTACCCACACCATTTAAGGCTCAGCATGGAGGACTTTAGCCTGAGACTTTGAAGAGAAAGGAAGAAGACTTTGAACTATCCGTTCTCTTAATAGACCATGTGGCTAAGCTAAAGTAACTGAACGTAACTGTATTAAAAAAGAGCAGGTCTAAAATATAGATTTTGAAAAATATAAGAAAATATAGGTTTACTCGATGGAGTAAATTACACATATATTTTACATTTTAATGATGGTTTGTACAAAAATAAACCATTCATTTACAACAAAGAGCAGTAGGTCTGGGTAAATATAGTCAAAGAATCATAAAATTGTAGCAAAATGCTACAGTATCCTTGAATTAGTCTAAGATCTTCTCATCATAAAGCCAATGTTAAGTATCCATTTCAAGAGGCCAGCCGGAGATCGACTTTAGTCTACCAGAATAAAACCTTTCACCTGGCATAAATCGGAAAAATCTTTGTGTTGACTTTTGCTCAAAATAATATTTGACAATACAGTTTGGATATTAAATTATATGGATGTAAATTTTTAAAAAAATATTTTTTTTTTATAATGTTTTAAATCAGTGACACAGATATTGGAAGAAGGGTTAATAAACCCTACAATGATCTCCTAGCCAGATACTTTATTATCAATGGATTTTTTGATGACGTGGAGTTGGTTGAGAACTGTCGGCTTTTCAACAAGTAATAATGAGATAGGGTTTAAAGTTGTAGAGAAACCGTTGGAGAAGCACAAGACCATTTTCCCATAGGCACCTTTCCATATTACCTTGGAAGCTCCCTGTGGTAAGAGATAAAGGATTAGAAATCCTTGCTTCAGATGACTGACAGGTAATCAAGTAGACCAGAGAATGCATAGGTAATCAATGCGATCCTGTACACATAGGAAAACAGACTGACTTTGTTTGTGGAAGGGATTTTTCTTTGTAGCACAGATCACTAAGAAGTCAGACATTTACAGCTGTAATATTCTTATCTATATTTTATTAACTGCATGCTATACAGTAGACGTGAGTCACTTTGATGAAGGTGGAATAAAGCTCGGAGCTACTGCAAGTGGGGAAATTAATTCCGTGTGACTGCAAATCAAGATACTATTATTGTTAGCTTTTACTGCACTATGACTCATCTACTTATCTATCTATCTATCTATCTATCTATCTATCTATCTATCTATCTACCTACCTACCTACCTAGTCTTTCTATTTCGGTATCTATCTATCTATCTATCTATCTATCTATCTATCTATCTATCTATCTATCTAGTCTTTCTAATTCGGTATCTATCTATCTATCTATCTATCTATCTGGTGTCTTCTGGACCTCATGCCAGATTATTAGGAAACTGAAAACATGGTAATTATGTAATAATCACTTTTTAATCTCATAATCTCATAACTGGCTATTATCTCTTCTCAACCTTCTGCTTCTGATCTTATGAGATTGCAGAATATCTTGATTTTTTGGTTTTATAGATAAAAGAAGTCTTCAGGCGAAACTAATATATTGTATTCAGGACCTGAGGCATGGAACAATATATCAATTTTTACCTGGAGTGGTCCTACAATATAATCCATTTAAGGATTCCTCAAAATAATACACTTACTCTATGTATACAAAAAATTTAGTTTTCTCTGACACTTTGAAAAAATTGTTCTGATACTATATTACTTTTGAAGGAGAGTTAATGGAAACCTGCTACATTGCTGTCTCCAGACTGCATGTTATAGTGCAGGAGAAGCTGCATATTTGGCGTGATAGGTTCACTTTAGTTAAGGAAGCAATTGCACCAAGGTTCTGGCAGACCAAAGGTCCCTCTGACAGATAAGAAGAGAACAGTATCATATATGACACATAACTGGAAGAGGCAGCAAAAATCTTGAAAATGGGGTAGAACTGACACATATAGTATACCATCATACTTTGCTGTTTGAGTGAGAAATTTGAATCAAGGCTGCAAGTCTTACCCTTTTACAGACCTATCCACCCTTATGTTTACTTTATGTTTTCAATATAATGCCGAAACATTCCAGCAAAAGCATCAGGTGATCTGACATAGTCATTTATAGCATATCATCCTGTGACAGAGTATTACAAAATCATGTTTTGTTTTAAAAAAAGCTAGTCACCTTGTAACACACATCTTGGGAAATATAGAGCTACTAGGAAATGTAAAGAAGGACACATCTGTATATCTCATAGTGCTGGAATAAAGCAACCTGAAGTGGAACTAAAGATTGTAACCTTAGGATAAATTCACACAGCAGAAATTCCACCTCTGATTTCAATAAGAGGCAGACACTTTTCAATTAGCTAAAAACATCAACTAGCAGAAAAATGAAGCATCCGTTTCCAATCTTTGCGCGGAGTCCACCCAAACCTTCCATTGAAGAGAATGCATATAGGAAATATTTCTGCCACTGGCAGGAAGATTTTAACAGTGGATTTTGCATTGCGGGTCCCCCAAACTCCAACATGTGAACTTAACATGTAAACTATATACATCAGATTGGTGCTGTAAGTAGTGTCAGATTGTGTGGGAAACTACTGAAATGATTTAATCTTTACATTTTCGAGAATTGTTCTTTGCACAGTACATTTTTAAAGAGTCAGATTTTGAATACTATTAAGTCAATAATTTTTAATAATTTTTGTATCCATTGTATCATGGAAAAATACGTTATTTTGGTATTATGTAGGCCTCGCTATATATGAATCAATTTATTCTTTGACAATGCTATTGTAGTATACACCGAAGGCCACACTTTTATCATACCAGATGCCTGTGTGCTAGACACTGTCCAACATAATGCTCCGAACTTGCAGTCTATTGAAATTCTATGATACTGGTGAGTGGCAGCTACAACACCTGGTACGTTCTGACCATGATGTTACTTTTATAAGATGAAGATGCTTCATCCATTTCAAGACTCCAGTTGATTAAAACTTCAATGCAACCTAAATACGAGGGCCACATCTGTTAGCAGCATGAGCAGAATGGATCACTATACAGCATGTGACAGTTAATTATCTCTCCCTGTCATGTTGCTG
This sequence comes from Leptodactylus fallax, assembly GCA_947044405.1. NCBI lineage: Eukaryota > Metazoa > Chordata > Amphibia > Anura > Leptodactylidae > Leptodactylus > Leptodactylus fallax. Next base: position 844,068 of record CAMRHE010000388.1, on the reverse strand, counting down.
AAGTTGCTGTTTATTGGTCTACATGCTAAAAAGTGTCTGAACTTATCAGTTATATTATGCAAATTGAAGTACTTTTTTGCTGAATCAAATTAAGTGAAATGTACATAGACCATTGGCATATTAATTAGGAGCTCACAAGCTCACATTTACCAAACTAGAAATCATTTCTCCCTTTTCATCTCTAGAGAAATAATTAGACTCTTACTTTTCTGAAGTAGAAGTGTTTTAATAATGCCAGAATTTAACTGGTGAATGCAAAAGAAATGATACTGGCAAATAAACCAGATTTTATATTATGTGCCCAAGAGTAGATTAGTGTCTAGATGTACATGGCTGGACCTTAATTATCTCATATTAGCACAGTTTGACCTTTTATACTCACTGCTTTGATCCATGAAAATGGTCGTTTTTGGCGGCTTTTATAGTGCATGTAAGACATTGTAAGATATTCTGTGACCTGACACCTGAGCCTAATTTCCTCAGAGGATGGCAATCTGAATATTAATCTGTTTTGGCTGTAGAAGCCAAATGGCTCTTTCTAGGTAGCTGCCTGCTTTACATACAGTAGGTCATAGTCACAATGTCTAGATGCCTGTGCATGTTCCAGGAATGAGATCAGACCTAATTCTGCCATTTTTTTCTACAGCATGGTGACAGAGGATCTATATAAGTCTATATAAGCAATTATTATTAGTATTAATAAAATAATAATAATAATAATAATAATAAAATAATAATATTTATTTTAGAACACCATTAAATCCATGGTTCTGTACAAATGAAAAAATTACGTACATAATACAAAACAAGTATAATAAACATGAAGTAACTGAATGACTGAACGTGTATAGTGGGAACTTAATGAGTTAAATATACTGATATAGCAAACCTTAACTTGCTATTGTACATCTGTATTTTCTTTGAATTTTGCATTGAGCCCATTCCTCAATAATTCCTCATATTTATGTATAAATTTATAGCTGGGTATTACCAGTTGTGGCTGTCCAATCAGTCCTACCAGTGTCAGACTGTGTAGGGAAACATCCTTTAGTTGTCCATTTATTTATACATTTACAGTAGTAATAACAGAGGAATGGAACAACGCAAAAACTCTTCAACAACTTGTTCAATACTCAACAACTGTCCACTGTGCATATATATATATATATATATATATATATATATATATATACCACTATTTTAATTCAGACCAAACTATCAAAAACATTGCACCTGTAAGCGCTATGTTAAAATATGAAGCAGGATAGCATTAACCATGTAGACATACTAGGTATGAGTCGAAGGCTTTATGTACATGATTGTATTAAAATCCATTTAATCAGAAAACAGTGCCTATATAGTGTTGTGGGCCTATACTGTACTTCTGTCTCCCTTTGATTTCGTACATATTCTGTATGGAAGCACGCACATTTTTTTTCCCCCGGTATCTTAAGTTTTGCAGAGTTCACTGTATGGACTCCATGTACTGTCACGGGTTGTGTGTGCTCAAGGCTTTGCTGTCTAAGTGAGGCCTATGACCTTGTACATAAGAAAAGCAGTAGAAGACTTTCCCTTATGGCCCCTCTCTATAGTTAACAACGTTTCAAGTTATTAAAAATTTGAGAAAAGAGAACTCATAATTCTCATAATTTGCTAACCAGATATAGCAGGTGGGAGAAAGGCAGCTTTTATTATAGTCACTTTGCTACAGTGATAATATGAGCACTCTCTCTTGACACACTAACACGTAGATTTGTCAATGGACTTTCTGTTTATCACTATTAGCACATACACTAATGATATCCCATCACATACAATGATGACTGTTGTCAATAATAAAAATTACACAATGCCCGCGCACTTAGTGTTGTGACGCAACACTCCTGTACATTATATACCTTCTCTATATTAACTATCTCAATCATCAACAGTAATAACAGCGGTGACAAGGTGCTCAGCTTACCTCCTGACCTCCTGCTATTGTTCTCACTCAGTTCATCTATCTGGAGTGACTACTGTAGACTATATAGTAAAAGATGTCCATTAGCCTGGAATCAAACAAGTTTTTTATGTAGATTTTTTCATATAAAAAAATATAAGTATAAATTGTTTGTTCCTTTTTACCCCTTCAGCATTGGTCCGGAGCTATGAGGACACTTTAGGCAAGATTCATTTTTGAGGTAGTTTGTAAAGAGATTTTGACTTAGTTTTTAAAGTCAGAAGTGGATACCAATTGAAGAAATGTTATAGGAAGATGTATATATATTGCTTTTCTTTTGCATAAACTGGCTAAAAACGTTTTTAAAAGCTGCACCAAAAATGCGTCAAAGCTACATATGTAAATCCAGCCTATGGTAGATTGTCCTCACTGATGGGAAGTTATTAATTCCTTGCATCTTTTTACTTTTTTTACACACCTTTCCAACAGGTTCAGTGAAGAAATGGATTATGACACCTCAATGCTAAGCACAGATAAGCAGGGGTGGAGACAACGACTACAGCCAACCATTTAGTGCTGTTTTTAGCTACAATGATGTGATGATGATGTCACAATGAATTTGATGTACCCATGTATAAATATAGGACCAAATATGGCTGGTAAGCTATCTGCTATGAAAATAAATAGGAAGAGGAGTATGAAGAGCTGATGCTAGCCTGTTAACATCAACACCATGCTATCATCTTCTTGGTGTAGGAGTGACAGATACACTTTGAGAAACACTTACATTTTTTCAACACCACCCATGAACCATTAAAAGGCTTCACTTAACTGGTGGCAAATACTAAAGCTTTACATGACCATGCCTGTGCCTGAGAAGTATACTCTAGATTCCCGATAACAAACAGCAATTTTGCACATGGTGCACATTTAGAGAAGTAGTGTCTCTTTCATCTCTCTTGTCATGAGTGGGTTGCTTCACTCTGTCATGCTGTAAACTTTAGAGAGTAGAATATTTTAACATTCTGAAACAGTCTCTAAAACTATACAAGCTGGAATCTATTTTTGTCAGTGCATAAGCTTATAGAGACATTCCCAACTCTGTGATGTACAAAGAGTAAAAAAATATAGGTATCTCTTAAGAAGGGTTGTCTAAAACTTGTTGTTATGAAATTTTATCATGTGATTTTACAGCAGTTTGCAAATAAGCCGATAATTATTGTGATGCTCCAGTTAGATAAGAAACCCACATTAGTCACCATTTTATTACAATTACTGTCATCAATAATAATTTTCTTCTACAGCTTCTAACTACCAATGACTCATCCTCTTTGTCAAGTTCAGTATAATACAGTTTGTAACTTTTGGAAAGTTTTCTGTCATATGTGATATCAGTTTACATCCTGACTATCTTTCTACCAAGAGAATATTGCAGCAAGTCACGTGGCAATGCTGCAGCAAATCCTATGCAACTGAGAATGGTCACTGACAGATGAATTTTATCACATCAGTCTGTCACTTATTTACTGTTGCTTCTGGTGGAGTGGACTATATCTGCACTGCAGGCTATAGTGCTGCAGTGACAATGTTTATGTGAAGGATTTAAGCATTGCAAATCTCACTGCAAGGCAACATGCTGGGATCCTGGGATTACTGCTTGAACTGAGTGACTGTTGTTGGCTTTGTATTAGGTTTATGAAAACTGCTTTGCCATGCCTTAATTGTGTATCTAATATAATATGCATTACATGTGCCACTAATGGGTTTCATTGTCCCACCTCCCAGAATCAACATTTATATATACAGTGTCTTTCATCTGGCATAAACCTTTCTGGTATCAAAATACAGTACATGATCTGTGCTTTCCTAAGGAATCGCAGTTACAGCTACTGAGTTATATTAAATCTATGAGTTACCAAGTTTCACAAAAGTAACAGTTCAAATAACTCTGCTACATCTGTGTTGCTATATATACAGTATGATAAAGGTGGGCATATGATGCAACTATAATGCATAGATACAGCACTATGCACTTAATGGGCTTGATAGTAAAGAACAATTTGCACTTTATGCATACTTCTTCATTTCAAGGTTATTTTGCACCTGTTATGAGGAATAACATAATAATCCTACTCACTTAATAAAATATAGGCAACATCAGCGCCAGATGCCATGGTCAGCTCCATGGTATAACTATTGTTATAATGAAACATATATACATTATTGTAATGTCTGCAGTAAATTGCAGTATCAATGACAATGCCCATAAGAAAAGAGCAGGAAAATAGCAATAAATGGCGTTATTTTCTATTAATTGACAAAAACGTGACTGCTCAAATGGTCAACCTTCACTGGAAGATTGTCCTTGTTTTTCATGTTGATACTTGTGTTAAGAACTTGTATAAAGCTCCAGCCATGATTATGATGTTCTGTTCATCACAGATGTAAGTTAGTGAGATAGAATGTGCAATAACCATGACTACATCTATAAATTCACCTAACTATTGTAGGAAGATGCGAAAAAAGGCATCCTTTTCATACAATAGAATATTAACCCTCTCTAGGAGAACTTAGAAAGTGATTTAACTAGTTTTGAATTAAACTGTGCCTTAGTACTGGTTACCTATTAAATAAGAGACAGTTGGTGTGCTTACTTTAGTTGGTCCTATGACATCAAACAGAAAAAAGTAATATTATATTACTATATGTATATATATATAGATATATATTACTATATATATAGTATTATATTACTAATATATAAATAAATAAATATATATATATATATATATATATATATATATATATATATAAGTACTTTTTAAACATTACTTTTACCATAGTATAAAACATACCAAAGCCTAAAAGGGTTCAGAGTCATTGAAGTCCATGATAAAGGCTCATATAGAGTTTCATATTTGTTTATACAGAATCATATTCATTATTATATGGGCTTTATGCATCAGTTAAAAGCCTAAGCATAAAAGGGAAATAAATTATTGCAAACCAGACATACAAACAGCTAACATAGTAAATCTATGGACTGCATGCTTTAAGCATATTGTACTCCATGTATTGACTTTTCAAGAAATGAACAGACTCCTTAACCACATAAGAAAAACAATGCATTTCTTGCAGACAAACTCTAACCACAAAAAAGGCTATACTTAAATAATCATTGAATACGATATTCTAGTTGTATCACAGAGGAAGCACACAACACATTATTTACTGAAATTCCTTTTAGAAAAGACTCATTAGCCCCAGGCAGATCTTGCCTATATAGCATATGTAGGTAGTGCTTCCTTTTACTTTCTTGCTATAACTGGTTGGACTAAGTAACACTGAATATTCTATGTTATTTCCTATATGAGATATATTAGCTATTGATGTAAAGGGCAGTGGTAGTTGTGACACATTTTAGGATTTTGATGGTTTCACAACACCAAAGAAAATGAACATATGTATAAAGAAGGGTTATAACAGGTAGATTTTAGTGAAATAATGGGTTTAATGTGCTGGTCACTTAAGCTGAATAGAGTTTATTAAGCTAGGCATTAAGTGAGTTAAAGGCACATTAATGCCATAACTGGTAGTGTTGATTCAAGAATATCATGTAAACTCACTGTATGAGTACTGTTCACTTGTGCCCACTTTTTCTAATCATATTTTATTACAATGCTACATATGCTCTGGTAAAGTCTATTTATATAACCCTAAAACTGACATTTGGATTGGCTGGGAAGTGAATGTTATGAAGCTTTCTAGGATCACTCACCTTTCATCATAGGATATGTATCTGAAACCTTTACTGCCTGACAGCATCACCAGTCTGTTTGGTGTTAATTTTTAACTCTTGCAGTTCTCAGGATCTTTAATCAGTCTATGTATATCTGTTCTTATAATTAGACCGGTGGTAACCATTATGGACAGAATAAAGATATGGTTATGCGGTGAGAAAATGACTTCTTGAAAACAAATAATTTGTGTACACAAACATATAAAACAAACACATATACACACAACACACATACACACACACACCTTATTAACGGACTGAGCTTTAGCTGTTACAATGGCATTTAGAATGCGCTGTCCACTTGTTAGAGTGCTGAAAACAGCCAGTGAACATAGAACAGCGCCCAGGAGCACCACCCGGCACAAAGTGCTTCTCATAGCTTTCCTTAAGGAGTAGCAGAGCATGTTGCCCTCACGTGTATATAGAGGAGTATCTACAACCAAATACACACATCTACACCTCCTTATACATAAAGAAACATAATAATATCACACTTGGCACATACCTATTGACTGGTAACTCTGGGCAGCCTTGATCCCCCAGGCTGCTTTCCTTTGCCCTGTGCAGGTCTTGCCATAGCCTAACACTGGTGCCCTTGCCTGACCGCTTATTTGCCAACCAGGCAGAAGATAAATCCACCTTGAATGCCCATCAGTCAGCCGCCGGGAATAAATGGGAGCAGGATGTTGGTGACAGGGACAGTTCTATGGGTCAGTAAGTGATAATCTCCTACAAGAACCAAGGCTCCTTTATCACCATCCTAGGGCTCCAGTGCTACAACAAGCAGGCGTTCACCATCCAGGGTGCAGACACAGCTCCTGAGGACTGTACCACTGTATCAAGGGGTGGGATTGTCAATGGGTTTAGCACATCGCTTAGGCTGCAAGTGCATGTAAAGCTGCCATCAGTTGTCTGTGGAGCTGGTAGTGCTCTGTGCAGACAGCATCCTCCAACCTTTCTGCTGCTTCTGATGCTGATCTGGGAGACAGGAGGAGGAGGTGCAGACAAATGAACACAACTGCAACTATGGACTGAGCTAGGAGGAGAGAGAGAGAGAGAGAGAAAGAGGCTGCTGCTGACTACATCTCTCCATGTCAGGGCACAAGCTCATGTCCTCCATCCTTTCCTTCTATACGTTACATGAAGAGCCTGTGTCTTGTAAGTGTGCATCTCAAAAGAGAGACAAGAGTAAAACATGAATACACAGAAAACCTAGAGAACAGGCAGTTGTCTCTTTAACAAAGTATTGCATACAATATTATGAGAGAATATTATTGAAACTGAATTTTTTATTTAGAAATATTGTTTTTATTATGTCACTGTTAATAATAATAATTGTAGCAATATCAATTATGTTGACTTAGTATAAAATGTGCAAATAATATTAAATCTTATTTACTAAACATGTGTATCTTGAATGTATGTTTGTCTATAGGAATACATTTCTATTATTAATTAGTGAGCTATCTGGCAAAATACAACCTAAAAAAATGAAGATTTTGCCTTAAACTCTGAGTAGTCTCAGAGTATAGATATCTATAAGGCTTTAGATGCCCTTATAGTGTTAACTCTTTATGAACACTGAGTGTTGTACACAGGTAAAAGAATATGCTTTTCACAGAGCTGCATAAGCTAGAGGATGAAAATATATTTTCTGACTGTAGAGGTCTCTTTAGTTGAAAGTCTGTGAAGCCCATGTGTGTCTACGCTTTGTAAAGCTGGTATGTTAGATGCTGGATGACCTTTAACATATACATAGATCATCTTGTTCTGTAAGCTTTTGATATGGTTGATGTTTTTTAATGTATTAATGAGGTAATGCTAACTGATTAACTCTTTGAAATCTGTTTTAATCTTTTTATATGCTATGTCTTAAAGATAATAATATTTAAGGGTTCACTTTTTGGCTTCCTAATTGGCACTTTAGCACACCATTTACTTCAGTCTTTATAGTGCACATGTTCTAATCTAAAGTGATCCCTTCCTGGGGATAAATTCTCCTTAGGCTCTGTTTGACCACAAATTTGTATTCAGTCACCATTTAGCATATTGACCTTCAGCAGCATATACCCTGCACTAGGATACATGACAAGGACAACTTATACTTATTATATTACAATAAAAATGGACCATCACAGTGGCAATATGACTTTAATAATTTGGCAGAAAGGATAAATTATCAATTAACTATTGAAGGGGTTATACCATGAAAGCAAAAGTAGATATGTACACTCAATATGTTGTTGTGGACTAACTTTGCAAAGTACTGTTATTAAAAAATGCTTGCAGAAATATCACAAAAATTTGCATGTGATAACACTTCCTGGTGTTCAAAATATATACAGTAGATCTCTGCATATCATTCTAGCGAGGCTCTGTTAGAGGTATATGCTCTTTAGGATACAGTACAGCTTCTGCTGTATTCTCAATGCAAAAAAGCAGGCTTGCTGTATATTTAAAGATGACCTTTCACCACCTACACTGATTCAAGTGCTTAGCATCTGTGAATAGATACCACCCCACTGATTCCAGCAAAGTTTGAAATTTTTCTATAGCCCCCACCATTTCTGAGCAACAAGTGCAGGTTGTTTTGATATGTGATGTGCTATTTAAGCTCTGTAATGTCAGAAGGGCATTGTCAGGTAGGGGGTTTGATTCAGAGGCAGCCAATGTCAGAGCTCAGAATCACACTGCCTACAATTGCCTACTCCGGCCTGACTCCGCCCTCCTGACAGTACAGAACCTAAATAGCACATGAGACACCGAAAATAAAAGCATTAATTACTCGTTAAAGGTGGCAACTAGAGAAAAAAATTCCAACTGTACTGAAAAAAGTGGAGCAGCACCTATTAACTGATGTAAAGAGCTGAACTTACTGTAGGTGTTGAAAGGTCCTCTTTAAAACTGAAAATACTGTAGGGTTCCTTCTGCTTACTCCAAGCAGTAAGGGAAGAAGTTATTAGATAACCTCCGCACTAGAGATTGACAAACTGGTTCATAACAAACTGGGTTTGTTACAAATTTTAACCTCGGAGTCATCAAAGTTGATTATTATACTTTGTGGTCTCTTCAGACCACAGAGTATAACAATTAGTGGCCAGGGAAGTGTTGTAAAAAACAAACAAACAAACCCTTACTTGCCTTTCCTTGTCTCCACCACAGAGCAACCTCTGGCATTCCAGTCTTCTTCCTTTGCTGTCATTCATGTCTTCTGGATCTTGGTCACCACTGTAGTTTGTGTTTGGGCCTCAGTGGTCACATGGGGGCATTGATGTTATCATTTTTTGACTATACAGTGTACATATGCTGAAGTGTGATGATGTTGATGCTCTCCACTTGACCATTGATGCCCAATTGCAGGGCTGAGTGGTGTCCTGGGACCAATGACTTTGACAACCCCTAAGTGATTGCTGAGGTCCAATTATAGGCTTTAGTGTTAGCCTGCAGGCAGGAAGACATGGTGGACAGTCAGGAAAAGACTGGAATGCTGGAGGATGCTGTGGAGGGGCCCAGGAAAGGTGAATATTTAAAAAAAAAATCTTTACACACCTTTCTTGGCCTCCAATTATTATACAATGAGCCTGAAGTGACCCTAGAGTATATTAATCAACTGTGACCGCACGGTCAGTTCAGACTGAAACAAATATGCCCGTCGAACCTTGTGAATATTTTAAGATTTGTAAAATAAATCTTGCAAGGTTCACCCATCACTACCTCCCAGTAGTCCATGCTGTTGTCTTTATAAGGTTCATTGATAATAATGCTCAATGATGCTTGACTGGTGAGGAGGTTATGTAATGGCCTCTCCCATCACTACTTGAAGTCTATAAGCATAAGAAGCATACAGTATGTTTAGCTAAAGATACAGCATGCAATATTGTACTGAATTCTAATGGACATTCATGTCTAACAGAGCCTTATGAGAATGATGTGCACAGACCCATATATTTTGACCACTAGGGGGGTTTATTACAAACAGATACTATAAATGTAATGTTTCTGCCAGGGCTGTGGAGTCGGAGTCGTGGAGTCGGAGTCGGAGTCGGTTCCTATTTTGGTGGAGTCGGAGTCGGAGTCGGTATAAAATGGACCGACTCCGACTCCCAAAATATATAATAAATTGGTACAGTTAGTAGTACAATGCAGTATGTGCTGAATATGTTTTCATAAGAATTTGGGAAAATTATGAAATGTTGAAAATGATGAAATGTCCTGTTCTATTCCTCATATAATGATGGGACTGAGTTCTGAGTGAACCTATAAGGTTTAGCACCATTATCTGGAGTAAGCAAAAGATACAAGTGTTGTGATTGTGAGGACTGAAAAGCTTGACTTTATCTGTAATTGTGCTGGAGACCCACCCACAGCCCGAGGACACAGAGTGACTGCTTGTCAGCAAGTGAATCATTGTGCTGAGACTGAGAAAACTGTTTTTGTTGAAAACTGTTTTTTTACCACTTACTGCAGCGTTTTGCATATTTGCAATTTATTAAAGTTTTTTGTGTTCTAAAGTTGTATCCAATAAATATATTTTATGTTCTACCTAAATAGCTTGATTATTGTATCATAAGGATGATAAAAAGCTTAAATTAAGTTATCTCTTAAACATGCGCCATGTATGTCGGAGTCGGAGTCGGAGTCAGGGGAAATTGAGGAGTCGGAGTCGGAGTTGGGGCTTTGGCGTACCGACTCCACAGCCCTGGTTTCTGCAATAATTTTTTTTTTTTTAAATGGCAATACTTTGCAAAATTACGCATGTTATTTGTGTTTATTGCTATTTGTAATGAAGGCACAACCCCTTTAATAACTGTACTAATCCAGTACAAGCATATTGATTTTTAGTGTTAGGGAGATGTTGTAAATGCATCCCAAAGAACAAATCTATGAAAAGATAACTTTGCTCTTCTCCGTGCATACAATATGAGTACATGACAGTGTTAATGTGGATAGAGATATGACCAGTTAACACATATAAAATAGTACAGTTTATGGGTGGTATTAGTCTTTCTGTTACTTATATAAGTTAAAAGGAGAAATGGTTGATCCCCGACCAGCAACACCAATTTAAATAAGTGCTATATCTTGCGAATATGTTAAGGTACAGGGAGAAGTGCTGTATGTCAGCTTAACAGCAGCTCCTCAGTAATCAAGGTGCTGGAAGATGCCATAAGAGCAGTGAAAGGACTAGAGGAGATTATTAAACTCTTGCTGCCGGATCTGGCAGGGGTGGAAGAGGTGATCTTGTGGAACATTTTTTTCATACAGCTCTATATTATTTCAGCTCTTCCTGTCATAGGGAGTGCTTTAAACACTCTCTGTACTTGTATTTTTTTTCCTGACTGAGTTGACAGAGCTGAAAAGCATAAGAACATTCATAGTGCTTAAAAGGGGTTGTCAGGGCTCTGATAAATAACATTTTATAGGCAGCAATCACAAAGAAATAATCTCTTACTATTATACGTTATGTTCCAGATTTACATGCTTTCTTCTCTATAGAAATCTTTCAGGACCATTAATATTGTTGTTGAATAACCCAGGGAAATATCAAAGGTGTACTGTGTTTAAAGGGGTATTTCTGTATTAAAAAAATTCCTCAAAACTAGGCATGAGCGAACCAACTCCTAACAAACAAGGTTCATTACAAGTTTTCCAAAAATTCCAGGGTTGGCTGAACCCAAGATTTTTGGAGTTTGACATCCTCAAATTGTCAAAGGCCATTAACATGTGGGCTATGACGTTGGCTCCCCCATGTGACTGCTTAGGCCGAATCATATGCAACAATGGTGACCAGAAGATGCCGAGAAAGAAGATCAGATGCTGTGGAGGTGAGGAAAGTTGACTATGATTAGTTTTAGCTATTTTTCTGTACCTCCTATGGGCTTTCAAATCCAATGAGACCCCAGAATATAATAATAGTCCAAAATTGCAGGCAAACCTCATGAATCTTGTAAGGTTTGCCTATCATTACTCAAAACATGCAGTCAAAAATTAATATAGATCTTCATTATTAAAAATAAAGCAGAATAAACATCTTTGCTCACCTGTTTCCCCCATGGTGTGAAGTACTTTTTGTATCTGGTTACTCTAGTAACGTCCACCAGTACCTGTGAGATGGTGGACACACTTTGTCCATTCATCTGCTTTTCCTGCAGGTCCATGCCTGGTTTCACTTTCACTTTCATGTTTTCTGCTCTCTCCTACTGAGAACACAACTGGGGAAGGGGAGGGTGGCTAAGAGAAGCCAGGATCACCTACACTCTTTTGAGATGCAGTTGCTTGATAGTCACATGGTTACATACCCTATTAATATTCCTATATGTGTTTTCGGTGCTGGTGTAGTGGCAGTTCACGGTACACAGACATTTTATATCTATCGTACTATATCTTAAACTAAAATAATCTGAATGGTATGGTAGCACAGTGGACATTCTGAGGTCAGCACCCTAAAAGAGATATCACACATAAAGAAGTTTGAGAAAACCCAAATGTCATGTTTTGTTGTTTGATATATCAACAGTAAGGCCAGTATCACATGAGCATAATATAGTTACATTATTGTGCCGGCCCAAATGAAGGTCTGATCATGTGAACAAACAGCATCACATATCCTTGCAATACAGGCACAGAAATGTGACCATATTACACTCATGGGAAATTGACTTAACTTAATCATCTCAAGTTTTTTTGCAATTTAAACTTTTTTTTTTTTTGCAAATCTATAATTTATTAGCATTAAAGTCAATGAAAGAGTCTATTTTTCATGCACATGCTGCTGAATTGTTTCTTAGTGAAATTGACCTATGGTGCGGATTTTAAAATTCACAGCATGTCAGTTGATTTCTTTTTTGTCTAACAGATTTCCAAAAGAATGGCTTTAAAATCCACATGTCAAAATTTTCACGAAATCTGTATGTATATGTATGGAAATCTGCACCAAAGTCTGTGCCAGTAGGTGCAAATTTTCTGTGCAGATTTCAGTGTGTATACATATGGATTTTAGGGCAGATTTTCTGCATTTAAATTCCAGTTGTATACCAGGCTGTCTCCCGGTTCTCTCCACTTCTCTCCCTCCTCCTTTTAATGATAAAGACCCCCATGCACATTAGACAACAAGTTTTACGAATCTACCAATCTTAGCAGGTCTAGCTGATTAGCTAATACAGAACATGTCTGTGTAGAGAAAAACCAGCATATATGTGTGGGGAAGTCAAGAGGAATAGCTGTTAGTTGTCAGCTTTTGAAGATGCATGAGTTGTGCCATGGACACAAATAAAAATTGGATACAAAAAGTTATTTAACATTTATTTAAAATCTATTTAGAAGTATTATTATATGCATGTTGCAGCAGTCCAGGGTGGCCAAACATATAGATCTCTGTACATCATTCTAGCAAGGTTAGACATGCATGTGCATGAGAATACAGAACAACTTCCACTGTATTCATAATGAAAAAAACAGGAATGCTGTATCTTTAAGCCTGGAACATACTCTAGGTTTCCTTCTGTTTAAAGACTCCAAGTAATAAGGGAAGAAGCTATAAGATAATATCCCAACAAGTCTATGGTGCTCCTTCCTAAACAGTGGTTCTTTTCTCTGTCACTGATAAGGAGGAGAGCAGCATGGAGTGCTAAGGTGTTTGTCTAAAACCTCACTGTTTGGAGTCTGGAAGAAGAAGGAAGCCTACAGTATGTTCAGTGGTTCTAACAGAGTCTCACTAAAATTCCATGCATATAGATTTTGAACACCAGAGGGTGCTGTTACAAACATATAATTCTAATATTTCCAAAAGAAACATTTTGTTAACAGTAACAGTACTTTATAAAGTAAAATGCAGATTCAGTTCACTTATTGCCATTTTATGGCATAACCCCTTTAAGGATCTCACAAATATGTTCTATGTATTCCATGAGTTTACTACTTAGCTCATTGGGAAGTTATAGATTGGAGGTTCTAGTAAGGCACAAAAGGTTGAATTTATAAACAATGTAAGGTACAGACTTCAAGTGATTATTTCCAACTGTTTTTTTTTGTATAAGTATATTACATAAGTTGTGCTTTTCAGTATTTTGTTATAGTTTTGAATGACACTGTATTAAAGTGTAGATATATAAAATATTTCAACATATATAATTATTGACATGTCATATCTTTGTTATTTTATTTAACACAATCCACATAGACAAAGCATGAATGTAACTATACTGGGTTCAGAGTATACAATTGCCCCTAGGATCTGGAGCTTGAGAGGGCATACTCTGCCCTATATGAAGAGGTTGTTTCTTTGATTGGGGTGTAATCATTAGGCTTTGTAACAGTTTTTGCTTTAGACTCAAGACTTTCAACTTTCAACTCTTGGTAATAATATTATTCTAACAGCAACATGATAAGAGTACATTTTAAGGCTAAGGACCCATGTAGTGTCCCACAGCAACAAAGCACAGCGGGAAAAACCGCAGCAGACTTTCTGCTTCCATTATACCTATAGGGAAACCGCCGGCAGTTTCCGTAGGTATAATTGACATGCTGCAATTTCCAAAACTGCAATGATTTTGTAAATCACAGCATGTCTGCAGCATGTATTTTCCTGCACTGTGAGGTGGGATTCGCTGTGTGGGGCCCTAGCCTCAAACAGTGTTTCTTGGGAAATATTCGTGGAATTTTTCAGTAAATATGCAATTTTAAAACATAATCCTCAACAGACTGAACAAAAAAAGCATATTACACTCAAAATGTATCTGTCACTATTATTAAAGTTAATAAATCTCTGTTAAATATTATTAGGTTGCAGTATTCATGACCTGTAAGAGTTAATTATAGTTTCTGACAACACTCTTCTCTCTAATGGTGCATGGGTCTGGTTAGGGTACACACTTATTTTAGTATTGACCAAATACAGTTGTAAAAGGGTTTGAGGATGCTGGGAAACACCCCCTCTCATGAATACAAATGATTGACAGACACACATGTCTGGGTGTGTCTGTCTTCCTTTGACACCTGGGAACAAGCATGAGCCAAGATGGAACTACAAGAGAACCATCTTGAAGAAACGTAACTATGAGCTTCTCACATGATGTAAGCTAATAAGAAATTGACTGATATTGCTGTTATTCTGGAAGTTTCTCCTGTATCTATTTTTCCATGAAGACTTTAATAAATTTCTCTGTTTTTATAAGAAACCGAGTCCTCCAATGTTACCTTATGGGTCAACACGTAAAGAATTCACTCAAGCATACAGTATTTTACAATCTCCTTGTGAAACTTCAGGAGAATTACATCTTTTACTTTTTTATTATTTATTTTTTGTAATTTTTAGTAATTTTCACTTAAAATTAAGCAAGTCTAAAGTTAGGTTTACATAGTGTTTTTTGCATGTGTTTTTAAACACATGGAAACTTACATGTTTTTATTAAACAATGCATGTGTTATTTAAAAATACACATTTTTAAAAACTCATTAATTTTTTTCTTAAAAAAGGGATGAGACAGGCGAACCTCACAAGATTTGTTTTGATAAATATTTGTTAGGTTTTGCCCTCTGGTTTGTTTCAAAGTGAACTTCAGATCGAACTGTAAGTGGTATTATTATAATCTGAGGTCTCATCAAAGCCCAGAGTATAATAAATTGGGGACCAGGGGAGGTGTGGGAAAATAACAAACAAGTCGCTTTTTCTGGCATCTGGTCAACAGCACAATGCTAAGACCCAGCTCTTCTGGGCTACCTCTGAGTGACAAACCCCAAAAGTTTCATGTTTGGGCAAACACAAAACTTTTTGAAACAACAGGTTGAATCTGGTTCACCCATCCTTAGTTTTTACATGTGTTTTTGAGCAAAACTGTACCTTGTAACCAACCTAAAAGTTTGCATCTGAATGAGTCTAAATCGAGGATCTGCAGAGAGGGTTCTGACCAACTAGAACGTCAGGTGAAATAATTAACCAATTGGCTGCCAAGTCAGGTATTGTAACAGGATTGGACCAAAGAAGAACATCTTATAAATATCTATAAGATGCCAATATATATATAAAAAAAATCAATAAAATGAAAGAAAATATAGGTTACTGGAACAAAATCATTGTCACAATCATTCAGATTTGTGCCAACACAATGCCAAGGAGGAAGGACATCACTAGAGATGAGCAAAGTATTCAAAAATTCGTTTCGGCAACTTCGCCGAATTTCGCGATATGATTCTATTCGATCCGAATTAATTTGCAGCAAATAATTCCTGTCTGCAGAGAGCTGGGGGGGCGGCAAAACAGCAGAAGCCCTTGGATGCCGTGGTCATGTCTCACTCTCTCTCTCTCCCAGCACGGACAACTTTTATTTATGTGGAAGGATCTGCTAACAAGCAAAGACACGCCTACCCAATCATATCACTAGAGAACATCATGTGGCCGTCTTATGTCACAAAGGTCCTTACTAAATATTTGTTGCCGCGAAGCAACAGGAAATCCGGATTCCATGTGAATGGAATATTTCCTGAAATTCGGATCGAATTCCACTTCTGCAGCTTCGATTCGCTCATCTCTAGACATCAACAATGATCTCAGAGATGCAAATATTTCTGTCCATCAATCAGGTAACTGAAAGATATTCAAGGCAGTTGATAATCTTCTCAGGAGTGGATGTCCCAGCAACAGAAAAATTGCAAAAAACCCAAGAGCTTTATTGCAGACTCTAGAGACTTCAGCGTGTTAAATGTTCAGGTTCATGACAGTACATTTGAATGGCAGTACAATTGAAAACAGACTGAACAAGTATGACTTGTTTGGAAGGGTTGCCAGGAAAAAGCATTTTCTTTAAAAAAGGAACATGGCAGCATGACTTTAGTTTTCAAAGTTGCATCTGAACAAACCTTAAGACTTCTGGAACAATGTCCTTTGGACAGATGAGACCAAAGTAGTGATGTATGGCTATAATGTGCAGCGCCTATCACAGCATATCAGCATAAACACCACATACAAGTGTCAAGAACAGTAGTGAAGGGGTGATGATTTGGGCTTGTTTTGCAGCTGCAGGATCAGGACACCTTGCAGTCATTAAGTCAACCATGAACTCCCTGTATACCAAAGTATTCTAGAAGAAAATGTGAGGCTTTGTGTCCAACAACTAAAGCTTGCAAAAACTGGGTCATGAAAAAGAACAATAATCCCAAATGCACCAGCAAATCTACAACAGAATGGTTGAAAAAGAAAAGAATCAAAGAGTTACAATGGCCCAGCCAAAGACAAATCCTCAACCCAATTGACATGTTGTGGCTGTACCTTATGAGAGCTGTGCAGAAATTATTGTCCACAAACCTCAATGAACTGAAGCAATGTTGTAAACAGAAATGTGCCAAAATTCCTCCAGAATTATGTGACAAATTAAAAAAGTCATACAGAAAACCATGAGTTTATGTTAGTTCAAGTTGTTCTACAATCTATTGATTCGTTGGTTGTATATAGTGCCAGAGTACCCAGAACAGCAACTAGTGTACAGCATTTTGTTATATGACCACTGTACACAATAACAATGCATATCGGAGCATCACCCATTCACATAGCTGATCAGCAGAGGTGCCAAGAATTGGAGCCCACTAATCTGATATTGATGGGCTATCCAATGGAAAATGGCCATCAATATTGCAATGTTGAAAAACCGTTTCAAGCTATACATGATATATTCCACTATTTTCTTAGGTAATCTTTTTTTGCATATTTTATGAAATGTCATAGCTTTTAAGAAATCCGTAAAATGAAGGCAAATTGTAGAAATTACCCTTAAATTGTGTCATAGTAAATTTGCTTATTTTTATCTGTAGTGAATCATTTGCAGATTGTGCACCTGGGTACATATAATATGTTTATCTTCCATGACTAAGTCACTTTATATCCACTTCTATCAACTTACAATTATGTCTTATATAAAGTATCTTTAGGCATTCAGCCTCATAATAATATAGTAATAATGTTCTATCCATCATATTATACTTTCAAGTATATTTATGCACATGCAGCATTTAATCCATCAGATGAATGCTGAATTATATTCTTTCAAACTGTTTCTTTCTTTATGGCTTCTTTTATATAACCTTCTCAGAGAGACACAGCTGGTTTATAATCATTCGGATAAAGTGAAGAAGAATACATCATATGGCCTTCTACTGTAGCCTGTGATTATTCAGTGCATTGGTTGTGTCCCATGTGTTCAGCTAAGTGTCCAATATTGGGATCCTACGGAGTAAGACTACTGTGGCTTGTGTTAGTAAATGAAGCTATTATTATCTTCTTTTTCTTAGTAATAATAATGATAATATTACATATTGCGTCAGCATAATATTGTGAGACCATTAGGGATACTTTGTCTTTACAGTTTATTTTTAGATAGCTTTTTCCTCTGTTGCTGGGGCTGACATATTTACCATGTGCTAACATAATAATGCTATTTGGAGTTTACTAAGAACTGTAAATGCTAGCACCTAAGTATAGTAATATAATTATGTAATTTATAATGTGACCCCCCAGGACTTTCTGCATTGCTGCTTATGGTATTATATACATGGAATCACTGAGCATCATGTATCAAGAAGTCAGAAAGACAGAAGCCAGTCCTGTCTGCCTTACATGGAGCTTAGGCAATATCAACAGTGGTAAACAGCACCATTTGATGGTAGATAAGTTAGTAGGGACCATGATAAAAAAAAAACCTAACCTTAGACCTTGGAATTTTTTTGGAGACTTAACGCTTTCCACTCTATGCCACATACAGCTGACACCAAACTCTTACTGCTGAAGTCAGACATGACTCTGATTCCAGTAAATTAACCCTTTAGATGTTGTGATATAAGTGATTAGAGAGGGAGGGACTTCTCTCACCCCTTGGCAATTATGGGTTGGTCAAGTGGTTGCCATGGCAGCTTGCAGCCCTGACAACAGTCTTCAGGCTATCATGTACAGATGCCTGTTAGGTCCAGTCTAAGACAGGCCTTATAGTAATAGGCATCTAGTAAAATGTACAACATACTGTAATACATAAGGATTTTAGTACAATACAGATAATCAAATGATTGCATATTAATATTCTCTTGTGGGACTAAAAAAAAAAAAAAAAAAAAGGACAACAAAATCATAATACTGTTTTAGAGATATAAAAAAATAAATGTTATATATACCTATATAAACAAAATTAACAAATAAAATTGAAAAAAATATATGATTGACATTGCAGTTTGTGGAAATATCTGAAATATTACCATATAATGTCATTTATCCAGTACAATAAATGTCGTTAAAAAGTCTAGAATTGGTGTTTTATGTTACTTTCCTAACCCATATAAAGAAAATCATATGTACCCGGAAATGGTAGCTGTAAAAAATTCATCTCACCATATAAAAAAGAAGTCCTCCATTCACCAAAAAATAAAAGTTATTTATGTCAGAATAATGTTTTTTTGGGGGGGAAATTAGGTTTTATTCAGTAAAAGTAGTAAAAATCAATAAAAATTATATTAATGTGCTATAAAATTTACAATGTCATTTTTACTTCTAAGGCCCCAATTGTTTTTTCTACATCATACTGTGATCACTGTCTCCTATTGAAAACAGTGGGAGGCAGAATCAATTGGAATCTGCAGCAAATTCCGCCATGTGAATGGGACCTTAGTGAACACCATAAACATGAAACCCCAAAAATGAAATTACAGTTTTCTTTTTCACACAGTCCCTTTAAAAACATTGAAGGGGCTACATCTCCTTTGTCAGAATTTTGGCTTTTCTTCTATGATGTCATGTTTATGGGTCCCGTGGCCTTTTTGCATTCCCTTTTCATTCAGTGGAATGGAATTGAGGTGCAATACCAGGCTGTGTGAAGCTGTGCTCGTGGTCATCCACCTATGGTTAAGTACTTTCCAGCATAGAACTATGGTAACAAATGGGTAAGTGAAAATCAGGTCCACGACTGGACAAGTTGCTAAAAATGTGCCCACCTCTGCAAGCTGTTCCTGTAGCAAAGAGGACCCGGAGGACAGCAGAACTCTCAGAACCTCTGACGCAAAAAGCAAAGAGGATGATGCTACTTCTGATCCTCCATTTATGATTACTATCACCTCAAATGATTCTGAAGAAGATCAATGAAAATGCTCTAACCAAACTGCCATGAACAATGTCAAAATTCATGAACTTGTGGACATTAAGTAGGATGTGCAACAAGTGGACATCAGAGTGAAGCACTTTAAGGACAGCTATCATAGCCCATAGTGATGCAAAATTTTCTACCCTCTCTGACAGCCAAATTCACCTGACTCCCCTCTCCATGCATATCTGGAGGACCAGGACAATAGAGGGAGGCATAGCAACCTCTGTATATGACGAGTTTCTGAAAATTTCCTTTCAGCTGATACAATAGTGATGACAAGGAAAATTATTTAGTTTGTATTGAGCCCAGACACCCCAGCTGACCTGCAGATTGAGGTCAGCCTCTTTTCAGGATATGTCCACCATAACAATCTTCAAACAAAGAGCCTTGAAAACCCTTACCGATAAGCTGCAGGAACAAAAGATACTGTATAAATGGTTCTTTCCTTCTGACCTATCTTACCAGTACCAGGGGAAACTCTAAACAGTCTGTCTGCCAGAAGACCTGCAGAACATTTGACCGTCTGGTTTCCATTCATTGATGTTTCTTCCCTTCCAAACTTTTCTAGACTGAAGGCCTGGCTAAAGCCCAGAACTGATCACCAACGTTAACTCATAGAGGCAGAATGACTGTACACCTGCTTTAACATAAATGACAACTTTATATACCTGCTCACTGAAGGAACAAGTGCTCTCTCAGTTTACACTATAATTTTTCTTTGTAGTTTCACTCTATTGATCTTCATATTACTATAGTAATAATGCACTTGGTACCATCCCTAGTCCTAGTCTGCCTTATAGTACAAATCAATCTACCCACCCCCATAGCCTTGTCTTACGCTACTCACTCTAAAAACCTAACCCACTTCTAGTGATGCACTATTGATCAATGCAGTGTGTCATATTACATTAAACCCTTCAGTTTCTGTTTTGCAGTTTTCTTAACATTTCAATTATATATAGTCTTTCCAATATATTCCAATGACTTATATCCAGATCATGTCACTGAATGTCATGGGAAATACTTCCAAACTAAGCATTTCCAGGTCATCCATGCCCTCAAATGATTTAAAGCATCCATTATCCTACTACTACTGGAAACGCACTACTTAAAAGGTAAAGTCCCCAACCTACCTAAATCCTCTAATGCCACTTAGTTTCATTCATGTACTGACTCTGGCAAAATAAACATGTGAGTATAGTATTGAAAATGGGAGACCATTCCAGATGATTCCTTTCATAAAGGGAAAAATTGTGAACACTATTTATTATTGTTATTATTATTAATAATGATTTATTTATTGAGCACCATTAATTCTATGATGCTGTACATTTGAGGGTTTACATACAGTACACAAAATATACAAAACAAGTATAATACTAACAGTGACCAACTGGTACAGTGGTATTGAGGGCCCTGCCCGCAAGGGCTTACAATCTATTTACCATAGAAAATCTCTACACACCCAATACAGAGAAAATCCCTTGGCTTTGAAACACCTTGGAGATCACGCACCAATATGCATAACCCTCATTGTTTATGCTTTCTTTCCCAAGACATATTATTGGAAACCTTGCTTTGATGTTCACATAACAGACAACAGGTTGAAGTGCGGTACAGGAGTTACATAAATTGGTCATTCTGTGAATCCTAATTAGCATTGTTTCCTACTTGAAATGGGGCATAATAAAAGATCTCATAAATATCAACCCTAGATGGCAAACACAATCAATCTTCTGATTGATTCAAGAAAATGAAACTGCCTGAATCTGTGAACCACAAAGGTATATGTTATGACCTCCCACAAATATTAGTTGCACAAAAAAATGATAGAAGGGTTTTGTATCTAAAATGCAGCAGTTCTCACCTGATTTCTCTATTTAATGTTGATGTTAAAATCCTTCAAAGCTCTTGGTCAACAGGATGAAATCACTACCACCACTCTTAGTAAATCCTGAACAAGACAGCTCTGTCAAGGATAGGTAGGGAAAACACACCACCCACATACTTCACTTGATCCAGTCCACGTGGTCCAATAAAACTTCCATTGGTTTTATCGTAGACAGATACTGAAAAAGCATTTGACTACGTGAACTGGACCTGTGTGTCACTGATACTGATCCATTTTATGTTTTCCCATTCACAAAATACTCTCCATTAAAAGTACCCAAAGCACTAAGATAAGAATAAATGGTAATCCAAGACCTTGCCCATCCTCTTATGTTAGATTTCAAATATTTTAGAGTAATTCTAACACTTTCACCTAAACAATAAGACAAACGTAACTATAAAACTCTATATACCCAACTTCAAACCACCATTTCTACTTGTACATATTCTATACCTATACCAAGTTCTTCTCAAAACCCTTCCAAATCATTTTCCCTACTGCTTTGTCTCCTCCATCAGATGCATGTTCACCAAATATATATAGAATGGTTCCAGACCTAGAATAGACTAACATGCCCTCACACTTCTGAAAATGACTGAGGAAATTGGACTTCCAGGCGTCAAAACATACCACTAATGTAAAATGGGAAGCGGATTGTGTACTAGCTGTGCCACTCCCAAGTAGCTTTCCTTGTCTTCAACCTTTAAACCCTGTATGGGGATCTGGCTCTTGCTTAAGGGAGGCTACGTGGTCACCGAAAGGATAGACAGGATGAGGTAATGAGTCCGCAACTGGTATCAGGCAGATCCGGGTGAGTAGACTGTGTTGGAGTCGGAGCAAGTCAAGGTCAGAAACAGCTATCAGGCAGATCAGGATAAGCAGAAGGAAGAAGAATCATAGCCAAACATCAGGTAGGTACACAGGTATCAGGTAGATAAGGATTGCCCTGGCAGGAAGAAGCACTGAAATTAACTTATATCAAGCAAGCTTACTCAGGCCACAAGCTGAGGGAAGAGCAGGTATAAATAGGCAGGGATTGTCTGAGAAAAGGCCCACAGGTTGCAGTGAGAAAGGGCACACCGGTTGCACCAACAGAAGGAAACACACAGCAGCATGGAGAAGCAGAATCTGCATAGTGTGAATCAGAGGTAGGCTTCCGGCTTCCTGGGTGAGGTCATGTATCGTTATTCAGGTTTGGAGCGAATGGAAAATATGCGCCAAATCTGGTTCGATCCCAACCAGTTTGCTCATCTCTACTTTAAGAAGATATCAAACATCAGAACAGTCCATGATAGTTAGTTCCATAATCTCAGAGCTCTTACGTAAAAAAAAACCCTTTCTATGACTAATAATAATAATAAATTTTATTTATATAGCGCCAAAATATTCCGCAGAACTGTACAATTTGTAGGGTTCAAGTACTGACAAAAAAGATACATTACAAAGAAATATTCAATTCACACACTGGGACTGAGGGCCCTGCTAGCAAGAGCTTGCATTCTATGAGGTAGAGGGGGTGACACAGGAGGTAGCAGGGGCGGCAACAGACGTAGCATTGTTTGTACAAGGGTCAGACAATTCTGCAATAGAGATTACTGTCATTACCCATATATAAAGCTGTATGAGCCATCATCAGTTGTGTACTTTAACGTGCAGATGGTGCCTGGACATATAAAGTTAGTCTGATACGGCATCATATCCTGTGAGGTAATGCGGGAGCGTGAACAGAGGAGGGTATGTTTTAGGGATTCTAACTACCAAAGGGTTTACATTAGGAGTTGTGATAGGCCTGTCTGAAAAGATATGTCTTTAGTTTACGCTTGAAGCTGTGGAAATTGGGGGTTAATCTAATAGTCCGGCATAGAGCATTCCAGAGAAGTGGTGCAACTCGGGAGAAGTCTTGTATACGAGCGTGGGAGGTTCTGATAATAGAGATGTTAATCTTAGGTCATTGAGTGAACTGAGAGTACAGGTTGGGCGATAGACAAAGATGAGGGAGGAAATGTAGGGAGCCGCAGCATTATGGAGAGCCTTGTGAATGAGGGTGATAAGTTTATATTGTATTCTGTATTGAATAGGCAGCCAATGTAGTGACTGACACAGACCGTAAGCATCACTGTAGAGTCTAGACTGATAGATGAGCCTGGCCGCTGCATTCAGAATAGATTGTAGAGGGGAAAGTTTAGAAAGGGGAAGACCGATTGGTAAGGAGTTACAGTAGTCAAGGCGAGAGTGAATCAGGGCAACAATAAGTGTCTTTAGTGTATTTGTGGTAAGGAAAGAGCGGATCCTGGAGATGTTTTTGAGGTGGAGATGACATGAGCGTGCGAGTGATTGGATATGGGGGGTGAAGGAAAGGTCTGAGTCAAACAAAACCCCGAGGCAGCGGGCATAATGCCTAGGAGTAATGGTAAGGCTGGAGACTTCAATGGAGATATCAGGGACAGATCTATTAGATGGTGGAAACAGCAGTAGTTCAGTCTTTGAGAGATTCAGTTTCAGATAAAGTGAAGACATGATATTTGAGACAGCCGAGAGGCAATCACTGGTGTTCTGTATTAGTGCAGGGGTGATGTCACGGGATGATGTATATAATTGGGTGTCATCAGCATAAAGATGGTACCGGAAGCCAAATCTAGTGATGGTTTGTCCAATGGGGGCTGTGTAGAGGGAGAAGAGCAGGGGACCTAGGCCGAGCCCTGAGGAACCGCAAGGGGAAGAGGGGAAGAAACAGAGCCCGCAAATGATACACTGAAAGTGCGATCAGAGATAAGAGGAGAACCAGGAGAGAACAGTGTCTTTGAGGCCGACAAAACGGAGCATAGTGAGGAGGAGTTGATGATCAACAGTGTCAAATGCTGCTGAGAGATCTAGAAGAATAAGAAGAGAGTAATCACCTTTGTATTTAGCCGTCAGGAGATCATTGGAGACTTTTGTGAGGGTCGTTTCAGTAGAGTGCAGAGTGCGGAAGCCAGATTGTAAGGGGTCAAGAAGAGAGTTAGCAGAAAGATAGCAGATTAAATGAGAATAGACTAAGTGTTCCAAGATTTTGGAGATAAAAGGAAGGTTAGAGACAGGTCGATAGTTAGCAGCACAGGACGGGTCAAGGGAGGATTTCTTCAGTAGTGGGGTTATGACAGCATGTTTGAAAGAGGATGGGAAAATTCCAGAAGAGAGAGAGAGTTTAAATATTTTAGTAAGGTAAGTCGTGACGGCAGGCGACAGAGACTGGAGAAGGTGTGAGGTCACTACTACAGGTTGTAGGGCGAGAAGAAAAAAAGCAGATGAGATACTTCCTCCTCTGTAACAGGTTCAAAAGATGAGAATGAACAGTCTGAAATGCGGCTGGTGTGGGGGTCAGTGCCACCTGGAGATTGGGCAGTTATTTCCTGACGGATCTTATCAATTTTATCATGGAAATAAGTGGCCAGGTCATCTTCGCTAAGATCTGTGAATGGCATCTGCACCTTGGGAGTGAGGAAGGAGTGAAAAGTTTCAAATAGCCTTTTAGAGTTACAGGAGAGAGAGAATATGAGAGCGGTGAAATAGGCTTGTTTGGCTAGGTGAAGGGCAGAATTATAGGCTTTAAGCATAAATTTAAAGTGGAGGAAGTCTGTAGGTGTACATGATTTTCTCCACAGACGTTCAGCACACCTAGAGCACCGCTGAAGAAAATGTGTCTGTGGTGTGTGCCAGGGTTGCTGCCTCCTGCATCTAACCTTTCGAGTGGAGGGGGGAGCCACCTCATCCAATGCACTCTTAAGGGTTTCATTATAGTGACTGGTGGCTAGATTGGGGCAGGAGAGTGAAGAGATGGGGGACAGAGAGGACTGTAGAGTATCTGAGAGGTGCTGGGTGTTAATAACACGTAAATTCCTATATGTATGATGAGTAGGTGTGTCCTGTGAAGGAGAGAAAGCACTGATGGTGAGAGACAGAAGGTTATGATCAGAGAGTGGCAGAGAAGAGTTAGTAAATTTAGAAACTGTGATGAGTCGATGGAAGATCAATGGTGTTGCCATCTACATGTGTGGCAGAAGAGGAAAGTTGTGAAAGACCAAAAGACGTGGTTATTGAGAGAAACTGTGAGGCATCTGGGGAGACAGGGGTGTCAGTGGGGATATTAAAGTCACCCATGATGAGGGTAGGAATTTCACTGGATAAAAAGAGGGGAAGCCAAGAAGTGAAGTGATCCAGAAATTGGTAGGGTGAGCCGGGGGGAAGGTAGATCACAGCTACGCGTAAGGAGAGTGGGCGGAAAATTCTGATAGCATGTACTTCAAATGAGGGGAATGTGAGTGAGGGTACCGGTGGGATGGCCTGAAAAATGCACTGCATTGACAGAAGTAACCCTACCCCTCCACCCTTCCTGTTGTTAGGCCTAGAGGTGTGTGAGAATTGTAGGCCACCATGAGACAGAGCAGCAGGGGAGGCCGTATCAGACTGCTGGATACAGGTTTCAGTAAGGGCAAGCATGTTGAGAGATTTACTGAGGAATAAGTCATTAATATAGTCTAGTTTGTTACACACTGAGCGGGCATTCCAGAGAGAACAGTTAAAAGAGACAGGAGAAAGATAAGGAGAGGGAACACAGTAAATATTGATTAGGTTTGTAGGATTTCTGTGTGTGTAGGAAGAGGAAAAATTAGGGAGAGAAGGAGGGCCAGGGTTTGGAGAGATGTCCCCAGCAGCTAGGAGGAGCAAAATGGACAGAGACAGAAGTTGGTTAAGTGATTTATGTGGATGTTTATGTTTGGTTTCACTGCTAAAAGCAGTATAGGGATTAGGGTGGTTGAAGAGAGTGAAAAGTGTGTGAGAGCTGTACATGGGAGAAGGCAGAAGAGAATGACTGATATGGATAGTGTGCACTGGTGGTAAAGATGGAGGAGAGGTCTGCAGGAAGACAATTGCTAACATAGTAAGTGACAGTGCAGCTATATCATACCATGTGATAAAGCTTGTTGTTTTGGTTTTAAGTTTACCTGGTGGTCTTCCATGGTGTTCCTGTCTTGTGTCCTGTCTAAGTGCCATGTGTAAATGCACTTTGGTTAATATGCACTTCGGTTAAGATGGATTCTGCCTTAGGAAATGCCCCCCTGCATTGGAAATGCTTCCCCCATAAGCTGTATCTACTTATATAGGCATGCAGAGCTTCATAACTAGCACTAATTTAAGTCGTTAACCAATTAATCAACAAACTGTGACACACGAGGAAACTGGGCTATGTGGTTGCAAATACACTGACCTGGGAACTACCATAAAATCACTGAGCATCAAAAGACTGACACTACAGTCATGGCCAAAAGTTTTGAGAATGACACAAATATTATATTTTCACATGATCTGCTGCCCTCTGGTTTTTATGTGTGTTTGTCAGATGTTTTTATCACATACAGAAATAGAATTGCATTCATATTATGAGTAACAGAAGCTTATATTGACAGTTAGAATGAGTTAATGCAGCAAGTCAATATTTGCAGTGTTGACCCTTCTTCTTCAGGACCTCTGCAATTCTCCCTGGCATGCTCTCAATCAACTTCTGGACCAAATCCTGACTGATAGCAGTCCATTCTTGCAGAATCAATGCTTTAATTTTGTCTGAATTTGTTGGTTTTTGTTTGTCCACCCGTCTCTTGATGATTGACCACAAGTTCTCAATGGGATTAAGATCTGGGGAGTTTCCAGGCCATGGACCCAAAATCTCTATGTTTTGTTTCCTGAGCCATTTAGTTATCACCTTTGCGTTATGGCAAGGTGCTCCATCATGCTGGAAAAGGCATTGTTGAGCGCCAAACTGCTCTTGGACGGTTGGGAGAAGTTGCTCTTGGAGGACATTCTGGTACCATTCTTTATTCATGGCTGTGTTTTTAGGCAAGACTGTGAGAGAGCCGATTCCCTTGGCTGAGAAGCAACCCCACACATGAATGGTTTCAGGATGCTTTACAGTTGGCATGAGACAAGACTGGTGGTAGCGCTCACCTCTTCTTCTCCGAATAAGCTGTTTTCCAGATGTTCCAAACAATCGAAAAGGGGATTCATCAGAGAAAATGACTTTACCCCAGTCCTCAGCAGTCCACTCCCTGTACCTTTTGCAGAATATCAGTCTGTCCCTGATGTTTTTTCTGGAGAGAAGTGGCTTCTTTGCTGCCCTCCTTGAGACCAGGCCTTGCTCCAAGAGTCTCCGCCTCACAGTGCGTGCAGATGCACTCACACCTGCCTGCTGCCATTCCTCAGCAAGCTCTGCACTGCTGGTAGCCTGATCCCGCAGCTGAAACACTTTTAAGAGACGGTCCTGCCGTTTGCTGGTCTTTCTTGGGCGCCCTGGAGCCTTTTTGGCACCAATGGAACCTCTCTCCTTCAAGTTCTTGATGATGCGATAGATTGTTGACTGAGGCGCAATCTTTCTAGCTGCAATACTCTTCCCAGTTAGGCCATTTTTGTGCAGTGCAATGATGACTGCACGTGTTTCTTTAGAGATAACCATGGTTAACAGAATAGAAACAATGATGGCAAGCACCAGCCTCCTTTTAAAGTGTCCAGTGGTGTCATTCTTACTTAATCATGACAGATTGATCTCCAGCCCTGTCCTCATCAACACCCACACCTGTGTTAATGGAGCAATCACTGAAACGATGTTAGGTGGTCCTTTTAAGGCAGGGCTGCAATGATGTTGAAATGTGTTTTGGGGGATAAAGTTCATTTTCTAGGCAAATATTGACTTTGCAAGTAATTGCTGTTAAGCTGATCACTCTTTATAACATTCTGGAGTATATGCAAATTGCCATTAGAAAAACTGAAGCAGTAGACTTTGTAAAAATTAATATTTGTATCATTCTCAAAACTTTTGGCCATGACTGTAGTACAGATAAGGATACATGGGATTGCAAAAAATATAGCCTGCATGAAATTCTAGGATAGACTATGATAGAACCTTTTTCCCTTTACGTGTAGAGCAGGGGTAGGCAATCTTCGGCACTCCAGCTGTTGTAAAACTACAGTTCCCAGCATGCATACTTGCTCTGCTGGTCTTGGAACTCCCATGGAAGTGAGTGGAGCATGATGGGAGTTGTAGTTTCACAGCAGCTGGAGTGCTGAAGGTTACTGACCCTTGGTGTAGAGGATACCTCCTTGTCATGGTTTCAGGCCTAGGTGTACCGAGATCATTATAAAGATCTCTGTACTGTCCATTCATATATTTCTACACTATAATTTGGTCCCCCCTAAGCCATCTTTTTTCCAAACTGAACTCCTCCACCATTCTTCTTAAATGTCCTGGCTACCTTTGTTTGCACCTGCTCTACCTAGTTCAGCTATGTTTTTTCTATATGTAGGTGCCCAAAATTGTGCACAGTATTACTTATGTGGTATGGCTAGTGATTTCTGTAGAGGTAAAACTGTGTCTTTGTCACAAGTCTCTATTCCTCTACTCTCTCCCATGATTTTATTTATCTTACTGTTAGTCAATATCCCCTAGTTTTTTTTTTCTGAGGTAGTTTTACCAAATGTTCTATTATATAATACATAATTGTAACACTTTACCAATACCCATAACTTTACATTTATCCCCCCTTAAAATTCATTTGACTTTTTAAGAAACACCCAAAGATCTCTTTTATCTCTTGCATACCAATTTAATGAGCCTGAAACAAACCAGAAAACTTGAAAGAAAATCACCATGAAACTTGTTTGTTTAGTCACTGTGCATTGTAGGGGACATTACTGTATGTTGAGCACCACCAGACCTTCAGTATAATAGATGCAACATTTCCTTTAAAAATCAGTTTTTATTAACATGCAAATGAGGCTCAAGTGCAAGGAGTCACACCAGAGCCTCCAAGCGCTCCAACTAAAAATGTCAGGCAGGAATTCAGCGAGCAGGGTCATAGCTGTAGGATAGGAAGAAGATGTCAATTAAGTGTACAGTAGTGGAAATTCAGACCTGAGACAGAGCCCTTGGAGTCACTGACATGTCCCCATTACCTTATTTACATATTTATAAAAATGTATTTTTTCAAGAAAATGGTGAATCTATTGGTCTAGCTAAAATTATGATTGTTCTCACTATACTGTAATGTCCCTACAATGCAATGTGACTGGTTTGATATTAAGTTTCCTGGTGACAGACTCCCTGTAAAGTGAATGAACATTATCTCGTAATATTTCGGATTTTGTACTTTATTAAAGGGGTTTTCTGTGGCTTTTCAATTGATGACCTATCCTAACAATAGATCATCAATAGAAGATCCATGAAGGTCTGACACCTGGGCCCTGTCATGTGGAAGTAGCCTTACAGATAATGGAGTGCTGCTTGACCTATTTCTAGCTAGTCCATGAATGTGGTTGGATAGTTTACAAATTAGGCTACGTTCATATTTAAGCTGTGTGTCCATCTGGCGCAGAGTCTGTCTGAAGTCCCGGGCAAAGGAGCACTGCAAGCCGGACTTTTTTGTCTGCCAATGTTAGGAAGAAAATAACACCTGCTAGACCCATTATAGTCAATGGGGTTTCTCAGGATCCTTAATGTCCATTATTAGATGAACCGTTTTTTCAGTTCTTCTGGTCTGTGCTGGGCCAGAATAATAGACAACACAATGAAGATGTGGCGCTGCTGAAATGTGTTGCTCAGTAGAGAACCTTTTGTCTTTAATTATTAGTGATACAAACCTAAGTTTCAATCAAGAAATTTTTTAAAACTTTTTTTGCTATTTTTGCCTAGAAAAATCTAAATGGCTGCATTGTCATTATATATGCTTATTTTAGAAAAACAGTGCTTCAGATAAATATTCTGCAGGCAAAAAAATGACATACTACAAATGGCAAGAATATTTTCAAGACCATAGTTACCTTTAAAATAGATGGCGTCAAAAACTAAACTTTGGCAACAGTTGATATACTGTAGACATTTATGTCATGATTTATACAGCAATTCTATAACCACTGTCAATAATGTATTGAGCTATGGCTGACAAATGTGTACTTGTCTTTCACAAAAATGTACAAAAAGTCATATTTCCAATAAATTTTATTTAAAATCTGTTACACTAATACATCTTTACCGTCTATTGATGCATATCTTGGACTCACACTGATAGAATAGAAACTCATGCATATATGTATGGTAATAAAAAGATATACTATATCATATTACAAGACATCCTAATTCCTTACATTAATTATATATTCCAAAATATATAATTCAGCCTCATAAACGGAAATATACCCATATGTTTTAAAAATGTAAACCATAAGGGAAATATTCTTTTTGACTCTGCAGACTTTTGCTAATATATTTATGAGTAGACCAGCATTTAATTCATTATTTATAGGCGTCTGACATACATCTAATTTATTTGATTTATAATTTTTGTCAGCAGTATTTTGTCTGCAATTATATGATGAAATGAATAGAACTGCATTGCTTGTGGGAACAGCTAAACAATGTGTAGTTACATATTAGTAGTGAAGCACATAACGAACTTCACAAAGTGTATTTTTCCCTCAGAATGTAATTTTCTTAGACATTTTAATTTCTACTGTGGGGCATGTATTGCAATCTGTGAAAATTTGACCTTAAAATATGATGGTTTTCTGTCTTTGACGTCTTAATTGGCTTTTACCAATTGAAATAGAATTCTACGCACTCATATTTAGCTTTTTCATTAAAACACATACAGTCATGGCCAAAAGTTTTGAGAATGATACAAATATGAATTTTTACAAAGTCTACTGCTTCAGTTTTTCTAATGGCAATTTGCATATACTCCAGAATGTTATAAAGAGTGATCAGCTTAACAGCAATTACTTGCAAAGTCAATATTTGCCTAGAAAATGAACTTTATCCCCCAAAACACATTTCAACATCATTGCAGCCCTGCCTTAAAAGGACCACCTAACATCGTTTCAGTGATTGCTCCATTAACACAGGTGTGGGTGTTGATGAGGACAGGGCTGGAGATCAATCTGTCATGATTAAGTAAGAATGACACCACTGGACACTTTAAAAGGAGGCTGGTGCTTGCCATCATTGTTTCTATTCTGTTAACCATGGTTATCTCTAAAGAAACACGTGCAGTCATCATTGCACTGCACAAAAATGGCCTAACTGGGAAGAGTATTGCAGCTAGAAAGATTGCGCCTCAGTCAACAATCTATCGCATCATCAAGAACTTGAAGGAGAGAGGTTCCATTGGTGCCAAAAAGGCTCCAGGGCGCCCAAGAAAGACCAGCAAACGGCAGGACCGTCTCTTAAAAGTGTTTCAGCTGCGGGATCAGGCTACCAGCAGTGCAGAGCTTGCTGAGGAATGGCAGCAGGCAGGTGTGAGTGCATCTGCACGCACTGTGAGGCGGAGACTCTTGGAGCAAGGCCTGGTCTCAAGGAGGGCAGCAAAGAAGCCACTTCTCTCCAGAAAAAACATCAGGGACAGACTGATATTCTGCAAAAGGTACAGGGAGTGGACTGCTGAGGACTGGGGTAAAGTCATTTTCTCTGATGAATCCCCTTTTCGATTGTTTGGAACATCTGGAAAACAGCTTATTCGGAGAAGAAGAGGTGAGCGCTACCACCAGTCTTGTCTCATGCCAACTGTAAAGCATCCTGAAACCATTCATGTGTGGGGTTGCTTCTCAGCCAAGGGAATCGGCTCTCTCACAGTCTTGCCTAAAAACACAGCCATGAATAAAGAATGGTACCAGAATGTCCTCCAAGAGCAACTTCTCCCAACCGTCCAAGAGCAGTTTGGCGCTCAACAATGCCTTTTCCAGCATGATGGAGCACCTTGCCATAACGCAAAGGTGATAACTAAATGGCTCAGGAAACAAAACATAGAGATTTTGGGTCCATGGCCTGGAAACTCCCCAGATCTTAATCCCATTGAGAACTTGTGGTCAATCATCAAGAGACGGGTGGACAAACAAAAACCAACAAATTCAGACAAAATTAAAGCATTGATTCTGCAAGAATGGACTGCTATCAGTCAGGATTTGGTCCAGAAGTTGATTGAGAGCATGCCAGGGAGAATTGCAGAGGTCCTGAAGAAGAAGGGTCAACACTGCAAATATTGACTTGCTGCATTAACTCATTCTAACTGTCAATATAAGCTTCTGTTACTCATAATATGAATGCAATTCTATTTCTGTATGTGATAAAAACATCTGACAAACACACATAAAAACCAGAGGGCAGCAGATCATGTGAAAATATAATATTTGTGTCATTCTCAAAACTTTTGGCCATGACTGTACACTGTAAAAGGAAAGGCAGGGAAGAAAAGAGCAATGAAAATTAAAGAGTCTGACACCAGTAAAATCACTTCTATACTATTCATATGCTGTTTTAGGAGATATTAGTGACATAGTGAACATACCTTTTCTGTTTCTAACTTCAATCTTGCAAAATCAACTTTAAGTCTGTATGCAGATGAGTTATTCGGTGCACCAGGAGTACAGCAAGTCTGCTGCAGTTCCCATTATTACTATGGTTGCTGCACATTACCACTTGACAAACTTGATATTAGGGGGCAGCACTGGGTGTTTATCGCAGGTGAAAATAGGAGCTCTTACAGATGCTATGCCCTTGGTAATGTATAATGTTAAAGGCTTTGAGTTTTTAGCATAGGC
The DNA here is from genome assembly GCA_947044405.1 of Leptodactylus fallax. Taxonomy (NCBI): domain Eukaryota; kingdom Metazoa; phylum Chordata; class Amphibia; order Anura; family Leptodactylidae; genus Leptodactylus; species Leptodactylus fallax. Next base: position 810,709 of record CAMRHE010000388.1, on the reverse strand, counting down.
AAAGAACTCAATATCTGATTAGTGTGGGGGCTGACAGCTAGACCTGCATGCATCAGCCGTGTGGGGTCACTTTCGATGCCCATACTATACACAAAGCATAAAACACAGGGCTAATCTTATACAATGTGCATGAAGTGTGTGGAACACATGATAATAGCATAAACCAAAAGAAGTCCACATTTATATAAAAGCAATTCATATTTATTGAATATACATACAGACATAAATGATGTGTATCACGGGGGGGGGGGGGGGCTATGGAAATACCACATAAATAACATCCAAGAGGGGGAGTAGTACTGCGTGGTACCAAGTCAGCAGAAAGGGGAAGAAGCAGCTAATCCATCACAGTAATGCATAACACATATTAAATGAATAATATAAGCACTATGTGCAACCACTAACAATTAAAGTGCAACTCTATGTAAACATATAATATAAACAGCGGATACAGCAAAAGACCAAACATAGAAACTCCAATATATACCCACCTGGATGAAACGCAACCGGGCACGTATTTCGCCTTTACAGGCTTTGTCTGGGGGTAACAGGCAGGTCTAACCTAGCAGTATTATATATAACACTCCCACCACTCAAAAAACACCAATGTAGAATACCTTAATGCATATACCTGGGATTCTTAACCATAGTACCAGTCATGGTGCCAAATAATATGTATATGCATCGGCACCAGTGTGGAGCACCCAACACGTTGATGCATAATGGAGAGCCATCCTCCCTAAAGAGAATACCAGTGTGCATGCACAAGATAACTTAAAGGGGTTTTCCAGGCAAAAAATGTTTTTTTTTTTAAAAAAAAAAGGTCTGTTAGTGCTATTAATGGGTTAATAAATGCATCCATATACTTTTAGCAGTGTTTTGAGTGATTTCTGGGTGTCTCTGGGAGCTCCTGGTATCTTCTGCATTTATTTACTTGGTTCAGCTTCCTGCTGTGTAACTTCCATGCTAGCAACCTCTCACCTCACTCCCTCCCCCCTTCCTCTCTCCCTCCCTCCTCTCTCTCTCCCTCCCATACACCCGCTCCTTGTCTTTAGCTATCCCACTCACAACTACTAGCCCTTCCCTACCTACTCAGCTCAACCCCCAACCCCATTATATACTTACCTCTCTTCCTCCTGCGGGACGCCCATCCTTCTTTTCTGACTGCCGATGTGCATTCTTGTCCCAGCGCTGCTCTGCAACGACGATCCACCTCTACTGCGCATGCGTGGGAACTGCGCAGTAGAGGTGGATTATCGGCCGCAGAGCAGTGCTGGCAGTCAGAAAAGAAGAGCCGTCCCGCAGGAAGAAGGAAGATAGGTAAGTATGATGGAGTGGATGGGGAGGAGTAGTAGTGACGGGGAAACGGGATAACCACCTAATGTCCCTGGGGCGGTCATGGGTAAATATACATTTTTGATTAATTATGTTATTTAGAAAGTAGGAGGGGGGAGGGTGTTTAGATTAGTGTAGGAATTTCCATTTATCCCAGACAACACCTTTAATGCCGCGAGATCATGGCTTGTGTGTAAAAGCGCACATGTGCAATGTAGAGGATGACGTCCTGGACACCCCAGGACGCCAGAGAGGCAAGAGACACTGGTATCTGCTGCACAGGTGCATCAGAGAAGTCACAGACATTCACAATCACTGAATGATAATCACTGAAGAACTCAAGAGAATAAAAAGATGGTTCAAGTGTACAGTGCCGGTGCGCAGTGTGAAAGTGCAATAAAAGTAAAAGTGCATGATAAGATGAAAAAATAATATATATACATACAACAATACACAAAAATAAGTGGCAATCACAAATATAAATATAAATCATGGTATAAGCCAGGTCCAAATTCCATATAAATTCAAAATAACGTCATATAATATAATATAAAGTTATAAAAAATAGAATAATTGTAATAAATTGTATATAACTCTTATATCATACAAAATAATAATAGTTTATCCATATAAAAATATGTACGACATGGCAGCATGGGTCCAGATATGGGTCCAGGAGAGGAAAGTAAACACAAATATGGAAATCTATTACATAAAACAAATAAAAGAAGACATCACAAAGTTAAAAACATGAAATTAAATAAAACTCACCATTCCAATATGTTTGTCAATGGAGACATCTGACCAATCTACAAATCATAATGAAGCATGGAAGAAAGGGAAAAAAAAAAACCTTAGAGGAAAGGAGCATCGCTAAAATTCTCAGTCAAGGTCTCTAACCTCATTCAATTCTAGATGGTTTGATGTACACCACTTTCTTAAGAAGGATCCTACACTAAAATGTTATGTAGGACCTCAATACTCCATTACGTATCTGCGCTCCAGAAATCTTAGCTACATCCTGGTGCAGAGCTATTATTCAGGTAGACCTAGTAGTAACCTGGAGCTCCGGCCCCAGATAAGGTTGCATTCCATGTTGTAGATGTGTGGTGTGTACCAACATAGACTCTGCTACAGATTTCTGGAGCTTTGATCAATATACATATTGGTATATATATATCGTCAACAATATAGTATATTTCACAGTCTAAAGCTAGGTTCACACCTGCACTCGATCACCATTCGGGGATTCCATCCCCCATTCCGCTTGAAAAATTCGGAGAGAAAAGTTGTACAAACAAGTCTTTTGCTGTATCCGCTTTTTACACTATATGTTTACATAGTGATACAAACGATACAAATGATTTATGTTTGTATGTATATTTAATAAATATGAATTGCTTTTATATAGTTGTGGACTTTGTTTTTTGGTATGTCATACCAAAAAAGCTGGACGCTGTTGCCTCGGTCCCTGTGTTGAAGTCAGGAACCACTACTTCACTTTAGCGCTCATTGAATTAAAAGGGGCTTTGAGCTGCTGTGATGGCACACAGCTCCTTTACAGGGCACGGAGCTGCTGGGGCATGGTGCTGTGTGCCCCTTTAAGTATTTAAATCTTCTGAACACCAAAACTGAAACAAAAAAAGTACATTCACTATGTTAAACAACTTATTAAGTGTTTTAGACTCTTTTCCAAAATACTTGTGATTTAGTGGGAAAGGATCTAAAATAAGTCAAACTGGAGGAGACACAACATGACATAACATTGTCTGTAGATACCCCTTTTGTAATACAGCATAAAACACTGTGATAAGATTGGCACACGTTTTTTATTTCTCATATCTTTTTATAAAGAAGTTTTGTCTTAGAATAAATAATTCATTTACATTGGTACATCACATAATGAAATTGTAGAGTATTGGACTGCACAAAGGTCACTTACAATCTGCCATCATATGTTCATTTGTAGGTGGAAAGGTTGGTCTAAGGGAGAGGGTAAAGAAGATATGGGGGGAAAAAGAAGAAAAGAAAGAGAATACTTACATACCATAACACCACAAAGAAAACTGAAAACGTGAACAATATTTACAGTACCAGTGTCAAAGTCAAAGAGTTACTCCAGGGTAACCCCTGCAGAGTATTGGCCAGTCTAGTTCTAAGCTGCATAAAGTAAGAAAGTATTAATAAATCTGCCCCAGTGTCTCACTACTGGACCTACAAGCGATGACCTTATTCTTTTATCCTATAACTATATATCTAAAACAGTTTTAAATGTTTGGAAATGCATTAAGTACTGTATTTGGTTACGTTACAGTGGTCATCAAGAAGGCTAGCGGAGCTTTTTACTGTACATATGGTATACCCTTTTTGTTTACAGTAGGTTGTTGAACGCCTTGTATCCTGCTAATCAAAACTCCTTTTTTCATCATATATGTGTTTGTCCATAGCATACTATCCAAGCTTGTTGTGTTAGAGGTAATGACTACCAATTGAATTTGGAAAGCTGCAATATGCAGTCATGCAATTAACACTGGATGTTTTTTCACTGACATTTAGTATTTCAGATAAAGCCAAGACATCCTGCTAAGACAGGAGGGCAGAGGGTTGCCTTATTTACAACTGCCTTTCTAGTCTTCCCCTACATGGTCAGTGCAGCCTGGAAGGACTGCTCACTAGAAAAGCACAGTGGGAAGTGGCCATCATGTCTAAAGACACAGAGATTAGGCATACATGGATACTGTCTCTGACAGTAGGCCATCTTTACTCAGCAAAAGTTGTACATAAGTGTGGAAAAAATGTTGCAAAGTAAGAATCCTTTAAAAAAATAGAAGTGTTAATATTTTAATTTTGTCAATTAAAATGAAGTCAATGAACAAAACAGAAATCTAAATCACATCAATATTTGGAGTGACCGCCCTTCAAAATAGCATTAATACTTCTAGGTACATTTGCACACAGTTTTTGAAGGAACTTGGCAAGATGGTTCCAAACATCATGGAGAACTAACTACTATATGTGCTGATATAGGCTAACACAAATCCTTCTGTCTCTTCAGGTAATGTCAGACTGACTGGATTATATTGAGATCAGGGCTCTGTGAAACCATATCATCACTTCCAAGACTCCTCCTCCAAGGGGTGCTCACACCAAATATTGATTTAATTTAGATTTCTCTTTTGTATTTCTTTGCTGGTCAGGCTATCATGACAGATACCTATAATTCTCTCCCGTCACCCCCTGACACACGCGCAGTGGTAATGTGACCCTCCTCCCTGTGCTCTAAATTGTACAATTATATTGTACCATCAGAGCATTAATGAGGTGCCTAGCAGCTGCTGTGGCACACAGACCATTCTCCTCCTGGCTGCAAGCAGTATGATAGAGTAAGAGTCATGGGTGCTTGGAGGACAATAGAAGATACACATAGTCTATGTGCCACAGCAGCTCTTTGGGGCCGCATCACTGCTCTGAAGGTACAATGCAATTATACAGTTCACTAGATGACTGAACAGTATGTGAGGCAGAGAGACCATTATCTATTGGGGGAGGCACTATTAACGTAATAGTGCCCCCACAGTAGCAGCATTACTTATGTGGGGGAGCTATATATTACCTGTGGTAATAGACCCCGTTCACATAGCTTATTGTGTTGCCCCAAGGTAAGAGCCCAACAAATACGTAATACTATTACTTAAGTAGGGGGAGGACTATTACCTATGAGGGCACTATTTTCCAAAGTGTGGGGAACTATTACTTGCGGGAGAACTATTAGGGCTCATTGACATGGCAGAAAATGAAGAAGAATTGAGATGGACTTCCACCTCAAATTCCTGTCCATTTTCTGGCCCTCCAACTCCCCTCAGTTCACTTGCTGAGTAGCCGCAGATAAATGGGGCTAATCAGAGTAGTGGTTTGCACTGAGGGTTCTGCAGCTGCAAAATCCATGGCAAGGTTGAGCAGGACACTTACAGTGGGTACGGAAAGTATTCAGAACCCTTTAAATTTTTCACTCTTTGTTTCATTGTAGCCATTTTCTAAAAGCAAAAAGGTTCATTTTATTTCTCATTATTGTACACTCATCACCCCATCTTGACAGAAAAAAAAACAGAAATGTAGATATTTTTGCAAATTTATTAAAAAAGAAAAGCTGAAATATTACATGGTCATAAGTATTCAGACCCTTTGCTCAGTAGTGAGTAGAAGCACCCTTTTGAGCTAGTACAGCCGTGAGTCTTCTTGGGAATGATGCAACAAGTTTTTCACATCTGGATTTGGGGATCCTCTGCCATTCTTCCTTGTAGATTCTCTCCAGTTCCCTCAGGTTGGATGGTGAACGTTGGTGGACAGCCATTTTCAGGTCTCTCCAGAGATGCTCAATTGGGTTGAGGTCAAGGCTCTGGCTCGGCCAGTCAAGAATGGTCACAGAGTTGTTCCGAAGCCACTCCTTTGTTATTTTAGCTTTGTGCTTAGGGTCATTGTCTTGTTGGAAGGTGAACCTTCGGCCCAGTCTGAGGTCCAGAGCACTCTGGAAGAGGTTTTCTTCCAGGATATCTCTGTACTTGGCCGCATTCATCTTTCCTTCAATTGCAACCAGTCGTCCTGTCCCTGCAGCTCAAAAACACCCCCATACCCCCATAGCATGATGCTGCCACCACCATGTTTCACTGTTGGAATTGTATTGGGCAGGTGATGAGCAGTGCCTGGTTTTCTCCACACATACCACTTAGAATTAACGCCAAAAAGTTCAATCTTCATCTCATCAGACCAGAGAATCTTATTTCTAATAGTTTGGGAGTCCTTCCTTTTTTTTTTTTTTTTTTTTTTGGCAAACTCTATGTGGGCTTTCATATGTCTTGCACTGAGGAGAGGCTTCCTTCGGGCCACTCTGCCATAAAGCCCCGACTGGTGGAGGGTTGCAGTGATAGTTGACTTTGTGGAACTTTCTCCCATCTGCCTACAGCATCTCTGGAGCTCAGCCACAGTGATCTTTGGGTTCTTCTTTACCTCTCTCACCAAGGCTCTTCTCCCACGATTGCTCAGTTTGGCTGTACGGCCAGGCTTAGGAAGAGTTCCGGTCGTCCCAAACTTCTTCCATTTAAGGATTATGGAGGCCACTGTGCTCTTAGGAACCTTGAGTGCTGCAGAAATTCTTTTGTAACTTTGGCCAGATCTGTGCCTTGCCACAATTCTGTCTCTGAGCTCCTTGGGCAGTTCCTTTGACCTCATGATTCTCATTTGCTCTGACATGCACTGTGAGCTATAAGGTCTCTCCCCCCGTTCTTCATCTGCTGCTCCCCTCTGCCAATCTGTTCACTGGCTACCCGTTGCGTAGCGAATAGAGTTCAAATTACTAACGCTGACATACAAACCCATCCACAACCTGTCCCCTCCATATATCTCCAACCTAATCTCCAGCTAACTGCCCAAACGTAACCTCCGATCCTCCAAAGACCTCCTATCATGCTCTGCTCTTATCCGCTCTTCAAACAACCGTCTCCAAGTCTTCTCCCGTGCATTCCCCATACTCTGGAACTCATTACCAAGACACATAAGACTGACCCCCACAATCACAAGTTTCAAGAAGGCCCTGAAGACTCACCTATTCAGGAAGGCCTATAACCTCCAATAACACTACTGTTTCCTTACCACCATCTGTACAGCCTCTCCCCTCACCTTCTGTCTCTATCCCCCTTCCCTCATAGATTGTAAGCCCTTGGGGGCAGGGTCCTCTATCCCACTGTGCCAGTCGGACACTGTTTTCTATATCTTGTGTACCGTATGTATACCCTCAAATGTAAAGCACCATGGAATTATTGGTGCTATATAAATAAACAATAATAATTAGTAATAATAATAATAATAAAACGAAATGAACTTTTTTGCTTTTAGCAAATGGCTGCAATGAAACAAAGAGTGAAAAATTTAAAGGAGTCTAAATACTTTTCGTACCCACTGTATTGTGTTTCCTACTGGAGGGAAAATTCTAATCGGGAAGGAGTTTTAATTAAAATTTCTGCCTCAGACAGCAGATAAACTAGAATCAGCCCTGGTTATGGTTTTCAAAATGTGGTTACTTTGTCTACTTTTCTACTACCTTGAGGGCTCTGCAAATTCATCATGTTGCCTGAAAAGGTTTCCAGCAAAATCACCACCCCCACCCTGAAAAACCATATTTTCAGTGGTTGTCTCAAAGAGGTTTTCATGTATTTATGCAAATTCAACAAATGTGCCCCTTCAATTTATGCTTGTATGGTTTTTACCAGATTAGTATTTTTTTAGTCAAGATAATACAAATGTGATGTTAGAGAGTAGCAGAAGGCATGAAATAACCACTATTAGATCAAAAAATTGCCAAAAAATAACATATTTAAATGTCTTAGTAAGTCTCATGCTCAAGCAGAAAGTGAAATATGATTCTATATTGTGATTTATAGATATATATATATTAGATATGCATGTAATCTATATCAGAAATGTCAGCAATAATTTCCTAAATTTAATTATATTGAAGAACATATTAAAGAGTGTTTTGCAGAAAGGTCAGAAAAAACGAAAATTAATAAACTTGAAAGGCTAAGAGGCTAGGCTATGAGAATGATTTTTTGTTTCCACGTCATATGTATTGCAGAGCATGCCCAATTCAATTACAATGTTGCTGTACATAACACTTGTGTGGTGTAATAAAAAAGAAGTGTACACTAATGTTTATGTGAGTTTTTATATTGTTCTTTGAACAAGCAATGATCGTTCACAGTAATGATACATGTAAGTGAGGAAGTTGTGTATCATTTCTAAGTATTTTTCAACTAAACCTTTGTTATTTACATAGTTACATAGTAGATGAGGTTGAATGAAGACATCAGTCCATCAAGTCCAACCTATAACCCTTAAAGTACGAAGTTTATGCCAATTGCCCCACTTCAGGGAAAAAATCCTTCACGACTCCAATCTGGCAATCAGTATAAAACCCTGGATCAACTTGTCCTTAACAAAATCTAGAACCCATAACCCGTAATATTGTTCTGTTCGAGAAAGACATCCAAGCCCTCATTGAACTTGTTCAATGAATTCACATCAACACTTCCTCAGGCAGAGAGTTCCATAGCCTTGTTGTTCTTACTGTAAAGAATCCTCTTCTATGTTGCTGGTGAAACTTTTTCTCCTCCAGTCGTAGAGAATGTCCCCTTGTCTCTGTCACTGGCCTAGGAGTAAAAAGATCATTAGAAAGTTATTTGTGCTGTCCCTTCATGTATTTGAACATTGTTATTAGATCTCCCCATAGACGTCTTTTTTCTAAACTGAATAACCCCAAGTTGTACTCCAATCCACCCATTCCCCTAATATTTTGGTTGCCCTTCTCTGCACTCTCTCAAGTTTGATTATGTATTTCTTGTAAAATTGCGCGCAATAGTCTAAGTGTGGCCATGTGTTGTATAGAGGCATAACTATTTTCTTGAAATGAGAATCTATACTTCTTTTGATGCATCCCATATTAGCACTTCTATCCTATCTTACTATGAAGTCAACACAATGCTGTAAGCAAAGGAGGCAAATGACAAATTAACTCTATTGACATGTTTATATAGCTGCTTTTGCATAGAAGCATTGCTTTTCAGGAAGAATACAGTGCCTCGTTAAAGTGAGTCTGTCAGCCCGAAAAATCAACATTAATCTACTCACAGGATCTTGTAGGACTTCTGACACAGTTTCTAAAATATGACTGTGTTATATTTGACTGCCACTCCGTTCATGAGAATTTTGGTGTTTTATAATTATGCTAATAAGTTGAAAAAGGCTTTACGGGTGTTTACTTTGCAGTATGGGCTTCTGTATGTGATGTAGAGTAAACGCCCAAAAGTCTTTTTCAAAGGGCTATGGAGTTCAAAGCTCTTTTCATGGGGTTCGGCAAGTGCAGTACTGAATATACTGAGCATGTCATCCTCCACCAGAAGTCTGTACAGTAGTGCCTCACTCTGAAGCCCGAGTGCAGCGCTTCTGAGTGGACCATCAACCACATCCCATCCATTCATATTTACATTTTACTTTTCTTCTGTATCTGGCCCCATCTCACCATGAAGACTTGTTCATAATAACATGCTTCCCATAATTCCCATCACATCATGCTTCCCACATAGTTAATCATGACTCTTTTGTGCCACAACCTTCCCCACAGAATTCCTCCTTGACTATATACTGCTGATCAACTGCTACTTTTTCAATGAAAGGTTTAATGTTCTCCTTTTTTACACTGGAAGGCTGTGTATCTTTACAACGGCTAACTAGAGAGCAAGGGTCATAAGTGTATGATGCATAGACTGCTAGACATGAAAAGGAATTTGGAGATCAAATAAATGTATTGGGCCCCAATGTATTGAGAGTGACCTGTGGGGCCCCCTAACTTCTGAGCCCAATTACAGCTGAAACCATTGCAAACCCTATAGTTACATTGCTGGCATTGTGTATACTTCTGAGAACCCTGAAAAGTTTCTGTCATCTTTTATAGAAAAGGATCTGCAGCTTCCACCAGCTCTTTCTGACCTTTATGTTTACAAATTTGCTTTATGTATATTATTTTTATGATGATTTTTCATTAATCTTCATTTTTTTCATATTGTTGGTGACATTTTGGGGTTTATGTAATCAATTACTAGTTTCCCATAGAGTTACTGGTTCAAGTTACAATGGTTTCAACTTACGATGATAGTCCCAGAACCAATTAATATTGTACAGTAGGCTGTACCTAATAATTGCCTTGATGTCTTGTTATAAATTTGGCTTTAATGGGGGCATTTTTATGAAATAAATGGTGTGTAATGTGCATATTCATGAAAGAATGTATACTATCCCAGAGTGACTGTAAATCGTTCTCAAACACAAAAACATTAGAGAAATTTAATGCAGTTAAAGCAATTTAATATCATAATTACAGATATGCTATTTCCTTCTGTGGAAATAGCAAATCCATGCCTCTAATATATATATAATATATTTATACATATATATATATATTTATACATGTAGTCGTATATTTGTCCATTTTGATGGTTAAAAAATATGTGAATCCCCTGATAGACTCTCATTTCTTTTAAAATAGCTGCCCGATGGCTGTTCAAAAAACAGACACATATCCATAGCCCATGGTCTTGGGGATAAGGCCAAAAATGGACCAATATGTTAATTTTTCAAAGACATTTGGGATGTGAAAAATGTAAAAGCTGTGTGAATAAGGGGTAGACTATCTCTGTAATATTACCACAGTATGCCTCTTCTGGTACTGTGGCTAAACAACTGTGGCCAAATAATTTTATATTATTCTCCTTAATTCAAAGCACATTATTCCAGACTTCATTGTGGTTGCAATGATTTTTATCCTCCCGTGCACATCTTTTTACTGCTACCGTACAAAAAGTACTCTTTCACATATCTAGTTGTGAATACCTCCTGTAGACCTTGTAATGAAATTCTGAGGTGCATAGAGACTTCTTTCACCATATTGCATTCTGCTCTCAGTATGAACTTACTGGGATGGCTTGGACTGGACAAGTTGTTTGAAATATTCTTTTTGATCTTCTCTACAGTGGAATGACTGATGACTTAACATTTGGCAATGTTTTTAGATCCCTTTCCAGACTCATAGACATATACAGTATACATAACCTAGGTGGATTTAGGTGGTGAAATACATTTCAGCAAAAGTAAACCAAACTAAACTGTCTAAGGTTTAAAAATACTTCCTTCAATGCGCTTTCCAACCATGTTCTTATCATTTGTACCTGATTTGTTGCAATAATGAAAATGCCTTTTTGGAGTTAAACACAGAATAATGTGGCTGTAAGGCAGACATGACACTGGCCATAGTCGCAGTGGCTAACTCACTGCAATGTACAGTAGCAGTCTACTTCAGTTTAGCAAAGTGAAGTGGAGCTGAAGTTTTCCAATCTGCAGCATGTCAATTATTGTAACAGGTTTTTTCAGTTGCAATTTCTGCTTGTGTGTCACTACAAAAAACAACAGTATTTCAGGTTGTTTTGTGTCCTCTAACACTCTATATACCATTACAAAGCTGTCTGTGAGCTCAATTCAGCGCACTTTCAGTTTTGTTTTTATCTTCGACTTTGGCTACCAATATCAATGTACTTTCAGGGGAACCTGCCTTTCAGCCTAGTGTCATTGCTGGGTATTGGGGAACATCCCTTCCCAGACAGTATAGCCTTGTATTGTGAGTGTTCTCCACCACCCAACGATGGCACTGAGCTATAAGACCAGCCTTCATGACAGTACAGTGATATCAATAGCCAAAACTAATGGAACCAATACCTTTGGAACTGGGGAAGTAAATTGTGACCTGAGTTTAATTTCATTTGTAGCCTGTAAGCACCAACACAGACCATCAAGGAATAAGTATTTGCTATTATAACTAATTCCTAAAAGTTATTACTAGTTACAATTCTAATAATAACTCTAATTTTGTACATAGAAACAGAAATGTATACTATGAATCTGCCAGACACCTGGATGTCTTATCATACAATCAGTATTTGATAGCTGAAAATCTAGGTCTGGCTTGTGTTACAGATTATTGTTTCCAGAAATATCCCAATATCCAGATTACAGTCTGTTCACAATATTCATTCCTACAGGTCAATCCCTATGCCAAGTTCTGAATAATCCCTGGAGTGCATGGACCGAGTAAGATAGTAAAAAAATAATTATGGAAATGAGCAGTTGATATATATGGTACCACATGTGTCTATGTTCACTGTTCCATGTGTTAAAGGATTATTAAAACTTCAGAAATGTTTTTAAATGCCTCAATATTTTGAGCTGTTTTGTACCAATAGAGGAATCTATTCAATATTATTCAGGTATTAATGTGATGCCATATATAGATATATATTTTATATACTTTACTGAAATAAATACTACTATGGCTGATATACCTACTATACATATTGCATATACTTTATCACAAATTATGAATGAAAATTATTGTGGCTTTTTTTTTTTTTTTAAGAAAGAAACCTTTCAGTTCACTTTTCAGGAAGTGTGAACAGAGTGACTTGACAGCTGACACCTCTAGTACTTACCAACAACATAACATCACAGGACTTGTGCATACTAATCCATTCTCAACATTTACCAGCAATACATATCATAAAAGCATACTGTGAATGCATAGAAATTTCTGCTGTGAAACGAATCCATTGAAAATTGATATACAAACACATACTGTTGTTATGGTCAGCTATCAAGCTAAAAATAGAATAAAAATGAAAACATAATATATTCCTATGAAATAAATGATTTTTCTTACTTGTATCAACTCTAACATATCTTACCTTCAATGCAATACATTATTATTGATAATTGGTCAATGAAATATGAAGGGATAGATGAAGGCTCGCGATGTGAAGGATCATCAGAGGGAATGATAAAATAGTAAACCAAGCGTGCCTGCACTCACCTACTTGAGTTGTGCATAGAGAAGCACAACACTCATAAATCGTCTGGTTGAGTAATGTAATGTACGAATGCTGTTTCCGAAGATGCAACAAACAACAGAAGGACCAATCTCAAGAGACTTCAAAAGAACAAGCTTCAGTAAGCTATACTGAAACCAATGGTCTAGAGCCCTTTTGAAGTCTCTTGAGATTAGTCCTTCTTCTGTTTGTTGCATTTATTGATAATTAAGGGACTTTCAAGAGGTTTTAGAAGCCGGGTCTTAACAAAACATCTCAGAAAATGCATTTTTCTATATCATACCAAAGTGATATATACTTGTACTTGTACTTGTAACGACTACAAATTCTAAAATACTAACCAGAACAAAGTTTAAAAATTCATGGGATCATTCTCTTCAGTTGATTCATGTGAACTCATCCTGACCTACAGAGATTAACATGTCTGTATGCATTCTCCAAAAACCCCATTAGAACTTTCTGCATCATAGTCTGCATCTTGCAAGTTCTCCACAAGAAGGTACACAAATTTCTATCACAGCTATGCCGATAATTAGGCTCTTTTCACACAGCTATAATGATGGAACTCAAAGCTCAGCCCCCTGACTATATACTGTACTTATGGTCTCTTACATTATTCAGGAGAATATAGAGAGATAATTACACTGTCTTCCAGCTGACAGAGATGGGACTGTATGTAAAAAACACACTAGTGCCAATAAAATAAGATGCCAGTGATGTTAGTGAATTGACTTCCTGTCAATAGTGCAATCAATAGCAATAATCCCCCCAAAAACTCCTATTTGAGGTATTCACTACTTGCTCAAAAATGACATATTTTAAGGTCAACAGAAAACAACTTAAAATATGAAATAAAATTGTGGATTTGCTTCCTGTATGTATTTCACCAAATCTTCCTGTTTCACAGTATTAACAAAGCATGTCAAAATTTTATATTATAAATGCTAAAAGTTGGAAGTTTAACATGCAGGAATGATCAAGGTTTCTGATCAGTGGAAAATAAATTTCTTATTGTATTTTCTTATCATTTAAATTACACTTCTTCAGACTATTAATAAGACCATAAAGACAGTAGCTTGGAACAAAGGGCATTAGCTGTGTTAAGTTTATGTTTTTCCCTTTTTTATTGCCTTTTTTCCTACACTCTAAAAATACTACAATAAGGCCCCGTGCAGACGACCATGGGTGAGATCAGTGTGCTATGCGTGTTTTTCCCAGATAGCACACTGACCCATTCATTCCTATGGGCCCATGCACACGACCGTGATTTCCACTGATCAGTGTGCGGGCCAATAGTATGTGCCGCAAAATATAGAACAGGTCCTATTCTGCTCAGTGTTTGCGGAACAGACTCGTCCATAGATGCCTATGGGAGACTAAAAAAGGACGGCACACTGATGTACTCCATGTGTCATCAGTGTGCCATCTGTTTTTGAGGACAAGCTAGGGATATCATCTTTTTGTGGATCCGCAAACCAGGATCACACACTGATGACACACTATCCGTTTTTGCGGACATACTTCGCTGATGCTGAAGACACGACACACTGAAGACACACTGATGATACTTTTGCGGACTGCAAAATCCACACGGTCGTCTGCCTTAGGCTAAGGCCCCATGTAGTGAGCCTCAGCCAAAAAACACTGTGGAAAAGACTATGGCAGAAGCTCATCGTTTTTATTTCCTCAGGGTTTTCACAGAGTTTTCCTCTCCGGACTTTCTGCTCTTATTATACCTATATGGAAAATGCTGGCGCTTCTTTAGGTATAATTGACTTGCTGAGATTTACAAGAACGCAAGCATTTCTGAAATTGCACCTTTTCCACTACTGATTTTTTTTCTACAATGTGGATGGGATTAGTTAGAATCCCATCCACTTTACAGGTACTGTAAAACGCAGTGTTTTTTTCGCAACGTGGGGCCCCGCCCTAAGAGTTTTTTCATTAGGGTTGAGTCAACCAGCTAACAATATTATATTCACAACTACTGTATGTTCTGATATTTACAGACAACACATGATTCTGCTTATTTTAGGGTTGTGTGCTGTCTGTCAAAATATGATCAACTTTCTTTTCATTTCATGTATGGGTGATAGAGGGATGACACACTATTATTATTTTATCTTATTATTTTTTTCTTTATATAGCACCATTAATTCTATGGTGCTTTACATTTGAGGATTTACATACGGTACGCAAGATATACAACACAGATAATACTAACAGTGACCAACTGCCACAGTGGGATAGAGGGCCCTGCCCACAAGGGCTTACAATCAGTGAATAATGCCATCAGTTTTTTTACAGATCCATATATTTGCATTGGAGTGCTGCATCTGTATCCGGGAAAAAAAAAAAAAAAGTATGCATGAATTAATATATTTAAACAGATCTATACACAGATGCTACACATATACATGAAATGTGGACATAAGCCTGGAAATGTTGGAAACACACACAAAAAGAAGAGAAATCAGGTGCATTCAGCATCTTGTTCCGGTGAATGTTGCTGCTTTTAAAACTTCCAGATAACAGGCCTTTTGTTTTTTTTTTTCTGTGGCACACCTGCAGGTGAAGCCTGCTGCAATGATTGGCATGTTGGACGCAAAAAGAATAGAAAATAACCTGTGGCACTCAGTGGGTTAAAAGTCTTCAACTCTTTATTCTCACATACTGTACATCTGGACATACTGACGCTGGTCACTCACAGGTGACAGACCACTTTCTGCTCTGCATGTTTCCTCTGATCTTGTGATGGCAAAGTAACTTGTGTTGCGAGTTTCATGCCAAGGCCCCCTGTAGTGGGTGACAGCAAAAAAGTGATGTGGGAAAAACTGCAGCGGCAACACATCATGGTTTTTCTCACAGCACTTTCTATATGTAAACCGCCAGGGTGTTTCCGTAGGTACAATTGACATGCCACGATTTTATTGTGCGCATTTTTCGCAATGTATGGATGGAATTTTCTAGAATCCCATCCACTTTGCAGGGATTATAAAATGCTGCATTTTTTTCCACTGCTTTTTTGCTGTGGCTAAACGATGGCGTTTACGCCATGTGGGGCCCCGGGCTGAGTCACAACATGTGGATAAAATTATAAAACTTCATCCAACTTTAAGTATTACCCGTATTTCCTTAGCCTAATAGGGTAGTTTAGTGTGTACACTAAAATAGTGAAATTAAGTTATGATCCCAACTAGGGAAGAGCTAGATGAATGTATTACAATCTATGTCTGGTTTTGGGAAACTTCTACACAGTGCTCTAGTGGAGACATTTTTATTTGGTTAACGGTAAGTAATTATTAAAAGCGACAAGTTCCTGTGCATATTTCCAAGTTCCTGGCATACATGTGTATTTCAGAATGTAGTAATCAAAACATGAATGATAAATTAAAGTCCCTTCATGGGACAAAAGAGAAAAAGGCAAATATAATTAAAATTGGGTAAGAAGAACAAAAAAAAAAAGACAACAATCATTAAAAAAATGCATTTTGTTTCATAAATCACAAAGACAGTAAGAACCCATCGCAAAAGAAAAAGTTTTTAGCTCTATGTTGATTCTCGAGAAAATTAATTATACTGTAGTTGTTGTGGAATGAATTCAACACCATAAACATATGAAACCTCCTCTTTTCCTTTTACTCAAAAGCGTATCAAATAAAATCTCTGCGGTATCACAGCGGCATTTCTTAATCCTGTGTCTATCTCTTTTACACTGTGTTAGCAGGTTTCCAATCTCTAGAGTACCTATCAGGAGTTTCTATTAGCTTCTTTTGCGATGTACCAAAATCAGTCTTCACTGCCGATAGATATTAAACAAGGCCGAACATAATGTAACACTGGGACAATCACTAATCCGTAAAAGGCATGGTTTATAGGATGGTTTTATGCTCCCAATATTCACTATAAAACAGCTCCCCTCATTAATAAAGCCCCAGTTGAAGCCATTATAGCAAAACCCAGGGTTGGGTATATGTGAGGGTTGCCATTGATTTTTTTAATGATGAGTGGTGTTTTATATTTTAACCGAGTGCAATAAAACTGCATCTTCTACTGTTTAACTATCAATGCAATGTTACACTAAGTTTGGCCTTACTTGATATCTGCAGTGAAGACTGATTTCCGTATACTTTAGGAGAAGCTAGTTTAATCTCCTGATTCTAGTAATTGGAAACCTGCCAACACACTGAGAAAGAGACCCTTATAGACACTGAATTCAGAAAGTGCTGCTACAATACTGCAAAGATTTTATTTGATACTCCTTTATTTTGTGTTTTTTCTGATCTATTGTAATTCATTTTTTCCAGAACAAACACAGAACTGAAAAATTTGTATTTTTTTGACTTTGTTCAAAGACAGTTGTGTTGTTATGTTCCACTCGTGGTAATTGGAATCTTCACTTTCCTTCTCTATTGAAGTACTGTAATAACCCCTCACTACTACATAACTATCACAATATGCAATATAAACATATACTGTACAGCTCAGCCATGAACAACCTTACAAAACATGAAGGAATGGTGTTTTTGTTTGTACCACAAAAATTAACATAACAAAATATTTATTTATTAATTTATTAGTATATCATTAATAAATGTTGTGATATACTTTTTTATTTTTTTTAAATTGGCTCCTTTTTGCAAAATCCACTTTCTGACGGTTTCTCTATAGCTAGTAAAAATCTGTACACCATTTCTCCCTGGTGTGCGAGTGGGCGGGCTCTTGTATAATGCAGGAAAGCTGAGGCTGGGAAAGGGTCAATTCAGACTGTTATTTCTGTTATGTCTGGTGTCATATGAAAGATGAGATTCTCTTTAATATTACACCAATGTTGAAGTCCTACATGTATTATTTCCAAAGATATCATGAGTTGAAAATAAAGTCAGGAATGGCATATGCAGCTGCTCCCACTTCTGACTGTGTTTTCAACTGGGATTTATGCCTGAAAATAATATAGATACACATGTGGACAAAATTGTTGGTACCCCTCGTTTAATGAAAGAAAAACCCACAATGGTCACAGAAATAACTTGAATCTGACAAAAGTAATAATATATAAACTACATGTTGACAAGCCACAAAGCTTCTGGGGAGAATGTCCTATGGACAGATGAGACAAAAATCAAAATTTTTGGCAAGGCACATCAGCTCTATGTTCACAGGCAGAAAAATGAAGCATATCTTGAAAAGAACACTGTCTCTACTGTGAAACATGGAGGAGGCTCAAAAGGTTGTGCAACAAAATATTAAGTTAAGGGTACCATCATTTCTGTCCAGGCCTGTTTCATGAGTTTTCTTTATTAAAAAAATTCTGTTGAAACATGGTTGAAAAGCAATGTCTGACTTTCATTTTTTCATTTTCATAGAATTTTTATATATTATAATTTTTGTTAGATTCAAGTTATTTCTGTGACCATTGTGGTTTTTTCTTTCATTAAACGAGGGGTACCAACAATTTTGTCCACGTGTGTAGATACTGCAAAATAGATTATATAGATAGAACTGCAATCTTGATGTCATGTTAAAGCTGAGAATCTCACCTTTCATATGTCACCAGAACCAAAGTTTTATAATACTAGAGATATAACTGTTTACAGTGACCCTCCAGCCTCAGCCTACCCATTTTTCAGGTTATTTTAACCAGGATGCTAATTGAAACAACAGACAATGAAAAAAGTATCACATTTTTAAAATGAAACAGAAAAAGAAAATGATATTTGGACCATTAGCTTAGGCTCTATGTTGCCTTGGATCTCTACCCTTAATCCTCTTATTAGAGCAACACATCATAAAGTGTTTCCATATTTAAAGTTCTTCCTAGTAATATGAATCCTTCTACTAATAGCAATATTTTGTAATGAAAATGTCTGAAAGGCTATTATACTTTACTAAATGTATTTAGTCATAAAGCATATATACAATTTATACATAAATGTATAAAACTGTCATTATTATTCTGTGAAAGGGATACATTCAAGGTCTTTTATGGCTATTATTTTCTGCATTGCTTGCCTTAAGCTTGTTAAACTGTGAATCGATTAAGCAGGATATTTATGGATTCATGAGTAGTTCTTTGTTGTCTTTTGTTTTGTGATCTTTCCTGCTTAAGAAGATCATTTACTTGTTTATTTCCAATAACAAGTTATGTTTAATGAAAAACTAACCTTGTAGTTACAAGGATATAAATGTTACAATAGTACCTAAGCAATCATAGTATTTAAAGAATATTGTGAATACTAGTCAAAGCAAAAAATAAAGAACTGTAGCCATAGCTGAAGAGGAAAGTATTTGGAGCTGTCTGCTGGAAATTAATCATTCAATGTTTTTATTTGCAGCTAAATAACACCATTGTTTTCTTCCTACTGACATGCAAACAAATGTGTTCTGCAGATTACTATTCATAAATAGCAAAACTGAATGTTATTCATCAGTTTATTTTTTGTCTATTATCCCCTCCAATCACTACACTGGATTTGCAACATGACAGGACTCCATTATCATCAAATTTCGTCATGCTGCACTATTTTTTTCTGGATTTTGTGACAGGATCTGCAATGTAAATTTTAACACAGATATGATCTATCCTAATACTGCACTATAGCAGTCTTTTAATGGTATTCTAAAAACAAAGGATCATAAGTGCAAGTACAAGAAAGATAAAGTTTCCAAAGAAATTCCCAAAGTGAAAAAAAATATAAATCCTCTTTCCACAAGGTCCAAATTTTGCAAACAAGGAAGGGAAGAATTAATGCAAGTCATGGAAAGGTGACAATGCACAAAAAAACAATCCCTTCTGTCTGTTATATGGTTGTAAACTGTTACACTGCAGCTTATAGAACATAAAAGAATGCCTATTAGTCACTTGTTCTTGAGAAGCAATAAATGGGTTGTACAGCCAAGAAACAAAAACACTCAAAATGGTGCAACAAAATTTTAAGAAGCCATATTCACTTCATGATTCCCTGTTTGAATTCTGGCCCTTCCTGGTCACCTGCTGGACTCCATACTTCCTGATGGAGGTATGATGTCCCTATTAAGACATTTACATCTAGTATATTGGGCATGTCACAAAAGTGGCACAGTTTTGGTGCATGACTGTTTACAAAAAAATTTATGTCAAAAATGCACCACTGTGTTTATTCTTTGACTTGTTCCCCATGTTTGAGAAAAGTTGGAGGAGATAGGCGGAATCAAGGCTGGGTGGAGTGGGGACACCTTGGCAGGGCAGATTTACTATAACTCACTCCATTAAACTGGCGTGAGTTATACCTGAAAGCTTTGCCAATCTCTGATTGGTGTACATTTCAATCCTAGGGCATGGAACCTCCTGCAGTTTAACAGAATTATTAAGAGGCTGTATCCACTGGCACTCACAATATGTCAGGCTTAATAAATTCCTCCCACTGTGACTAAATAATAGCGGCATAGCTGATAAAGCCTTTTCTAACCTAGTTACGCTAGGTTCACACTTGCGTTGGGGTTTCCGCTAAAAAAGCGGTTACCTGTGAAAACCTGCAAATCCCATAGACTATAATAAGGATCTGCCAGGTTTCTGTCCGAAAAATGCAGAAGTGGAACAAAAGATCAATCATCATAGATGACTGAAATAGGAAGAAAACACAGCATATTTGGCATAGCTAAATTTTAAGGTCCTTTTGGAATTATTTATTTGGCTCAGCAATGATTCATTTTACACATTTATATTTGTTCTGCTAACCAAATGATTTCAAAAATACAGATTTTTCTTTTGTAATTTGCTCTTTATTAGCATTTAAAGCAAAAATATAAATATGGAATAATTAAAAAGTTTTATTTGGTCCCAGCAAAATGATTTACGTAGAAAGCCAAGAAGACTTGTTTGGTTTTGCACCTCAATTGAAATAAGCTGTAATATCAGGCACAGCCCATAGTAAATAGTGATACTATATTGTGTGTATCTGTGTGTGTATCTGTGTGTGGTTGTGTGTGTGTATGCATGTTACATTATTGCAAAAATTTACTTTCTTGGGTATTATGTGTTTTACTTGAAACCAATTATGTCTGCCAGTTTTTCTAATTATAAATTACATTATAAAACCACATTTCTTTTAATAAGGCAATAAAATAATCTTTAAATAGCACCAGCCTATTTCACAGCACTATACAATTTATAGGGTTTATATACAGATAAAATGAGACATTATAGAATAACAAAAGTAAAAATTCAAACAATAGGAAACTCACAAGAGCAATGACAAAATAGGCATGACAGAAAATGTAAAAATGCTTGTTTTGTTCAATGCTCCAGCCATGTTTTATGGAAACAGGTAGCTAAGAGCTACATGTACGACAGATTTGATGTGTTCCTGGGGTGCATGGAACATTGGATAAATGGTTCGGGTTCTGAGGAATAGTGTGCAAGGAGCCTTAATGGAGAAAAGCTAGATTAGTAAATGTGATAGGTTTGTCTTAACAGAACACACTTGAAATTATGGATTTTAAGAATTAAAATGATCATCTAGGGTTGTGCATTCTAAAGAACTGGTGCAGATCGAGTAAAGTCTTGGCCAGAGGTGTCACATGAAACTCTTGGGCCCTGATGCAAAATCTGTACCGGGCCCCAACCAGAGGTGTCTCATTACTTTGAATATATTGTTTAAACACTCATAGATTAGTTTGTTTTATGGCATAATAATACCCAATATTCTGTCGTTTGTACTTTATTTCCCTAATCAAATGTATTATCCACTCCTAAAAATGTAGTTGCTTGCTTGCAAACCCTCCTATACCAAGAAGAGAGTCAAACTTGGAGTCATATAAGACATCATTCCCTTTGCATGACCATAGACCTTCAGAAGTTGGAGACCATCTATAGTATGTTTGTACAATTTCTTACAATGCTCAAAATTAAATAAATCTAAAACTGTAAATTTCTTGATATAAAGTCATGGTTTATTTTTGGGTTTATTTGAAACCTATTTCTTGGGTCTCTTGCATAGATCTGATTTATTTGCTTTCCTATTGTAAGAGAGGAGACATGTGTTTCTTCTTATAGACAACCCCTTTAATACAATAACTAAACCCCTTTAATAATAACTAAACAGAAAACTACTACCTATGACCACCTTAACTGAATTAATTGTTAGTTAGGATGCCAAAATCCTAAGGAGCTATAAACTTTACCCATGAGGTGAAGTTTGCATTTGGGTGGTTATACACTTACAGGCTACCAAAGTTCATGTTTATATTATTTAATGTAATAATCACTAAGGCTAGGTTCACCCCTGTGCCTGGATTCCGTTCAGGGTTTCCATCCACGAATCCGCTTAAAAATTGTAGGACTTTTCTCTCCGCATTTTTCGGGCGGAAACCACATAGAATCCACGGGTTTTTGCAGGCAACCAATTTTTAAGCGGGTCCCCAAACAGACTCGAAGAACGGAAGTCCAGGCACAGATGTGAACCTAGCATAAAAGAGATTAAAAAAAATGACTGATTGAATCAAGTTTTATCTTAAATCTCTTTTTTTTAACATATATATTTTTTATATCTCTGTTCTATTAACAGCAGCCCAGATAAGATGATTGTCTTCACAGTTATATACAGAAAAAATAAAAAATCTACCATCAGAAAATAAAAACAGAATAAAAAAATGTATGTCTCTGCACTGGCCAGAAGTCTAAAAAATGTGTCAAGAATTTACCATCTCATCCATTTTTTGACCTGCTTCTCGGTTTTGAGAAATGTGGGCAGAATGGGGCGGGGTCAAGGTGGGCTGGGGCAGGACATCTTGACCCCTTAGAATTACTATGACTCAGTCCAGAGTTAAACCTGAAGTCTACGCCATTCTCTGATACAAAAGACCTCCGCTGCTGCACCAGAATTATCAAGAAGTCAAGGCTCCTCTGCCACCAGGCTCCAAATGTTAATAACAGCGCACAATGGGTTGGTCTTAATAAATTCCAAGCAGTGACTCATCTTTAAAAAATTATTGATGGGGTTACCTACTACAAAAAGGATTTTTTAGAGTGGACTAACCTTTCTAAGGATTATTTTAAATGTTTTGTATAACGTTACAATATTTTTAATGTATATTTTTTGCAACATACATTCTTATTAGAACTTTTAACAAAGACATCATTATAATCACTCTTGAAATGAATTTGATAATTATCATAATATAAGAAAGGTATTACAGTTTAGCTTAAGATTTTAATGTAAATATCTTTATATACAGTGTCAAGTAAATGTTCACTTAGTATGTATAGGTTTTATTTTACCACCTACTGAAGGTTTCTGGTTTTGTCTAAGACATAAAAATTAAATAACAAATGTGTAAGGTCATGTGAAACCAGCCTTATTCCTAAACAGGGCAGAATGTGTGATGTAGTACATGTAGTACATAGTAAATAGTATGAATAACATTTTCTTACTCTCATTTATACATTATTTTATCTATATCCTCAATATTTCTTTTAGCAAGCATCAAAATTGGTATTATTTGTAAGATATTACCTTGTAAGTAAATATGAAAATTAAAGCATACCTAAACCTTTGAACAACCTCTGTTTTTCTCTGCCAGGATTTATGTCATTAACAAATTTTGTAATGTAATTTATTAACAGATTTTGGATCCATTTTGTGAAATTTTGTGCTGAAATCCACTTTCTGTCTCCTGTTTCGGTCTTAGAAATCCTTAATGCTTCTGTCAGGGAGTACAGGGGATTATGGGTGTAATACATACAAGCTGATGCTGGTGGGGAAGGTCACTCCAAACTGTTATATCTCAGGCACTATGAAACATAGAAATAATATGGTCTATTCACTAAATATATAAATTTGAGGTTCTTCATTATAAATATTGCAATGTGCATACAACAAAAATCCCAATGTGAACAGGTGCAAGCTTGCTGTGGCAATATTTACAAATACAAAATTTGCAGCAGCAGGATATATAAAGAACAAAAATGGACATTATAGCCATAATTGGAACCTAAAGATAAGCTAATATGGTCTATTCACTATATAAATTTGAGGTTCTTCGTTATACATATTTGATCAAACATTAGGAACCCCACCTTCCCTGACAAGGCAACCTCATCTAGGTGGAACCCTACACTAAAAAGGCATACCTCTCTTGGACCCAAAATGAATCTACAGTGTCTACAGTGTGAGTCATCCAGCATCACCCACTGTTATGAATCTGGTACATTTTCAGACTGTCTAGTCTATGTTTGCCATGTCTAAAAATGAGACGGTATTAGTAAATCTGCCCCAATGTGTTTTCTGCTAGCCTGTATCCCTATATTTTCTAAAAATAAATACATTTGAAAATGTAATACAAAAATAACTCTACTTTTTTTTTAACTCACACTACTTTGCACCCTCAGGTGCTCAGGTAATATTGTACTGTTGTGTAAAATGTACAGTACATTAGTTAGTTACAATAGTTACTTCCAGCCAAGACATTTGAATTCATTCTACACCAGCAATATCTGCTGTTACATCTTCACTAAAAAAACCTCTGTACTTGGATCATTATCATCCATGTACAGATGTAGCAGTCGTTAAAAGTATGTTTATATTGTGGTAACGAACATTGATTTTGCACTAATGAATGTTTGTTCATTCACTTTGACAGCGGCTATTTCATAATGTGCAATGAAAATGGAGCAGTGAATGCTCATTTAACAGATGAAACATCTGTACAAGAGACTACATCTATAGCTACATAAAGGAGATACTTTTGAAACTAAAATAAATGATTTTCTCTTTATTGACATCATGTTACAGTGTGTACAAATATTTGCCATTTCTTCAGAAGAATTAGTGGATTGATTTTTAGTGCTGAATATAAGTCATAAATTTGGACAATTTTGGTCCAAGAAATTAAAAATGCCCAATGACAGTGATTAATATATAATTTTTTATACAGTTGTTCCAATTTCATCTTATTGCACTCAGCACCAAGGGAAGCCTTGAGAGCTCATTGTATTTTTTTTTTTTTTTTTATTATTTATGGGTTAGCCTACCATCAAATGCTGTCATTCCATAGATCTCAAAAAATGAACAATGCTTGCTAGTTAAATGCATTTAAAAAAAGTAATGCTATTTATTTATATATTATGGTGCTGATGTGCTATCCACCAATAAGCTGAGTGCTACATTTAATGCTCAGTCACACTCAATACAGCCAGGTCTGTGTACACTGATCACCTGTTTACTGCAAAAGATGACAGAAATGGCTTTCAGCTGGAAAAATAAAATGTTTCTATTAGTACCTAAGAAGAAAGTTATTTCTAATAGTTACACTTCACTGAACATAGCATCATTATTCTGAGACCTGACTGCAGGATAATGACTAAGGCTGGGTTCACACCAGTGCTTGGTTTCCGTTAGGGGATTCCGTCCCTGAAGCCGCTTGAAAAATGTGGAGTGAAAAGTCCTGCAAGCATTTCTCTCCGCATTTTTTGGGCGGAAACTGGACAAACCCCTTTATAGTCTATGGTGTCCACTGGGTTTCCTTGGATAATCATTTTTTAAGCAGATTCGGTTTCCATTTTTTGAGTCCCCAAGCAGACCCGAAGAACAGAAACCTAAGTGCAAGTGTGAACCAAGAGTAACATGTGTAGCCACCACCATTTGGTGGATGTGCACATTGTTATACACTTTGAACACAAGGTGGCACAAAACTATGTAAGTAAATATCACAATTTACTGGATCCTATAAAAATGGCAAATAGTGTTCATTTTTATGATCTGCAACCTACATGTTTGTCTTTAGATAACTCTAATGTTTATGTTTAATTAAAGTTTATTAAAGATTTTTAAGTACAATGGAAAAAGGACAAAAACAGTGCGAGCAAACAAATGACGCAAAGGCATGCAGGCCTCGCCTGTAAACAAGAAGCTTTGGGTAAGACCCAAACTAATGCTGTGGAGCACAATACAATAACAGAGGAACGGAAAGCCCAGATATATGGGACCATAAAAACAACGTTTTGAAGGTAATGGGAGAAGAACAAACAGACAAAGGAACACACAATGATAACTGCGATCAGGAAAACACATACTGGAGAGAAAGAGGGAGGGGGGTAACAGTGGGAGGGTAGAACGACCAGTAACCTCCTCCAAAGGAAAGAGGAGAGAGAAAGAGAAAAAAGAAATAGCAAGGTATCACTGTATCAGGAAAAGAAAGAAGAGAACTCAGACAATTCTTGGAACACCACCCAAGGCCGCCAGAGAGCATCAAATTTGGAGGGGTCGGGGGAATCCTCCGCCACCAGGGCCTCCATTCTCTTTATTAGGAGAAGCTCCTGAAGAAATTCAACCAAGGAGGGAGCAACAGTGGTTTTAGCAGCCGTGAGAAAGTGTCGCAGGAGATCCTTCTTCACCGCAGAGATCCTGCCAGTGATAACTGAAAGAAGGGCCAGTTGGGGAGTTGCTGCAATGGTGCGACCACACACTTTAGCATACAGGGCATACACAGCGTACAATAAGGGCCTAAGAATGTCACACTCCGACCAGATGTGATATAGTGTGCCTTTCTCAGTACCACAGCGCCCACACCGGTCAGTCACAGCAGGATAAATTCTGTGGATGAAATCAGGGCACCGGTACCACCGAGAC
The DNA here is from genome assembly GCA_947044405.1 of Leptodactylus fallax. NCBI lineage: Eukaryota > Metazoa > Chordata > Amphibia > Anura > Leptodactylidae > Leptodactylus > Leptodactylus fallax. The sequence continues at coordinate 784,287 of CAMRHE010000388.1, read as the reverse complement.
AGAATCTTGAAATTCTTTTCTTGTGCACTGCAGAGCAATGGAAGCTTATGTGTGAACAGGAAAGGCCTATCCCAGTCTGCGGGAGGAGGGTGGGAGGCCCACGTAAGGGTCTGAGTCCCAGGGGCCTGTGTAAGAGGGGGACCCAGGGGTAGTGTCTTGGAGAAGAATGCTGTAAAGAACCAAGAGTGCACGCAGGGAAAAATCAGCGTGGGAAAGGACGGACTCCAGGTCAGTCATGGTAGAGGAAAGAAGAGGGGGCAAAGAGAATTTCTGCAGGAAGGCCGTAAGTTGACCATACTCCAGCCAGGGTAAGTGAAGGTCTGGGTGAGAAGAGTGCAGTTGGGCCAATGGAGGAAGGGGCGGATGCCCAGCAACCTGTCTAAGTCTAACCTCGTCTCCGCTTCGCCAGCAAAGAAATCTATCTGCGGAGCAACCTGGTGGGAACATAGGATTGCAAAAGAGAGGACTAAGGGGGCCAGGGACTCTAGCCACTCTCCCACTGGAACACACCGAATCCCAGGTCTTAAGGAAGTACAAAGAGAGGAACGAGTGCCCGACAGATCTCGAGCGGAAATGAGCTGGAATCCACGGCAATGAGGGGAGGGGGACCGATAGCAGATCAGCCTCGATAGAAGCTCATTGCTTGTCCATGCTGCGGTAGCGCCAGTCAAAAAGACGGAGCAGGACAGCAGAGCGGTAATAAAGTCTAGGATCCGGCAGGCCCGCACCTCCCCTGTCCTTGTGGCGGGTCAACGTCTGATATTTTATCCTACTATTTTATCAGAACCCCACACAAACCTCCCAAACAGGGACTGAACTCTAGTGAAAAAGGTCCACGGAAGGTGAATGGGGACCAGATATAAGAACAGATATAAGAACTCTAATGTTTAATTTATTTTTATTGTTGTTGCTATTATTCTTACTTTTTTAGTGTAAAACTAGGGAAGAGGTAGATTTACAAGACATTAGGAGTAAAATTGTTACTAAATGAAGGAACACCATTAACTTGTATACAAGGTTTAACTACCAAGATATGAATAATATGTGGCGGAGGGTAGAGATAAATAAATAAAATCCAAAGATTGGAGGAAAAGAATTAAGCATACTAAAGAACAGGATGTCAAAACAGCAAACCATGCTTGGAGAATGAATACACCATGCCATAAATTCAATTGTTACAAAACAGGATGAAATAAGTCACATCTTAATACCAGCAATTATAGTCATTTCACCATTGTTGCTTCACATAATCCAATAGGTGCTATACAATAGAAGTGATTACTGTAATGATTATATCACAAGGGTAATGAATGGCTCTACAATACGTTAAATGATTATTTTTATTCTTTTGCTAAATGAATAGTAATCATTGTAATGTTTATTGTGTGTAACTTATTTTACCTAAAGTCTCTAATGGTAACCCTTGCTTTAGATAACCTTTCACAGCAAAATCAGATAAATTATTTTATGTGCTTTTTTCATTTCTATACAGTATACAGTATTCCATTTTTGTGACATGAGAGAGAAACTAACAAAACAAAAAGTATATTTTCTGCTGAACACATCATGCCTTGTTTTCAGCATTAAGAAAAGGTAACATTGTTTTCACCTCCAAGATAACCAACTGTAATTAGAGTATGTTATTTACTCTGAATACATTAGAAATTGTGAATTACACTAACACACTTTGCTATGTAGAATCCAACAATGTACCTTGTTTAATAGATGTGTGCCTGAGAGGTCTATTTCTGTCCAAAACATGTGCATTGTCATTAGATTATATGCCAAATAGATGATTGAATAATAAATATATACCATATAATACTACCTTTATTCATTTAAAATTATCTGTCCTAGTTAAGAGCAGAAACAGATAAAGCACATACAGTCATGGCCAAAAGTTTTGAGAATGACACAAATATTATATTTTCACATGATCTGCTTCCCTCTGGTTTTTATGTGTGTTTGTCAGATGTCTGTGCCAGTAGGTGCAAATTTTCTGTGCAGATTTCAGTGTGTATACATATGGATTTTAGGGCAGATTTTCTGCATTTAAATTCCAGTTGTGTACCAGGCTGTCTCCCGGTTCTCTCCACTTCTCTCCCTCCTCCTTTTAATGATAAAGACCCCCATGCACATTAGACAACAAGTTTTACGAATCCACCAATCTTAGCAGGTCTAGCTGATTAGCTAATACAGAACATGTCTGTGTAGAGAAAAACCAGCATATATGTGTGGGGAAGTCAAGAGGAATAGCTGTTAGTTGTCAGCTTTTGAAGATGCATGAGTTGTGCCATGGACACAAATAAAAATTGGATACAAAAAGTTATTTAACATTTATTTAAAATCTATTTAGAAGTATTATTATATGCATGTTGCAGCAGTCCAGGGTGGCCAAACATATAGATCTCTGTACATCATTCTAGCAAGGTTAGACATGCATGTGCATGAGAATACAGAACAACTTCCACTGTATTCATAATGAAAAAAACAGGAATGCTGTATCTTTAAGCCTGGAACATACTCTAGGTTTCCTTCTGTTTAAAGACTCCAAGTAATAAGGGAAGAAGCTATAAGATAACATCCCAACAAGTCTATGGTGCTCCTTCCTAAACAGTGTTTCTTTTCTCTGTCACTGATAAGAAGGAGAGCAGCATGGAGTGCTAAGGTGTTTGTCTAAAACCTCACTGTTTGGAGTCTGGAAGAAGAAGGAAGCCTACAGTATGTTCAGTGGTTCTAACAGAGTCTCACTAAAATTCCATGCATATAGATTTTGAACACCAGAGGGTGCTGTTACAAACATACAGTCATGGCCAAAAGTTTTGAGAATGACACAAATATTATATTTTCACATGATCTGCTGCCCTCTGGTTTTTATGTGTGTTTGTCAGATGTTTTTATCACATACAGAAATATAATTGCATTCATATTATGAGTAACAGAAGCTTATATTGACAGTTAGAATGAGTTAATGCAGCAAGTCAATATTTGCAGTGTTGACCCTTCTTCTTCAGGACCTCTGCAATTCTCCCTGGCATGCTCTCAATCAACTTCTGGACCAAAGAAAGAGAAAGAGAGAGGGGGGTAACAGTGGGAGGGTAGAACGACCAGTAACCTCCTCCAAAGGAAGGAGGAGAGAGAAAGAGAAAAAAGAAATAGCAAGGTATCACTGTATCAGGAAAAGAAAGAAGAGAACTCAGACGATTCCTGGAACTCCACCCAAGGCCGCCAGAGAGCGTCAAATTTGGAGGGGTCGGGGAATCCTCCGCCACCAGGGCCTCCATTCTCCTTATTAGGAGAAGCTCCTGAGGAAATTCAACCAGGGAGGGCGCAACAGTGCTCCGTCAGTGCCTGGGAATAACGGTTTTAGTAGCCATGAGAAAGTGTCGCAGGAGGTCCTTCTTCACCGCAGAGATCCTGCCAGCGATAACTGAAAGAAGGGCCAGTTGGGGAGTTGCTGCGATGGTGCGACCACACACTTTAGCATACAGGGTGAACACAGCATCCCAAAAGGGCCTAAGAACGTCACACTCCCATGAGATGTGATATAGGGTACCTTTCTTAGTACCACAGCGCCAACACCGGTCAGTCACAGCAGGATAAATTCTCTGGAGGAAATCAGGGCACCGATACCACCAAGGCAAGATCTTGAAATTCTTTTCTTGCGCAGGGCAACAGAAGCTTATGTGCGAACAGGAAAGACCTATACCAGTCGGCGGGGGAAGGCCCGCATGAAGGTCTGAATCTCAGGGGCCTGTGTAAGAGGGGGATCCAGAGGTAGCATCTCGGAGAAGAATGCTGTAAAAAACCGAGAGTGCACACGGGGAAGAGTTAGCGTGGGAAAGGACGGACTCCAGGTCAGTCATGGTAGAGGAAAGAAGAAGGGGCAAAGAGAATTTCTGCAGGAAGCCCGTAAGTTGACCTTACTCCAACCAGGATAAGTGAAGGTCCGAGTGAAAAGCGCGCAGCTGGGCCAACGAAGGAATGGGCAGATTCCCAGCGACCTGTCTAAGTCTTTTTTTTTTTTTTCATGTTTATTTTAAAAGTTTTTGTCATACAGAGGGAATAACAATATATGAGAAACATAAGAGAACTGAAGTTAACTGAAACATAGGACAGATGGGGATTACCCAGCATTCTCAATAAATTACAGAGCCTTAAACAAACTGACCAGAAATGGCCCAAAAACAGCCAAGGAATCCAACAACAAACAGGGGCAGACAAGACAGGAGGACAGAAGGGTGACAGAAGGACATCCAGGAAGTAAGAGGTCACACATCAGCTGGGTCAGAGAGGCCAGACCGCCCAAAACTCATGCCACGGTTTCCAGATCAGGCAGAACCTCTCCTCCTCATTATTAAGAAGGGCCGTCAGGTACTCCAGGGAGCGTGCATCTTTAATCCTAGCATATAACTCCTCCAGGGCCGAGGAGAAGCAACAGGAACTGGAAAGCGGGCTTGCGCAAAATATTAGGGGGGGGGGGGTTGAGAAGGTAAGTCCTAGTGGACAGGGGAAGGCTAACACCCAGGACCCCTTCCAGGAGACCCCGGACCTGGTGCCAATAGGGCTGGAGCAGGGGGCAGGTCCAAAAGAGATGGAAAATATGTGCGGGGCGGGTGCCACACTGCCAGCAGCAGTCCGGGACATTCTTGTCAAAAGAGTGAAGTGCAGCTGGGGTGTGATACCAATGCATCAACATCTTAAAAATATTTTCTTTTTGTGTAACACATCTAGAAGTCCTGGGTGCTCTACTCCATATAAGGGGCCAATCATTACTCGAGATGGGTGTCCCCAAATAGGTCTCCCACCATGACATATAAGTATGTTGGGGCAAAACATCTGGGGTGGGATTCGAAAGAAGGCGGTATATATCAGAAATAAGACCTGTTGTCCCAACACCCGTTTTACAAAGTTTCTCAAAAAGCATAGGGATGGGGGCTGTGGGGCCTTGAAAAATAGAGGAGGCCAGATGGGAGACCTGGATATACGTGAACTCACTGGACCGGGGCAGGCCAAATCCGGACTGGAGATCAGCAAATGGTATGACCTGTCTAAGTCTATCGTCGTCACCAAGCACCAGCAAAGAAATCTATCTGTGGAGCAACCCGATGGGAACATAGGATTGCGAAAGAGAGGACTGAGGAGGCCAGGGACTCTAGTAACTCTCCCACTGGAACACACCGAATTGCAGATTTTAAGGAAGTGCGAAGAGAGGAACGAGTGCCTGACGGATCTCGGGTGGAAATGAACCGGAATCCACGGCAATGAGGGGAGGGGGACCGATAGCAAATCAGCCTCAAAAGAAACCCATTGCTTGTCCATGCTGCGGTAGCGCCAGTCAAAAAGACGGAGCAAGACCGTGGAGCAGTAATAAAGTCTAGGATCCGACAGGCCCGCACCTCCCCTGTCCTTGCTGCGGGTCAACGTCTGATATTTTATCTTGCTGGAGGTGAAAACAATGTTACCTTTTCTTAATGCTGAAAACAAGGCATGATGCGTTCAGCAGAAAATATACTTTTTTTTTGTTAGATATACAGATATAACAGTCGAGGGACCACATCCATTCATGGATCAGGCCCGGCATTAGGGGGGACAAATGATCGGCCAGCAGCTTGGAAAACAATTTGACATCGATATTAATGAGGGAGATCGGGCGGTAGCTGGCACAACTAATCGGATCTTTGCCCTGCTTGGGAAGGACCATGATCAGAGCCGAGAGGGACTGCGCCACGAAAGGGGAAGAGTCAGTAACACAATTAAATACCCGAACCATTGTGGGAGAGAGGAGATGCGTAAAACATTTATAAAAGCGGGTAGTGAACCCGTCTGGGCCAGGAGACTTACCCGTTGGGGAGGACTGAATGAAGAGGGAAACTTCCTCCTCAGAAAAAGATGCGTCGAGGAGAACCCTGTCAGGATCCTGGATAGTGGGAAGTGACGTGTCAGTCACGTACTCCTGGATTTTATCACGGAGAGAGTCTGGGGCGAGGTCGGCGTACTGCCCACAGATGTTATATAAGTCACGGTAGAAAGAGCAGAAAGCCACTGCTATATCAATAGGGTTATGGACTGTGGTGCCTGACCCGTCACGCAGTCGAAGGATATATTCTAGGTTGCCACCCGGGTGGAGGCGATGAGCGAGAGAGCGGCCGCACTTATCCGCGAACTCATAGTAATGTTTCCTTACGCAGTCAATAGTATGCAGATACATTTCGTCGAGATAAGAATGCAGTTCCTCCATAGCATTAAGAAGTTCAGTCAATGCCTCCTGGGAATGGATCCCTTTATTGGTCAGCTCAAGAGAGTGAATGTGCGCAAGATGCGTAACGACCAAAGCGGCACGCTCCTTTTTAAGGTGCATTCCGTGTTTGATCAGTACACTGTGGATCACACACTTCAGCGCCTCCCACTGTAGCGGGAGAGGAGTGAGGTCATGAGCATGGTTGAGGCTGAAGTCTCTAATTTTTGCACTGATGTCTGCCTTGCAAGAGGCGTCCTTCAGAAGGCTATCATTCAATCACCACATGAAAGGGCGACGCGCTAACCCTGGGACCTCAAGGAACAGGAATACAGGAGCGTGGTGAGACCAAAGGACCGAGTCGATACGGGTCTTAGGAGACCAGGTGAGGGCGTGATGGCTGACAAAGAAGAAGTCTAATAGTATAATGTTGTACTGTGTTAGCCATAGAAAGTAGTGGAAGAGCGAAGAAGTCTATATGGCTATAGGAATTATGTGCTGGAGAATGAAAGGTATAGTCCCGGTCTCGAGGATGCAGGATATGCCACACGTCTACCAGCTGGGAGTTGTGGAGAGTAGTCGCTAGCCGTCGCAAATGCGACTGGGCGTGGGGGGCAGGAAGGGGAGGAGTCGAGTGATGGATCTAAAACAAAATTAAAGTCACCCCCAAGTACCACCACCCCTTCACTAAATTTCGTCAGCCTGCCAACTAAGTTCTTGCAATCCAGTAGCTGCCCTTGGTTCGGGAGATAACAACCAACTACAGTGAGCATGGTGCCTGCAATGCACAATTTAAGAAACACAAATCTGCCCTCAGGGTCAATGAGGGTGTCTAGTACCTCATGTTGCAGAGATCTATGAAGTGCGACGGAAACTCCCTTAGACTTGTGGAACCAAACCGGGTAGTGACGGTTGTGGATATCCGGAACATGGCCCTTCTTAAAGTGGGTCTCCTGCAAGATAATAATATGGGAACATTTCTTGTTAAGCTGATACAGGATTTGATTACGCTTCTGAGGGACGTTAAGCCCCCAAGTATTAAGAGTGCAAATATTAAGGGAGGTCATAGGCAGGGGAAGGGAGGGGAGGGAGGATGACACAAGAGGAACAGACAATAGGAAAGAAAGACAAGTACAGGTAAACTAAAACGGACTGAAACTACAGTTAACAAGTAATTAATTAACCAAATTGATGGGGTGGAGAAAACAACCTCCACTCAGGAGGGGTGGGGAAAAGGCAGAAAATATGTGCCAAAACACATGCTACACAGTAGGAAGAAGACCCCGGTGGGAAATGGGCTTTCTAAAAAAAGACTCATATCCCTCCCGGGCCCTCAGGCCATGCTAGTTGGTAAACAACAAGAACAGTTTGATAAAGCTGACCAGCTAAACAAGGAAATAAAGGGTATGGAGGAGATCTAAGCAGGAGGAAGGAAGAGACAAAAAAAAAAAAAAACGAGAACCAAGGGAAGAGAGAGAAGGCAAGGGAAAGTTAGAGAGAGAAAAAGAAAAGAGGGAGAGGGAGAAGGAAGAGGAAAAAGAATAGAGGGAAAAGAAGTGTAGTCCCCGAGGGAGCATGGGGACCCGGAAAACGGACCACACTCGCAGCACCCCGCGGCCCCACAGGAAGAACAACAACCACAGAAGTCATGAAAAATCAAAACTCAAACAACCAAATGACAAAAAGTTCATGGCATCAAGTTAGAGGATTGCCACAACATTTGAAATGTCTAGATTATGACATGCTGTCAATCCATGGAAAAGCGGAGAATTTAGATCCCCACAGATAATAAATTTACCTTAGCCTTTACCTAAGCCAGCAGCAACATTTTCCTTACAAATAGACATTTCCTTTTCCAGACAGACAGTAATAACATACCACCCCCTCGTCTCAAAAAATCCTAAATGCTGAAAAACAAAAGAATTTTTAAAAGCTATTAATGAGTCAATTCACCCAACTGCAGTGCAGCAACAATATTTGTGTCATTGTCACTATGTTGCCTATTTGTTGGTGAAAGCCATCCAGTGGGAAATTAGCTGCTGGATGCAGGTGAATAATTCCTCTATTGTCTGACTTTTCTAGTCAAGGTTCACCAGATGTAAGACAACTCAGACTACTAGAAGCAGACAGTGATGGTCAGAATGATGACTATGTAGTAGTTTTGGATGTGGCCTGGTTACAGAAATGACAAACAGATGGAGGAGGACAGTCTTGCTTACATTGCTTGCCATGCTCATTTCCGGTTTGATTTAGCCACATGAGCTTGTAATGCTAGATCATGTGCTGTTGGAGTCTTAGTTCTTACATTTGTGCCTTGACTACCATAAGTTATTTTCTGCGTGATGGTTTTATCATTTGGTAATGTAGAGAAAAATCCCCACATGGGAGATGCCTGTACAGAGCCACCACGGCAATGCTTGAAATATGTTGCTTGCCACCACCACCTATGCGTGCCCTACAGTGGGTCTGCTCCTGGAAGATTTTTTAAAGTTTTGGCTAGACATCAGCTTAGTTTGTCATCACTGCCGCCTCCAACCTCCTCCTATGATATCATCACTTCCAAGTCCTAATTACCCTGATCCATTTCCCAGGTCATGTCCTTCATATAATGAGCATAGACATATACCCCTAGTGCCTTTGCCTGCAACAATACCACCATGGCTACTAGTATCACTACTACCAGCAACAACAGTCATATCCTTCACCTTGGCCTGACCCTCCTCCTAACTGTTTTTTATCAACTTCAACAAAACTTAGAAACCCTATATTGGGGAATATATTCCTCAGCACTTGGAATACTTTCTCTTCTGAGAAAACAATGTGGCTCACAGGAGGTCAGTGAGGACACAGATGAGGGAACAGAGGCCTTTATGAAGATATTTAACTATTATGCTGGTGGTGGGGTGGTGGTGGAGGAAGAGGAATGTGCAGAAATAATCCTGCTGTGACTAAACTGAGTGAGCCATATAATCCATAATTTTATCTGTCACTTCCCTGCCCTGTCACTGCCTTTCTACATCTCTGACGCTGTCTCCATATACAGTTAAAAGGCATTTTTAGTGTCGATATGCTACTGCTATTCTGTAACAGCCAATCTATCCTGTATTTTTCAGGCTTAGCCTGCATCTTAACTAGCTAGCGAGCAGGGCTTGTAGAGGAATGTGTCAGTAAAGAAGTCAGGAAGGTAGCTGTGTGTAAAACATTTTTTTGCAGAAAAAAAATATTTAAAAATATATTTAAAATAATATTTAAAATAATATTTAAAATTTAAAATAATATTTAAAATAATATTTAAAAATGCACTGAATGAGAAGCCTGTCTCTGCATGTTATAGCTAGCCATATGCAGCATGTTCAATGCAGGATGAATACAAACTTTCCTTAGCATCTCTCAGTCAGAGTAATGTTAAGGATAGACTTCATATACTTTTTTTTTTTTTTTACTAAACGGGCCAACATAAACTTAAAGAAGTATATTTGATTTTTTTTAAAAAATATAATACACTACATTTACACTACATTTACATTTACACTACAAGTGAAAGTGCCAGGTCTTGTCCTGACAAATCCACTTTAATTTAATTATGTTTATGGTGATTGTTTATGGTAATAATAATACTAATTTTTATTATTATTAGCAGTATTGCAGCAATATAACGGATAAGCTTTATCTATTGTTACATTGTTCACATTTTAAACAAACAGAAAATTAATTGAAATTTTAAATGTGAAAAGTGAGTCATGATTTACAGACCTGATCTGGACTCTATCCAATAAAGATGCCAAAGCCTCAGATTGCAGTACCAAGGTAACCAAGTATTGGCATTTGCTCTTTCTGCTTGATTGTTTTCAAAACTTTCTGTTTACTGGAAATTGAACTTTTAGTTCAATTTTTGAGTTTTACAATGGGAACAAAGGGATAATTCTCTGAACTCAATTCATAATTTCAAAATCCTTGTTCCTGTAGATAAGACAATGACATTACTTTTCTTCCAATTCCTCTCATTAAAGCAATAACGTTGAATAATAATGAGTGTGAAGAATTATGTTGTCATGCATGTTAGTCTAGAAAATATAAATTCATCCCATAAAAAAGTCAAAGGATCAAAGAAGTTTTTAGCATTAATTGGAAACAAAAAGTCATTGGTGTCGTGATTTAAAGGGCATTTAGAAATAATTATGCAGTCAGAAATACTGAAAAAAAAATAATTAAGGTTAAAGTGGATTAATTTTTAGTGCTGACAATTGGTATAACCCACCCCCTCAATCTCTTAGAGGCAAAACTATAGTATATGGAGATAGTGTAACTTACAAAGATGTTTCAAGTGCTTCCTGCATTTCCAAGATCAAAATATACATTAATGAAACATATTTCATCTTAATTAGTCATAATATTTTCATAGCCTTTAAAACTTTATTAATCTGAAAATTAAAAAGCTGTGCACCTGTGTAATTAATGTACACACTGGATTCTTTTATTCTAGTAAGTGGATTACTTCCATCATGTGTAGATGTGGAGATTTTAATACAAAATAATTTATATTATTTAATGAGTTTCCTCTAGCTTGCCCTTGAATTAGAATGAGATGCATTACTTTAGTTAATGTATATTTAAGGTTGTACCAAATTTAAGTCTGTTAAGGACACAGATAATTTTGGCATTAAAGGTGTTCCCCATTTGGTACAACCCCTGCATGTTAGACAAGTTGCTTGATAATAAGATGATCACAGTGGGTCTCCCTGTTGATAAATCAACCTTTATCTGTGAGAAAACCTGACAGTTTTCAATATTCCTGCAGTGCCTCCACAGGGAAAGTAAAACATTACACAGTCTTATCTGGCCAAGAGATAAGGATCCTTAACAAAAGACCAGTAATATAATCTCAGAATTTAGTGATAGGGCAAATGAAATCAGGCCTTCTAAACTAGACCCTTTAAAGCCACAGCATAATTTGTCTTACTTGCCTTGCCTCATTCAACTTACGCTAGGTTCACATCTGCGTTCGGGTTTCCGTTCGTAGGGTCTGCTTGGGGACCCCGAAAACGGAAACCTAATCCGCTTAAAAATGTGGTTACCCACGGAAACCCGAAGACTCCATAGACTATAATGGGGTCTGCCTGGTTTCCACCCGATTTCTGCCCGAAAAATGTGGAAAAATGCGGAGAAAAATGTCCTGCTTGCAGGACTTTTCTCTAAGCATTTTTAAAGCGGAATGGGGAACGGAGATCAGGCGCAGGTGTGAACCTTGCTTTAGTTTATGGGTTGTCACAATTACATTTATATCTATTATGAATATTTTGTTATACTATTTAACTTTTCTGTTTCACAGAAACCACTATTTTAACTGCAACTATTTTAGCTTTATAGGGATAATAATTATTCATTAAAACAGATGTGTGAGGAATGGTGTCAGTTTCTCTTTACCTGCTCCCCTGGAGAGTCCAATGGCCTAATCCTAAATTCACATGACCGTGGGTCACCCATGTAGCTTGGTCCATGTGTTTGCCGGATTTACTGGTCTGATTTTCATGTCAGGAGCGGGACTCCTAGCATCACTCAACACATGGAACAAGTCATGTGAATCTAGGGTTAGGCGTTTCCTATGTCATCCAGGGAAAATTTTTACAGATTTTTTTTTTTGTTTTATGTGTGTTTTGCATGTCATAGAGCAGGATTGACAGCAATCTCTGTATGCATTCTTATATAAAGATGGCTGTCAGTCACTGAGCATGTTGAATTTGGTAAGTTTCATTAAAACATTAATGCTATGATCAAAAAAAGCACGGATGTTTATGACTATGCAGATTGAGAGAAAACACAGCAAGACATCATTGTGTTCAGCTTATCTTGGTGAAACATAGAAACATTGAAGATTGACAGCAGAAGGCCACCTTGTCTGCCCTTAGATATTTTCTTCTCTTTCTTTCTATCTTAGGTTAAACATATGTTTATCACAGACATGTTTAAATTCAAAGATTTTTCAACCATATCTGTTGGAGGTTGTTCCCAGCATCTGGAGAACATATTTTGTTGTTGATCTCCTGGTGGAAAAGTCATTTAGGTGTTAAATTTCCTTCAGATAAAGCTTTGAATCATGCACAGTATATTTCTGTATTCAGATACAGCAATTGCAAACATAAAATATCTTTCTGTAAGAAGAAAATCTTTCATCCAATGCTGTGAAATACATACGTGAGACTTAATTCATTTCTTCAATCACAGTTTTAAGATCAATATGCAGAAGTCTATTTATTTGTATCTGGAATGCGGAATTAAAAATGCATTAAAGGTTTTGCTGAAGATCATTTCAATGCATTTCATAAATTTATGTTTGAAAACCTGAAAAAACTCTGAGGAAACTTCAAAAAAGTTCATTTTCTTCGTTAATGCGAAACATTAATTATCATTTGGAGAAGAGTGTCATGTTTATGCATTATCCATATATTATACTATTCCCAACGAAAGCATTAAAAAGGTTTTTTCATTTTTTTTCCGTAGACTTGATTTTGTGAATGCAAGAGCATGAAGTAGAATGATAATGCAATGATTAAGTGTTTGTTTTTGGAGTACTTTGTACATTAATGTGGAATATGTTGATTGCATGCTAGCAAATGAAAATTATTGACATGCTATATGAAAATAGAAGAATTTCCATCATGTACACAGGCCACCAGGGGGAAAAAATTACTCGGGTATTTTTAGAACATAGATTGAAAAATTTTAGAGCCAAATTATGAATTAGTTGCTTAAAGAAGTCTGTCATCAGTAAATTCATTACAAACCTAATTCAAGTACTTTGTAGAGATGATTCTACAGTTTCCAAATAAGCTGAATAACAAAGGCATACTTGAAAACTGTAAAATCACCTCTACAAAGTACTGTAACTAGATTTGTAACTAATTTTCTTCTGATAGACTCCCTTTAGTTAAAAATCAAAAAGCATTTACACCAGAACAAACCAGGAAAATATCCATCTATGGCTGGGGCCATACATTGCTGAAAAGCAACTTTTTTGGCTACTGTGGAAACGCAAGTGTCAAAAATGCTGTGTTTTACAGTCCCAGCAAAGTGAATGAAATTTAATTTAGTACCATTCATACATTGCATAAAAAATGCTGCAGCAAGTGCACTGCATTTTGGCTATGAAAACGTAGCATTTTTGACTCATTAACTTATATAGTGTTGTGAAAACATGCAGCTAAAATGCAACTGAATTTCTGCAGCCGAAAAAGACAGACACTTTGAAAAATATAAGTATAAGGTGGGCTTTTTCCTCAGCATTTCCGCAGCACGTGTTATTACTCTCTATTACTATCTATCTATCTATCTATCTATCTATCTATCTATCTATCTATGTATCCATCTCATCTTATTTCTATGTCAACAACATGTCTTTGCTTGTTAAATGCTCCGTTCATATTTACTTTGGGTGAAATAACATAAAGCAGACTTTTTCTATGGCTGTCCCATTCATCAATATGGTTTTTGCACAAATTAATTGGTTTCTCAAACAGCCCTATTCAGATGATTGGAATGTTGTATTAACATTTTCATCGATTTTCCACCTTGAGGTTTTTCAGGGATTTTCTATAATTTGGTATAACAAATTTCCTATTTTTTATTTTATCTGAACAAGTCAAATTTAAATCTCAATGGCAACATTTTCCAAGTGGAAAAATGGACATATAAACCCTTCCAAACTTTTCAGAAAGCACTATCAATCTTAAATACATTATACAAAGGTTATGCAATTAAAATAGGAGGAGGGTACCTGAGTCACCTGTGTGAATGGAATGATAAAGTGAATGGACGGCCACAGTTCAATTAATATCTATGAGACTGATGGAAACAGAGGAAATCATGACCTACATAAGTCCCACGTAAGTGAATAGAGCTGTGATCTTGCAAGCACATTCACCCTAGATTCACACGACCGAGTTTCACCTATGAAATGGTGGATTAAGACTGTGGTATGAAATGCAAGTCTAATAAAATGTGCCCCTATATGTCTAGAATATGGCAAACAAGTAAAAGTAAAATGTTTGATTGTTTTGCAATACATATGTTGCTGATTACATACAAATATTTAAAAAATTAGCATTCACAGAGCTTATACAATTTCCAGTGGTAACATTTGATTTCATGTCATCATAGCTCCAGGGTAATGGGACTGCCTTTTAGGGGACAAATGAATGACACACATCCATGTAAACACTTGAAATTGTTGCAAGCGTGATATTGCACAGAATAAAAATGTAATCAGGGCTTAAAAGTGGATAAATAATAACTGCTTGGTTTCCATCCTACTGATTAGTTTCCAAATCAAAAAGATCAAAATGCCTTGATGAACGTGCGATGTTCATGCAAAAATTGTAAATTATGTCCTGAAGAAAGTTTCACATCTAAGAATTTAATATACAGTGCTTCTTTCTACTTGTTCATTGGAATGAAAGCTAACTTGACTCTAGAGCTTTTATTTTACAGTACAGATGTCAGCATTAATTTTTGTGAGTACTTGGAGAGACTTGGTGGCAAATTTACAGCGACTGCTTTGCATATTTTTTACGTGCTAATTTTACCAGGGATATGCCACAGATTTATCTATTTATTTATCTATCTAAGATCACTTTGATGGACAAAGACAGCGCATAACAGTTTTTTTGATGGCCATGAAAAACAGACCAAAAATGGCCATGTGAATATACACATTGAATTCAATGTGTTCTGAAAACGGCTGTATGACAAACGTTGCAAAAATAGCTGTCACAAGAGTCACTTTTCACTGTCATGTAAATAAGCCTAACTCCACATTCACATGACCAAGTTGGACCGATTTTCCAGCCCTGCGTTCCAGTGACATACTGTCCCGTACTATAATCGTTATGGGACTGTATGTTGATGAGTGGTAGGGACTCTGAGCAGCATAGATAACTATACTGCTAAGAGTCCCTCTCCTGGCATACTGTTCCAGCTGGTAGATCTGGCCAACACACAGACCACGTTTCATGGCTAAAACTCGGTCATGTCAATGTGGGGTTAGGCTAAAGCCTGACGTTGCACATTTTTGCCGTTTTTACAGTACAAGCAAAGTGAATGAGATTTTGGTTAATCTCATCCACATATTGCAAAAAAAAAAGAGCCACAGTAAAGCTGCTTTTTAAAAAATGTGTGCATTTTGAAAAAGGCAGCTTGTGCATTTTTTTACACAGTGCTTTTTTTATCTGTGTTTTGCTAAATTGGGTCTTAGTCTTAAAGAGGTTGTCCAGGCTAAAATTTTATTTTTTAATTAGGCCGGGAGAGGTGAATAAAAAAAAAAAACATACTCATATGTCCTGCGTCCCTTCCACCAAGGCCACTGATTGGCCTCAGCAATCATGTGACCGCTGAGGCCAATCAGCATCCTCAGCGGCCTAAGGAAGGGACCCAAGGATTTCACAGGTAGTGATGTCCCATGTACTTCACTGAGACCACTGATTTGTCTCAGCGGTGACATGTGGTGGGGATTTCCACCAGGAGGAAAACAATGGAACTGCAGGACTGGACCACGCTGGGAGGCACCAGAGCACAGGGGACAAGCAAGTATGTTTTTGTTTTTTTTCACCTCCCCTGGCCAAATTAAAAAATAAAATTTTAGCCTGGACAACCCCTTTAAGGCTAAGACCCCACGTTGTGCAAAAGCAGCTTTTTTTTGTTACAGATTTTGCTGCATTTATTTTATTCAAAGGCAAGAGTGGCTACAAAAAAGAATGGGAAATATATATGAAGCACTTACACTTCTTCCTTCTGCTCAATCCAATCCTGGCTTGGGATCAAAAAAATGCAGCAAAATCTGCAACAAAAAAGCTGCTTTTCAGCCAGCTTAAGCCTAAGGCTTTATTTTTGTGGGACAAGTTCTGTTTTTTTTAAATATTATTTTGGATGTATGATATTTTGATCACTTTCAAACAGTTTTTGGGAGGTGAAGCCACAAAAAAATGGCAATTTGTGAATTTTTATTTTTTACTGCTACAACGTTCACCACGTGAGATAAATATTTTTATATATTTTATATATATATATATATATATATATATATATATATATATATATATTATAGTTTGGCCATTTTTGAACATGAGTATACCTAATGTGTTTATGATTATTTTTGTATGTAATCTAGGAAAATTGGGTTGATCTAAACTTTTTTAACTTGAGGTTTGAAGACTCATATGCAGTATATAGTAGGATTCTTTTCCATACTTTCCCTGTGTCATGACTGAGAAGGACATTATTGACTTGTTAAGGGGTTAAGATGTACAGTATTAGTTTTTTACTTTTGCTTGATCATGAAGAATGAATGGAAATGACAGCTGGAGAAAAGATAAATTATTTATAAGGATGAACAAACCTCTGAAGATTAGTTTCGTCTAGTGTTCGGACAAAGTGATACTCTGGCTCAGATCGGTCTGAACTTGTTCAGATAGTACCAGACGTAAAATTATTATACTCTGGGGTCCATTCAGACCTCAGAGTATAATAAATGTAGGCCCAAGGGAGATGTAAAAAAATAAGAAACATTTGTACTCACCTTCCCTCACCTCTTTTGGGTCTCTTTGCAGCATGTGGTAATCTGAGTCATCACTCTGACCCTGTGTTTTTTATTTTTTACAACTCCCTTCGGCCTTCGCCTATTTTACTCTGGAGTCTGTAGAGACCAAAGAGTATAATAATATACCACAAATTATATTGAAGCAGCCATCTTACTTTGTCCGAAAGCAATCCCAAATTGTTTGGTTTCGGCAAAAACGAACAACTTGGACTATTCGGGTTGAATCCAGTTCATTGCCAACTGATTCGCCAAACACTAGTTATTTCCATAAACTACCACTTGGGTGATTGAAAACATTGGCAAAGTAATCAAAGGAAGGTGCTTTCAAACTTATTTGACTTGAGTATCAGCACGGAGAATGAGGAAGTGCTATTTAGGACCTGATACCCAGATATGGAATAGGGGACAGATTCAGCGATTAGGAAAAATTAACAATTAGTGGAAGGACTAACATAAAAGGGACATCTCCAGAGCCAAGAGTTGATGTTACTAGTATTATTATAACTCTCAAACTACATAAGCAAATAACTGTGTTGTCAATAGTGGGGCCATATTTTCCTAGTGTGATATTTTCTTTTATACCTGTCATTGAACTGAGACTACTCCTAGAGAAGGCTACTTTTAGAGGTAGCGACACAATGTTTCCTGAATCAAAGTTTAGATCCCCCTATGGGGGTTAAAGGCTAAAAACCAAGAAACCACCAAGGCAATCACCTTAGGAGTAACCTCAAGTCAAATCAGTTCAGTGGCACAGTGGGTCTGCACTCATTGCATTACAAAGGGCTTCACTCCACTGCAGGAGAAGAAAAACTTTCAGATATTTGTCTTTTTCTAGTCCCTGTAACAGAGTAGTTCCAAGGTTAATAAAAGGTATTGTGCAACATTTAGTTATATGCAGTGAAGGCAGAGGTCAACTTCCTTCTTTAACTCTCCATTAATATCTTTGGCCTTTGATATGATGATATCTGGGCTTTGAAGTGAATCTACATGTTTTAGCATGATGGAATTGTTAGGTCCAATATTCACTGCTAATTACTATTAAGATTGTTTAATGATGGATCCTGAGAACGATGAACGTTTTACCCCCATCCATTGTGAATGCAGCAGCTGTGAAGGCAGCCGAATCCCACACTCACCCCCACTCCAATTCACTTCAGTGTGAGCGCTGGACATAGCTGAGTGGTATATTTCAACTCTCTCTGGTACTCCCATTAAAGTGAGTGGGATTTACTGATCAGCAATTTATCCTCTATCCTATGTTTTTTATTACGTTTTTTCTGCAGCATTTTAAATTGCATTTTTGCGACTTTTTCTCTTCACTTTTCTTCTATTATTAAATCTACAGGGAAAACTGTTGGGTTTCAAAAGCGGATGTGTTTTTGAAAATGCAGCTTTTCCACAGTGCTTTTTTTCCTGCTCTATAGATAAGGTTAATTAAAATCTAATTTACTTTGCCAGTATTGTAAAATGCAGCATTTCCACAGCAGCCAAAAACACTTTGTTTCCCCAATGTGTGGCCTTAGCCTTACATGGGACTGAGCTGTAGCATGGCCATGTGACCAATGGTGACATGATGTCACTGGCCTGAGTCAAGGAAGCGGAGTTCAGTATAATACTGCAGTCCCAGACAACCGCTTTAAATCTATGAAATTAATTTTTCCAATAATTGCCTTCAAAAACATGTCATATAGCATTTACTATAAACTTACAATAAAGCTGTGGCTTTCATGTTACATACTGATCCTTATTTCTTGAAAGTGATTTTACATATTTTAGTGAATTATTTTCTGTTACTGTATGCAATTTGTGAATTAATATGAACTAAGCGTCCTCCGTGCTTACTTGATCTACAGTTGCTTCAAGGGTTATAGTATAAGAAAGAGCATTGTCTTAAAGTCAAATATATTTTCAATAGGCTTAAAATATTATCTTAAATCCATTTATTTATCTTTAAAATTCTTCAATAGGATCTGTAAAACAATCCAGCTAAGAATTACTTTTTAATTAAAGAATTTCTTTAGTCTTTATTAGTTTCTCTCCATTGCCTAGAAGAAACAGAAGACTGTATATTAGCACAATCCATCTTACAGGTAAACAAAGAGACATCAGGTGTGTGTTTTTGAGAGATAAGAAATGCCCTAGTGGTCTAAAAGTGTCTTATTAAACAAAAGTAGATTCTCTGAGGAATGTTTTGAGTTAATAAAATAAGACAGATTTTCCCCATTGAAACTTCTTCAAAAAAGCAGAGAGGAATCTGTTTGTTATGATCCAATTGTCATATACATGTAGCAGGTAATTAGTATGTGAAACAGAATGTGCTACATAAAAACTGAGTTTTATCACACTAACCATATGTCTTTTATTAATATATGCTGCATAGTTAAAATGTGTTCTGTTGTTTTAGAAATGTTCTTAAATTAGAGAAGATTTTAACCTTTTATCTGCAAGTTTCTGGACATTTTGCATCTCTGGTAGTTGGGAAAATTTTCACATTTGACGTATAAATAAGGTCATATCTGTGTTGATATCTGGACAGAAAAAGAAATACAGTAGAAATATAACCAGCAAATTACAGGCACGAGTGGTACCCAATGAAGTTCATTAACTATAATGGGGTCCATTGGGTCTAAGTCACAGAGACGGAGTCTGGCATTTTTTATATAATCTGCAACAGAGGCTCCCAATGGAGCCACCAGAACAGGGGAGAATCTATCCTAAAAACTAAATTATAGCATAAAAGTTCATAAAAAGTTGTCATATTTTTCACGTACGGTATATTCTGTTCAATTCACATTTGAACCTCTTTACAGTGGCGAACAGTTATGTCTTCAGCAAGATGATGAGCTTTTCGAGATAATGAGACCACTCATTATAGTGGTTTTCCATACCGTGTCATATTCATAGACTCCTACATTAAAACAACAGACAAATACATATGCTTAGTTTTACATTTTTTGTGATATACTTCTAAATAAAAAGGCATACAATTAATAAAAGGTTTATAGAACTATTCTTGATGAATGCTGTAGTGACAGAAGAGTTATTGTTGAATTTAGGCTTTCTTGAAGAGATGGGTTTTCAGGTTGCTTTTGAAGGATACGATTGTGGGGGACAATATGATATATTGGGGTAGAGAATTCTAGAGTATGAGGGATGCATGGGAGAATTCCTGGAGATGGCCGTGTGAAGAGTTAAGAAGGAGATTACATGTGAGGAGGTATCAGGAGACTAGGTCAGAGATGTATGCAAGGGAGAGGTTGTGGGCAACATTGTATATCGGAAATAAGATTTTAAACTGAAATGGCTGGGGAGTGGAAAAGCAGTAAGTGGAGTAGAAATGAGGAGAGGCAAATGAGAAAAGAGGGGAGAGGTGAATTAAATGGGCAGCAGTGTTGAGTATAGACTGTAGGGGAGCAAAAGCATTAGATGGGAGGCCACAGAGAAGGATGCTACAGTAGTCTAGGTGGGAGGTGGTGAGGACACAAACTAGAATTTAGATATGTGATTTGAAGTAGAGAGTAGAATCTAAGGTTACCCCAAGTCATCAGTCTCATGAGACTGGAGAAAGTTTGGAGCCATTAACTTTCATTGACAGGTTAAGTCGAGGAGCAGAGTTGGGGGATGAAGATAACTGTTTTCTCCTATTAGACTTTAAAAACTAGTAAGAAGAAGGAGGCTATATCTGACCATATAGTTGGCTATGATTGTTAGATTAGTCTACGCAGATAAACCAAGATTGGTGTATCAATTAACAATTTGATATGCATGATGAAATATTGATTGTCAAATAAGAAGTGTTTTGCATATGACAGTCTTATATAGAAAGTAGTTCATGTAGAAATAGTCCATATAGTAGCCTATAAAAAAATCATATATAGACAGATTTTTCAAAACAAACATCAATCAATGACAGAATGCTAAATATTTAAGGCCCCATGTAGTAATGGCAGCTAAAAAATTGCAGCGCAAAAGAAAAGAAGACATGTCTAGATAAGCAACATGATTTCTTGTTTAGTTAGTTTAAAAATGTATATGCCAACTATCCTATTTGGGCGTATGTATGTGGCCACTCTTTGGGGGTGGGGAGACGTGAATTGTAGCCTTTCACAACTTATATTAGCATGCCATGATGTTGCATTGAATTGATCCGGGCATACCCCACTAAAGTCAATGGGGTCTGTCGGTGTCCATGTGTAACCGTTGAAACAGCAGTCCAAAGTGCAATGCTAGTGTGAACCTAGTATAAAACATACATTTGTGCTACTGGCCAATAATATTCAAAAACAAGTGTAATGCTATTTCAATAAATAGGGTAAAATTGACTTACCCATCTACGTTTTCTGGCATAGATGGGTATAACTGTGGTGCATCTCTGGCACTTGGTCCTTTCATGCTCCAAAGATGCTTTACATGGTTCCTCCTGTTCCCTTTTCATCACTTTGTACAAAAGTGGACAGAGCGAGGTGGAAGCCAAGGTGGGCTGCAGCAGGGTTCCCTCGGATTGACAAATTTACTATAACTCATGCCAGAAAGCTGGCATGAGTTACACCTTAAAGCGGTTATCTAGGGATGTTAATCAACCTTATTGCTTAGAGCTTTTGTTGAAGCTGGACTCAGGGGTTCAGACTCTTTTTAATATATACAGTAGCTTACCATAGTCAGGTAACTACATTTGGTAGCAGAAGAGGAGGAAAGAACAATCGAGAGGACTGGGTTTGGTTCCAATCACATATCCCAGAGTCAGAACCAGCTCGGAACCCGAGTCAAGCTTCATCAAACGTCTAGAGCAAGTAAGGTTAATTAAAGTTCCAAAATAACTCCTATAACTGCTGTAGAATTCAATCTTATTTCATGGGTTTGTGTCTGAATTATTAAGAGGCCTGAGACAGTACCTACTGCTAGCCAGGGACTTGGTTAAGACTAGCATACAGAATGACAGTCTTAATAAATTCTCCTCATAGACTTTGTTTCATACTACTTTAGGCAATTCCCCCATAATATGCAGTAATAGAAGGCATTGATCTCCAAAATAAAAACATTTTTCTTGCAAGATCTAAATTGGCATGGATGTGTTTTGATGTATTTATACATCCCAAGCCTTTTTTTAAACAATAAATAGAACTACTACCTGGAAAATAGAGATACAAGTAAATGCAGGAGGCAAATTCTCTGAAATTTTAGTTAAGACTTTAATTTTCATGAAATTATCAGCCACAGGCAATACTTTTCTAAACTTTACTCAAAATTCAGATTTACTCCCCACCTCACATGTAAATGTCTTATTTGTTTTTGGATTTTTTTTTGGACTCTCATTGGCATTTCACAGCTATATTCCACAGTCATGCAGGTAATGAAAGTCCATTTTAGGAATAGAGTAAACAAAAACACCTGAACTGGTATCTGCAGCATTTCTTCAGAAAATCAATTAAACTAAGACAAGGTTCATTCCACTAGTATTGAAATTCAGGCTAGTACTTTTTGTATTTGGATTAAATGAAATATCTGGATCTGATTGGAAAATGTATGCATATTGTAAAGTGATAAAATATTTAACATAAAGGAAAATTTATTACATTCTAAGGCTAAGACTATTACATTCTTAAAGCTAGGTCCCCGCGTTGCAGAAGAGCAGCTATTTCTTTTTTTGCAGATTTTGCAGTGTTTTTATTGAGCCAAAGTGAAGAGTTGCTTGGTAAGGAATGGGAAATACAAAGGAAGCATTTTCATACTTTTTCCTTTCTGTTAAATCCACTCCTGGCTTTGGCTCAAAAAACTTCAAAATCTGCAACAAAATTAGCTGTTTTTTTGTAATGTGGGTCTTGGCCTAAAGGAGTTTTTCAGGCTTTATAAATGATGAACTATTGTTAGGATAGGCCATCAATTAAAGATCGTCAGGGGTCCAACACTGTATTGTTCAAGTGAGCACTGTAACCTCTTCAGTACTTACCAAGCACAGTACTGTACATTTGTTCACTTGAATGGGACCGAGTTGCAATCAAGCGATGTGGCCTATGAACATGACATTGCATGGGCTGAGAAGTGAAAGCAGCCACTTCAACCAGCTGATCCACAAGTGTTATGGCTTTTGGACCCTCATGAATCTTCAATTGATGACCTATCCTAAGGAAAACCCTTTAACTTTTGAAGGTTTTATCAGATTCTTCATGACACCACACCTCATAAATTAGTGAGCTAAATAACTAGTCATTGGGCAAATTTATGAATACTGGCATTATTACCTGCAGTCTTTATAACCTCAGATTTGGCGGATAGGGCGTATGCCTCCTCATAAATGACGTGTGCGCTCCTCTGGGCCGAGCACATCATTTACACCTGATTTTTGTCAGAAATGGTGATAAAACTGGAAGGGCTGATGGCAAAGTAAAAAAGTTGCAATTTTTTTGTGCAGCCAAGGATAAGGGAACAGCAAAAACAGTTATGACAGTTATGAGAAAAGATACCCCAGAATTGTTTTTGTATGTAAAAGTATTTACTAAGACAGAGCCGACAGTTTACCTTTAATTAGAAGTCATTAAGACAACTCTGTATAACCTTAGTCATATACATACCAGAATTCCTGGTATCATTTAAGATTACAAAGGGCTTGAGTATAGTTATTGACTTGGAGATATTTTGAGGTTAAGTTTGTTAGAATACAAAAACAGCCACAGATAGCCATACACAGTAGACTTTCATCTGGCCAAATGGATGATTTTGACCATTTTGGACAATGATTATTTCTAAAATTACTATGAACATCCATTTATAAGAGACAATGGCAGACAGTTGTCTACCAAAAATAGAGCGGCTGTGTTGGAAGTTTTTTGCCCTATGGTCAGACGAAAATTACAGTGCTTAGTGTTAGTGGCCACTTTTGACTAATGTTCTGCCAATTTTTGTAGAATCACTACACTGACTTTTTTATTTTCTAAACTAAACTGTGTATGGCCAACTTTAGCCAGTGATTGACTGAGCTGGTAGTTCATGGTTCATAAAAACAGGAAGAGGGTGAGTTTCCCATTATGAAAAGCTTTCAGGGCTTATCATAACATGGGCAGGGATGCCCTCCAAGAGTTAATTCTTACTTACTACTCTTCTTGCCCCAGATATATATTTAATCAATACCCTTTATTTTTCTTAGCTCTGGAAGGAAAGAAGTAGCGTGGGGTGGGCATATATTTCTCTGAAAGATTAACTTTTGTTAATGAGACTATTGTTGCAGATCTGGAGTGAAGGTACATTCTGGTTTCAGGTACGGTTCAGGAAGTCGTGGTTACTTTCATTAGCTACTACTCTCCTAATGATGTTCAGGTTCCCATTTTTCTAGCTATGTTACATTAATTATCCCCATATTTTCAGGGTAAAGTGTTTCTGGAGGACTTTAGACAACACTCTTGATAGATCACATGATCATTTTTAGCAATATCCTCCCTTGCCTGCTAGCGTACAATTTGCTAGGCTTTTATGGCTTCACAATCTTAGTGATGGGTGGAGATCAGTAAATCTTAGTGACACTTATGTGTTGGTCATTGGGAGACATATAAAGTTACATTACAGGGCAAACTGATCCAGATGCATCACGCATCTGGTTTACACAGATTTACTGAATCGTTACAAAATACATCCAACTCCTAAACCTCAGTAGACTAATTGAGGAAGCTAGAACTGAATTGAAGCAGGGGAGAAACGCGCGTAGGGGCTGCGGGTGGAGGTCACGGTGTTCCCTTGCATACTGGGATTCACAGTATATTTGTTCATTGGTAAGACAGATTGACTGATTTTGGTGCCTAATCTTTACTTTATATATACAGTATATATATATATATATATATATATATATATATATATATATAGTCTGACATGTCTTTCTAATGAATGCTACTCATGTGGTATACTTTGAAGTAATGTTCTTTATGTGCCATATATATGCATTTGTTCAATAACTGCGTCCTGTGCACTGTGCATGATATGATATATATTCTTGGACTTGTGCATATGTTGTGATACATTAATATATATCCTTTCTCAGTGATATGCCTGCCTGGGAAAGCTGTGACCTTGCCTCTTGTTTGTGTTTATGACACATTTTGTATTTAAAAGAAATTTTTTGTCTTTTTTTGAAATAAAAAGACTTTTTGATATTTTCATAACATTTGGTGTTTATGTTATTTACTCATGGTATCGCCATTCCTGATAGGTTGTTGCATGTTTCTTTGGTAGGCATGGTTGTTGTTTATGGTACCTAGTCTATGAGAAATATAGGTTTACTACTGAATTGAATATGTGTCTTACATTGATAGCTGAATGGAGCCTTGGATGGTCATAATTTTGCTTTTCCCCCAGGGGGATAAACTGGGGATGCTCTTGGCCAGACGGCTGACTTGCTGTTATACTACCCCCAAATTACGACTCCCTAATGGCAAACTGTCTAAACACCCCAGAGATATTTTCAAACTTTTCCAATTTTTGTACAAGAGTAGAAATAGCTTTCACAGAAATAAGGTGAAAACGCTACTTAAAGTTGTTTCCTTATCCACATTATCTGATGCTCATAGGAACCTCTTAAAAATGGAAATTGACTTACAAGAGGTGTTGCTGGCAATCAAATCACCTAAAGCTTAAAACTCCTGGCCCAGATGGCTTCTCTAATCTATGTCATAAAAATTGCTGACTTTCTGGCCCTACACCTTGTTTGATACTTTAACCTTTTTATCAAGGAACCCTCCATGACCAGATGGAATGTTGTAATTATAGGCCCATATCACTTACTATATAAACGTACATATTAAAATCCTGATTACGATTATGGCTAATCAGGTTAACACTTTCCCTGGTTACATACATCCTAATTAAGAGGGGTACTGATTATCAACAATCCTCTGACCAAACACACAGATTGATTGACTTAATCTTTTTGAGCTGCTCTCACAGGGACAGATCATCTCCTAAACAGTTCCTCTGCTTATCATTAGATCTACATAAGGCATTTGATACTCTCAACTAGGGAAATTTTTTCAATATCTTAGAAAGACGGGGCTTTGGACTGAAATTTGTGACTTTACTTAGAAGTATTTATTCCACTCCTACTGCGACCGTAAATATCAGAGGTTTTCAGTTCTCTACCTTTCCCATAAATTGTGGTACCCGTCAGGGGTGCCCCCTCTCCCTTATTTTATTTATATTGGCCATTGAGCCATTGGCCCACCTGATCAAAAAACCCATACATAAAGGGGAGTTTGAGGATGACAGCATTCTTATGTTTTGCTCACCTTTGACTTTCCTTCCTAATCCTTCTCACACCCTAGATCATTTTACTGTTATCTCTGGCCTAACTATCACTCATGATTAGTGTTGAGCAAACCCGTCGAAGTTCAGGTTCGACGCATTCCTCCAAACTTTGCCCAAAACTTCGGTTTGGGTACCTGAACTTGACCTGAACCCCATTGAAATCAATGGGAACCTGAATGGGGGTTAAGGAGCAGGGTGTTAGTTATAGCTAACACCCGCTCTCGATGCCGCCCACGGCATTAACTTTCACTGAGAAACACCTAAGATGCTGCGGTCGCTATTGACTGCGGTATCTTAAGGGTTAAACAGTGATGATCAGTGTTATCACCATCCCCGCTGTTGCAGCGGGAGCCTGGCTGTCAGATACAGCTGGGCTCCCATGGTGATCACATGTGCTCTGCTTCTGAGCCCGTTCGATCATCATCACGTACGTGAAGGGGTTAAAGGGGTGAAGGGGTTAAACTCCTTCTGTCTCCACCCTATTTGCAACTGACTTCAAACGTTTGCATTACAGTATGAGGGAGGGCATGGCAGAGTTGTCCATGTTGATTTTGTAATGGCTAGGCTGTGGCTACTAGCTACCGAGTCTCCTGAATTGTTTTCGTGCCCTCCCTATAGACGTACCTTTCTCCTATGTTAACTCCAAAAACAGATCCTCAATTTTGTCTCGGGTCCGAAAAAATGCAGAGTTTTAGGTGAACCCCAAGGAAACTAAGGACTAATCATAGGCCTAAGCAGTGACCTGGATACATGATGTCATCCAGAAGCCCAGAAAAGGACCTGGAGACACTTTAAGGAGGCCCCTGAAAAGATGAGAGAAGGTAAGTATAATTGTTTGTTATTTTTTTACAGCTCCCCTGAGCCTCCACCTATTATACTCTGGGATCTGAAGAAACCCCAGAGTATAATAATTTCACTTTATGTTCGCGAGTGACGATTCCCCATTTTGGAATATTCAGGTCAAACCTATTTCATTACAAACTGATTTGCCCATCTCTAGTTGCTGGCACTGGAAGATACACTGTATTTGCTTGTGAGTGTGAGCAATGAGGTCAGTTAGAGGTGAAAGTCAGAAATCAGTTAGGTGTTAGAGTTAAGTTTCAAAAGATAGTCAAGTGTCAGAGTTAAAAATTTGCCTGAAACTTCCATTAATATGTTTGACTCTGACATCTGAACATGTCCTAGTATGGACTCTGTACTGATGAACCTGAGCTAAAGAAGCCACCCAATGAGTCAGTTATTGTTCTGCATTGAGCAGGAAATTTCCCATTAGATGACTTCCCACCAGATGACTTCCCACCAATTACAACTGGGTAACAAAGCGACAATGAGCCTACACTGTGTTGGAGGAATATAACACATGCTCCCTACATATCATGAATTTGGTGGTGCAGTGACTTTAAGACAGTGTCACCCCCCTTATATTTATTTTGGATCAAACACTCACACTGATAAAAGAAGGAATTCCATAAGCTTCCTCACCTTTCTTGCCACTCTGGGGACTCACATTGATGATGTGTTGCATGTAGGAGGAAGTGGGAGAGGCCGCTATGGCAGACATGATTATGATAACGCTGGCCATGCCCAACCATCGCAGTGTGGAAGAATGAAATAAATGGGTGAAAGGACACTCTGGTAAGCATGTCAAGCTGCATGCTTGGGTGTTATGTGCTCACAAGAGTGTCATTGGCAAGCAAGGAGAAGTCTATTGGATAGATATGTTTTTAGAACAAAATGGGAGAATTTTTGCCTGCTTCCCAAAAAGGAGGCAAAAATAAATGGCTTATTACTAGGATAAAGTTTGTACCCACCTTGCCACAGATGCCTTCTGGCTGCATATCTGACTAAGAGGCCCCTCTCTGCTCCTTGCCAATGCGAGCACCACTGGCACAATAAGTACCAGAAGCAGGAGTACCATCATCAGCCAAAACATGTCGAGTTAGCCTGGCACATACCTGAAAAGGGATGCATATTACCTAAACAACCAGGTTTAGCCATATCTGAACTGTGCCTTTTTTTCTGGCAGATACAAATACATATTAGTGCCCTTTGTCTGCACCCAAATGTGAGGCCAGCTATCCAACAGCTATGGCTTGGCTGAAACTGTGTCATGCAACAGGACAATGATCTCAAAGACACCAGAAAATCAAGGTGCCCTAATAGCCCAGTCAAAGTCCAGACCTCAACCCAATTGAAATGCTGTGGCCCTTAAGAAAGCTATATATAAACAAATACCCACATTCCTCAATGTTCTTCAATGTTGTAAAGAAGAGTGGTGAAAATTTCTCCAAAATGATGTGAGAGACTGATAAATTCATGCAGTAAGCCATTACTTCAAGATGTGAGAGCTATTGATTCTTGAGTTTATTTGCAAATTACTTTTTCATTTTGACTTCATTTTAGTTAAATGGGGTTGTATTTACCTAATTTCAAGACCTTCTAAGGAACAGGTGTTTTTATATATAAAACCATAGAATTCAAAGAGACTGTACTTTGTCTTTCTCTTGACTGTATTTTAATAAAAGAAGACTTGCACAATAAAAGATCAATCTTTGCCGATGGCAGTAAACTGTGGGGAGTGATTAACACAAAATGTGGTAGTATACTGCTATAAATGGATCTGGATAAGTTAGAGGTTTGGGCAGAGAAGTGGCAAATGAACTTTAATACTAATATATGGAAGGTTATGCACATGGGAAGGGAAAATATATGCCCATATTACTTACTAAATGGGAAAAGAAAGGAAAAAGTGCAGATGGAAAAGTAATTTTACTTGACAGCAAACATATTTGTAGCAAAAGGGGCATGGATACATATGAGTCTATGACACAAACATAGTTCTACCAGTTTACAAATCACTAGTCTGGTCAAACATAAACTATTGTGAATATATTTGAGCACCAGTGCACAAGAAAAGCATAGTAGAAGTTAAGCAGAATCAATTGTGGGCAAAGTCCAGCTAAAAGTAAGGATGAACAAATCTGCATGGGAAAAAGCAAAGGAATATCAATTATGGTTCAAAGATGTGAATACCCCAATGTCTCAATTACTGAACAATACTACACTAAGGATCATTTAACACATCACACTTTTTGGAAAAATGCCACAGCAATTTTTATATATTTTTTAAGCCAAAAACAGAAATGAATCTAACAGGAAGAAGTGTAATGCCTTATTCACGCATCCGCATATCACGTACGTGTGGCGTTTGCATTTTGCATGGACACCATACATACCCCGTATGTTACCAAAAAATAAAAAGAAAGGAAGCACATCCTTTTTTTTTTCACTGATGCTGATGCACCATACCAATGAAAATCTATGAGTCCATGAAATCCATGTGTCATCTGTTTTTCATGGACCCAGAGACACAAAATATAGAAAATGAAGCAAAAAAAAAATTCATGAAAGGCGTGAATAGCAGATCAACCACATACAGAACACCACCAGCAAATGAGCAGTATGGGGTGCTGTCTGCAAATAGCACAGACCTCACACATGCATAGACGAGAGAATGATATCTTAGTCCTTTGCTTATATTTCCAGTCCATCTAAATGCACTTCTGCCTGCAGGAAAAAAACTGAACACAATATGCATTATTAATCAATTATATCCATGATACTGTTCTCCTGTATACATGATATTACTGGACTGTGAGGAGTTAACAAAACAAGGTAAACTAATACAGATTTAAGGGATTTTAGATGAGGTCAAAACTAAATAAACATAGTTTTTGGCAACGCTCCTGCACCATTTGTTGATTAGACTATAATACAAAGGATAACCTTTAAAATTCATTTACTGAGAGACTTTTAAGAGACCTTTTACCCTTTGATCAGGTATTAAAATGATAACTACTCACTCATAAGTACAGCTGGAAACAATACATTTTCTCTATCAATAAAAACTATCTAATCATCAAAAGTAGGCCATTTCTACTTTACATGTTTTGTAACTAAATAATAAAAATAGCAAATTAATGCATTGTGGACTGAGTGTTCATGTTTATGATGGGGCTGGGGTCCAGAGAGATAGTTCTCTTAACTGCTTGATTTCATGGTTGGCTTAACCATTGCACTGGACTGAGACCATTTATTGCTTATAGCCCTACATTCTGGTCTCCTTTGTTTTCTTAATTTTATCTATAATTAAATTACCAGGGAAGTGACCAACGAGCCCAGATTTATAGCTGAGTCACATATTGGAAGTGTCCGTTTTACAAATGATGAAATAACAATTTTTCTAATGCACATATAGAATGTGAGTATAGCAGTTAAATTCTGTGAAAGTCATAAATATGCACAATGATGGTGAATGCAACCAAGACGTAGCTTGTTTGGCTGAAAGAATTGATGGTGGCATAGCTAAAACATTCATAGAAGGGGAATGGAAATGATAAGCCTAAGAAGTGAATTCCAGTTGAAACTATTATACATACTGGTAACTTTATGCATGGAAGCATGTTCATGTATGTTCTTCTGGGTAAGTCTACATGCATACATTTGTGAGTATTCAACAAAGTATGTTTCTGCATCTTTTTATATCACAGCCGGTGTTTCATTGTAGAATCTATCAAATATGCTCTGACATTTAATAAGATACACAACAAAAAGCAAAAACACCCAGATCAATAGTTACTAAACAATGCATCCAAATGTATCTTATGGATAGATGTCTCACATGGGTAGGCGTTTCATTCTGTACATTGCATCTTCTCTAAAACAGAGAACTCACATAGTAGATAGCTTTCAGGCACCATTGTGTTTATTGCCTACTGAAAGTTACAATGATGGTGCAGGCAAGAGAACCCGTTGAACAGTCATGTAAGTATAGATGTGTTCTTCTGTACCTATTCACTTGATTAGACAAATACCAAGGCGTGGTCCTCTAGATGATCAGTTTTGCAAAGCAACTTGATACTCTGTTAGATGTATAGGCTATATTTGTCTGTGTGGCCATCTAGTGGTTGTGATGTGGGTTGCAGCCTGTCAAAGGTTTTCTTTTTCTAGCATGGTGAAAAATTGCATTGTATTTGTATTGTAAGAAATTGGAAAACGTCACCAAAATAGAGGAAATTTAAGGGTGGACAGAGCTGTACATATGGCAGATGACTACTGAAGCTTGCAATTAAAGACTGATAGGGGAGCATGAACCATATGTACTGGAGCTAGTGGAAGATTATGCTCAGAATATCCCTTTAAATAATAGTTAATAAGGATATCTAGTAACAATTTATTTATTATGCTTACATATATAACGCCATCATATTCCGCAGCACTTTACAGACATTGTCAGTCACTGTCCCATATAGGGCTCACAATCTATATTCCCTATCAGGATGTCTTTGGAGTGTGGGAGGAAACCCACGCAAAAACGGGGAGAACATACAAACGCCTTTCAGATGTTGTTCTTGGCAGGATTCGAACCCAGGACTCCAGTGCTACAAAGCTGCAGTGCTAACCACTGAGCCACCGTGCTGCTCTAAGAATTCAAGCACTACTAGTGTTATTCTTCTTATGTCAACATGTCAGACATCTTTCTCATCTGCGAGAACAATATGATGGAGTTTAGTTGTTTTACCTTTAAAAAGACCAATAAATAAAAGAAGAACACAAAGCTTGAAATGAAATTCAGTATTTTGAGGTAGATGTATTTCTTTATTGAATGTAATGTAGGAGTTACCAGGCCAGCACCAAGTAAATAAGTAGAACCAAAAATCCTTCTTTTCTTGTAATAAAGCAGATATTGAGATCAGCTGATCACAAATTGGAATTATAGAGCTAGCTGTGTGCAATGTGTGTACACAGAGATTAGAGTACGTTGTCCTTCGGTGTTGAGTTGCCGGTATTATGATTGCTTAGGAATCTCTGTCACAGCTTTGTTAAGTATTAAATTTTAAAGTACTTTATAAACAGGATGTGTTGTTTACTGCTCATTGTCTCTGCAGATTTGCCGCTTCAGCTTCAAATGGATCTTCCAGGCTATAACTCCCTGTCTTGTTCGATAACTTCCAGTAATTATAAGAAAGCCTATGTTGTAAATTTATGTAATTGACTACCCTTTTGCTATAATATACAATCATAGGCAATCAATGATTCTTACAATGATGTGAAGAATTACAGCAGTGTTTTAGTTTACAGCTTTGGTAATGTAGCTTTTAAAGCCACCAGAGGGAGTTTACTTTAACTCTAGTGGTCATGTACCAAAGTAATAAAACATAACCTCAGGCAGGTGATTTGCAACTTGCAAGCTTACCAAGTCTTATGACTGTACAATCAGCAGTTTCAATGTCAAGTAAATGTATTAGAATATTAATGTTAACATCTTAAGGTTTGACGATGCTAATGTATACAGTATATGACTTATATTTCAGAAACACTATTGATCTCAGATTTAATGGGGTTTTCCATTTTTAGCCAAAGATATCTTAATTATTATTAATTTACAAGTTTTACAACTTTCTATTTAACTTTTTTTTTTTTTTTTCTTTTTAGAATTTGTAAAATGTTTGTCTGCAGTCAGTAAATGGGAACATACTTTGCATTCAGAAGCAGAAAGCCAAGTATACTGTATATTTATTCCTTCTTTCGGCAAGAAGTGGATACATTTGTGTATAGTCTAGGCAATGCTATGTGAACTAAACACATCAGCAACTGCATAAATCTTTATGGAAGAAGAATAACTTGAAATTCCTGGGACCCTGTGCTACATTTTCCAGTTCCAGATCCTGGTAGCAACTGCTACATCTGCACTCCTTGATAGTCCGTTCAACTTACCTAACAGAATATTACTCAGAGTGGATACAATTGTATCCATTGTTAGAAGTTTTGTCTCAATATTGAAATTTAATCCCTGTCCAAAGGTGAGGGTCTGAATGGTGGGAGTCCTGTTGACTATGAGAGCAGGGGTCCAGTGTCCCCGCTTTAATGGAGCAGTGATCTAGCATGGACACTCCTGCTCCAATTAAATTTTATGTGACTATTGAAGAAAGCAAAGAACATTGCACATACAGTACAGACCAAAAGTTTGGACACACCTACTCATTCCAAGAGTTTTCTGTATTTTCATGACTATAAAAATTGTAGATTCACACTGAAGGCATCAAAACTATGAATTAACACATGTGGAATTATATACTTAACAAAAAGTGTGAAACAACTGAAAATATGTCTTCTATTCTAGGTTCTTCAAAGTAGCCACCTTTTGCTTTGATTACTGCTTTGCACACTCTTGGCATTCCCTTGATGAGCTTCAAGAGGTAGTCACCTGAAATGGTTTTCACTTCACAGGTGTGCCCTGTCAGGTTTAATAAGTGGGCATCAACTGGAGCCCAGACGACGTCATGCACCCTCCGTGGCGGCGACCGCTCGGAGGCCCCAACTGGAGACTGGTTCCTGAGGAGGATGCTCCTCCTTGAGACATTTTTTTTTTTTTTTTTTTTTTTTCCGGTAGTGCTTTGAAAACTGCAAGCCTTAGCGTTATGTTTGCTTCTCTTTTTCCTTTTCTAGGTCTACGGGTCTCATCTATTATGCTTATTATTGGATTGTTTTAGCGGAGTGGGGCGGGATGGGGTTCCGGTGACTCCCCTTCCATCCTTCTTTTTACTGGTGGTTGGGGATCCGCCGCCTCCCCCTCCGGCCTCTTGTCCACGCTCTCCCCCCTAAGGGGATACTTGGACTGTGCGGCCACTGGTCCTGATTGCACCTCTGGCTGTCCTCACTGGTCCCCAGGCGAGTGACTTAGCCTCGCCCACAAAATATTGTTTAATTGTTATACTTCTTACTTTGTCATTTATGTTGTCTTTTGCCTCCCCCCCTTTTCCACCCTCCCTCCCTTATCTAGAGACCTTGCCTCGACTTTGGGTTCCTGTTTGTGGATCGCCCTTCTGCCTCTTCGAGGGAAACCTGCCAGCGTCATGTGAGATGGGTGAGCTTATTACAATCCGCCACTGTCCTCCAATCCTGAGTCCCAATGGTTAGGTGCGTGACAATTAATGTCAAGGGCCTGGGTTCCAACACTAAAAGGCGCCATGTCCTTAGAGAACTCCGCTCCTTACGAGCGGATGTGGCGTTTTTTCAGGAGACTCATTTTGACCGCTCCGGTACCTTTGCCTTCGCTAAGCACTACTTTCCCATAGCCTTTTCGGCCTTCCACGATCGACGCAGAGCTGGGGTGGCTATCCTTCTTTCCCGTTCCTGCCCAATTACAGTGACGACCTCCCACATAGACCCAGGGGGCCGATTTGTTATTCTGGAAGGGCTCCTTCATGGTGCCCCGATTGTTTTATGCAATGTCTATGC
This sequence comes from Leptodactylus fallax, assembly GCA_947044405.1. Lineage (NCBI taxonomy): Eukaryota > Metazoa > Chordata > Amphibia > Anura > Leptodactylidae > Leptodactylus > Leptodactylus fallax. The sequence continues at coordinate 749,872 of CAMRHE010000388.1, read as the reverse complement.
CCCTAACTCAGCGCAGATCCCATTCTTGCGTCGGGTATTCTCCCGCCTGCGCGCTCTCCCGGCATCAGCTTGGCTTGTGGGGGGAGACTTTAACATGGTCTTCTCTGAACGGGCGGACCGATTGGCGTTACCCCAGGGCCCAACCCCCCATAGGATGGCTCAGCTTGCACGGGAGTTCCGTAAGCTGATCCACGCCCATTCTTTGTACGACCTTTGGCGAGTGGACAACCCTACTGCACGCTCTTACACCTTCTTCTCTCACCCTCATAACACTCACACCCGCATTGATTATTTCTTTGGTAATGCTCCCGCCCTTCGTTTGCTCAGGGACACGAACATTGGCTCTCTCACCTGGTCTGACCATGCCCCAGTTGTGGTTACTCTATCTACGACCCCAGTGCCTACTGGCCAATGACATTGACGTCTTAACGAAACATTGCTCAAATCACCGACCTCCCTCGAGATCCTGCGCACACACTTGATGGATTATTTCAGGGACAACTTAGGTTCGGTAAACTCTCTTGCCATTCTCTGGGAAGCCCATAAGGCGGTCATGAGAGGACATTGTATCGCATTGGCTTCTAGGCTTAAAAGGGACAGACAGGCCCAAGAACAGCTTCTCCAAGCTCGTATTCGGTCCCTTATGACAACTTTGGCAGCACATCCATCCCTGGCGGTTCTTCGCCGTTTGGTTTTGGCATGGGCTGACCTCCATGATTTGGAGACCCGCCATGTGGAACGACTTCTCCTTTATACTCGCCAGAGGTTCTTTGAACGAGGTAATAAGTCTCACACCCTCCTGGCAAGAACCCTCAGGGATTATCAGGCCTCCTCCACACCACACTCTGTCCGTGACTCCACGGGTACCCTTCAACATCACCCTGACGCTCTGGCGCTGGCGTTCCACTCTTACTATTCTAAGCTGTATAACTTACCCCCCCCCCGCGAGCACTACCCCCTGGGGATGACTCAACACTGCTAGAAGACTATTTAAAGGATTGTTGTCTCCCACGCCTGCCTCCTGAGGCCTTGACATCCCTAAACACTCCCATCACCAGGGAGAAACTAAAGGGGGTCCTGAGGGACCTCCCAAATGGGAAAGCCCCGGGCCCAGATGGGTTCACTTACAATTATTATAAGGTTTTCCAGGGTGAACTTTCTGCTCATCTATTGTCCCTCTTCAATTCCTTCCTCTTAGGCTCCCCCATACCCCCGACTATGCTCTCCTCACTGCTCACATTGGTCCCTAAACCGGGTAAGGACTTGCAGGACTGTGCTAATTATCGACCGATTGCTTTGCTGAACGCGGACCTGAAACTCTTTACCAAACTCCTAGTCAATAGGTTAAATGCTTGGCTCCCTCTGCTTGTCCATAAGGACCAGGTGGGATTCATCCCCTGTCGTCAGGGTGGTGACAACACCAGGAGGACTGTGGATTTGGTGGAGGTGGCCAATCATTATTCTACCCCGGCCCTTCTCTTGAGTCTGGACGCTGAAAAGGCTTTTGACCGCATAGATTGGTCGTTTATGCATGCTACGCTTAAGGCGTTCGGGCTCACGGGACCTTTCCTCACAGCTATCCAGGCCCTCTACTCCCTACCCACAGCAGCAATCAAGCTTCCCCATGCATCCTCGCCCTTCTTCCCTATTCGAAATGGCACTAGGCAGGGTTGCCCCCTGTCTCCCATCATATTTGCCCTCTGCATTGAACCGCTGGCAGCCAAGATTAGGCGAGACCCTAATATCAAGGGGATCATGGTCCAGGATAAGGAATTTAAGGTCTCTCTTTTCGCAGATGATGTACTCCTCACTCTCACCTCCCCTCATACTACCCTTCCAAACTTGTTGCGCTTGCTGGAGACCTATAGCGATCTCTCAGGATACAAGGTGAACCCTGCAAAGACTGAGGCACTCCCACTCAACATTCCACAGGACCTTCTCCTTCTCCTCCGCAGTAATTACGATTTCCAGTGGCGGGAGTCCTCTATCCGCTACCTGGGAGTCCATATATCCACCTCCTACGCGACCCTCTATTCGGCAAACTACCCGCGGTTGTTTCGTGAGTTAAGAGCCCTATTGGACAAATGGCAACCCTTACCCATCTCCCTTTTAGGGAGAATTGCCGCGGTCAAGATGACTCTCCTTCCGAAGCTACTGTATTTTTTCGAGACACTCCCGGTTGCGATTCCTCGGGGAGAATTACGGAACCTGCAGAAAGCTATTTTTCAGTTTATCTGGCAGGCAAAACGACACCGAATACCCAGATCTGTTATGCTGGTGGATAGGGGTCTGGGGGTATGGCCATCCCACATCTGCTACATTACTATTGGGCATCCCACTTGCGCCATAGCCCACTTTGGGCGGCTATGCCAGCATATACTAGATGGGTGCAGATAGAGAAGCTCTGGCTGGCTCCCATGCACCCTAACGCGCTTCTGTGGGTTGGCTCTCCCCCCGCTCCCCCTGCCTCGTACCTGCTGGGCCCTATTCGGTTTACTAGATCTATTTGGTCTGCCTGTCGTACTAGATTCTCCCTGATGTCCCAGCACTCATCTATGGTCTCCATACTATACAACCCCCTTCTCCCAGAAAGCCTGACCTCTGCCATGACTAAGGTGTGGTCTAAAGCTGGTCTTTACCGGATTGCGGACATGGTTGATCCTGGAACCTTGGAACTCAGGTCCTTTGCCTACCTTATAGCTAACCAAAACCTGCCAGGTTCTGAATGGTTCCATTATTTACAGGTGGTTCACTTTGTCCGCTCCCTCCATGGGTCCCTTAAAGTGTCACTGCCCACCGCTTTTGAAAAGATTTGCCATGCAGGTACGTCCACTAGGGGCCTTATATCCTCTATTTACCAACTTCTTACCTCACAAACTACAGGCTCCCCAGTTACCCATCGCTATATGCTTAAATGGGAGGAGGCGGTGGGTAGACCCATCTCCCAGGAACAGTGGCGGATTGTATGGTCTCGGGCCCAGAAATCATCTCAGTGCATTACATTTCGGGAAGCGCAGTATAAGTTGTTGATGCATTGGTATCATACCCCGGCTCTCCTCCATGCTTTAAACCCATTGGTTCCCCCATGGTGCTGGCACTGTGGAGCTGCGGTGGGTACCCTGCACCACATCTTTTGGACGTGCCCTCTCATCCTAGGTTTCTGGAGGGAGGTCAGGACTTTGACGACTGCTCTCTTTTTGCAAGAGGTCCCTCTTGACCCTCTGGTCTATCTCCTGAACCTTCCCCCCAGGCACCTGAGCAATAAGTCATCCAGGCTTTTCTTGCACCTTTGTAATGCAGCTAAAATTCTCATAGCTAGAAACTGGAAGAAAGTGAGTCCCCCATCTGGTCTTGAACTTGTGGCTAGAGTGAAGGATGTGGGGAGTCTTGAATGTCTGACCGCGGGCCTAAACAACTCACAGGAGGCCTTTGGGGCTATTTGGGCACCCTGGAATATGTATTGTACATCACAGGGTCTCTGATCTCTAGTCCTCTTCTCCCCTCCCCTCCTTTCCTCTGGTTCTACCCTTGTCTTCTTAATCCCTTCATCCCCCCCCCTCCCTTGTTTACTGTCTAATTTGAATGCATATTGCTTAAGGGAGAAGAGGCGGATAGCCTCTACCTACCTCATTGTTTTCTGCTTGTTTGATCTTTTTTCTCTTTATACCTTGTTAATGAAAAATTTTTTCAATAAACATTACAGTTAAATAAAAAAAAAAAACACATATCTTGAAAATAGTAAGGAACTGTAGCACAAGCATATTACAAAGTTGTATGTTTAATTTCTACAGTGGGTAAAGTAAATTTACAGAAAATCAGAAAACTTTGTTAGGCTAAGGCCCCTCATTGTGGAAACACAGATTTTTTATTGAAGATTTTGCAGCGGTATTTGGAGCCAAAGCCAGGAGTGTATTGAACAGAAAGTAGAAGTATAAGAGCTTCCTATATATTTCCCATTCCTTTTGTAGCCATTCTTGGCTTTGGCTCAAAAAACAGCAACAAAATCTGCAACAAAAGAAAAGCTGGATTTCCACAACGTGGGGCCTTAACCTTAAGAGGTTTTACCAATATTTAAACTGTGCGCCAATGTGCCAGCACCCACACCAGCAATGTAATATGTTAACTCGTCTATACTTATCATTGTTGATATATTGATTTTTATAAAGAGTTGGAGGTATAACATTTAATTAGGGAAGGCTAATATGCATTTATTTCTACCTTGTATTATGACTGTGCCTAGGTAAGTGAGTCTCTCTAAATCAATGACAAGTATATATTTTTCACTGCAGTTGCATTGCTTTATGATGAATCAGTGCTATAGACTACATGATCTTATGTTGCAAAGAACAGGAAAAGATCTATATATTTAAGAATGTTTTTGTTGTATTCCATACAGTACATACTGCATTGTAGTACATATGATACTGGTATTCAAAGAACACTATACTTTTCCTTCAGGCCCTGTAAATAAGTATAACACGGTTTTTACCTGCGAAAAATGATTTCTTTTTTACACTGTTGTTATTTTATCATTTCTATTTTAAAAATGATTCCTCTTCTATAGAGCTTGTTTTCTGTATAGCACTACATTAAATGGGTTTTCCAGGACTTACTAATGAATGACCTGTCCTCAGGATAGGTCATCAGTTGAAGATCAGCAGTGGTACATCACCTGGGATCAGCTGTCTAAGGTTTGAGGGTCAATTTCTATTCATAGGCCATGTGAGCAATGCAGTCCTATTCAAGCAAATGGGCTGAGCTGTGATATCATGCACAACTTCTATACAAATGTATGGTGCTGGGTTTGGAAAACAGTAAAGAGAGGGCAGTGCTCACCCGAATGCTACAGGTTTCGGATTTCTGCCAATTTCCAGCTGATGACCTATCCAAAGCATAGGATATCAATTATTAAGCCTGGACAATCAGTTTAAAGGTTACCTGGTTTTAGAAAGTGAAAAACTCAGTCTGGGAAAGGAAGATCATAAATCACTTGCAAGTATTTTAAATACAACATGTCTAAAATTATAAGTAAAAAGGAAATTGTGTTTCTCTGACACCTCTTGTTCCTGAATTTACTGTAGGCAGCCAAGTTTTCCTAGAGATTCATTAAGCCTCTTAGTAACCAATCACAATGAAGCTTTTCTGGATGGTTTAATAATTTTCACCTTTCCTTATTTAAACTGGGTAGAATATATATTTCCTCACAATCTAGAAAACACCTACACAGTTTTATTTTTATTTGTAGTTTTCAATTTCCTGAAAGTATTTGCACCAATTTTCATTTCCACAACATTGGGTTAGACTGTTTAATCCACAGAACTATCCTTATACTGATGGTTAAGTTATTTCAAGAATTGTCTATTTCCTGTAACAGAAATGCAATTTGCATTATCTAAGTGAAAACATTACAACCTGAGGCTCCTCAGACATATAATGAAAGAAATAAACTTTTTCATGGCTGATCATTGAACATGCATGGATTAAGATTCTAGTTATGACTTCTACTTCCCAAATAACTTTTATCATACATTTAATAAAAAGAAATATAATGATGAGTTAAATCAAAGGGCATTTCAGTAGCAAGCCTAGTAATGCCTAAAGTATAATTACACGCTACATATCTTAGTAAGTAAATTAAAGCATTTTCTTTGGTATTTGTTATAATTTTTACTTTGCCAGAAGCACCGTTAAGGCTGGGCCTGCAAAGCACTTGAAATATAATGCACAATGAATATAAAACAGTCCATTAATTGGGATAATAGGTCCCAGCATGTAATTGCATTGCTAAGGTACTATGGCTAGATGCTGAGTAAAATACTATTTATTCTAGGTAGTTAGTCACTCGTGGGTAGGTTTATTTGTCCACTGACACTGGGATAAATGCATGGTCTATCAGAGAGAATATTTATGAAGTAATTTATGACAGAGATCATTAACATGTCTCAAATTAAAAAGGGAAACACTGTGTAAAACTTACTGATGAGTATTATTGCTTGGTTTTGTTAAGAGGCTTTGTGTTCTTGACATTGACAACTACAGTAAGGTCGTCAGTTGGGATTAAACAACTTCTGAGCACTCGTAAATAATAGCAGTGATTCAGCTGGAACGTAGTGTCATACTTATAAAAGCATTTAGACGTAATAGAAGCCTGCAGTTCTACCGCACTAGGTTTATCCCATGACATTTTTATAACAGTTGCCCCAATGATCAGCTGATCACTGTAGATCCAGCTCTTGCAACCCTCGGTGACCAGCTTTTATAGCCAGGTGGACAGTTTGCCTAGCCATACATGTATTTAAAAGGGTTTTCCACTGGGTATATATTTTGTTTATTTTACAAAAGGCTCTGACTGAGCCACAATAAAAAGAAGCAATACTCATCGAACTCCCATCACTCCTGTTCCAGCACTACCTTGGTCCCCGGTTGTCACTTCCTGGCCCTCTGGATGCACAGAAAATAACTGCCCAGAAGTGACCCACTTCAGCTAGTGGTTGATTGTTGGGATAGACTAGGAGAAAGAGATTTATGGAGGACCTGGGAAGTGTCAGAATTGCAGTGGGCATCAATGAGTGTTACATTTTTCATTTTTTTAACCAATTTTTAATCATGTTGGTGTATCAGTCACATGACACAGCTAAAGACCGGAAAGGAGAGGGTAACTCACAAATGCAACCACTGTTAAAATGTTACCTTCACTACAATTTAAGTCATGTACCTTTTAATGAGACAGAAAATCAAAACTTTTGTGGCAGTGCTTCTATAAACCCTGCCCCCTTGACTAGACCCTGCCTCTCTGTTGTTTTCCAGCTAAAGATGTAGAAGATCATCAGCATATTAACCCCTGTGTGCTCTGCAGCATTCATGTAAGTTTTGGCAGGTTCATACTTTTTATGCTGCAGACTAACAAACAGTGAGGGCAAATATATTTCTTGTTTACTTTTAGCAGTCATTTCTATGTTTAGAGTTCTTTGCCTTTCCTGTGAACTGACTTGAATACAACTGTAATAAAAAAACAAACAAAAAAAACTAAATCCTGTACCAAAACTGCACTGAGTGAACAAAACCTTATCATGTACCATAACTTTAAAAAATCCTAATTCTCTGCTAATGTATATCCACTGATTTATGGGGTCCTCCTGGTCTGGAGTTAGAGCAATGTTCATACTGTAATCGTGAGCATGATATGAACGTGACTGAAGTACAGCTGAAGTGTTTTACTAAGCAGTCTGTGAGTGAGAGGCAGAAACTTTATTACAGTGTGCATGGATTATTGCAAATAATGTCTTCATTTTTCAGATCATTTCTCTACAAACCGTGTGCATATTTTCTATTCTGTTCTCATCTGTGCATCTGTGTTTTTAAACTGAGAAAGTGCCCAATATAGAAACAAGTCTTATTTCAAATGCAATAAAAACCTTTATTTTTTCACCCTTCACCCAGTACCCAGAGAAAGGAGTTTTTTTAGAGGTGACCAGCACCACACAAGACAGTATTCTTCTTTTTGCTATTGCATTACTGTACATCCATCCATTTGGTAGAATGTTGTGATTTTTTTTGGCATACACTAGTGCTAGATTTTTATGTTAAAAATACACTAAAAGTCATTTAGTAAAATGTATTTCCTATGATTGTGAATTGTACCATACTACTGAATGGATGGATTACAAAACAACTTGTGTTAAGTTTACGGTATGTAGCTTTAACCTTTAACATATACAATGCTAAATAAACATTGGATGCAATGAAATAGGTCATAGTATCACTTCATCCAATAGTTAGTTTTGCAAATACTTCTTTCCAGACAGTATTCATGTTTGCTCTCCTAATTAGCACTTTATGGATTTTCAGGGAATTCTTGGGTACTTGCACTTGTGTTTCTTTCCTCATTAACATTTTATTAATGAGATGTTCACAAAGCAGCTAAGAATAAGAAAGAAAAACTTTGTATTTAAGAAAAAATAAAAACAACAGAAATAAAGTTAACATTTTTCCATGTTTTGTTAATATTTAAAACTGCAATTGCTAGATCTGCCAAATATGTATCTAAATTTAGGTGCATGCTACATGCTTTACTAATAGCAGTGAAAAAAATGGATACAAATTAGAAGCGTAACTAAAGGTTCATGGGTACTGGTGTAAAAGCTCAGCAACTCTGCACAACTTCTCCTCACAATAGTCAGCTGTGTCCCATCCAAACATTTTAGCAGCATTTACATTTCCCTTTCCTTCCTTACCTGGGCCCAAATCTCTATGAAGACTTTTTTACAACATATCTTTGCACACAATCTTCTCATCATTCCCATTTCCTGTTCATGACCCCCCCCCACCACTCATATAGTAAGGATTTCCTATTTTGTGCCACTGCGTCCCCCATAGAATTTCTCCTTGACTGTATTCTGCTGAACAACTGCTATTTTTGCCATTAAAGGGTATAGTTTCCACTTTCTGACAGTGTAAGGCCATGCATCACAAATCTTCTCACTCCAGTACACAAGAAAAGTACAGGGGTAATAAAGGGCAGCCATCAAAGGAAATAAAAAAGGGTATTAATGGTATTTATGAAGTTTAACCAGCCCTAGTGCATTGAGGGTAACCTCAAGCTTCTGAGCCTGGTCGCAGTTACAACCTATAGTTACAATATGCTATCCTTAAAGAGACCCAGCTGTATTTGATCCTATCCCTTTTGCTAGGGTGGCGAAAACCTGTGCAAGATGATCCCACACTTTCTCCTCCACACTAAAAATACAGCTTCATTGGTAAAGAATAAATATTAGCTTCACAGAATATAACTTTTCAAACTCACATACACCAAAAAAAAACTTTTTTGTGTGACTGTAATTGACCAGAACAATAGAAGTAACAACACAAAAAGAGTAGTTATGTGTTTATAATAATATATAATTTATTATTATTATTATTATTATTATTATTACTATTATTATTGTTTATAGCACTATTAATTCCATGGTGCTTTACATTTGAGGGTTTACATACGGTACACAAGATATACAAAACAAATATAATACTAACCGTGATCAACTGGCACAGTGGGATAGAGGGCCCTGCCCGCAAGGGCTTACAATCTATTAGGGAAGAGGGATAGAGACAGAAGGTGGGGGTAGAGGCTGTTCAGGTTGTGGTATGGTGACAGTAGTGTTATTGGAGGTTGTAGGCCTTCCTGAATAGGTGAGTCTTCAGGGCCTTCTTGAAGCTTGTGACTGTGGGGGAGAGTCTTATGTGTCTTGGTAATGAGTTCCAGAGTATGGGGTATGCATAGGAGAAGTCTTGGAGATGGTTGTGTGAAGAGCGGATAAGAGCAGAGCGGAGTAGGAGGTCTTTGGAGGATCGGAGGTTACGTGCGGGAAGGTAGCAGGAGATTAGGTCAGAGATATATGAAGGGGACAGGTTGTGGATGGCTTTGTATGTCAGCGTTAGTAGTTTGAACTCTATTTGCTGGGCAGCGGGTAGCCAGTGAAGGGATTGGCAGAGGGGAGCGGCCGATGAAGAACGGGGGAGAGGTGTATTAAGCGAGCAGCACAGTTTAAGGTGGACTGGAGGGGGGAGGGAGTGTTAGCTGGGAGGCCATGGAGAAGGGTGTTACAGTAGTCTAGGCAGGAGACTAGAGGGCATGGACTAGCATCTTTGTAGTTTCAGGGGTGAGGAAGGAGCGGATTCAATGGATGTTCTTGAGTTGGAGGCGGCGGCAGGAGGTGTTGAGGGTTTGAATATGCGGCTTGAAGAATAGGTCAAAGTCTAAGGTTATCCCAAGGCAGTGGATCTGTGGGACTGGGGTGAGTGTGGTTCCATTAACTTTGATAGATGGGTCAGATAGGTGGGTCATGCGTTGAGGGGTGAAGATTATGAACTCCGTTTTCTCCATGTTGAGTTTGAGAAAGCGGGAGGAGAGAAAGGAGGCTACGGCTGCTAGACATTCTAGGACTCTGGACAACAGAGAGGTAATTATATATAATGATGCAATTTAAAGAGTTAATCTCCGTTTTGACAAATTGCAGCCAAGATAGGAATAACTCACTCCTTGTCCTGAGCCCTTCATTTGGAACTCCCATAAAGGAGAATGAGGCTATTTGCAACAATTTGTCCAGATGGGAATAACTCTTTAAAGAGGACCTGTCACCAAATCTGTTCAACTGTTCCAAAGATGTCTGCCCAGTAAGCATGCATGCAAATTAGGGCTTGCTAATGAAGGTGGTGGTATCACTGTTTTCTCTGGGGTGAGGTCTCTGTGAGCTGTATGTCATGCTGTGTTATTGCTCCCTTGACTAGTATACCCTGACTACTTTTTTTACCAGTGTAAAAAAATTGAGTGTTTTACAGTCCCAGTAAAGTGAATGAGATTTCATTCAATCTCATCCACACATTGTAGAAAGAAATGCTGAGGAAAATGGAGTATGTTAATTTTACCTGTGGAAACATTGCATTTGTCTCATAGACCTCTGGAGTAGAGGCAGAAATGAAAAAGAGGAGGAAATGCAGGGAAAGTGGCTTTGCTACATTTTTCCCATTTTGTCTGTAAGTTTTTTAGGTGTGTTTTGGTAGGTGTGGCCGTAGCCTATAATGAACCAATAACTGACACACTGATATAATCAGGGTCTTTGGCACTACATTATGCTGAACTCAGATAGAACAGTATAAACCTGATAGAAAATGTTCATAAGTCTATTAATTGTTGTAAGGAAATGATTCACATATGAAATTTTTGACTCAGTTTTTGATGAAATTTTATTTGGTAAGTCAAAAGGAACTAAAAGTATAAAGGAAAGTCTCCCAGGTCTGACATATGTACATATAAATCAATTAGGTCATGCCTAATGGATTACCTGTCAGTGGGACACTAACAGGCAATAAGGTTTCATAATACTAGGTATTCTAATGCATGAATGTGGTCAAATGATCCCATTGTCAGGTCCCCTAATAAAATAAAAAAATAAATAAATAATGTTTTGTAAAAGAAAACTCCTTCCCTCAAAAATCTAAATATTAATTCACATATTGATTGAAAGATGGCAAAAGACAAAAAAGAATGGCATATTACATTTTATTTATACCATTGAATGTATAATGTAAAAATATTTTTTTCAAAATATTGTGCACTGTATAACATAAAAAAACTATAAGTATGACCATATTTGTATTGACTTTTAGAACAAAATTATTTAAAAAAAACTATTCAGAAAAATTACATGTACCCCCAAAATGATGCCATTGGAAAATACAACTCTTGCCACAAACAAGTCCTCATGAAGTTACATACATGGAAAAAAATAAAAAAAGTTTTGCCCCTTTGAATGCAGTATTGAAAAAAAACAACAAAAATGTTTGGTCTTTATGGCTCAAAAGAGACTAGAGTTTAAAGAAGGTGTCTGGATTTATCAAAACATTACTACTTTCTTACTCAGCACTGCCCCTGTCATGGGTTGAGCCTGGTCTTAAAGCTAAACTTCATTAAAGTGAATGTAGCCGAACTGCAATATTACACACACCACTTGTAGACAGGTATGGAATTGTTATGATAAAAAGTAGATTAGTTTTTTTAAATACTGAATAACCCCTTTAAATGATAGGTCAACAATATTTGTTCGGGGGTGTGGTGATTCTGCTTAAGTGTGGCTGTGGCTCAGGGATGTATTTTGATCTCTGGGTATAGTATCTCCCTTCCTACCTGCATTTGTTCATAATGTGCGCAGCTATAAGCCTAGTTGTATGTTATCAGTAGGGTAACCTTGTAACAATAGGGCATTGTATCCATCACAGCAGGGCTCCATTGTACTCCTATACAGCCCTGAGTGATCAAAGAAACAATAGTGCATTGTTCAAACCTGGGCTGTCGATCAGACCTGCCTGATAACATTGTATCATGCCCCTTGGTCTCAGCTCTATACAAAAGATCTGGACTTGATTGCATTAACTCATCAGACTTTTTGTTGCCGGTGACCTCATTCTGGGAGGTGGCATAAAGGGTATAAAAGATGAGGTAAGAGGTCTGTGGGAGGAGATTATGTTATGGAGTTGAGACAGACCATCACAGACTACAGGATAACACAGAATAATCTAATAATAATAATAATAATACTAATAATAATAAATTATATATTATTATAAACACATAACTACTCTTTTTGTGTTGTTACTTCTATTGTTCTGGTCAATTACAGTCACACAAAAAAGTTTTTTTTTGGTGTATGTGAGTTTGAAAAGTTATATTCTGTGAAGCTAATATTTATTCTTTACCAATGAAGCTGTATTTTTAGTGTTGAGGAGAAAGTGTGGGATCATCTTGCACAGGTTTTCGCCACCCTAGCAAAAGGGATAGGATCAAATACAGCTGGGTCTCTTTAAGGATAGCATATTGTAACTATAGGTTGTAACTGCGACCAGGCTCAGAAGCTTGAGGTTACCCGCAACGTACTAGGGCTGGTTAAACTTCATAAATATCATTAATACCCTTTTTTATTTCCTTTGATGGCTGCCATTTATTACCCCTGTACTTTTCTTGTGTACTGGAGTGAGAAGATTTGTGATGCATGGCCTTACACTGTCAGAAAGTGGAAACTATACCCTTTAATGGCAAAAATAGCAGTTGTTCAGCAGAATACAGTCAAGGAGAAATTCTATGGGGGACGCAGTGGCACAAAATAGAAAATCCTTACTATATGAGTGAGGGGGGGTCATGAACAGGAAATGGGAATGATGAGAAGATTGTGTGCAAAGATATGTTGTAAGAAAGTCTTCATAGAGATTTGGGCCCAGGTAAGGAAGGAAAGGGAAATGTAAATGCTGATTTGCTGCATTTTTTTGAGCCATGGATATGCAGTCATATGAAAAAGTTTGGGCACCCTATTAATCTTAATCATTTTTAGTTCTAAATATTTGGGTGTTTGCAACAGCCATTTCAATTTGATATATCTAATAACTGATGGACACAGTAATATTTCAGGATTGAAATGAGGTTTATTGTACTAACAGAAAATGTGCTACAGGAAGCGACTAGAGGCTGTTATTTTTGCAAAAGGAGGATCTATTAAATATTAATGTCACTTTTCTGTTGCGGTGCCCATACTTTTGCACCGGTCAAATTTTGGTTTAATGCATATTGCACATTTTCTGTTAGTACAATAAACCTCATTTCAATCCTGAAATATTACTGTGTCCATCAGTTATTAGATATATCAAATTGAAATGGCTGTTGCAAACACCCAAATATTTAGAACTAAAAATGATTAAGATTAATAGGGGTGCCCAAACTTTTTCATATGACTGTATTTAGCTTTTTCTGCTGTTTTCTGTATCTTTTTCTGCTCTTTTCAATAAAATGATTTTTAAAAAGAATGAATCTTCAAATATATGTGTGAAGTTATTTTTTGTCACATTTTAGGTCTTCAAGTGCTACAAAATGCTCCATCTTGCACTTCTAATTCACATCTCAATCATTTTAGGCAGCTCAATAATAGACAATAGTCATGTTCCTTAAAAATAATACGTGTTTAGGTTTCTTGCATTAGAGATTGGAAGTTAATGGTCAGATACAGAGATGGGTGAACCCCACACGATTCCTTTTGTTGTATACTCGTGGGTTTGTCTGCCAGTTTAGTTTCTTGTTTGGTACAAACTGGAAGTGTTGGAATTATACTCTACAGTCTCTTCAGACCCCATAGTATAATAAGTGGAGGCCCAGGGGAAGTACGCAACAATAATAAACACTTATACTCACCTTCCTTCACCTCTTTTGGGCTTCCTTGCGGTGTCCGGTGATCCCTCTGGGTCCTCTTATGGCTGGTGTCATGTTCCCTGGGGGGCCTCTGAGGCCTGTCATTGAGCCTCAGCAGTCACATGGGGAGCACCTACATCATGATGTCTGCACCAGCTAACTATTTCTCTAAGTAGTCACAGCCACTAGCTTACCTCTGCTACACTTTGTGTGATTCTGCTTCTCTATGCTGTCATGCCCTTCCTTCTAACACTGATGTAGCTGGGCTTGCCCATAGGCCAGGCGTGCCCTTCCTCCTTGCAGTCTGAAGGTCTGATGTGTATCCTAGGCAATGTAATTCTGTTCAGCCCTCAGCATGCACCTGAGCTATAAATAGTAATAGCTTTTTGCTGAAAGGGTTATCGCACATTTTAATTCCTGTTACTGACCTTGACTTGCCTTTGACTTTGAACCAATGCTGACCACCCAGACCTGCAGCCTTCACTCTGAACTGTACCACCGGCCCATGAACTCATCTTTATTATACTACTCTCTTTCCTGATCCCTGGTGCATCTCTAGCCAAGAGGTAGTGATCTGTCAGTCTCCCAGCAGAAAAGTATAGACCCTGTATGGAAGGCCCATTAGACAATGCCCTTGAGAGTGGCCCTAGTTGAACTGGTTAGTTGGGACAGTGATTTTACACCCCACTGTCCATTACAGGGGTTCAACAACAGCTCTAGTATATGCATGGTCAGTGTTACTATCACATTATTACAGTATGCTGCAGAAATCAGATGTGCAATATTAGTGAAGAGAAACCCATTTACTTGCTCTTGATATAATGCATTTCTGGCTGCTGCAGTACTGTGGTAGTTTTAGAAATCACAGCAGGTGTTTTCTAAGATATTTTACTCCACTTCAGTAGGAAAAACACAGCAATAGGAAAAACATGCATGATTATTTGAAGTACTTTTGTTGTTACACTTGCAGCTTTCAAGAACATTTCTAGAAACATTTCTAGAACAGTTTCTTGAACGTTATACTGTGTTAAAAACAGAAATAATACACTTTAAACTTCCAACAAGTTGCCTTCCAGAACAGATTTCCAGCACAGAAATGAGCCCTATAAAGCTGATAGTCCTAGGTACAAATAAGAATTTAGCTGTGTGTGCTATGTAGCTGTGCCTTGAACAAAATTTTCCTCTTTCTATCGAAAGTACATTTTCCAGGGCCAATCAGTGAATTAAAAAATGGATGCTAGAAGGAGAGTTGTCAGACAGAATTACTGTAATTTATAGCTAGGGTCATATGAGCATTGCCCCTGTGCTGCACCTAGTGGTTGTGTGAATAGCCCTTAAGAAAAAAATTATGTTTTATAAATAGTCTATTTCATTCATAATTTCATTCAATTCAATTGAGCGAAATACAAGTAAACTATTAAGTTGTTGTGAGTTAAATGTATATGCAAATAAGTCCTCCTTGGTGGAAAAGGAAAATTTGCTTTAGTGCCACCTTTTGGCACTATAGATCAATGCTTGGTTTTCTTGAATCCTATAAGCATTGGAATTCAGCTAACTTTCTAAAGGTTGCGCTGGAGCAAATTCTCCTTCTCCACCAAGGAGGATTTATTTGCATATTCCTTTCCCAGAATTCTTAGCAGGGCATGCATGGTCTAATAAGGTTCCTGTACCATCTCTCCCTAATGAGACATAGAATCCCATCTGACCCAAATCTCGGACCTGTCCTACAGCCAGCCAGTACCCTGCTCTGCACTGATTAGAGGCAATAATCTCAGAACTGTGTCTGAAGATGGGTCCCTCTTCCTTTTGGAGGAGTTATTCTGGCTTGGCTATATTCCTGGATTATGCTATTAGATTTCAAGAAAACCAAGCATTAACCTTCCAAAAGGTGGCGTTAGAGCAAATTCTCCTTTTACACCAAGTAGGACTTCTTTGTATCTTATGTGAATATAGGGTTTGCAATTGCTGAGCTCTCACCTGCCATACCCTTTTCGGATTTTGCAGCTGAACTTTTCAAAACTCCTGAATCTGTTCTCTTTATTTTTCTGTTACCTGTAGCTCTACACTTTTAGATTGTGCTTTGCCACTCTCAGTTTGTGAATGCTTCTCCTGTTTTGCAGCCATCTGTTGGCAACTCGAACACCCTCTCAGGTTAACAACATGACATTTCTCCCTATCTTCTTTACTGTCATGTATCTATCTGTTAAGGTGCCCATACACATAAGATAGGAATTTTGCAAAATGGACAGCTTTGTCCATTCCATCCAACCATCCCTACATAAATTAGTAGAAATGATGGCTCGGGGTGACTTGCTTCAAAATTCCATCTGATAAAAATATTATCAGCCAGGTTGTCCCAAACTACATTTATGGCATGATAAGCCAAACCTGTCTGATCATTTGTTATATTGCACAAAGTTCCATGTGTGTCATTTTGTTAAGACCTTAATCATATTAACATGACTGATTCACCATCTGAGGGCCATTTTTGCAAAGTCCGTCATACCGTCGTTTTGAGAAAAATGCTGTGGAAAAGACTGTGGTCAAAATGCATCGCATTTTTTTCCTCACCGTTCTCCTCTGCAGACTTTCTTCTTCTATGATACCTATATGGAAAACACCAGTGGTATAATTGGTATAATTGACATGCTGCGATTTACAAAAATGCTCGCGTTTTTGAAATTGCAGCATTTCCGTTGAAGATTTTTTTTTCTGCAATGTGTGGATGGGATTAGCCAGAATCCCATTCACTTTGCAGGTAATATAAAACGCTGCATTTTTTGCCACAGCATTTCTACCGCAGCCAAAACGCTGCATTTTTGCAACATGGGGCCCCAGTCTCAATGTGTTTATTCATGTTTGTTTTTTTGACTGACCATTTTTAACGGCCTTCGAAAAAACTGACATTCTCTGTCTTTGTTCATTTTCACAGACACAGAGACACAATACAAAATCATTGGATCCATTAAAATTAAATAAAATAAAACAGATTGACGTCCGTTTTGCGTCTGTAAAAAAGAATCAGTAGGTTGGGACAAAAAAGAGAAAGACCAAATTAAATCGATCCATTTTTTTCACTGACAGTTAAAAACTGATGCAAAATAGATAACACTTGGCCATCAAAAACGAGAGTCTACTCTATTTCTTTCTATAAATGTATCTGCATAGTGAAGTCAATCACATTTTTTTCTTCAATTTGCCCAAAATAGATGGAAAACCAAGGCATTTTTTTAAACAAAATCACAGTGTAAAAATATGATTTGACCATAAAACGTAGGTTTCCTCATTGCTGGGTTTACATTGATTTTTTTAACAGAAAAATTGAGTATTCTGAAGTCAGAACAGCCATTCAGTGCCCCTTCCAGGGTTTCTGTCAGCAGTTTTGCTGCAAACAGCATGTAGCACTTTTCATAATGTCAAAATGATGGAAACCTCAACAGATCCATAACACCCTGATTATATCTCTCATATATCAGTTCTGCCAAAGTATCATGGCTTCCATTGTGAGTGGAAGTCATGACACAAAAGTGAACAAATGAACATATGTAACTATAGTCAATATAATACTTAAAATGTAATTAAACTATCATAGAACTTTTGCTTCTCTGGCAGCATTTGTGTCATTAACACATTTTGTTTACTTTATTAATATTTTTTTAATTCTTTCCCTTGATTCTCAAACTATACCCTGCTTCTTATTGTGTACATTTTACGGGCTTGTGTGTAATGTAGGGAAAATAAGAGTGAGGGAGGGTCACTTCAAATCTTGGGCATTATAAAATGTATAAATGTGCTTATAGTGTAAAATATAAAACGTAGGAAGTAATACAGGTAGAACTGCAACCTTACTGTCATATAAAAGCATCTGCTTTTTCAGAATACGATAAGCATGCCTCTATTGTTATGAGTGAAGCATGTTTCTTTGTTTTATAATGCCTGAGATACAACCATATTAAGTGGCCCCCTAATCCTTACTTTCCCTGCATTACACACAAGCCCATACACAGTGTGAAGCAGCATACGGCTCTCGATAGAGAAACAAGGAAAAAAGTAAAGAAATGCAGGATTTCACAGAATGTAGCCCAAAAATGTTGCTAAACCTAGTAATGTTACTATATTATATGTTTTAATGACACAAATGCTGCCAGAAAATAATAAAAAGTTGTTCAAAAGTTTGGTTATGCTTTAAGAATTCATTAATATATTATGATTGTATGGCACTCCTTAGATAGTCTGGGTGCTGGAGGAGGAACTAAATCCTATCCACAATATACAAAGACCTCCACACTCCAGGTTGCAGTGAAATGTGTAATGTTTATTTTTTTACGAAATAGCAATCCATACAGTAATATAACGTTTCGATCCTAAGTGGACCTTCGTAAGACATAGATCGCCATAGAAAGTATAGTAGGTCAGGTAAGCCAGACAGCATGATGGTCTTGATAGGACCGAAACATTACATTACTGTATGGATTGCTATTTCGTGAAAATAAATACTACACATTTCAGTGCACCTTGGAGTGCGGAGGTCTTTGTATTGTAAGAGTGTGAACCCAAAGGGCGCTAGTGAGCAACCCAAAACCAGGATTGAAAAGCTCCTCAGCCACACCTATAGGTGGGGGCATCAACTCCAGACAGAGTGTCTACAGTAGGAGAGAGTGCTGTGGAGACCTGCAGGAAGCAGGGAGACAGGGAACCAGTCGGAGACGGACGGGCGGTCTGTCCCAAGAGGACTGGGGTCCTGAAAGGACTGACCGAGCCAGGCTGTTTGTTATTTTTTGTTCCATTTGTAAGCTGAATAAAAGCCATTTTACTTTGGATTAGCACCGTCTGAATGCTGCTTCTCCGACACCCAGTACCACCTACACCGCTGTCGAGTCCAGGAGCCTGCCGCCTTTGAGGCTAAATCCCCCCAAATTGCCACAGTATATTAAGAATTCATTAGACTCTGTTTCAAAAGAAAATTGTCAGCTTTGTCATGGCTCCATTAAAGGGGTTCTCCAGCTAATAACAGCTCACAAGAGTGTAAAAGTATAAAAAAAGACATAAGCCCTTCCCTGATGTCCTATAATCTTGTTTTGGCACTGCCGGAATCCCCCAAAAATATCTGCTTCATTGTCCCTTTCAAAACACAAAAGTTATCACTCAGTCAATCTCTGGGTACCGCAGGTTACTGATGTGGGCAGTGATTGGCTGATCATTCATGTCCTGTGTGTCAAGAGGGACCTGGTAGTACAATCCAGTGGATGACCACGGCAGCTTCAGAACAGGACTGGCAGGGAATAGGTGAAGTGCGCATGTCTGTCTGCTATTGTACACCATTGGTTTCAAAGACATTTTTATTCCTTGGACAACATTTTTAATAATAGAAGGTCATAGTACTAATGTATACAAAGGCCTGAACGGTGATTTATAGGATATATCAAGACTATATTTATTAAATAGATCATTTTAGTCTTTGGTTGAATATAGAATCCAATTATGTTGTGACTGGGAGGGAAGATGTTAAAAGCTGATCATTATATAAGGTGTTGTTTCTGACAATGCTTTCTGTCATCACATCATTACCCACATTACCACTTAATTATATAATAATGAGAGCTCACACTATAATTATAGCAATTAAAGATAATGTATCTTAAGTACTGTATCACGTTTGGCCATATTGTTCCAAATTCTGTGGTTTGATTATAAGCAGGTAATATGTTAACATGAAAGACATGAATGTAGGTGAATACATTTCCATTCAACTTAATGGATGCAATTTACAAAGTATGGCACAAATATAGCAAAACTGAATATGGTATTTATCTCTTTGCCTTTGCATTGTCCCTGTATCATATTAACTCACATGGTTGACCATGATGAGAAGCATTCAGCACTGCTACCTCGACACATGTTTGTTATATAAGTGAAAAATCATTATATGTTTATGGAGCTATTACATTTAAAAGAATGGAGACGTTTCCAGTATTTAAAGGAAGACATGTTATATTATCATTATTTTTACCGTTTCTCAGGCTTGCAGCATACATTATACGTCTTTTAGATATATTTTAGACAATAGAGATTGATTTTGGTTTATGGATATGACCATTCTGAGACTTATTATGAATTATTGATAACTGTAAGTTTTCATCTTGTAATAATAGTAATTTCCAAGAAATAATGACTTCAACCTGTATAAAGACATCAGACAGCAACACTTAATAAGACTGAGTGATCCCAAATGCTAGTTCCAAGCATGACAAAAGGTATTGTAATGTAAGATTGATCTTTCCTCTAAAAGTCAGGTTTTTGTTTCATAGTAGCATCTGCTAGAAATGGTGCTCTTACCGACAGTTACAAGAAATTATAAGCAATTACGTATGTACTGCATCTCTTTCTAAATTTTCCAGTGGACAATGTGATTCAGTAACTCCTGGCTCCTTTAAAAATATAACATTTCATTAGACATTACATGGTTTTCAACTTTTCTTACTTTTTACTTAAAAGTTTTTTTCAATGTACAGAAAAAGAATGAAGTACCCTAGCTATATATTCTTGTAAAATTTATTTTTAACTCATAAATCTACATTGGTTTGCAATGAAAGAATGTAGAAAGTGTAGTAGAACAAACAGCACTGTAAATTTAAAATTTATATTAAAAGTGTATGAACATGGTAAAATGTACAAAGTAACCCCATATGGATTGACTTTTTATCACATACAGCATAAAAAGTCCTGTTGTTTTATTTTTTGTTTAATTCTTTTAGGATCAGTCTATTTTGTGAGTTAAAGTGTCCCTCTAATATTAATATTCTGCCCAAGCTAAAGATCAGGTATGGAAAGATGCAACTACATATTAGATACTGCAGTTCTTGAAGTCACCATACAATACCCAACAACTATTGTGTATGGGTCCTATTAATTAGAATGGGCCCTGTGGATGATACATACTGTAAATCTGCACTAGCACGAGTAAAGCCAGTCTTTATAAATCTGCCCCATTGCTCCTAACCCAAAGTGACTACTGCTACCTACTGTATCTCAAATATTTTTGGGAAAACCTTATGTAGAAAGCTATAATGGGCAAAGTTTCTATGGAGTTCTCTTAGTAGAATGACTATCAAATTTTTTACTGATTGAAATGGACAGTGAATCACATCTGATTTGACTTTGGGTTACTCTCAATGGCGTTATCTAAGTAGCCTCCCAGGTTTTCACCCTTTAATCCCAGTATGAGGATCTGGTCTTTGCTGCAGGGAGACTACCAGATGGCTACATCTTAGAGTGTTTCCGATGTAGGTGGACGCTGACCAAAGGCCAGAGAGATGCCGGTTCGAAGCACCAGAGGGTCAGGCAGACAGTGATCAAGTATGGGTCGAAGATCTCAGGTCGTACACAGAAGGTCAGTAGATTAGGAACAGAATGAGCAGCAGAGTCAGTAAACAGGCCAAGGTCAATAAACAGAGAAGCAAGCAGGAACACAGAATAACAGGAACTGGCTCTCCAAGGTCCTATATTACTCAGACACTGTGCTAAGGACTGAACAGACTAAAAAAAAGCAAGGGCTGCTTGCGATTGGCATGAGGAGAGCTCACACGTGTACTTGTTAATTTAAAAAATTGCAGGAATGAGGGGTGCACTTGTCATATGGCCTGACCCAGCCTCATCAGCATTAGGATTACACAGCAGAACAGAGAGGCAAGAACTGCACAATGTGAGGCAGAGGTAAGCTAGCAATTGCTTCAGATAAGAGAAATAGTACACTGGCAGGAACAAAGCGCTGGTATCACATTAGTCTTGAGAAAACTATAGCTGCTTTCTTTAAATCCATTTGAATGATACAGAATCATAAAATAGCCATGGATGTTAAGATGCAATAGTCAGACATTCACTATTCAGATTACATTTTATGGCCGAGGTATATGATTTCAAATTGAGAATTTTTTATATGTCTCAATCCATCCTCTCCCCATGTATAGCCCAGTAAGAGTGACATACCTGGCAACACCTTCTACACTAGATGATCGACAGCTGGAACTCTTCTTCATCAAGTATCACTCTATTTGAGCTGCCTTGTACTTGTACTGACTAACCTGCATCTTTTGATACCAGTGGGATGCTGAACCTGCAACAGATTATTTATTGCATCTTTTATTCTATTCTAGGTCTCTCTATTGAGCCAGTTGAATATCCAAATTCCCTGACAAATGATCTAGGTGTATTTATTATCTATGTACATGTATGAAGATTTCTCAGTATGATTTGACTCCTTAGCTCTTTAAGACTACACACAGTTACCGCTGACAGCTGTGCTGTAAGTGTTGCAGCCTTGGAGGATATATTATGTACTGATTATAGAGATATATGTTGCTGATCGTTCTCTGTACTGATATACCATATAGAGAACTCACTCAAAGAAATTGATTATTCCTCCATGCACTTACAAACTTAAAGGAAACCTAGTGTTCATAGGAGCTGTATTTGTACAGTGTCCATATTAGGACATCCTCAGATATCAGAGTCAAACATCAGATTAATAGTAGTTTACAACAGTGATACCTGACTTTGATACCTTACTCTGATACCTGACTTTAATACCTGACTTTGATTCTGACACCTGACTTTGATACCTGACTTTGATTCTGATACCTGACTTTGATTCTGACACCTGACTTTGATACCTGACTTTGATTCTGACACCTGACTTTGATACCTGACTTTGATTCTGACACCTGATTTTGATTCCTGACTTTGACTCTGACACCTGACTTTGATACCTGACTTTGATTCTGACACCTGACTTTGGTACATGACTTTAACTCTAACACCTGACTTTGATACCTGACTATGATTCTGACACCTGACTTTGATTCTGACACCTGACTTTGATTCTGACACCTGACTTTGATACCGACACCTGACTTTGATTCTGACACCTGACTTTGATACCGACACCTGACTTTGATAACTGACTTTGATTTTGACACCTGACTGTGATTCTGACACCTGACTTTGATACCTGACTTTGACTCTGACACCTGACTTTGATACCTGACTTTGATTCTGACACCTGACTTTGATTCTGACACCTGACTTTGATACCGACACCTGACTTTGATTCTGACACCTGACTTTGATTCTGACACCTGGCTTTGATACCGACACCTGACTTTGATTCTGACACCTGACTTTGATTCTGACACCTGACTCTATGCAGTTTCTGGGCTGGTTGTAAAACTTAGATGACTTCTGACTTTCATATCTGATTGAGTCACAACTCAGCAGTCAGCTATGAAGCACATACAATGTTACACTGTGATTGGCCAGGATGACTGACCTCTAAGTGAACTCACTGCTCACACTCAGGAGTAGAAGATACTTGTATAAGGCTGTAGACTGAGAGCTCCATGAGTCTGATAAAAAGTTGTCTGACACAAAGTTGTCTGACACCTGACTCAGTCAGAGATCAGACTCACACATCATCTGAGTTTTTCATATACATACAAGCCAGCCAGCACATACAATGGTAGAGATTTATCAAGTAAAATGCTCCATAATTCTGGTATCATTTTCACCAAATACCCTCTCTAACATGTTATGTGCCACATTCATAAAGTGTTTTAAATACTTTTATTACTTGTACAAAAAGGGGTGTGGACTCATAGTAAATGGGCGTGACCTACAGCACTGTACTGCAAAAGTACATCCAAATAACCTCTCTAACATTTATCAAGTGTTTTAGGCTGAGGCCCCACGTACCAGACTGCAGCAAAAAAGCGCTATGGGAAAAACCTTGGCAGAAATGCATCACAGTTTTTCCCTCAGAGATTTTCGCAGAAAGTCTGGCGAGGTTTCCTTTGCGGACTTTCTGCTTCCATTATACATTATATAGTGAAACCGCCAGCATTTGCGTAAATAGAATTGACTTGCTATGATCTCCAAAACCGCAACTGTTTTGGAAATTGCAGCATTTTTATTGCGTGTATTTTTCTGCAATGCGTGGATTGTAGGGGTTAAACTGGTACTGGTAATTTGAACCGCAAACCGTGGCTGCAATTGGTTTGTTTTACAACCCCTACAATCCACAATATACTTGATAAATCTCCACCATTATATGTGCTGACTGGCTTGTATGTATATGAAAAACTCAGATGATGTGTGAGTCTGATCTCTGACTGAGTCAGGTATCAGACAACTTTGTGTAAGACAACTTTTTATCAGACTCATGGAGCTCTCAGCCTGCAGTCTTATACAAGTATCTTCTTCTCCTGAGTGTGAGCAGTGAGTTCACTCAGAGTTCAGTCATCCTGGCCAATCACAGTGTAACATTGTATGTGCTTCATAGCTGACTGCTGAGTTGTGACTCAATCAGATATGAAAGTCAGAAGTCATCTAGGTTTTACAACTAGCCCAGAAACTGCATAGAGTCAGGTGTCAGAATCAAAGTCAGGTGTCAGACTCAAAGTCAGGTGTCAGAATCAAAGTCAGGTGTCGGTATCAAAGTCAGGTGTCAGAATCAATGTCAGGTGTCAGAATCAAAGTCAGGTGTTGGTATCAAAGTCAGGTGTCAGAATCAAAGTCAGGTGTTGGTATCAAAGTCAGGTGTCGGTATCAAAGTCAGGTGTCAGAATCAAAGTCATGTGTCCGAATCAAAGTCAGGTATCAAAGTCAGGTGTCAGAATCAAAGTCAGGTATCAAAGTCAGGTGTCAGAATCAAAGTCAGGTATCAGAATCAAAGTCAGGTATCAAAGTCAGGTGTCATAATCAAAGTCAGGTATCAAAGTCAGGTATCAGAGTAAGGTATCAAAGTCAGATATCACTGTTGTAAACTGCTATTAATCTGATGTTTGACTCTGATATCTGAGGATGTCCTAATATGAACACTGTATATTTGTGCCATCAACAGCAGGCGTTAGCTGTCAAAAGTGACTATGGCACTTAAATATTTTAACAGAGGAAAGGGGCTTGACACCATTATCGGGTTCCTAATGGTCAATATGGCAGCCTGAGCCTTAACAAAACATACTTGGCTTGTCATGTGTATACAATAACAGCATTTAGTAAGAGTTATGGACAGTAGGACATTACAAATGCCATAAACAATGATAAAAACAAGATGCAATTAATAAACATGGGTAACATAATACAAGTATAAAAACTTTAAGGCCCAACATATACAAATATGTTGTGTTGTGCTGTTTAACTCTAGCTACAACCTGCCTATGGCTTCATTGGGTGATGCCACTCTGTCAACCTGGGGCTAATAACTAATAATGACTACTGGTCTTCAATTAACATGAACAATCACATATGGGCTGCAATTTTATTTTTTAAGGACAGTTTTACATTATAGATGAGGTGCATAGTATCTATGTATGCTGGAGGTTTACCTGTGCTCATTAATAAGCAGTCCATAGAGGAGCAGCAGAATATTTATCTTATATCTCTGATGTTTCTTACGCTTTGATTTCAAGGCTTATGAATAATAGATCATACAATATTAGATGCAAAAGTTCAATCAATCGCTTCAATAAATTAAAGCCAAGTAAATTTGGCTGACCATCATTTCAATCGTAATATACAAATCTGTACATTCATAAGAAAAGCATGCCCTCTTTCATTTCTATGACTTTACGTATAAGAACATAATATAAAAACATCTGGTCCTTAGAAGGTTTTAAAATTAAGTAAATGCATAGTAACATAGTTGATAAGGTTGAATAAAGACACAAGTCCAGCAAATGCAGTTTATAAACCTACCAAGTTAATCCAGAAGAAGACAAAAAACCTGTGACAATGAGTTTCATAGTCTCATAGTCTCACTGCTCTTATTTAAGAAACCTCAGCTATGACTATGGTAAGACACATTTTTCCTGTAGATATAGAGGATAGCCTCCTGTCACGGTTACAGGCCTAGGTGTAGAAGAGATCATTGGAAAGCTCTCTGTATTGTCCATTTATATATTTGTATGGTACTTAGGTCACAACACATGCCAGATTATGCTGTGTCAATATTTATTCAAGAAAAATTAAGACAAAAGACAAAAGCAATATGTGAATACCTAAATACACCCCATGAATCAATAGATTGTAGATCCATCTTTAGCAGAAAATAACTAGTAAGTAATGTTAATAACTATTGCAGTGCACAGGGTTAAGTTCAACAGAGTTTCTCTTGGATACACTAGAGGGAGACCAGTACTTTTACCCTACCTCCTTTTTAGCTCTAATCACTCACCTCAGTTCAGACTTTTGACACAATAGTACACCTCAGAGCAACCAGTCAGTCTGTATTCTGCCCAGTCGTTGTCCAGCATGTGCTCACTTTCCCTGTTCACACACAACTTCCATTGTCTATCAGTATTCTTGCCTCCAGCCCAATAGTCATATTATGACAGTTATACCTGACTTGTTGTTTTCCAACTTAAACAGTGTTTAGTGGTGCTGCTGAGCTGTGGACCACTGGATGGGAAGCTGATAACCCATAAAAGACAAATATAAAAAGGTAGAGGGAAAACAGGGGCAAATAATCAATGGAGCTGGGGGGTCACACAGCCACTTTGTTAGTCCCCCAGCCCCTCTCTTTATCAAACACTTTAAATTGCAAAGTCAGTTGTTGCACAGGCATATCTTCTCTGCAAGTGCTTTCACTATGACATACATGTATAACATGATGCATTAGCTAAAGGCATTTTATGATGTACACCCCTTTCATGTAAAAGATAGTAGGGTGCCTGATAGTAGAGCCCCCACTATACAGAAAGTGACGGCATGTAATAGGAAAAAAATAGCAATGGGCATTCGGGTCACTAAACAGCAAACTGCATACACACTGAGTATTTATTTTACCAAACAGTATTATATGGCCTGTAATAGCTAGATGCATACTATAGATAGATACATAGATAGATAGATATATAGATAGATACAGTGGCGTAACTAGGAATGGCTGGGCCCCAAGGCGAACATTTGACATGGGGCCCCCCCCAAGCCGCCGCCCCCAACCCCCCCACACACAAACCGCATTCCTGCGCACACTATTATGCCCCATAGTGGCGCCTGCACACAATATTATGCCCCATAGTGGCCCCTGCACACAGTAGTTTGCCCCATAGTGGCCCCAGCACACAGTAGTTTGCCCCATAGTGGCCCCGACACACAGTAGTTTGCCCCATAGTGGCGCCTGCACGCAGTAGTTTGCCCCATAGTAGCCCCTGCACACAGTAGTTTGCCCCATAGTAGCCCCTGCACACATTAGTTTGCCCCATAGTAGCCCCTGCACACAGTAGTTTGCCCCATAGTGGCCCCTGCACACAGTAGTTTGCCCCATAGTGGCCCCTGCACACAGTAGTTTGCCCCATAGTAGCCCCTGCACACAGTAGTTTGCCCCATAGTGGCCCCTGCACACAGTAGTTTGCCCCATAGTGGCCCCTGCACACAGTAGTTTGCCCCATAGTGGCCCCTGCACACAGTAGTTTGCCCCATACTGGCCCCTGCACGCAGTAGTTTGCCCCATAGTAACCCCTGCACACAGTATTATGCCCCATAGTGGACCACCCATGAACGATTATTATACTCTGGGGTCTTTTCAGACCCCAGAGTATAATGATCGGAGACCCAGGGGAGGATAGAAACATAGAAAACACTGCAACTTACCTCTTCCTCGCTCCGGTGCACTCCCGTGCGCTATTAAGGCCATCTTCAATGTCGGACCGGATCTCGCGCGATCCAGGCCGGCGTCGCGACACATAATGACGTCGGCTGACGTCTGGGACGTCACCAAACCGGCCCGAAGCCTGCGGAGCGGCGGATAGGTGAGTTACAGTGTTTTTTATGTTCGCTCACCTCCCCTGGGCCCCCGATCGTTATACTCCGGGGTCTCAAAAGACCCATAAGTATAGCGATAGCAGTGATTGTGGGGTTCGCGGTAGCGACTGCCACAGGGCTCCGGGCCCCGTAATGTTCCGGGCCCTGTGGCAGTCGCTACCACTGCTACCCCGGTAGTTACGCCCCTGGATAGATAGATACTGTAGTTATCATTCCATGATAGCTTCTGTTGCTGAATATACTGTTACATAGATATTTTAACAACTCACTTTTAGTGTTTTCCATCTGAAAAAGATAGTGCAATTTAGTAAATATTGTATCAATGTGTTCAGAAATCTTCACATACAATCCAGGCTGCTGCATGCTTCCCAGTATGATGGATAGCCGAATTAGTGTATAAACCCCAATGTCATTTCCATTTCTCTTGAAAAGTTATTATTTGTTGCTGTTGTATGTTTTCCACATTTGTTATAGTTCTATGCTCTATTGATTATTATAAATAGCTAACTAGGGTCTTCAAAGGCTCTAGGAATCAAAGACCCCAAGAGTCCTATACAATCTTTTATTTATGTGGCAGAAAATCAATTAAGATTTTCTAGAAGTTAGTGTGTTTGCTAATACAGAAGCCAGAAGCCTTTTCTGAGCCACTTAGAAAAAACCGTTGTAATATCACTACATATATTTATGTATATA
This sequence comes from Leptodactylus fallax, assembly GCA_947044405.1. Classification (NCBI taxonomy): domain Eukaryota; kingdom Metazoa; phylum Chordata; class Amphibia; order Anura; family Leptodactylidae; genus Leptodactylus; species Leptodactylus fallax. Next base: position 721,638 of record CAMRHE010000388.1, on the reverse strand, counting down.
TCTCTATCTACAGTACCTAGTATATATTTTTGGAAAACATGGCAAAGTACCTTGTTTAAGGGGCAGGGAGAAAGAATCGGGATCCAACTCCAGCAGTCCAGGTCTTTGGCTATTATAGTCATGAAAGTATGAAAAGTGCCTTGTTTCAGAGGTGGGTATGAGAAAGTTGGGCCATAACTCCAACATTACAGTCCAGGTCTTTGGTTATCGACCAGATGCAATTAAGCACTATATCATATTGTAAGCGGAATCTTAGAATATTCAAGGATGGGCCCCCACGTGGAGTAAACGCAGTGGTAAAAACTGCGATTCTAGAGAATCCCAAAAATCAGATCAGAGAATCAGAAAAATACATGCAGCAGAAATGCTGTGATTTCCAAAACCATTGTGGTTTCGAAAATCACAGCATGTCAATTATACCTACGGAAACGCTGGTGGTTTCCCTATAGACTTTATTAAATAATCTAAACAAAAAGGGAATCCACCCATAGGACAAAACAAAAGAAAATACTACATAGACCACACTGTACAAAAAAGATCCGAGATAAAACCCCTACCATATCAAGATACTTTGGATCTAATAATCCAAAGTACAAGTAGTGCAATATCTCTTAACACAATAGCATAAATGGCGGTACTACAAATTCGCTCGCCATTCGTCACCGGCAGCAAAGTACTTTTATCCTTGCAATGCTGATCATTGTTAAATGCACCCAAGAAATATATCCATTTAAAACCAGAACCAAGTGTTTTCTGGCTTATTTAACAACGTATCAGAGCAAAGCCCAACATGACTACCTGCTCCTAAACACCTACATAATAACACCTGACGCGTTTCTAAACTCTCATTTCAGTTTTTCATCAGAGGTGCTTTTCTATAGAGGAGGATCTAAAGTCTGAAGCTTAGTGTTTGTTTGTATACCCAACAGAACTTCCCGCCTCCCCCTTTTTTAGTTTTTCACAAGAGGTGCTTTCTATAAAGAAGAGGATCTGAAACTGGAAGCTAAATCATTATTTGTTGTTTGTTTGCCCAACAAAAGCTCCCGCCTCCCCCCTCGGCTCTGATATATGGCCACAAGAGGAAGCGAGGAAGGGTTTTCCTATGCGTGCTTCATCTCGATCTTGGGCTGTTTTATTTATTCTCTTTGATCATCATGTAACCCCTGATTCGTTTTCTTTTTGATATGTTCTGCTTTTTTATAATGAAGTGCTTTTTATTGAGTAATTCTGATATATTTGCTTACTGCGGTTTTTATGTTCTTGTAAGATGCCTTTCCTTCTCTGTGTCTTTGTTATTGTGCATCCTTTGGAGGAAAATAGGTTATTTACCTGCATATGACATCCTGATGGATCACCGACGCAATGTGCTTTGACATGCGCCGACTTCTGTTGGTTATGCCCCTGTGGGCGGGTTTTTAGGAGGTATATGCTAGTCTAAACCTCCTATTGGATCATCACAGAGGCTCATACCCCGCTAGCGTTCAGCCTCTTGTATCAGCTGTGCGTGTGACTGCATAGCGATTGGCCGTTTGCTGGTTATGTGGGCGGGGTTCTTTGCCTTAAAAGTTCAAGACGCTCGTTTCCTCTTGCGGCCATATATCAGAGCGAGGGGGAATGACGAGTGAATTTGTAGTACCGCCATTTATGCTATATGGTTAAAAGCACTTAAAAAAAAACATAAAAATACAAGGATGCAAAAATAACTATAGTAGATTTTCCCACGCTGCCATCCTGCAGGGGGTGAATTCATAATATATATACTGTGATGTAAACCAACATCGACCCAAAATAAAGGACTAAAAATTATAACTAAATAAAAGTATATGAAGACCCAAAAACAGTGATCCTAGAATGTGCGGACAGACAAATGTGACACCTAAAAAATGTACCCTGGTTTAAAATTCACATCGCAGGTCACTTAAAAAAAGTACATCATGTCATACATATTTTCCAGTCTAGACCTTTGTTACCTTGCCAGTAGAACATTGTGTTTTTTCAAAGGTGTTCTTAATTAGAAACTTGAGAATTTCTTTGTATTCAGTCATCAACTCCTATTTGTACTAAATGTTCAGAAATTTGAAGCATTTGGAATGAGAACAACTTGTACCTGGTGAAATCATCACCATCTTCACAGCAGCAGATAAGTATGCTGATTGTGCAAAATGCACTGATTGTAAAACAATGGGGTTTTATTAGAAGAATGCAATTGCATGTGACAAGTGAAGTCTAATGTAAGGCCCCTTTACATAAATTGCGTATTCATATGTCACTGTTAAGAAATCCATCTACATATGCAAGTCCTGAGTATAGTGGCATGAAATAAAATTCCTGATGAAACATAAACAGGTGTTGAAATATTACTGCTAGATCAAAAAGTGAGCGAGGTAGGCACTTGCCTAGAGAGTCAGTCACCTACAAACGTGTGTGTGGGGGGGAAGGGCTAGAGTGGTGGAATTTTTTTCAAATTAAAAAAGAATGGACCACATTTACTAGTACCTATGTGCAAAAATTCTGGCTCAGATTGATGGATTGTTAGTATTTAAGCGGTTTAAATTCCCAGAAAGTGACTACCATTCAAAGCTCGGGCCATATTCACAGAAAGGAATGGTGTGACAAAACAAATATAAAACGTAACCTTTATTAATGATACAGACTTTAAAAGTAAAAGGTATAATATTAAATAAATGATAACTGAGAGGACACTCAGGTATGAGGGGTACGTAAAATAACATCCCCCTCACCCAAGTCCTATAAGAGTGAAACACTGCAAATAGTGTAATTACAGAGGGTGAAACAGTGCATTTAAATATAGCAGTCCATTGATGACACTTGTCTCAACAACCAAAAGAATGTATCAGATTGTCCCACATCAACAAATTTTGGATAAAAAGTCCTATATGCAGATGAAAAAGGTGAGGGTGACACACAATGCTATCCCCCAACAACACTAATGACCACTGTATTGTACAGCGAACAACTGGCGGCAGTGCCCGCAATCAGTGCCCAAAGTGATCGTGGGCATTATCCTTCCTCGGTGCCTCGATCAAAGCTGCAAGGTGCATGGGCGTTACCATTTTGGGGTAGATCATTGGCCTCAGAACTCATTCCTATTGAAGGCTCCCAGGCTTGTCTAACATTAGCTTCTATTATAGGCTGCTCTATGCAGCCTGTAACAGAAGTGCTGCACTTTTGTAATGCACTGCAATACATTAACATTGTATTGCATTTTATTAGATATCAGAGCCTCTGAAGTTCAAGACTACTAGGGTTTCTCATTATTACAAATAGCCTTCCTTTTTGATTGATAAACATTAGCAACATGCAAGTTATAATCCTTCCCAACGATATAGTGATTTTATACACTGTCTACACTGACACTGTTTTGTTGCATAAGACTCAATTGTTCATTAGAAATTGGCCTGTTTTTTCATTGACAAACATTAGTAACATACAAGTTACAAAAGCCTCCAAGAATAGTGTAGTAATAAACTTGCTTCCCTGAGGCCTCATGTACATGACCGAGTGTGTAGACTGAGGCTCTTTCAATGGGGGGGGGGGGGTTGGTTGCTCCATTTTGTTTATTATAGAGCATGTCCTATCCTGCTCTGTGGCAATGGAAAGGAGCAGGACGAAACCCCCAGTGGCTTAACAATCGTGGTCTCAGGGGGTGCGACCGCGACCAGGCCCGGAGGAGTAGGGGGCCCGCGGCCAGCTTGAAATGGCTGGGGCCCTGGACCACTATGATAGTGGTTGGGGAAAGCCTTGTTCCCTGACCGCTATACATATTGTTAATGGAAAGGGCCCCGGCCAGGCCCCTTTCCAATAGCTGCTAGCCCAGGGGACGTGTATGAAAATATAAAAAATACTTATACTCACCTGTCTTGGGCTGAGCATCCACTCCAGGGCTCTTCCTGTTGGTAACTGAGGTCACGCCAATGGTCACATGGGGCACGGCGGCGTAATGACGTCATCACGCCCCACGTGATCACTGGAGCACAAGACCTCAGTCGTTAGACAGAAGAGGATTCCGCAGACAGCAGAATGGAGCAAGGATGCCCCGGAGGTGAGGTAAGGTGAGTATAAGTGTTTGTTATTTTTTAATCACTTCTCCTGGGCCTCTACTTATTATACTCTGGGGTCTGAGGTGACCCCAGAGTATAATAATGGCACCAACTCTAGGGGGGGCTCTTGGGAGCACATAATACTGTGTGGGGGCCACTGTGAGCATATAATACAGTATGGGGGCCACTGCAGAGCATGTAATACTGTGTGAGAGCCACTGCGGAGCACGTAATACTGTGTGTGGGTCACTGCAGAGCACGTAATTCTGTATGGGGGCCACTGCAGAGCATGTAATACTGTGTGGGGGCCACTGCAGAGCACATAATACTGTGTGGGTGCCACTGTGGAGCACGTAATACTGTCCCAGTATTGTTTACATGTCGGGTGCTGCACTGCTCAATCACCGTATTCTTGATAACTACAGTAGTGGATACTAAAGCTGTATCCCTTTCAAGTAACAGAGATATCTCTGCAGCACCCGTAACCACCACTATCAAGAATTCACTCTAGGGAAGGGGTTGTGGGCCCCGGACAAAAGTTTGCACTGGGACCCACAAGACTTTAGTTACACCACTGGGAACCCCCATTGAAGTCAATAGGGGATGGAAGCCACTTCGATGACATTTGCATGTGTATTCCACTATGAAATCGGTCCCGCCTTAGTGTACACAATCAGTTGTGTGCATGTTGCCTAACATTAGTACGGTCTGCGCTATCATTGAGTTTTTGCTTGATAAGACTAATTTGTTATTTAAAAATTAATTTTAAAAAGAATAGAAGATCTGACCATGCAGTGTGTTTTTAAACTGCCTGGCTGTGACCCCCCAGCTACCATCGTTTCACCCCATAGCCATATCTGTTGCTATAACCTTGATGTTACTAAGACTTTGTTGGCATTTGAGAGCTACAAAGCAGTTAGATGAAATCCAAGGAGTTTTCAGAGGGTCACACACAACATATTAAGACAATTTTTACTTCAGTTTCATAATAAAACACTTTGGACCAACCACAAATTTTTGGCCTGAATCAGCAAACCCAAGCACAAATCTAACCTTGACAGGTTTGCTTATCTCTAGTTGTATCAGGTGTGCATGAGATAAAGCACACCTGGACTGGCTAGGGATTTATTGACTGTAATGTGTGATTGCATGTCAGAAATATGACAAATTCAAGAGAGTGATCTAAAAAGTTCAGAGAAGAGGTCATTGCCTTGCACAAATAAGGAGAGGGATAAAAAAAGATAGCAAATGCCCCTATGTTCCTAGAGATACAGATAGAAGTAAAGTTTGAAAGTTTGCCAGAATGGGGGCGGTGGTAATCCATTACAAGATGGTGGTGTCCATGCACCACAGCGGCTTAGATGCTGCAGTCGGAATTCAAAAGTTGTTTTACAGTTACAGGTATGCTTTAAGTTTTGTGTGGAGAGTCCCTTTAAGTAGATTAAGTACAGATTTGCACAAAGAATTTTTATACAGATCTGGAGCGATTCACTGGTGAAAACACTGTTCGGCATAGATATCCCAATGCAGATCGCAATTACCATCAGTGTTTTTAACAGCAAATTGCTCCGAAACTGTAATGGCTATCATGATGATCTTGGTATCAGTTTAAATATGAGATTCTCTTCATCATGAGGATTCATAGCTCTAACAGATCCTGAGATATGTGGCTCTAAAGTGTCCTCCCACCTCCTGACTCAAGGAGGAGCAGAGCTAAAGACTGCGGAGACAATGATAAATCATCATTGTCTGTGCATAATGCGTATGACTCCATGGGGAGGGGTAGCATATAGTTCTGTCCATGTTATCCTCTCTCCTATCAATCAGAGAGCATACTGTACTTTTGTACTTTTGTACTGTCACATACAGGGATAATGTAAAACCCCTCTGAACATAACCAGGAAGTTTAATGGTGCTGTGACCAGGACGTTTACCATCGTCCAGGTCGCAGCATCAAAACAATTGCACCAAACACTTACACAACCCATGCACAAAGTCATCAATAAAGTTTCCATTTGACCCTGTCCCAGTCCTGTCCATACCTGATCTTTATAGAATATCTGTTACACGCTAAAATAATAATGATTATCACTAGAGAAAGGTATAAAACATTTCTGACAGACGGAAATGTTTTTACCCAATGAATGTCCCCATATAAAATCCCAGTTTTTGGAAATTTTTTGAGATGGGTATAATTTATTTGCACCCACAGTACAAATGAAACACCTGGACTTCCAGTAGGTCATCAGATCTAGAATTATGACTCTCTAATACCAGTAATGAAGAACCACATAGGTTGTGTACATAATATGTGAGCAATAAAGCTGCCATGTTACGCCAATCTGAAACCAGCCCTAGTTATCATATTAGTTATGTATAGAGATTGTAATTATTCATTAGAGTTACACATTTTATTGGGGTATAAAAAATTATATTCTTATGTAAACCCCAATTTAATTTGCATGCACAAAATTGGTTGGCGCATTTCTGCCATTTTGCTGTTTCTTTAACACCTGCAAATATATATATGTGTGGTATGTGTAAATTCCTAACATCTTGAAGTTTTTTGCAAAGTACATTTTGTTTGCAGAAAGGAATTGCTTGAGCATGGACTTTAGTGGCAATTTTGAATTTCTGTGCAATTTTTGCTTGTAATCTCTGTTTGTTGCAAAGATGCATAAAGGTGGCTGTATATATAAAATATTAAGTTGTGTTTTTATATATGTTATGCTGTGAAATCTCAAAAAGTTTGATTTTGGCATCACCGTAATAGTTTGCTATGTGTTGTATAGATTTTTAACATATTTGTGAATAGCAGCAAAATATTGCTTGTCTTCTGTATCAATGTTTTCAAGAGTATGAGTTCTTGTTGTAGCTGATGTTTGTGGTATATATAAATTGTATACTCCTTGATCTATTATTTTATGTGTTTTGTGTATGAATGTATGATTGAAAATGCGTTTTAGGTGCAAATATATGTTTTAGTGCATTTTTTTTTAATTATTTGTGTTTGTCACAAAGTTACATGAAGGTGGTCGTGGCTATTGATAACCCATTGAGACACATGTAATCTTCAGGTTGTCTACTTTCAAGAAACATATAGGGTTTAGGGGTGCACTTGCTTTTCACGGTGTGTAATCCCTACATTTTAACATTTCCAGCTTCTAAGCAGGTTTTTGTTCTTTCCAGTTCTGGTGATTTTATGAAGATATATGCATGCAGGTTTAGGCCTTAGTGATATGAATGATCTTTGTACATGTTAAACTCTTTTTTTTAGGAGGTTTGGTGCATATAACTTTTTGTTTGGGTCCCACTTTTAGCAACTAATATACATTTATTTGCATTTGTTTTATAAAACAGTTTAAATCAAAATTGCATGAAGGTGCTTGTTTGTATACAGTACCAAGTGGCATATTGACAATGCTGCAGGTGTCTACTTTAGGTTTTATTTGTCCATCTCAAACTGTGAAAATTGCCTTGGCAGTCAGAGGAGAGAAAAATCTGAAAACCCCTGGCAGTGAAAGGGTTAATGAATGTCCGTCATAGTTTTTCTTTTAACTGCTGGAACTAAGATATGTTGATCTTCTAAAACATATGTCTCATGTATTTCTATGAAATCACGTTATGTGACAATAACGTCAGATTTACAGTAACTGGCATGTATGTCTATCCCATTTTAACATATGTGCAGACATATGTCTGTTTTTATTTTTGTAAGTATGCTAATAAGAAATGACATGAGATATTTACATTTGTTTCTCTCTTTCTCTCTCCATATATATAGATAATATATATATATATATATATACAGTGGGAAAAAAAAGTATTTAGTCAGCCACCAATTGTTCAAGTTCTCCCACTTAAAAAGATGAGTATAGGGACACAACCATTTGACTAGAGAATGGTAACACCCAGTTGTCAATTTATTCACAAATTTCAAAGAGAAATAACAGAGGAAAAGCATAACACAGAGTTGTAAGAAAATGGAATTGTTGTTTTATGGAGAATACAGTGCATGTATTTGCTAAAATAGATATGACAGAATACCAGACAGGTCCTTTCAAGGTCTCTTGCACACAAGTGTATTACGATTCTGTAAACTGACTTGTATAAGGCCATATTGTACCTCTTTATGCCACAAATCTTACACTTTTTTATTTTACAGAAATTTAAATGAAACTGATATACTGGTAATTTGTAGCATGTTTTATTACACATCATAATAGAACATAATTTCTATGAAAAATATACTTTACCTGTTTTGCTTTACCTTTACCTGTTTTGATTTGTTACAACTAGATGAGCCGCACTATTTCTTCATATAGAATACATACTTTATATTCATCCTGACTGTTCTAAAAGATTTATGTTCATGCTACATGTACTGTAATACCAATTGGTAACAGTAAAATAGCTTTGCTTGTAAAGATGACTGTTGACTAAGGAAAGCCATTGTAGTAACATTTATTTTCGGCATTTGCATGTCACCGTGCTCGCCACGAGCAGTACAAATAACAGCGATTCTGTACTGTATTTATTGACATTTCTATGCAGCAAAACAAGAGCATTTACTCATTCAGGGATATTCCGAGTAACAACATATACAGCATGTGAATTCTTTATTCCTTCTTACATAGATGGTTATTTTATGTGACTACACATGTTAAAAAACCACACATCTATCTATCTATTGACAAAAAAAAGGCAGTACTCCAAAGTAGTGAAAACATTTCTGATGTGAGTTTATTTCTTGGAATAAACACAACAGAATTTTTTTTTCACTTCTTTGGAGTGCTGCCTTTTTTTTGTCTATAACTGTAAGGATCATTTGCCGTTTATACATGGAGCTGCTCTTACTCCTATGCTACTATCTATCTATCATCTTTTTTGTCTTTTGCCCATATGGTGAACTTGCAATTCCCCCCCATATGCTCATGGCTAGTTTAACTAGCATAGAGCATGTCTCTGTATCCTACTTGCCCTGTGTTCACATTGTATGCCTAATCCGGCCCTGAGAGAGGTATTTCTGTTAGTGTGGGGTTCCATCTGAATGAGGTTGTCTTGTCAGGACAAATGGGCTCTTACAGCTTGAACAAAATATACACCTATAATTTACAAAGATAATAACCATAGCAGTAATGCATTTTAAACTTTACATACATATTATCTTCATATGTCTTGGCACCGTTTATTGCTGTGATTTTTTGTATTTATATCTATTGTGAGAAAGTGACAGGACAAGTGCTGGAGTCACGGTATGTCAGTCCCCGGGTTTTGTCATATAGCTGGTCCAGCACGGGTTTTGAGTAAGCCCCAGCTCAGGTGCGGGTCTTGAGGCTCATTACTGGCCCATATAGACCTGCAGAGCCTGCACTTGAATGCAGATCCTGGGGAGTGAGAGCAGGCGTCTGGATCTGTCCTGATCTCCCAAAAACGGTTATTGTGCCAAACTGGTTGCTGGTGTGGCTGGCAGACAGCCACACAGGTTAGTAAGCCGTGTTCTGTTTAGGTAGCCGCTCAGACGAGCAGGAGTTTTGTTTATTTTTTGTGCCTGATGTTAAGGCTGATATTGTTTTGCCTGTTTCCCTGAAAAGAAGGTTTATTTATTTTGTTGTCATTTTTCAATAAACCTGTTACACCTAAGTTTTCGTGTCACTGTCTCTGACTGTTTGGGCCCGCACCTAGGCTGCTACCGAGCTACCTCTCTCACATATGGTGCTTCGGATGCGCGCACGCCCAATTTTAAAAAAAAAACAACAAAAAAAAACAGTCTTAAAGAGACACACACCTATTTTTTTTGATGTCCTGGGTGAAGGCTGCAGGAGAGATCCAAAAGGAGACCGCCAGCATGGAGGACATTATAAAACAGATGAGGCAGATCCTCGCACAGCAGCAGCAAACCCAGGCACAGCAGCAGCAAACCCTGGCGCTGCTCAGCCGGGCCCTGATTGACCAGAGGACGGCAGGAGAAGGTGCTGGTGCCAGAGAGACCTCGAGGGAACAGACCGCTGCTCGAGCCGCCGTTCGGACTTCCCTACAAAAGATGACATCCTCAGACGACGTGGAGGCCTTTCTTCAAGTATTTGAGCGGGTGGCTGAGCGGGAGAAGTTGCCGAAGGATCAGTGGACTAATGTTGTGGCGCCCTTTCTCACCGGAGAGCCTCAGAAGGCCTACTATGACCTGTCTGAACAGGAGGCTGAGGACTACTCCAAGCTGAAAGGTGAGATCCTAGCACGTCTCTGAGTAAGCACGCATGTACGTGCTGGGCGAGTGCACCACTGGACTTTCTCTGAGAGTCTTCCACCCCGATCTCAGATGTTTGACCTGATAAGTCTCGTGAAAAAGTGGCTTCAGCCTGAGGAAGCCACTCCAGCACAAATAGTGGAAAAAGTGGTACTCGACAAATACACCAGATCGCTGCCGCCTCAGATCCAGCTCTGGGTCGGACAAGCGGGACCTACCACAGCTGATCAACTGGTAGGTTTGGTGGAACGATACCAAGCCACTGATGAGCTACGACAGTCGTCTCCCAGACCTGGTAACCACAAGACGGGTAAGACCGTACCACTTACTTCGGGGGGTGAGGAAGGTCGTGAGGGGAGGAGGCTCAGAGGGGGAACAAGCAGCAGGGACTATGGACTCTAGGCCCAGGTCTCAAAATAGAGACCTATACCGTCTCAGATGTTGGCGGTGCCAGGAGTTAGGTCATGTCGCTGCGTACTGTCCCCTGACGACTGAGCCTATGGACTGCAACAGCTCTAGGCGTATTTCCCTGTTTGCTCAACCTACTTGTACTGCAGAAATCGCAACGGAACCACAGATGTTCACGGTGACTATAGCTGAGCGTGCTGTACTGGCTCTCCTGGACTCTGGGAGCCTGGTAACCCTCATGCACCATGAACTGGTCGACCCTGCACTGTGCGGTGAACAAACTGTTGGGGTCTTGTGTATACATGGGGAAACTAGAGAGCACCCTATTGCAGAGGTTACCATACACACTGCCTCTGGCACCGTCCCTCACAAAGTGGGTGTGGTTAAGTCCCTGTTCCATAGCGTGATCATAGGGAGGGATTTTCTGTTGTTTTGGGCTATGTGGAAAAAGCAGGGTTTGCCATGTCCTAAAAATGATAAGACTGGTGATGTCCTGTCTGAGGTTAACCCTGAACCCTTTGATCCTGACAGCGAAACACCGGCTGTAGGGGTGACCCAAGATGGTGGTGTGTTTCCCCTGTCTGTGTTAGCTGGTGATTCTGAAGGCCAGGAGGAGGTTCCCGAGATGCCTGAACTTGAGGTGACCCGTGAGAAATTTGGGACTGCTCAAATTAGAGACCCTAATCTGTCTCATGCTCGGGAAAATGTTAAGGTGATAAATGGTGAACCTCAGTATCCAGGGGCTGACAAGGAGTTCCCCTATATATCTATGAATCAGGACCTCCTGTATAGGGTAAACCAGGTGAGGGGAGAAATTGTCGAACAATTGGTGGTGCCCCGACCCTATCAAAGAGTAGCTCTAGATTTGGCCCATAAACATGTGTTAGGAGGACACCTGGGGTACGGAAAGACCAAAGAGCGCCTTCTTCAGCGTTTCTATTGGCCAGGGGTTGATAAGCACATTCAAGAATATTGTAACTCCTGCCCAGAGTGTCAACTAACTGCTCCTGTGTCACATTTTAAGAGTCCTTTGGTACCCCTACCCATTATCAAGGTACACTTTGAAAGGATAGCCATGGACTTAGTAGGACCTGTTGTAAAGTCTGCTAGGGGGCATCAGTATATTCTAGTGGTGTTAGATTATGCCACCCGATACCCTGAAGCCGTGCCTTTAAGACATACTTTGGCTAAGCTAATTGCCAAGGAGCTTTTTGAGATGTTTTCTCGGACAGGTATACCCAAGGAGATCCTAACTGACCAAGGGACTCCCTTTATGTCCAAGGTAATGAGAGAAATGTGTAAACTTTTGAAAATCAAACACCTGAGAACCTCAGTATATCACCCCCAGACAGATGGCCTAGTGGAGAGGTTCAATAAAACCCTTAAGGGCATGTTAAAGAGGGTGGTTAGCAAGGATGGCAAAGATTGGGATTGCCTATTGCCCTGTCTAATGTTTGCAATCCGGGAGGTGCCCCAGTCCTCCACAGGTTTTTCTCCATTTGAGTTGGTGTATGGCAGACACCCACGAGGTCTCCTAGACATAGCTAGGGAAACCTGGGAACAGGAGCAAACTCCTTACAGGAGTGTAATTGAACATATTACTCTGATGCAGGACAGAATTATGGCAGTAATGCCCATTGTAAAGGAACATATGGAGCAGGCCCAAAGGGCTCAAAGCCGGGTCTATAACAGAACGGCTAAACTTAGGACCTTTACTCCAGGTGATCGGGTGTTGGTGTTGGTCCCCACCGTAGAAAGTAAGTTTCTGGCCAAGTGGCAGGGGCCATATGAGATTGTTGAGCGAATGGGAGAAGTAAACTATAAGGTATACCAGCCGGGCAAGAGAAAGCCCGAACAAATATGCCATATAAATTTACTAAAACCCTGGAAGGACTGGGAAACATTGACAGTAGTGGGTACACCTGGCCAGGTTACTACTGAAAGGGTAAAGACTCCTGTTAAAGCTTCACCTAAGGTGAAAATATCAGAGTCCCTATCTAAGGCACAGAAGCAGGAATCAAAAGAGTTTGTACAGAAAAATAATGATGTGTTTTCTGAGTTACCTGGACGCACTAATGTGATGAAACATGACATTGTCACCGAGCCACAGGTACGGGTTAATCTAAAACCTTACCGGATACCTGAAGCTCGTAGACAAGCCATATCTGAAGAGGTCAAAAATATGTTGGCACTTGGGGTCATTGAGGAGTCCAAGAGTGACTGGTCCAACCCCATTGTTTTGATTCCTAAGCCAGATGGTACAATAAGGTTCTGTAATGATTTCCGTAAGCTTAATGAAGTTTCAAAATTTGATGCGTACCCAATGCCCAGAGTCGATGAGTTAATTGAGAGGTTGGGACATGCCAGATATTTCTCCACCCTCGACTTAATCAAAGGATACTGGCAGGTACCGCTCACTAAGGAAGCCAGAGAAAAAACGGCATTTGTCACACCAGATGGCCTGTTCCAATATGTGACTATGCCGTTTGGTTTACACGGGGCTCCAGCAACGTTCCAGAGTTTGATGGACAGAGTCCTTAAGCCTCATCGAAGGTATGCTTCAGCCTACCTAGATGACATTGTCATCTTTAGTACGGACTGGGAGAGTCACTTACCAAAGGTCCAGGCCGTACTAAATTCCCTTCGGGCAGCTGGTTTAACCGCCAACCCAAAAAAATGTGCTTTGGGTCTGGAAGAGGCCAAATACCTGGGATACATAATAGGCCAAGGGGTAATAAAACCACAGGTTAATAAAGTAGAGACCATCGAAAATTGGCCCCGACCCTTGAATAAAAAGCAGGTGAGAGCTTTTTTGGGAATCGTAGGGTACTATCGTAGGTTCATCCCTACCTTTGCGACTATTGCAGCCCCGCTGACAGACCTGACTAGGGGAACTAGCTCCGTAATGGTTAAGTGGACTGAAGAGGCTGAGGGGGCCTTTCAGGAGTTGAAGTCAGCTCTCTGCAAGCAACCGGTGTTGATTACACCTGACTTTACGAAAGAATTCATAGTTCAGACTGACGCCTCTGATGTGGGGTTAGGGGCAGTGTTGTCCCAAATAGTAGGTGGTGAAGTGCACCCTGTTACCTATCTGAGTAGGAAACTTACACCGCCAGAAAAAAATTACAGTATTGTGGAAAGGGAGTGTTTAGCCATTAAGTGGGCCCTCGAATCCCTGAGGTATTACCTACTGGGCCGACACTTTAAATTGATCACTGATCACTCTCCCCTTACTTGGATGTGCCATACCAAAGAGAGAAATGCCAGAGTAACCAGGTGGTTTCTAACGTTACAGAACTTCAAATTTACAGTGGAACACAGAGCAGGCAAGCTGCAGGGGAATGCCGACGCCCTGTCCAGGACCCATTGTATGTTGGCTAGAGGTGTCCGCCCCTACAGGTCCGAACAAAGGGGGGGGGGTATGTGAGAAAGTGACAGGACAAGTGCTGGAGTCACGGTATGTCAGTCCCCGGGTTTTGTCATATAGCTGGTTCAGCACAGGGTTTTGAGTAAGCCCCAGCTCAGGTGCGGGTCTTGAGGCTCATTACTGGATGAGTTAGACCTGCTGAGCCTGCACTTGAATGCAGATCCTGGGGAGTGAGAGCAGGCGTCTGGATCTGTCCTGATCTCCCAAAAACGGTTATTGTGCCAAACTGGTTGCTGGTGTGGCTGGCAGACAGCCACACAGGTTAGTAAGCAGTGTTCTGTTTAGGTAGCCGCTCAGATGAGCAGGAGTTTTGTTTATTTTTTGTGCCTGATGTTAAGGCTGATATTGTTTTGCCTGTTTCCCTGAAGAGAAGGTTTATTTATTTTGTTGTCATTTTTCAATAAACCTGTTACACCTAAGTTTTCGTGTCACTGTCTCTGACTGTTTGGGCCCGCACCTAGGCTGCTACCGAGCTACCTCCCTCACACTATCTACTAGAAATTACTGTATTTTTGGACTATAAGATGCAGATTTTCCCCCAAATTTGGGAGGAAAATGGGGGATGCATCTTATAGTCTGAATGTGGTTGTTGGGGGGGCGGAGGAGCGGGGTCGCAGCATTGCCCCACTCCTGTCGCCGCTGGCTTCCTGCAGCAGTACTTCCTGCAGTGGCAGGAGTGGGGTGATGTGTGGGCCCTGGGATTGGAGGAGCGGATGTCCCAGTGAACCCATCATGCCTGTAAAGATAATGGCGGCTGCTCTGCTGCAGAATAGTCTCTGCTGTAATGTACAGTCCACTCTGATCGTGGGCATTACTACTTCAAAGCCCCCCCCTAAAATGTAAAAGTAGACCCTGGGGTCGGTCCCTACTGGCCCCGTACCTATCAAGTTGCAGGCCGGCTCATGTGCGTCTAGATCTCAAGAGCCGACCTGTTCTTCTGACAGCTGGGAGTCTTATGAAGTCTCCCAGGCTTTTCATAGTAATATTACTGTTGAGGCTGGTCAGAATCTTCCATAGATTGCAATACAGTTGTATTGCAGTCTATGGGATTTGCAATCAAATGATTGCAGGTTCAAGCCCCCTGGGAAGGACTAATAAAATAGTTTAAAAAAAAGTTAAAAAAATAAATAAATAAAAAAATAAAAGTTCTAACTCACCCCCTTTATCTAGAATACATATAAAAGTAGAAAATTACTGTGAAACACAAACACATTAGGTATCCTTGTGTCCAAAAATGCCCGGTCTGAAAACTTATAATATTTTTCCTGCATGATGAAAGTCGTAGTGGGAAAAAAATTAAAAGTGTCAAACTGATCAGCTCTCCAGTGTAGCTCAGAAGGCTGCATTCCAGTTTCAGCAGATAAATGTTATTTCTTAAAGTTCTACAATTTTCCAATTTCCAATTTTCCAATATACTTCTGTATCAATTCCTCACTGTTTCTCTGACCTCTGCTTGCTGTGGATAAGTCCATAGTCATCAGCCTAACAGGATTTCTGAAGCACTGAATATTGCTATAGTATCAGTAAGTGACTGTGAGCTCAACTCAGCTGAGAGGAGAGGCAGTGCTGCTCCATAATCATCTAGTAATGCTCAGCCAGATGACTGCTGCAGAAATCCTGCCTGGCTGCTGCACATCCTAATCATAAAAGAACTATATTAAGCATACCTCCCAACCATCCCGGATTCTGCGGGACAGTCCCGGATTGTGGGTCCTGTTCCGCTATCCCGGTCGCCGGGAGGTATGTCCCGGATTCAACTCATCTGTGTCCAGATAGGATGCAGATGAGTTAAATACAGTGATGAAGAAGGAGTAGACAGTTCCTGCCTCCCCTGTGTGCTCCGGCTCCGGGAGCTGTAGGCAGGATGTGATGACGTCGCACACATTGTGCCTGTAGCTCCCTTAACACTCTGGGACAAGAGACTGCAAACTGCGCAGCAGGGGAGTGAGGAAAGGTGAGTATCAGTCTTTTTTATGTTAAGCTTCGGCAGATGAAGAGGGACATTAAACTGTAGGGGCAGATAGAGGGGGGGACAATAAACTGGGGTGGCAAATGAGGGGGGCATTAAACTGTGGGGGCAGATGGAGAGGCGCAATAAACTGGGGGGCATATGAGAGGGACATTGAACTGTGGGGTAAGATGGAGGGGGATAATAAACTGTGGGGCATATAAGGGGACAGTAAACTGGGGGGGCAGATGGAGAGGGAACATTAAACTGGGGGGAATATGAGGGGGACATTAAATTTTGGGGGAAGATAGAGGGGGCATTAAACTGGCAGCAGATGAAGAAGGACATTAAACTGTTGGCAGATGGAGGGGGCATTAAACAGAGGGCAACTGGAGGGGGCATTAAACTGAGGGCAACTGGAGGGGGCAATAAACAGGGGGGAGGTGGAGGAGGACATTAAAATGGGGACAACTAGAGGAGGACATTAAACTGGGGGAAGCTGGAGGGGGACATTAATATCCCTCTTTAGTTGCCCCCAGTTTAATGTCCCCCTCCAGTTTCCCCAGTTTAATGTCCCCCACCACCTAACCCTACAGTTTAATATCCCTCTCCAGCTGCCCCAGTATAATGTCTCGCTCTAGTTGCCCCCAGTTTAAACTGGGGCAGCTGGAGGGGTTCATTAAACTGTGTAGTTAGCTGATGGGGGACATTAAACTGGGGCAACTTGAGGGGGACATTAAACCATGGGAGCAGCTTGAGGGGGACATTAAATTGTGGGTGCACCAGGAGAGAGACTTTATACTGTGGGGTCAATTTGAAGACAACATTATAATGTGGGGGCATATAATATTAGGGTGACTGTAAGAGCATTATACTGTGTGGGGAGCACAAAGATAAATGGATGGGAATGGGCGGAGTCAGTTTAGAAGTGGTTGAAGCTAAATTTGCTGTGGTGCGCATTTTGTCCCTCTTTCTGTCCTCTAAAAGTTGGGAGGTATGTATTAAGCCCTGCCCTGACTCTGTCCTGGCCCAATGCCTGAATCCACTCCCTCAGCAGCAGAAAACCTGTCCTAGTTACATTCATGGGCAGCTTTTGCACAGCACTGGCAGCCATTTTGTTTTTTACAATTATAATGGGGAAATGTAGCTCATGCATCTTACAAAGGGTATGTAGGCATCTATCAGTGTAAATACCCTGACATGTTTCTGACACATATAGTTAGGTTATCATTTTATATCATTTAAAATGAATCATATCTATCATACTGTTCTTAGAAAAGCTACTTAAATTTTGATAAACATATTTGGACATGTCCAGCCAGTAGAAAATGTATGGCAGGACATCCAAAAATGGTACTACTACAGCTCCTCTTGCCAAAAACAATCCAATCAGGTTGTGTTTGAAATTATAACTGAGTGAACTATACATCTAGTGAAGCCAAGAAGTTTGCCCAGTTACTATTTAATATGGTTGCAATTTTGCCTTATGACAAAATATTTGAGTAGTATGGCTTTATAGTAGGATATGGACATATAAGGTAGCCTAATAATCATGGACAATGCATTCTTAAAGAAGAATAGAAAGCAAATAGAACTAATGTATCTAATAGCTAGTTTCTGATTGGCATTGTCACAGTTAAAAAACAGCAAAATATACAAATGAGTAAACCTTTTAGTTTGAAAACTGCTATTAAATTCTGGTTTATGTGCCATTAAATAAGTAAAAATATCACCCCCATCCTTGTCCTACTGCACTAAGCTGATTAATGTGTCAGAGAAGGGTACTTGAAAGCTATTGAACATTGCTTCTTATCAGTAAGCTCACATTTTTACTGAGCACACCAAAGACAAGCCGAATTTTATAATATAGAAAACAGTGAAGTACATTTCACTCTACTTCATAAAACAATAGCTGGAATATATCCAATGAACAATCAATAGAAATTATCTATGTCTGACTATCCTACATTTATGTAATGTGAAGATGCTAGGTCTAGTACTCATCTTTTCTTTTAGACTGAGTACTGGCCAATAAACTAAAGTGAAGACTGTTAAAACTGCAACCTGGCAGAATTATTTCCACTGAATATATGTGTTGGTATAATCACATTGATTTGTAATAAGTGAAGATTAGCTTTAAAAGGTGAGCAAAAACTTTAAAACTCTGTAGCAACTTAAAAGTAGTAATAAACACAGAAAGTGTCCAAAAAAGCACGTCTTCCCTTCATCTTCTTCTTTTCGCTTGTCAAAAACGTATTACATATTACAATTAAAATTTTGAAATATATAATGAAAGCTCTGTGTCTCAAGCTGAGGCATAGCTATATGCGTTGCAGTGGTAGCAGTTGCTACCGGGCTCTGGGCCCTGGACTCGGGATGGGGTACCAAAAGTAATCGCAAAAATAAAGGCGTAATAGATTTAGGACCCTTGTACACAGGTCAATGATAATGTCAAACAATTGATTGCAAGAGTGCTCATTTCCAATCAATGGGCTGCACAAACAGGAAAGCAATCAGCTAATAAACGAGTAAATGTTAATTTTTGGTGATCTGATTGTTTATGCTGACCCAAATGTTATAGTTGTACCATTGAGCAGCCTGCAATAGAAGTCAATGGACTTTACAATATACTGCAGTGCATTAGTGTTGCAGTATATTGTATGGATCAGATTTTTTTCTAATTCCACCACATTTAACTTTTTTCTTCCAGCCTCCCAGTACATTGTACAATATATTAAATAGCACCATTACATGTCACCATTATGTATTATAATTTGTCCCACAAAAATAAGCCCTCATATGGTTCTGTGACTGGATGCTGCTATAAAAATAAAGGTAAAATTTTATGCGTCTTGGAAGGCGATCAAGAAAAGTAAAATGCAAAAATGGTTGTGGCAGATAATGATTAATGATTATCTATTTCCATACAGATTTTTATCTGGCCATGCAAAGGCACTTTAATCCTATCAGCTTGATTTTTTGTTAATCAAGCTTGTTTTGGATACATATCAGCTAGTGTAAAATGACCCTAAGGTTCTGTTCACACCTGTTTTATTTACAAATATAAAAGAAGGAGCACTCCATTAATCAATGTACTGTAAATTCATTCACCCAAATTTAGAGTAATATTTCACCTCTTCAATGGAGGCATTTCCAAGCCATGGTTTGTCATTGTAACAGGTTCAATAAAGGCTCACTCAACAAATATGGGTTAAAAAACTGGCTAAATGTATAATTATTACACATGTATGCCAAAATGCCATATCTTAAAACAATGTGTTTATTGATCTAGTGAAATGTATATAGCAATAGTAAAATACATACCATCCATGTCTATAACAGCGTATCAATAACTATAAAATGATAGGGATTGGCCAGTTTCAGACCAATATTCAGAGACAAATGATAATGTTTATATAATAAAAAGTTGTACAATTTTTCAATATATTTTCTGTATCAATGCCTCACAGTTTTCTAGATCTCTTCTTAATGTCATTCATTCTGCTTACTCCCAGTAGATAAAAATGGTCTATGGCCATGTGATATACAGTCCATGGTCATGTGATATACTATCCATGGTCATGTGATATACTGTCCATGGTCATGTGATGAACACACAGGTGCACAGCTCATTATAGTAACAGCGCAGTAATCAGACATCTGCCTGGTAATGAGCTGTGCACCTGTGTGTCCATCACATGACCATGGATGGTATATCACATGACCATGGACTGATTTTTATCTACTGGGAGTAAACAGAATAAATGAGAGCAAGCAGAGATCTAGAAAACAATGAGGAAAGTAGATTGGAAAATTGTAGAACTTTTCATTATACAAACAATAACATTTGTCTCTTAATATTTCTCTTAAACTGCACGACCCCTTTAATAAAATATAATTGTGTTAAGAGGAAAAGTGATGTATATTTTTTAATTGAAAAAATATGCTTCCACAAATTACTTCAATCACAAGCAGCATTCACCACATTCTGCAGCACATGTCCATCAAAATCTTGGTTGGAGAAAAAAAAAATTTGATTGTGTTCTTTGGATATAATACAGATAAAACCACAAACTAGTCAAATCTCCATATGACACCAAAAGCAAGTTTCTAGGTTTTATAAGCCCAGGATATAATTGTTTAAAATGACTCCCCCAACCCTATTTTCCCTGCTTTATACATAATTCCCCGCCCCAATATACAGTAAGAAGCAGGATGCAGCTCTCAATAGAGAAGCAATGGAAAGAATAAAGAAATGCAGTATTTCACAGGAAGGAGACAAATGTGTTAATAAAATATATTACAAATGTATTAGTAACAGAAATGCTGCTAGTAAATAAAAAGCTGTTGAAAAGTTTAGTTCTGCTTTACGTGTGTTTGTTTATGACCAAAGAAGCATACCAACTCTTGACATGTCAGAGGTGCGTTGGTTTAATTTGTCCTAAAATGTTTTTTTTCTAAAGAAGGTAAAGAGTTTTTCTTAATTACATTGCACAGGGAGTCCTACTGTACTTGTTATTTCTATGCACTGAAATCTCTTGGGTCTGGTTCACCAAGGTAATTGGATAGTTGATTGATGACCACAAAATGAGTGCTACAGTGTGCATGTGTCAAAAGCAGTGACAACTGCCTGTACAATATACAGTATTACATTTACTAAGCATAACTTACAGTTCTCAAAGCTCCAAATCAGATCTGTTTGAAAGCTCTTAAAAGTTCTTTTTAATTTCTTTAATAAATTTTCTAGTTTAATTCTATTGATCTGTTCTTACGGGGTCTATACTGAGAAAAAAGTCACACAACATGAATTGGGTATTTTTTAGAAACTTATTTAAGTTTCCAGAAAAATACATTACAGTATTATGTTTCCTTCAACGAAACATTATGTAAAGTTCTAAACATATCTGAGAAAAAATTTGTGCTGAAACAGATCAATCCATTATCACATTATCCATATCATTGACAACCCAGAAACTCTCCTCAAGTGCAAAGATCAAGCACATTCAGACAAGGAACACCACCTAGCAGCTTCACATATAAGACTTACATGGAAGAAATATTGAAGCCTAAGACTTAGAAATAGATTAGCCAGTTTCCAATATTGGAAGCCGAGAATAGGGAAATGTCAACATAAGTGCATATTGATCTTTTGCATAAAAATGAAGCAAACACATTGACTTGGTTACCTTTAGGTCACAAAAGCAGTATAATGTAAATAGATATTTAGTGGAAATGCAGAAAAAAGTTACTTTGAACAATACTTAAAGACATAGGAAAACTTAATGCCCCTACTGAGGTCTCTTTATTGCTGCCAGTAACACCGTGTTTTTAATCACTTGTGGTCTTATAGGTTACCACATTATCTCATAAACATCCTACATCTTTGAAATACAGCTCCACAAGAGTAATTTTATAATTAGAATGGCATAATAGCATAAAAGCGACAGTACTCACTGAACCCCCATCACTCCCTTTCCACTGGACAACGCTTATTGGTCCTGTCTATATGCAGAGTCAGTGATTGACTGAGTGGTAATTTCCTGTATTCAAGATAGGACCGGGAAATAGAGAGAAGCAGGGACCTGGTGAGCACTGAAACAAGAGCAGTTGGGGGTGGTAGGTTTTTTGACTTGCACCTACTAAATTCTGAAATTTCTTAATAAAACGGCCAGAGGGCCACAGTACCACATGTGTTGGTAGGTTTGAAAGCAGCTTTGAGTGGTGGTCTCTCCAGACTAAGTTTATTATTATACCTCCAAAAGTGTAATACATACGTCACATAAAATTATATAAAATCATATATGAGCTATATGAGTTGTCTACGTGTGATTTCTTTGCTATTACATGTCACGTATAAAATGGCTACTTCTGCTTTATAGAAGAACATTTCACAATAGTGAATTGCATAAACCTTCTTGGAAGAAAGTATTTTGCAGTATCCTATGTCTAAACTATGTCTGAATAAAAATGAGACATCATAAAACAGATTAATTTTATTTTAACCCCTTATGGCTCTAACAGGGGTCACTGAGATGAGTATTGATTCTTTTGTTTTATTGCTATTCTGAGCCACTTGTAAATCAAATCCTTTAATTAGACAATGGAAACATAAAAGAATGAAAATTGTAATAAAATCTTCAGTGATTTCTTTTGGATAATACCTAATAGGTAAGCAATGTTGTATTGAAAGTTGTCATGCAAGTAATTATGATATATCAAATATCATTTATTCTTGATTTATGTTATTTGACATTGGTAGTATTCTCAATATTGGGACCATTGGGGCAAACTATCTTATGTCATCTGAGAGCTGGAATGAAACCCCCAATATCTTTTTTTCTTTACTTTTTTCAGCAGTGAGTAGAACAGTGAAGAGTTAGGTAAAGCCAAATAAAATCATTGGACTAGTACAGTAAACATGCTATACCTACAATGTACTAGTATTGCACATGGCACAGGTTAATTAGTTGCAAGGGGATTGAGGGAAGACATCTCCAGGTGGCAGAAGGCAATGTATAAAAAAGGATCAACTTTATTGGAAATGTTTTTCTTGCCAGAAAAAGGCTTTCCCTCAGTACGAAACTAGGGTTGTGGGACCAAATCTCTTTGTCAATGAGACAAAATATGCAGACTCTAGGATATTGGACAGGAAAATAGTGATCTCCATGCAGTAGATCTAAATAGGTTAACAGAGCTAAACTATATGTCAAAAGTCTGCTTGTGCTTCAGAAAACCTGCGACATTGCAGGGTTGGTATTCTGTGCATCTTGTAGGGTTAAAGTGGAGTCAAACATGCTTCATAGATGAAGTACGGTTGAGTCATCTTATTAATTATGGGAGATACATGAATATGAGATTCCATAGATCTGCATAATTATTGAGAGTAACAAATGGGGGTAGGAAAGTATGCTATTTCTCAGCTGATGTGATACAATTTACTCAGCCTTATCAATACCTATTAAGTGGTAGGAAGATATGGAGATTAAGGTATCAGGGAATTGGGCAGAGAGGGCATGAAGAAGCTGGAGGTATTTCTAGTAGTTGTGGTGAGGGATCTGAAGGTTGTTTTGAGGCTGCACAAGGACAGCAGACATTATTAACATGCAATATTTCATGGTGCTGCTCGAATGGACTTCCGGTAAGGAGATTCTGAGAAGGAATGTATTTGGTCTAGGAGCTGGTTGCTTCAGAGAAGAGTCTCAGCTGTGATATTTGAGTGGGGTGACATTGTACAAGCTGCTTAATAAACTTGTCTTGCTACTGTGTGTACTTGGAGCCTCCCAAAATGTTTAGGCTGAATTCTTAAAGTAAGCCAGAAATCTATTTACCATATTTGATCAAAGTCATACATTCTGTTCTGTTTCTGAAAAATATTATGTCCAAGCAATTTTCACTGTTTACACATTAATAAACACTACTATAAAATTCTATGATGAACAACTAAATATCTTTACCGATGCCAGATACAATAAAATCTCTTTGAGACAACCATTCAAAATTTCATCAAAAGTGGTCTTCTAGGTGGATGGTCTTCTCCACTAAGATGGTCAGTATGTATGCTATAGTGTACGATGGAACTAAAAATATGAAAGGAAACTTGGTTTGGGTAAAGGGGTGATTTTTTTAAAGAGGCGATCTTTTCTTTCACTACAGTTTACATTTGACAAGCATGTCTCTACACAGTGAGAGGGATTATAGGAGAGTAAGTGTTCTTTCACTGACTACAAGTGACCTGAAAAAGGAAGACAGCCCTTTGGATGATAAAGTGATAGAGAAATTAGCCCCATGAGAACTAGCATCCCTGACAAAGGTACAGTAGCTATCAGTCATTTACTTCCTTCAGAAAACTTCCTTTTGCAGAAAATGAAGGCAGGAGAAGATCATGGTACAATTAAGTGAGGTAACAATGAAAAAAGGCTACACAAAATTATTCAAAAGGAGAGTAAAGTTCCAAACTCTTATTGACCTTTCTAATTCAATCTTGCTGTTTGTATTTATGTTAGTTTCATGTATATTTAAAAATAATATATATATATATATATATATATATATATGAGATATAATATAATATGTAATATATATAAATAAAATATAAGAAAGTAGCAAGAAAATGAAAGGTGTGAGTTGAAACTTTACCTCTAATAGTTAATATATTTCATTACAGTCTTTACCTGGGATTCCTATCACTGTTCACTGTTTAGTTCGTGGTTATTTTGACCTAGATTGTTATTTTTGTCAGCACATGTCAATAACACCCTATTTCTTCCATCTTCAGCTATTTTAGCACATGCATTGTATTTTGACATTTTCTTCTTCTGAAATAACTTAAATAGTAACTAACTTTTACAGAAGAATGAGTAGAGAACAGTAGCCATTAGATTTAGCTGTAAGGAGATAATTTGCAAGTTTTTAAGAGCAGCTTCAGCATAGTCCAGAGTGTGGAAGCAAAACTGTAAGGGGTTCAGAAAAAGCTTAAAGGGGTTGTCCGGGATAAAATGATCTTTCTACACTAGGCTAAACATCCTTCCGCTGCCTAACCTCTAACGTACTTACTTTACAAAAAATGCATATTTACCCAGATTGCCAGGGCGGTCTTGTGACCGCCACAGGCACATTTTCTGATTTTCCAGTGATGTTCCGTTTCCCCATTTCAAATGGAACTTCACCAATACTCCCTACTTCAGCCTCCCATGCCTGTGCAATAGAGCCAGAGTTTCAGCTACAACGCAATGTCAGTACTCCGGCACAAGCATCGCCAGACGTCAAAGAAGGGGAGGAGCTGTCCCCACAGAAGGAAGTCATCTTCCGTTCCCAGAAGATCTGGACAGGAAGACAGGTAAGTATGATGGGATGGGGGGGTGGACTGAGTTAGTTAGTGGGGAGGGGCTAGTAGTGGGCGGGATAGCTAGGGAGACAGGGAAGGGGTGTGAGTGAGAGGGAGGTAGTGTGAGTCAGCTCATGCAATGTATCATAGTAGTTGTAGGATAAAATCACATGTAAACACCATGTAAACAAATGCAGAGAATGCCAGGAGCTCCCAGAGAAACCCAGAAATCACTCAAAACACTGTTAAAGGTATTTGGGTGCAATTATTAACCCATTAATAGCACAAACAGACCTTTCTTAAAAAAAAATATTTTTTTTTGCCTGGAAAAATGCTTTAATGGAGAGATATCAGATTAGGAGAAAGTAAGGAGAAATCAAGAGTTCCAAAAATGTGGAGATGAAAGAGAGATTAGTGACAGGTCAATAGTTAACAGTAAAGGATGGGTCAAGTGAGGGTTCTTCAGTAGTTGTTTGAAAGCATGTTTAAAACAGGAAGCTAAGATGCCTGAAGACAGAGAAGCATTAAATGTTTTAGTGAGGTCAGAGCGGTGGGCAGGGAAACAGTTTGAACAAGGTGTAAAGGAATAGAATCACTGATGCCAGTAATCGGGTGAGAAGAGGAAAGGACCTGGAAGGCTTCTTCTCTAATTGAATCAAAATATGAGAGTGTAGAAGAATTGAAGGCAAGAGGGATCAATGCTGTTTGGATATTGGACAATTATTTACTGACAGATGTCAATTTCGTCAGTGGAAAGGCAAAAGAAATGTAATATATGTAGGTCACATGACATACCTATATTACAGTAAAACAAAGAAAAAAATGTCAATAAATATAATTTCGCTTTAATGAAAAAACGAGAAAAACAACAACGCCGAGCAGCACATAGGGTGATACTGTTTTCTTTAAATAAAAATTATCATGTGATAGTATTAAATTACACAGTATGAATTGTGTTATAAAAGTAGTTTGTGCAGGGTGACCAGAACGTGTCCACTAGTAAAGGTTGAGAGTAGGTTGGTGGGCACAGAGAGTGTGTATACAGTATGTGAATGTACCACCGACAGGGTCTGGTGTGAACCAATACCCCCTCAATTGGTCATTTCACACGGTAACACTCTTGTGAACAGTGACACCAGTATCGATGTACTCTCACCTTATATGGTTTTTCGTGGGATCACGAATAGTATAGTGGACTTGTCCGATTGATCTCACGGTATGTGCGAGCTGCGGAACCTCTGGGCGTCAGGATCTCCTGGATCCAGGCGGCATATCAGGTGAAAAAATGGTAGGAAAGTATCCAAAAAAAGGGAGGTATGGAGACCGCGCTTCACTAAGAATGCTTTTTATTGAACTTCAATTACACAACGCATTTCGAGGAATGAGTCCTCTTTATCAAGTGTACTATGGACTGCCTTAGAGCTTATGGGCGGAACAAGCTGAAGTGTGTGTGATGGCCACTTGGTTGGGGGTATATAAGGGTATGGCTGACAGGTCCTGCCAGCCTTAGAGTTTATGGGCGGAACAAGCTTGTTCCACTTGATAAAGAGGACTCATTCCTCGAAACGCGTTGTGTAATTGAAGTTCAATGAAAAGCATTCTTAGTGAAGCGCGGTCTCCATACCTCCCTTTTTTTGGATACTTTCCTACCATTTTTTCACCTAATAAATATAATTTAAAATGTTTGCGGGGCGGCATTGGGCTCTTATGTTTAAAATATACATTTACCCTTAAACTATAATCAAAACAAAATTTATGGACACTATTGGTGCCCATGGGTGCCAGGATGCTCCCCATAACTTGAATATACAGTAGATGGATGTGGGCCCTGTCAAGGAGGACCTGTTTATCCAAGGATGTAGTTGAACAGCTGTTGAAGAAGACCATGAACATCTTCCTTGCCAAAAGATTCTGGAATGTCTTTAAGGCTATGTTGACATCTGTGGTAGAACCCTACCTTTTTTCCATTTATGGCATTTTTAGAGAGCAAATAATTCAGTGATTATGTTTTTTACACTCTTTCTGGTGGAGAATGGAAAATAGCAATTTTGAGATTGATTTCTATATAACATTTTAGACTAGTAAAATTACTGTGATACCAATGAGATACCAATTATGTATAGTTTTGTGACATTTTTGCTAATGTGGACAAACACACTTTTATATAAAAAAAAATTGACTTTGGGGCATCATAACTATATTTTTCCATCAACTTAGCTTTCTAACAATTTTTTTTTGCAGGATTATTTAAAATTTCTATTGATGTAATTTTGGGATACATATGACTTTTTAAATGGTTTTTAATTTTTTTTAGGTGGTTGGATAAAAACAATGCAATACTAGGTCATGACATTATGGAGATATACATCGCACAGTGGACTTGTGGAATTTGGCCTTAGCTTCCATTTAGTATTGCTGTAATTACACTGCAGAATAAAGATAACATGTCATTTTCGGCACTGTGAATGCAATAAAAAGGAAACCTGTAAAACAATGGTGTTATTGCATATTACCCCTGATTCCAACTCGCAAATAATTTTTGTTGTGGTTTATTACAAGCTGCTATTATAAAATACAAATTGTCTGGCAGAAAGCAAACCCCCATATGGCTATAAAATCTATGACACTTGGAAGGCAGGAAGAAAAATATTAAACCAAAATGGTGAAAACCTCAATGTAATATTGAAGTTAATATAAATTTGTTATAGTTAATACAAATGTTGAGAGTCTGACACTATTTCAAACTTTAGTTTAGGAGAGGAAGGAGCAGCAGGAAAACTGCCCAATAAGAACAAAATGAAGCATTTTTCCTCTGATAAGATATATTACAAAGTTTCTTATAATCACATGCACTATTGTTTTAGGCAAAGATTGTTAATCTCTCTGAAACATTTGACACAGTAAACCAGAAACTCCTCCTTAGTATGCTTCATTCTATTGGACACAAGGATACTGCTCTATCTTTTTCTCTTCCTATCTGCATATTCTGTTTGTCATTTGCTGACTTCCCTTTCCCTTGCTATCAGGGTTTCTCAGGGCCAGGGTTTTGCACCTGCCTCTCAGTAACCTCCTCATTTGGCTTTTCTCAACTTACTACCTCTCCCACACAAAGAAGACAATATGTCCATGAGGGTCCTTTATGTTGGAAATAAGAAAAATCCATTGCATCGGAGTTTAAATGAGTCACCAACAGTGTCATAACACCATTGACCCATGCTCTCTTCATTCCCTTCTGCATCCATGTTGCGCCAACAATGACAGAGTGAGGAACTGACAAAAGACATCTCAGCAGACAGGGAGTGTTCTCAGCTAGAACTTTTGTTCAGTGACTTGGAACTGCCTGTTTGCCCTAACTACCATTAACTACCCTACAGGGATGAAGGTGCTCTGTGAGAAAACTAAACAGCCCCCTCTTAATGCTTACAAAGCAATGCAGAAATGGCATGTTAACTCCTTAAAAGCCAGATTACAGTTGGAAATACCCAGTTGAAAAAAAAGTATAAATCCGAATAAAACCTTTTAAAACTTATCACATGATAACACAACACTTCACCGTTAACAGTGGCATGTTATGGGAGCCCAGGAGTGGTAAGACTGCTTATTATGTTTAGTCACCTCCCCTGAGCTAATGCTTATTATGTAGTGTAATGTAATAGTGATTTGTGGGAGGTGAATCCCAAATCTTTTTTTGTTCTGCCACACCCAAAATTTTTGGAAAATTCATTTGAATTTTTTCACTCTTTCCTATGTAAAATCCATACAATGTAGTTGTCTATTGCATTTCTGCAAAGGAAATCTGCTATCAGATTTATTGTGTTTAATCTAAAAGCATTATATTGTTGGACTTATACACTGTCTACCTACCATTGTTAAAATTGTTACAATTTTGTCAAATTATTAGCTACACATTCTTCAAGAGAAATAATCTTAAATAACAATGAGTATATTTTACACTGGTGTCACAGAGTGACATGGCAGTGTGCGGGTTGTTTAGCTACAAAGGTTCAAGGACATTACTACACTCATTTCTCCTTTATTGATGTCCCCATGGACATGATTTTAGTGCAGCTGTATTCTTGTTTAAGCATCAGGTGTTGTGAATTTTAAATAAAACAAAAGAGTAATACTTATCAGCCATATTTAATCCAAAAGCCTTGAAATTTCTCTTGAAATCTTATTCTAACGGAAGAATGTGCTGATGTTTTTCTGCCTTTGTTCAACATTGTGTACTTTGAATTATATATTTTGAAAAAAAAATATTTATAAGTTTTGGATTCATGACTTGCAAATGAAATAAAATAATGCTTAGTAAAATATATTAGATAAGCGCATTTACCATGAATCATGCTGTCCTTGACGGTGCAACATGAAAAAGCTAAGATATACATTTGACACCACTTGGACTTAGAACTTGGACATGCTGCATTAAACTGTTCAAAATTAATTTAATCTGAACATGGAGAATAATAGCCTTTCAGCTCAAGGCTTCTGGTTGCAGTAATTTGCACACCAAAAGTAGTTTCAAAGGAAAGGAATAAATGAAGGGCAACCCTAAAAACCTTTCTGAGCAAATGCATTCACTAAATAAGTCTCTTTATCAGCCCATAAATGGCTGGTATTCATTACTGTATCTCAATTTTAATAGGCAGTATAGTATCTACAATAGTTGTCAACAGATATTCAAAACGTTTGCATGTATTTGCAAAAATAAAGTAAAAAACATGATAAAATTATGTCAACTTCCAATCATAAAAAATTCTTTTTTCACTATAAATTACAAATATTTATGTTTTTAGAATAATTTCTAAAAATGTATGGATTCTCAAATCCATTTATTGGTTCAGAAATATCTGAACGTAGGATTTTTTTTATACATTTTTTGCAGCTACTTTTCCCACACAGATGAAATTATATGTGGCAGGCTCTATTTAGCTAATGGGTCATCACCTACAGACTACTGTACCATAAAATTGTAGCATGTTATATGATGAAGTGGGCAGATAAAAATGTTGAAATAACGTGATAGATGTAATAATGGAAACAACTGAAGTGTAACTACATTTTATATTATTGAGAAGCACAGAAATAAGAATTAAACTTGATAAAAATAGCTTGAAGGAGTTGTCAGCGCTCTGTCACATTTTTGATACTAAGGATGTAACCAGAGAATAGGTCATCAGTTTTAGATTAGATCAGTATCAGATCAGCACTGGAAGCATAAGGTGACATCCATAATATAGCGGCGGAGCTGGAGTACTGCAGTTATGGTCCTATTCAAGTGAATGGTAGCAGAGCTGCAGTCCTCTGGTGCCACCACTATACAATGGATGGTGCCATCTGCTTATGGCTTTGTCCATTGTATATATTTTTTGGTACAGCTGATCCTGTGGAATCAGTATTTTTATTTTTTTTATTATGTATTATGTCGGCCATAACTAAGTTTATATGGGAAAAGTTGGTAATTATTTAGTAATATTTTACCTTTCACCTTAACTGACAAATATATTTCTGGGATTGTAAGGAGTATGAGGGTGCCAAATATGGGTTTGTTTGTACTGTTTATGAATTTTTGTTCAAGGAAAATTATTTTTTTAACCCTGCTGTTCTGCTTGAAATGAAATTTGAGACCCTGTAGATTATTTTTCATGCGGATCTGAAACTTGTGATTAATTGACTTTTCCTCATTTGAGGGGTTCTTACTATGAGTGTTTTTTTTTCTGTTTGTTTACTTTTTGCTTCACGCTGATTTTTACACTTGTACTGTTTGGGTCAAAATAACCCGAACAGTTTTACAGGTCGCTAATTATTTCTGCCTGCAAAATTTCAGGGTATGCGAGTTGTTCTCGATTTGACTCATGGACTAAAAGGACAAAATGTCACCTGTGACAACTTTTTCACATCCTACCAACTGGGCCAGATGTTGCGAAAAAGACAATTTACCATGCTAGGTACTATAAGGAAAAACAAGCCAGAACTGCCGCAAGGTATCCTTAGTAAAAGAGAAGTGTATCATTCTACTTTTTACTTTACTGGAGATACAACAGTTGTTGTATGTTCCCAAAAAAAATAAACAGGTAATTCTAATGAGCACAATGCACCATGACAATGCAATAAGTAATCAAGAAGACAAAAAGCTGGACATGATATTAGATTATAATGCCACAAAAGGGGCAGTTGATACACTAGATCAAGCAATATCAACATACACATGCAAACACAAAACTAATCGTTGGTCAATAATAATGTTTTACAACATTCTGGATGTTTCGGCATACAATGCATTTGTTTTATGGAGAGAAATCGACCCCAATTGGAACAGAAATAAGCTGCATAAAAGAAGGCTTATTGAAGAATTAGGAAAATCCCTAGTTAGGCCATATATCGAAGCCAGAAAAGTAAACCCCAGAAGTGAAGGAGCAGCTGCCATTGTGAAGAGTGTCCAGCAGCATGCTCAAGAAAGAGACTCCACAGCTTCCACCAGCACAACTACCAGCCAAAAAAGGAAGAGATGTATTCTGTCCATCTTCTTATGACAATAAAACAAATCTGACATGTGCTGGGTGTGCAAAAAATCTTTGTAAAGGACATGTGTTTTATTATTCAATAATGTAAAAATGTAAAAATGAATGAACCTGTTCAAACTTTTTATAGATAAAAAAGAAAAACTGACGTTTTCGTTATTTTTCATTTGTTGTTTTATAAAATATGTTAAGACAAAGTTATATTTAGTTAGATTTAAAGTTATAGTAAATTAAAATAAGCATGTTTGTTATTTGTGTGCAGAATGCTATAAAACGAACATAATTGCAAACAGCCCGTGTAACTTTTTTTCTGAAAAAAATGAGTAAAAATTAAGTTTTAATTTCATTTTTCATTTGTTTATGATCAACCATGTTCACATACAGTTTAACAATGAAATAGGTATTCAAAAAAAACACTTATAGTAGCTAAAATCAACATTTTAATAGGTCGGGTCATATTGACCCGAAACAGTACAAGTGTATAGTAAATGCAAACAGTACAGCAGGGTTAAAATCATGTTTTAGCTTTTTTAATCCTATTAGGAGACTTAATTTTTTAAATGTCTATACTATAATGAGACAACAACATTCTATATGGCAGCGTATAAATTGCCCAGGCATTTGCTAAGTCATGTTTGCTGTAAGATCCATTATTTCGTGATAATCAGGCATTATTTCTTGATTTTTTTTTTTTATTAGTCTCTTTGCTGTCCATTTTTAAAAAGGTTGTTTTACAATGAGGCATTTTCATAAATGTGCTAATAAAAATGGCAATAATAACAAAATCGTACTACTTTATGTCTAAAAATCCTATGTATCTGAATGAGAACAGACTACATAGAAGCCACATGTAGTCTGATCCTATAATAAACCTTACTGTCTTCTGTCTTCTGCATGGTCGTCTGCTTTTTATTAATTTACCAAATATAGGTTTACCAGATACAGTTTGACTGGAGAATGAGAGTGAATTTTGCAACCAGGAAGACCACAAACTAATTTTGAAATGCATCCTCAAATTTGTTTTATTGACTTCAGATCTTTTTGACTTTGGATTTCAGCTACATTGCTCAATGTAGTTGTGAAACACAAACAATTTCACTGGAGGCTGACAGCACCTATCAGTTAAGCTGCAAAGGCCGATGCCTGAGGGCCTTTCCAATTGTACTAGATAATGATGGATAACATCTCATGCCCTTCAAAGTATAACATATTTTGTTTTGGAACTTGACCTTAAAACACTTGCACTTTTTCGTTTCTTATTTAGTTTGCACAATGTGACTATAATGTTATAAAACTTAGATATCAAAAAATAAGAATTTGTAGAATCTCATTTGCAAGTTGTCTGTTTTATTTATTTTACTTAAATTTAAGTTTAATTAAAAATCAAATAATCAATAGAATCTAAAAATGGGATCCATAGTAGAGATTCACATGAAGTATAACATATGACATGGACACTGATGGTTATATATACAATAAGATATATGCAATATGTAACAAAATATAGGGGATTTACAAAAAAGGAAAACAAACCCCAAAAATACTCCAATACCTGAAGGTATGGTATGTTGGCATACTGATCAGACACACTTGTCTAATGTTCGGGACCTACCAATCTAATCTAAAGAAACCCACTGGCCAGAAACACATTTAATCACCTCAAGTCGACTTGAACTATCCCCCAGTCTCTATCCCACAAGCTGTGGGATGTCTTGGCTGGATTTGTGCTCTCCTTTTAAGAGAGGACAAGTATACCATAAGAAAATGTAAAAAAAAATCAATATCTGCTTTCCTGCTTTCAGCAGCTGCTATATGGAGAGCAGAGTTGGAAGCAGAGATCTCTGTTCTCTAGGTATTGGTTGTGCTGAGTGTAGTGATAGTAAGACAATCTGTAAGAGGACACACAAGGCAGGAGAACAAGAAATAAACATGAATAACAAGAGCTAGAAAATGATAGAGTCCTAGAGGAAACGGACATTCATACATAGACTAAAGACGATTCTCAGACATTTTTTATTAATTTCAAGTATGTAACTCAAGACAGTTGAAGGTCAGAGGAATAGATCACATCATCCTGACCTACAAGGAGGAGACTTGAAGAAAACCTATGGCAACATGAGTGTAAACAAATTTAGAGACTCAAATCTGCACAGCTGAGGGATCTGAAAAAGACAATCATCTTTGTTGTGTTTCTCTGATCGCTAACAATACTTGTGGTATTAAGTAGTCCTGGTTCTGTAGTACTCTTTTCCAAGATGGCGCCGCTGGAGTGGCTGCCAGCTACAGCAGCTCTGAGACTCTCTATCTTATTTTTCTTTCTATGACTCGTTTTGTACCTCTCTACTTAAGGACTTTGCACTATGAAACACACACAAAGACTTGGACCCTTGTGATACTTTTTTTTTTTTTTTTTTTATCTGTCTTTGTTCTGCTTGAAAATGGGATCTTTTGTGTATGCAGACAATTCCTTTGTCTATACAAGAGAGGAAATTCTGCAGCTCAGAGGCACAGCAGGAGGGCATACCATCTGGTCACACATCCCCCGTGAGATTTGGAGAAAGAAAAAGCGGGTGAGGGGATGCAGAGCAGGAACTCTTCAGAGGATTAAAAAGAGGCGTTACCAACCAGCTGTTCCCTCCATCATCATGGGCAATGTGAGATCTCTTGCAAACAAGATGAATGAACTAACAGCGCTCACCAGGCATCAGCAGGAGTTTCGGGTGTGCAGCATGATGCTACTTACAGAGACTTGGCTCACTGAAGTTACTCCTGACCCTCTGGTCTCCTTGGATGGTTTTAAACTCCTTCGGGCAGACAGGACAAGGGAGAGCGGTAAGAGGAAAGGAGGAGGGCTGGCAATGTTTGTGAATAATAGATGGTGTAATCCTAGGCACATTGTGATTAAGGATCAAACTTGCTGTAAGGACATTGAACTATTAGCTGTGAGCATGAGACCTTTCTACCTACCAAGGGAACTATCACATGTCATCGTGATAGCTGCATATGTCCCCCCCTCTGCGAAAGCTGACGCTGCCTGCGAGGTCCTACAAGCCACGCTGAGCCAGTTACAGTCTCAGCACCCCCAGGCCCTCTTTCTTCTGTCGGGTGATTTCAACCATGCCTCTCCATCATCCACACTTCCCAGTTTCACACAGTATGTAACCTGCCACACAAGAGACAACAAAACACTGGACTTGTTCTTTGCCAACGTGAGGGAGGCATACAACTCATCAGCCCTACCGCCCCTGGGGAGATCGGATCACAACCTAGTACATCTCCGACCTGTGTACAAGCCACTTGTACGTAGAGAACCAGCTGTCACCCGCACAGTGAGGATATGGTCCGAGGAGAGTGATGAGGCTCTGAGGGATTGTTTTGACACAACCGCATGGGAAGTTCTGCAGGATTCTTATGGGGAAGATATAGAAGGACTCACACACTGCATAACGGACTACATTAATTTTTGTGTGGACAACACAGTACCCACAAAAGTGGTGAGGTGCTTCTCCAATAACAAACCATGGATTAACTCTGATATAAAAACACTACTTAAGGAGAAAAAGATGGCATTCAGGACAAGAGATAAGGAGGGGTTGAGGGAAGTACAAAAGGAGCTGAGGCATCAAATCAGGCAGGGAAAATCCAGTTATAAAGAAAAAATGGAAAAGCAAATGGAAAGAAAAGACATAAGGGGGGTCTGGGAGGGGCTTAAGTCAATTTCGGGTCATAAACAGTCTGTCTGCCAGATTGAGGCAGATGTTAACTGGCTTAATGAACTAAACCTATTCTTCAACAGATTTGATCACACACCAGCTCCTCCCACCCCAGCATGTCCTTCAGCTCCCCCCACCACAATGACTTCCCCCCATGCGGCCACTTCCCAACAGACCAGTAAATCCAGAAATCCATCTTTATCTGGCCACAGTCTGACCTTCACACGGGCCCAGGTGAGGAAGGAGATGAAAAAGATCAAGGCGAGGAAAGCCGGAGGGCCAGATGACATCAGTGCAAGGCTAATTAAGACTTGTGGGGACCAGCTGTGTGGTATAATTACATATATGTATAATATGAGCCTGAGGCAGGAAATAGTCCCTGAATTATGGAAATCTTCTTGTGTGGTACCAGTTCCAAAGAAACCCCACCCTATGGACCTCAACGACTACAGACCTGTAGCACTGACATCCCACCTGATGAAGATCTTGGAGAGATTGGTTCTCACACATCTCCGCCCTCTAGTGAGCCCCGCTATGGACCCACTCCAGTTTGCTTATCGGCCGGGCATTGGGGTAGATGATGCCATCATCCATCTTCTGCACAGGGCTCTGTCTCACCTGGAGAAACCAGGGAACACAGTGAGAATAATGTTCTTTGACTTCTCCAGTGCTTTTAACACCATACAGCCCAGGTTATTGAGGGACAAGCTGGGCCTTGCTGGAGTGGACCACCACCTCTCCAACTGGATCCTAGACTACCTCACAAATCGACCTCAATACGTGAGAGCCCGAGACTGTGTGTCAGGTACAGTGATCTGTAATACGGGGGCACCTCAGGGTACGGTTCTCGCCCCTTTCCTCTTCACACTGTACACTGCAGATTTTAGGTGCAACTCATCCAGCTGCTACCTACAGAAGTATTCTGACGACTCTGCAATAGTGGGTCTCATCACAGATGATGATGACAGGGAGTACAGAGAACTGAACCGGGATTTTGTGGACTGGTGCCACCGGAACCACCTGAAGATTAACGCGGGGAAGACCAAGGAGATGGTGGTGGACTTCCGTAAAGGCAGAAGCCCTCCTAAACCAGTGGACATCCTGGGGACGGGCATCGAGATTGTGAACACCTATAAGTACCTGGGTTTGCTCCTTAATAATAAGCTGGACTGGGCAGATCATATGGAGGCCCTGTACAGGAAGGGCCACAGCAGGCTCTACCTGCTTAGGAAGCTGAGAGCCTTTGGAATCCGGGGGGCACTTCTTAGAACTTTCTTCAACTCGGTAGTGGCATCAGCCATCTTCTTTGGAGTGGCCTGCTGGGGGAGCAGTATATCAACCAGGGACAGAAATAAACTTGACAAGCTGATTAGAAGGGCCAGCTCTGTCCTGGGGAGCCCACTGGACCCAGTGCAGGTGGTGGGTGACAGAAGGATACTGTCCGTGGTGAGCTCCATGCAGAAGAAGAAGTCCCATCCCATGCATGAGACTGTGATCGCGCTGAGCAGTACTGTCAGTGACCGACTGCTCCACCCTAGGTGTGAGAAGGAGCGCTATCGGAAGTCTTTCCTCCCCACCGCGGTTAGGCTGTACAACCAACACCGACCTAAGCGGAGATCATTACACACAGAGAACTGAAAATATCTCTCTGCCTGTTATATCCCCCCCCCCTCTGCTACGTCCTATCTGTCTGTCTGCTATTAATGTAATGCCTCTCACCTTGGAATATTCCTGTACATGTTGTATTTGTATTTGTATCTGCTTATCTTTGCTGCTGTAACACACTGAATTTCCCCATTGTGGGACTATTAAAGGACTATTATTATTATTACTCTGTAAGGCTAAGGCCCCACATAGCGAGCTGCAGCCAAAAAGCACTGTGGGAAAAACCTCAGCGGAAATACACTGCGTTTTTCCCCGCAGCACTTTTCATAGAAAGTCCACAGAGATTTTCATCAATCAATGTGAATAAAATTGCAAGCATTCCAATACGTTCTGTGATTCAGATGAATGTTTATTGATAAAGTGGAAAGTTGTTCACACCAATAGTGGTTACATCCCTGGGAGCAATAGTATTTGATAAAGGCCAGTTTAGGACAAAACATTTTTCTTTTAATTGCCACATTTACCTGCATCACCAAACATATTTGCAGTGCTTGTGGTTTTATTCATTATGCTTGTGGTGTTGTTTTTCTTACTTTTAGCCAGTGTACATTTACTAAGTATGTTTATACAGTATTTATTACAATTTTCTATCATATTTGGGATTAGAAGAGTCAGAAAAGAATATGTCCACTTGAAAAACCATTGTGTGTATTTTGGTGTCACCTGACTAGCCCTTTTTAGCTTGACTGCTAATGTTAAGTAAATTGTTGCAGCTCATTTTAGGCTAGAGCTACAAGGCTAAGGCTGGGTTCACACCAGCGCTTGATTTCCGTTTGGGAATTCCGACCCTGAATCCACTTTCTGCTATGGGCGGAAAGTGGGTGGAAACCCGGCGGACCCCATTTTAGTTTATAGGGTCAGTGGGCAACCTCTTTTCAGGCGGATTGGGTTTCCATTCTTCGGGTTCACTTGGGGACCCAAGCACTAGTGTGAACTTAGAGTAATTTGGCTGCTATTCCTGTCACTTGACCAAAGATTGCCAGGTGCACCTGCAATTCTTGTACTAATGTTAGCTAACCCTAGGGTGCCATATTCATGACTTCTAGTCACAAAAAAATGTGCAGTGTTGATCTTTTACATCTAGAAGTCATGCTTTTGGCAATCTAAGGATCACAATGCAATTCCATTCATTAACATTAGTAAAGGAGTTGCAGGGTGACTGGATGATCTTTGGTTGTACAATTGCGGTGACCAGATGGAAGGTAACGCTGCAGTTGGGATTGCGGGGTGCAAACAGCGCAGACTTGTCACGGTCTCTGGGCACGAGGGCGCAGGGCTGGTGCTGTCCCACGTTACCACCACTGGTACCGGTGATGAGGGGGCTGCACAAATGTTGGTGGTGATTGTTCCCCCGGGGCGCTTCCCCTATACTGTGCCGACTGGTGGTGTTTGGGGCGCCCTGATGTTGTCGGTGCAGAGTCAGACACAGAAACGGTTGTAAAGTTGAACTTTTACTTCCATGGGTGTGGAGGCACAAATGCTTAAACAGTTTCTTCAATACAAAACAACGGGGGTACGCCTGGTGACACAGCAAAGTCCTGGGGTGCAGGGTAGACTTGATGAAAGGTGTTCCTAGCCCTTATACTTCAGTGTTACAGCCCTAAGGTGCGTCTGGGCTCCTATTTGGCACATAGGAGGATGCCCACCATGATACTAGTACATAATATTCCCCACTCACGTTATGTGGTCCTGATAGCTCAGAGTTTCGGGGTGCAATAGTCAGGGTGGCAGGATATTCCACAGGTCTGGCCTTGGCCCCTGGATCCTGTGATACTTGCTATGGAGCACGTGTTCCAGAATGTTCTCTCCACAGTCTCATGCTGACAAGATAATGATGCTTGACTTCCTTCAGGGCGATGGCTAGGCAGACAGGGGACAGGATCTTCTGAATAGCTGGAGTATGTCAGCTCTCCAACCTTCCTGGGCCTGTCTAGGACTTGAGATTCCTGCACTAAACTCACTGCTTTCTTCACAGGACATCACACTTATCTCCTCACCTCCTCCTCCTAACACTCCACACTTCTAACTCCTCACACGCAGGACCTTCCTGCAGGGGTGTTACCATGGGGACCCAGTGATCAGCTGACTCCTCCCCTTTTCCCAGGCAATGTCCTCCCATTGGACATTTGGTTACTATTCAATCCTATGGGAGGTGTAATGCATGTGTGAGGCTCACTAGGTGGCGCTGTGTTGTGTGAGACTCAGGACCCCCTGCTATGTCACACAGGCTATGAAGCAACAGGAAATAATACAATGCACAGAGATCACCCTCAGCCCAGCCATAGCCAGCTCTGGGATGCCACACAATGTTGACAAAGCTGATGTATAGCCCTAGATTTAACTTGACTTCTTTCAAAAGCTTTCATTGACATTTGTTGTGAGTTGTCATGTTGCAGTGTGTTATCAGATTCAGGAAAGGGCTACATCTGTATATCTATACACCTCATGTTCCATTCATTCAGTGGTATTCATTGCTCATAATCTGTTTACTGGCTTACAAGAAGCACTTTTTATTTGCTTTAGATTGTTCTCTAATGAATAACTTTCTTCAATTTATGTTTGTAGGTTGCTCTCCCTTTAAATAGGTTGTCCCATTAACGACACTTATCCCCTATCCACAGGTTAGGGGATAAGTGTTGGATCACTGTGGGTACAACCACCAGGTCTCCCAGTGATCAGGAGCATTGGAGACTGAAAGTTCCCCATGCTTTCTTCTGAATGGA
Organism: Leptodactylus fallax; assembly: GCA_947044405.1. Classification (NCBI taxonomy): domain Eukaryota; kingdom Metazoa; phylum Chordata; class Amphibia; order Anura; family Leptodactylidae; genus Leptodactylus; species Leptodactylus fallax. Next base: position 682,104 of record CAMRHE010000388.1, on the reverse strand, counting down.
GCACCAGTGTACTTGCATGTTCATCACTTCATTGTTATAGAGTTGTGAGCGCTGCCAGAGATTGCAGTCCCTGAAACCTCATAGTAGTGAAAGGCGCACCAATATGGCAAGCACACTGGCACTCCATCACAAGGAGGGGGTATGGGGCACTTTCAGTCTTACACTCTACTGATCATTGGTGGACATGGTGGCTGGATCCCCGGCAATGCAACACTTATCCCCTATTTTTGAGGGGTATACTTTTTTAAATTATGTAATTTATGGAGTGTTCCTAGTGTTTGGGGTTCTTCAGGAACGTCATAAAATAGTATGCTGCCAAAAGTCCAAAATACCCTTCTTTTAATGCCTATACAGTAAATGTAGCACATATATTGTATATCAGTACTTTAAGCCAGAAAACCCTTTTAGGCTTTTAGACTCGTTTTTTCCTGCAGCGCTTTTCACAGAAAGGAAACCTCTGCAGACTTTTTGCTTCTACCTATAGGGAAACCGCCGGTGTTTTCATATGTATAATTGACATACTGTGATTTCCACTGCACATATTTTTTTCCATGTTCAAATCTCACGTGGGCCCCAGTCTTAAGACTGAGGCCACACATTGTGAAAATGCAGAATTTATCTCTGTTACAGAAACGCAGAAGAAAAAAAAACACTGTATTTTAATGTCCCAGTCAGTGAATGGGATTTTGTTTAATCTCATCTATATATTGTGGAAAAAATGCTGCAAAAATCAGAGTTTTCAAAAATGAGCACATTTTTAGCATGTTAATTTTACCTGTGGAGATGCTGCATTTCCCCTAGATAAATATAGGGAGGGAGACAACAGAGAAACAGTGAAAATGCTTTTCACTATGTGCGGCCTTATCCTAAAAAAATTTAATCTGATTAGAATTTATTTCATTTAATCACTTGTTAGTTTGATAACATTAGCTCACTTTTTCTGTGATTCTGCCTCTAAATTAATTTGGGATTAGATGGACTTCCATCTTCCAAATTATACATTTTTATATTTTTATGTCTGATTATGTTCTTTCTTCTTACTGCCCTTTTTCTTAATATTCTGATATTTCACCTTCTGTACGTACTCTTCAGGTTGACTTCTAGGACTGACTGAATAACTAACTATAGGTGAATCAGACAACAGTGATAATAATCAATGACAATCTTACACAAAGCACACAAAAAAGCCTAGAGAAAGTTTGCTGTTGCTAGAAAAAGTCTTTAGAATTCTACACATGCACAGTATGTCAATCATTTACCAAGTTTTAACACATAATACTTGATATTTTAATTTATTTTTTATGTGCTGTCCTAACAAAACACTTTGTTTTTCTTTTCAAAAATGAATATTAAACTTGCACAGTAGGGGGGACCGCTATATAAATCAATAGACTTTTATCAATAGATTTTCATTTGTTTTAACTCTGTATGCTCAGCAGGTATTTCAAAATTACAAGCACTCATGGGCTCAGTACTTGCTGTGAAGTTATGGTTGTGTTACCTCCCACTGGATGAAAATTATAGGGTAGAACATGGGAAGTCTGTCATCAGCCGAGAATTATTTGTATAACAAAACTGAAAGATGTGGGGAAAAAAGGTATTTTAAGTCAAAGTGTTTTTGTCAGAGTAGATAAATCACACAGTACCTACACTTTGGTGTGCATGACATTTTTGTGATTGGCAGGTCTTTGGCAACATTAAAAGCTATTCTGCTTCTCTAGTACCTAGTGCTGGAAAAACGAAAGTCAACACACTGAATGTCTGACAAAAATTACAACTTCTCTGAATTACAGTGTTATGCAATATTTTCTACATTCATACATTCAAATGGAGGTTATTTGATTTTCACTTGAAGGAAAGCTATTTTTTTTTAAAAGAATAACCTCTAAAGTAAATGCTGTAATATTCTACAACTAAAATGATGTACTTTCTAAACTGCATGCCAACATTTTACATATTACAGTTATTTATCTATGCAAGTATAGCTTTTCATAAAAGCAGACATGGGAGCGCATCAATAGAAACATGACAATAGCAAGGTCTTCCACTAGGAGTGGAATTACAACATTAAGACTGATAGAAATATGTTTTTAATTTTTTTTCATATGAAACCCTTTTCTGCTCTAAGGCATGGAAAGGTAGTTGTTCTTACACTGTGACAGGCTCACCCTGGCCCAAAGGTGAATAGATGAATCTCCCAGTGGGCCTCTGAGCTAGTTGGGTCCCCAGATCACCCTGGCATGGCACAGTACAATCATTGTTTTTCTTACAGATACTCATTGCACATCATCTAATTTATATATTAATATTCAATAAATTATCCAGCGTATATTTATATTGTGGAGACACATTGGCCTGCTGAGATGACATCTAGGTGCAGAGTCAGGCCAACCAGTTTTCTTCTTCCCTGGGCCCCATCTTCTCAATCACACTGTAAGGGACCCCATCACCCCATCTTGCAGCTGTCTGAGGCCTGCTGCTGAGTGACCACATACAGTGATGAGCGAAAGGGTAACAATGTTTTGAACTTTTGAATTTCATGCTCCATATCTCACCATCAACTACAGCTTCGAATGTGAGATTACCATAATTTTATAGACAATCATCTTGGCTATGTCAAACATAAATATGACTTGCAACTATTTAGCATATGATTAGCTATGCAGGTTCTTGCCATGTAACTGCATTGTTACTGTTTTACTCCTGGGTGTAAAAATATTTTTCTTCTTGTATACGACAAATTACAAAATGTTCTCACATTCCCTAATAGCTCAGTGTGTTATTACTTGGATTCCCAAGCAAAAGGTCACTGGTTCAAATTGAGGATCAGCCATGAAGAAGATTTCACAAGAAAAGAGAAATGGATCAAAAAATTGATAAATGGTTCAAAAAAATGAATGACCTGTCAAGGTCGTTGGAGGAAGCCTGATGATATAGGGCTGTTTCACAGCCAAAGGCATTGTATACTTGACCAGCATCAATGGTGGTCTCAATGCTGAGCAATATGTGAGTATCCTACGAGACGAGTTACTTTGTACATTTGAATACTATGGGTATGAAAAGGACAACATAGTGTTCCAGTAGGACAACAACTCAAAGCATATGTTGAGATTAGAGAATAAATGGTTCCATGACAATAAAGCAGAGGTGCTGGATTGGACCCCATACCTCAACCCTATTGAACACTTGTGGGTAGAGTTGAAGACAAATCTGTATTCATACCTAAGTGGGTCAAGAAGTATGCACCATCATTGGGAACATGTAGAAAAGACCTGGGATCAGATTTTGGTTGAGACATGCTTGAATCTGATTGAGAGCATCTGATCAGAAGGATTTAGGCAGTGTTGAAAACCAAAGGTGGATTTACAAAAAATTTGATTTTTAGGAGCAAAACAGTAACAATGCAGTTACATGACAAGAATCTTCATAACTAATCATATGCTAAATAGTTGAAAGTCAAATTTATATATGGGATAGCCAAGATGATTGTCTATAAAATGATGGTAGTCTCACATTCGAAGCTGTAGTGGATGGTGAGATATGGAGCATGAAAGTCAAAAGTTCAAAATATTGTCACCCTTTTATTTGTCAGTGTATCACTAGCCAGGCAGAAAGATACTGAGAAGATCCCAGACAGAAAAAGTCAGAGGCAAGGGCTAGACAGGAACCTAATACAGGCGAATAAATTTATGTTAGCACAATTTTAGGAATTTTCCAACAAGTGTCAGGTAATATTTGCATTTATCTGTGTAGTAGGCCTCCAGATTGAATTTTATTGGTGGACTCTAGGCACCCCAGTCTTATACTGCACTTTGACATAATACGTCCAAATCTTCCTGCAACATCAACAAAGATAATTTTCATTCAGTCTACTTAACCATCTTGATGTTATGGTCCATGGTGATACCCAAATGAGTTTATAGAATAGGCCCAACTGTTCACATCTCTGCAACAGAATTGTGTGTTAGTGATAAGTTGTCATGCCAGACAAAGGCCCATAAGTTTGCTATGTCTAGTAAAGTACTATAATTTACAAAGTTAAAGTAAAAGTAAATCCACAAGACTGCCTCTGGTAGAGTGTTTTTACCATTCAAAGCCATTTGAGCAGGATACCTGCTGTGTGTTACAACTGATCTACTCTCCAGATGGCGTCACCTCACCTCCTTAGCAACCTCCTTAGCTGGCATTTTCTTCATCACATAATAGTGGGGAATTAAGCAGTTAAAAATAGTTTAATGCACTAACAAGTGCAAATAGTGGTTAAAATGTGTATTAATGGAATTTAGTAAGTAAGGTTTGATCATAATTATAAATGTGATTTTTAGATTTTGTTTTTCTAAGGAGAACGATAAAATAATTTGTAATGTAATTTACTGCAGTTTAAACACAACATGATTAAAATAAATTAGATTTTGGATTCTACAACTATATTGGGTAATTATGAATTCTATTAAAAATTATGGAAAGATTGATGTAGTACTAAAATATATTTGTGAAAGTTTTACCTTTTGTCTTAGCATTATCTAAATAAAATTTGAATACATATTTTTACTAGGCTTTTATAATTAAATTATGTGAACGATAAATAAAGTAGTGCTAGAATATTATACAGTATACTTGAGTCTTTTTCTGCCTCAAGATCTGCTCCAAAAAGTCTGAAATGTGCCTCCCATTTATTTCAAAATGTGTTGCAACTGAAAAAGTGCCATTCCCCTTCTTCAGGCAGAAAATCCTATACAACCAATGTAGAGAAGAAAAAACCTTCAATAATATGAAGATTTGCCCCAACAACAGCACCAAAAATGCTTGAAAATGAAACTCTGCCTCCAAAATCAGCTTGGAATTAGTAATGATTATTTTGCTTGGCAAGAAAGCAATGTGAACTCACTATAAAAAAAACTTTACTGTACATAGTGGAACATCATAGGGGCATAAGAAGAGTCATCTCATTATCAGTCAAGGGCAGATGTTTTAATGACAGCTGTACTTTATTCCTAGAGACTTAGCTAATTCAAGAGCACAACGCTTAAAGGGTGTCTATCAATGCATATATCGGTTGTCAACTGATACTTTATAAAGGCTATTCATCTCCTAACTTTATTTTCTATATCCTCGCCACCATTTTCAAGTTATGCTCATTTTTCCATTTATGTAAATGATGCTCAGAGACCACAGCCTCGTCATCCCCCGCAACTCCGCCTATGTGTGGTATTCATCACGCCCCCTGCTTCTGTTTCCTGCCTCTTCGCTGCGTCAGCAGCTCGACGTGCTGTTCTTCGGATTCCAAATCCAGAAGAACTTCGGGTTTGGGCAAAGCCGACTGCGCATGCTCCGCCCTCCATCTTGATTCGATTACTATTTGAGCGTAGTGCACTCGTGTAGTAATCGAATCAAGATGGCAGGTAGAGGCTTTGCAGTCGGCTCTGCCTGAACCCGAAGTGGCAGAACCAACTGCGCACGCGCAGGCAGGAAACATGTGGAGGCAAGAAACAGAAGCAGGGGGCATGATGAATACCACACATAGGCGGCGTTGCGGGGGATGACGAGGCTGTGCTCAGAGCACATGTGCTCTCTGAACATCATTTACATAAATGGAAAAACGGGCATAACTTGAAAACGGTGGCAAGGACATAATAATGGTAGGAGATGTGGTGTCAGTGGAATATGCAATGATATATGCAATGATAGATTCCCTTTAAGCTTGATTTACATAGCTTTATTCATTTGGTCAATGATTTGTAACTACTGGAGTAGATGAAAAACACAAAACAGATGCAAGTTTTTCCATTATACCTTATAGCACTATGTAGGCTCCACTACTGGTTTTGTCACACAATCATTGATGTAAACCAGTGACAAAATCATTGACATATGAATAAGGCCTTACATGTTATTAATCAAAGTAACATTTTAGTTTTACATTCTCTTACAAAACTATAGCATGTAACAGAACACAAACAATTAATAACACAATTTATTTATTAACATTTTGTCATGTTAGTTTTTTATTTATTGGGGTACTGCAATTTTTATGTTGTTGAAATGATGAAAGGAGCATAAACAAATTGTTTGGATGAACATGTGATATTTTTTATTTGAAAACCTCAAAATTTCAAACTTTTATATCACCATTCCTGATTGTGTGCTCTGCTTTACCAATTCTCACATTCCCATGACTTGTTCCTTAACAAAAAATGTTTTAAAATACTGAGTGAGCAGTAATACTCCAGTCATGCTCACTAACCATTGCACTTAAAAAAATAAATATACTGGAGTTATTTCAAATTAGTGTTGCATCTAAAATCATCCCCTGGACATCCCCCTCCTCCCAGTGGTAAACACTCAGTAAGATGTCAATAGAGGTGTCTGATAGTATCAGGAATTTCAGTTTAGCTGCTGTTACTTTATTGGTTCTGTGCCAACCTGTGAAGCTTCTGTGGTTTTCAGGACTCTCCTATGCTGATCCAATTAGCAACTGAGGAGGAATATTTAAACCCTGTTCCTTCTCATCCAGATGTCTGCTATTTGGTTTTACTTTAGTGAGGCTTTCATATCCTGATCATTTGTGCTGGGTTGCTCTAATATTGACCTTTGGCATGTTACTGGGAATCTTCTTGTCTTATGATTTTGGCTTTGATGTTACCTTTAAGACTGACTTTTGGCTTGGAAACATTAACTCTTTTGATTCATACCTCTGGTTTTGATCTGCTTTGTGAGATTTTCATGGGTTTTGCTTAGACTTCAGTTTGTGCATTGTCTATTTCTTATACCAGTTTCTGTAGTGATAACTTGGCCCCAAATTCAGCTCAAGTCCATCTGGCTTTGCAGCTGTTGTTGGTGAAGATGTTTGTGCTGTGCTGTGTCAGATTTAACCAGCTTGTTCTACTGTTCTCTGTTGCCAGCAACTTTCTGCAATTACTGATATTCGCTCCAGTGATACTATCATAACAGGTAGATCTTTACTCCACACTCCCAATTCAGAACACACAAATACTCAACTGAGCTGAGCTTGCATATATATGGGGGTCAGGAGGAATCACTATGTGGCCAAGAGTTCTTTTGTGTATGTCCAGCTTAGGATAGTTAGTCTTTAATCCCTTAATGACCAGATCTGAAAACGTCTAAATAGCCAAACAATGCTTAGTGATTTTGCGAACAGTTTAATGCTACTAATTTTGTTTTTTTACTTGTTGGGCTTCCATTAAAAATGACTGAATTTTTGTAACATATAGGACAAATATTGATAACGTTATTGAAAAATATTATTTATTTGTTTAGTTTAATTAGGAATAAACTGTATAAAAAGGTTAACTTTTTTTAAATTATAGTTTTATATTCCTTAAATTTGAAAATTAATTCCAAATAAATTATTAAAATGGATTTTCTAATTTGTCTCAATTGTTTTAATATCTAATATGTGTAGTTATTATGAGATCCCTCGGTTCAATGGAGGCAGAGGCCCTGCAACCCCCTGTATTCACTAAATAACCCTCATTGGGGTGGATTTATCATTTTTTTTCCAATTTTCTTACTTAATTTAAGTAAATTAATTTGAATAGTGTGACTTTTTTTAGATACATTTATCAAAATATCTAATATCAAGTTAGATGTAGATTGTGCTTATGCAAAAATATTGTGACATTTCAAGTCAGTTTAAAAAACACACATTCGGTGCAAAAAAATGAGTAAGCAATTAATAAATTAGGTTCAAACAAAAAGATAGAGCAAAAATAAAAAAAAAATAGAAAAAGCCCCTTAGAACTCTTACATAAAAACAATGACAACTAGGTCCCATTGTTATGCAGGGTGACAAGGGGTAGGCCACTTCTGTATTTTCCTCAGGACCCTGGCTGAACCACACCTGCTCCTGTAAGATTGCAGGAGCAAAAGATTTAAACATGCACCATACATTTACAAAGGTAATGGATTAAAGCCCAGGACTGAGTGCTAAACTTTTATGCCATTTAGTCATTATGTGGTTAAATGTAGGTGGACAATTTGTCCTTGCATATAATTATGCAGATGATGTGTATTCAAATGTGACAGATTTGTTCGAGAAATTGCTGCAATTATAAATGCTTCCGAAACAGTTTTATTCTGATATACAGTATACTGTAAAATGGGTTTCTCAGTTAAAGAAATTTCTGCAACAAATTAATCTGTTCTAGATTCTAACAAAGAATATTGTACACTTTGCCTTAGAATAAGATTCATAGCTATCAAAACATCATGTGGAAATGGAGGAGGGAGAGTCTGAAGTATAAAACATTTTAGAAGAGGCTTAAAGAACTTATTCTGTATATCCTTGAGGAAAGAAGGTAAAAGGGAGACGCAATTGAAACGGTTGAATATGTTCAAGGTATTAATGAAATTCAGAAGGCAAATGTTTTACTTAAAAAACATATGAACAAGTGGGCACAATCTGAAATTAGATGGAGGGGGGTTCAGAAGCAATGTCACGAAATATTATTTCACTAAAAGAGTAACTGAGGCTTGGAACACACTTCCAGCAGATGTGGCTGGAAAATCTATATAATCCTGCCTGGGATAAGCACATGTCTATCATAAGATAAAATATAAATAATATAGGGTAGACTAGATGGATCAAGTGGTCTTTATCTGCCATCAATCTTTTATGTTTCTATGTGAATTATGAACTAAACAAGTTTTTCAATGTAATAAAAGGCATTTAGGCATACACAAAGGTAAAGTCTTACATTTAACAATTGCTGTCTTGTGAGGCAAGATTCCGGTCACCACCATCATTTTCAATTAGAAAGATAGAAAACAAGTAAACATACAGTTTATTAATCATTTTGAGAATAGTTATGTTACGGACTTTCCTATTAAAATAATATAATTTTATTTTAATGTTTGAGAATTCATGATACATTTTGTGTCCAGCATACAATATCATAAATTTATAGCTGACATCTAACCTGAATATGATACTTAAAACCAAGACCTAATCTAAGAGCAAGTGCCTTGTTTAATTTGCATAGAAATATGACCTTCACTAAACAAACCTGAAGAATAAGACATAGTATCTGACTAGATGTGTTTAGATTGCTACTCTAACTAAACAACTAATTCATTTATAAGAAAGGCTAAAGGTCTGACACATAAACAGAACATAATGAACCAATCAGTCTTGTACTGCATAGAGGGGAACCAATATGTCAGAAGTCATGAACCTCGTGAAATATACTATGCTTCATTATTTTATGTTTGTTGTTTCAGTTCCTGCACACATAGTTATGTTATCCATCATTACATCATTTTTTTTTCTACCCGAGACTACATATTTATTCTAAAAGTTTATGTAAAATTAAAGGTCATTTAAAGTGTTTTTCTGGTTTCTGAAAATAAAGTTTATTTTTTGTATAATGAAGTTATATTATTTTCTGTTACAGATTCGTAAGCATTAATTTTTCATGGATTTCTGAAAGACTGTCCTTTTATGTGATCATCACACAGGTCATTATAGTCCAGTCCATTATTTATATCAGGGGTCTGTCTTGTAATGAGACTTGCTCATGTGCAATCATTTTATTACCAGGACAGGTTTTCAAGCATTGAAATTACACAATTAAGGCTCTCATTGAATTACAGTAAGCAGACATCTTGAAACAAGAGAAATTCATACATAAACTATATTAAAAAGTGGCATATGATTTTTTATTATGCTGTAAATGTTCTTATTCACAAATATTCAATTGCACAAAAAATAATTGATAGCCATTGTTTGCAGCAACTCATATCCCAGATATTTAAATCCCTGAAATGCCATTTATTGTGATTGCGGCATTCACAAAGGGATCTGCCTTTTCCCTTGCCTGGATAGTTTCCATTACACAGATAGGAAGATATTGTATAGACTATTCTAATAAGGAAAGTTGGACCAAAACTAAAGTTCAAATGTAACTAAATGTTCCATGATGGAATTCCATATCACTCTCCTACCTTTCTTGCTGCTTCTATCAACAAAAGTCACACTGGGACAATTGCATGGACTGCTCCACATAGGCTCATCACAGGAGGTAAGAAACTCATATCACACTTGCTGTTGACAATTAGACAAGCTCCTGTTACATAGTTATAACTAACACCATCCCTGACTGTTATGATCACATAGCTTATTCATGAGAATAAAAAGGTGTTATAGCTGCCCATGTGATTCTATGATTTCTGGGATATATAAAATGGTACAGAAATAGCAGGTGAAATCTAAAATTCAAAATGGTTTTTGATCTGAAGCAGACAGGGGGATGGACTGCAGGGAACACAGTATGATATACATAAAAAAATCTGTAGGTTGATAGACAATCAGGTTTATTGATGGTTTTACTGATAAAAAGGTGGGCTATCCTTTGAAGACTATAGATATCAAACCTTTATTATTAACCAGGCTGTGAATTCATCGAGTTGCTATTAAAATGTCAGAATTGCTACCCCACATTTAAAATGCATTCAGTATACTGTAATAGGTAATTCAAGGGACAGACAAACAAAAAAATCAGAAGATTCTAAAAGGCTTGTAAAACATTTGGAACTCATCAGGTTATAACTAAGTAGGAAACATTGACCTATCAGCACCATTTAAACAAGCTATTAGTATCTGTCTTCTAAGTTTTTACAGCTAAACAACTTTTTCTTAAAGTTTACATTGTCAAGGTAAAACATTTAATGCATAATATAATTTGGGCAAATTGTTAACCAAAACATGTAAGGGTGACTTGTGAAAGATACAGATATTGCATTAATGCTTAAATCATACAGCATACAACTAATGTGGTAACAGTATTTAAATAAACACCCCAACATTTTATATTTCTGTTCTGTATAGTTCTCACCATGGTTGAGTATGTAGTAGTCAGTAGAGATGAGCTAATTGGTTTTGCACAAATTGAATTAGGTGCAAAATTAAAAAAAAACTTTGGTATTGATTTTGGACAAATCACTCAAAATGGCAGATGTCAGACAGAGAACAACAGTAAAAAACAGAATACAGATTGATAGTAAGGAATAGTGCGTTTCAGCTAAGAGAAGTGATAAATTAGATTTAATTACAATTATAAATCGGGGACCAATAGGTTTTAGGGTGAAACAGTAGTCAGTACTAGAGTCACTGTGTGAGTGAAAGCTAGGGGAGAGACATTAAAGGGATATTCCCATGAACATAACCATATCTATATTTGCAGATAATTAAAAGTTAAACATTTTTGCAAATATAAGTAGTTAAAAATTCTGCAGTGTTTTAAAGATTTTCTCTAACTATCTTAGTAGTGACATCTGTTGTCTTGATCGGTTGCCAATGGATACGGCCACAAATGCAGAAATTTTATATGGTCTGGGACTTGTCATGTACCCAGCTATGATTTTCTTATTGTAGCTAGTTTATCAGGCAGGGGCACTACATGTATCAGAAGATATCCCGGCCACAGTAAGGAAACCATTGCTGATTTTCTGACCTTACAAAGATCCTGCATTCATGGTCGTATCCACTGGCAACCGATCAAGACAACAAAACTGTGACCACAAGATATTTAGAGAAAATCTTTAAAACTCTGCAAAATGTTTAATTACTTATATTTGCAAAAATGTTTAACTTTTAATTATCTACAAATTTAAAAATGGTTATGTTCGTGGGAATACCCCTTTAATATCTGTGTGTTGGAGTACAACAATTACAAACTCACAATTCTTACATACCTTTAATATGTCTGCAAGTGAAGTGACAATTGATGCACAGGAGCAATCATTTTGTTGCATTCAGTATGCCACTGCTACCCATAATTGCTTTTACTTCACCATATTTTTTGTGGGAAGTCAGAATTTTTACTGCAGTTTACCCCCATTAATCATTTCCCAACATGTACCGTAATAGTACAGTGGATGTTGTATACTTAAATATGGTAGTGGCCATTCAGCTCCTGTATTTTACAGTGGAGATCCGAAAGCAATGCCCACAATCAGTCCCTACACTGATCTCGGGTTTTACCCTGCCTCCCTTCCCTGACACCTCTGTCAAAGCTGCCCAGGTGCCATTTCACCCAGCAGCACATGGGCGCTGCCATTTTCGGGTTGATCATCAGCCCCTGGAACAAGATCCTGGCATGACAATCCATTGCTCTGACATTCCCTGCCCTATTGATTGTTCCCATGCTTCTCTGTAATGCACTTCTATTGCAGATTGCTCTATGCAGCCTGTAATAACATGCCAGTATTTTACAATGCATTGCAATGCATTAGCATGGCAATGCATTGTATTAGTGATCATACCCCCTGAGGTTCATGACACCTATTTATCTTAACGTACATAAAAAAGTAAAAGACATCCCTGTGTCTGAAAACAGTCGATCTTCAAACTTATAAAAATATAAAGCAGGAAAAAAATCATCACCTTTTTTTTGCTGTTTTGCCTCTCAGAAAAATTTGAATAAAAAGTGAATAAAGCAATAGAAATTCCTCAAATTGGTATAAATAAAAAGTACTTCTTGCCCCGCAAAAAAAAAGAAGCTTTATGCAGCCCTGTACACGAAAATATAAAAAAGGTACGGGTGTCAAAATATGGCAACTCCAAGACTTTTTCTTTTTTGCAAAGTTTTTGCAAAGAGTTAAACCATAAAAAAATGCACATATTTGGAATTGCCAGAATCATACTGACTCATACAGTAGAATACAGGTGACATGTGATTTTGGCTGCCCAATAAACTTTGTCAAAACAAAGCCCATAAGATATTTGTAGAAATGCAGTTTGCATCAATCCCAACCCATTCTGAATTTTTTCCAGCTTCACAGTACACTATACAGAATATTAAATTATACCATATTATGAAGTACAATTTGTTCCACACAAATTATGCCCTTATGTGGTGCGAGGAACAGAAAAATAAAAAACTTATGGTTTTTGGAAGTCAAAAGATGAAAATAGGAGAATACCTGGGGCAGGAAAAGGTTAATTCCTCTGCATCTGAAAACCTGATCGTGTCAACTCACCCTGTGGCTGCAGAATAAGAACTAAATAGTCTCTTAGTCTAGGTGACCATTTGAATGTCAAATTAAATTTTTATTTAAATAAACGCTGTCAGATCCCTGCAGCTACCTTACACTTGCATAACATACCTACCAGACATGCTAGCTTGGTTCTGGGTCCTCCGGAACTATTGGTCTGGTCCTCTTCCCTGCGAGTCCGGCAGCCATCTTGGATTCTGTGCTTTCTGTGCGCTGCTGGAGAGTGAGGCACCTTCTCCCTGGCATATTAGTGTGGCACAGTAAACTTACTCCCAGATCCCCCTTGTGCCTGTGACTGGCAGCCTGCCATATTCCAAAATTGGTCTTCATCCTGGTTGTGGTTGTGGTAGCTTCTCCTGGGCAACTCTGGGACTCTTCTGCTCATTCTGCTGACCTCCCGATTGATTTTCCTGGGGTGGGTACTTCTCACATGACTGAACTGCAGGCCATGTACTGTGCTACCTGTTGATCAATTTTAAAGCTACACAGCTGGCTGTTACTCTGACAACACCTGAATAACCAAAAAACCGTCATTGGTCTCAGACTCCTCTTAGTTGGGTCCCTCAACTTCCGCTGTTACACCTGCTGACCCCTCAGCCACCCTATGGCAGGTATCTTCTCAATTGATAGAAGCTATTAAATCTATTACTTCATCTTTAATATGCAAAACTGAAGAGGTCAAAATTGATGTTGGCCTATTACGCCGGGACTTACAAAAACTGCTGGGTAGAGTGAAAGAGGCAGAGGACCGCATCTCACAACTTGAAGACACCACGGTCCCCATTTGGAAAATGAAAAAAGGAGCTGATCTGTGTACGCAACAGTCGCACAATTTGGAAAACAGATCACAATGTATGTATTCTGGGTCTCCCGGAGAGGGTCGGGGGGACCAACCCCTGTACTTTCATGGAAAATTGCTTAAGGATTAAGCTCTCTCTCTTCCTGATGCCCACTTCTCTCCCATCTTTGCAGTGGAAAGAGCCCACAGGGTCCTGGATAACACTCTTCCCCCCGGGTGTCACTCCATGTCCATTACTAGCTTGCCTTATCAGCTGCAGGGGTGGCAAGACTAGTCTGGGAGATTAAATTCAGCAATGCTTTAGTGGTATCTTCCTTGACTTCTCTGCGGCTCTTTAAAAAAAAACATGCTGTGTTTTGTAGGCAAACAGTTTTTTTGTAACAGGTTAACTCACAGATGGACAAACAATGACTATAGTCTAACCAGAATATAATAAAATAATAAATGTTGAACAAATGAAAAGGGATAATACGTGGCTGTGGTTACAAATTATGCATTAGTTCACTGGATGGGGGAGCCCATTGTATATCTGGCACTGATATACCCCAATCGTTCAATGACTTCCAGTGGTGCTGGAAATCTTTCTCATGATTTCATTCTCATAAATTAACAATAGCCCATAAAGCTTTTTATAGTACCTTTGGGGGAGGGGAGGGTTCCTGGATATGTATGAGTGGTCAACTTATAACATGACCATTTAGGAATGTTTAGTTACTGATCAGTAACAGAATAGTATAGTATAGAGAAATATAGGGTGATCAGTAACAGAAATGACAACAAGTAGTACATACGGACTGGCCAATAAGACATTAACCCTGTCATATCACATCAATAAGACACTATGATTACTGAGGTGATTACTGAGATTGGGGCAGCCCTTAATCAGGAGCTCTTCCCTATCAGTGGCAGGAAGAAGCAATGTAATTAAAATGGTGGTCCTACCTAAGTGCTTATACATATTAAAACACTCAGTAGGGCTGTTTTCCTGCTAATTCCCTTTATCTGGGGCAGCTCCCGATCTAAGTTGTGATTGGCAACCCTACAGCGCCTGAAGCAGTTGGGGGGGTTGCTCTCTGACTTCAGCAGGACATCTCCGCTACCTCAGATCCTGGTTGATGCATGACCCGCTACCAGGACCAGACGCACACTATGCAATGCACATAATATCCCAAGAACTCAGTTTTTCCAGTTCCTTCATATCAGACATGCATTGTCCACCCAATTTCCCCAACCTAACACAAGGATCTCCAACTACCTCATTATAGGAGTACTCTTGTCCCATAGACCTCAGGGGTTATTATCTAGGCTTTATGCCCATTTAATTCAAGCCAAAGTGTCTCACTCTGACATGCCTGTGATGACACCCTGGAGAACTCTTATCCCAGGTCTCACAGATGAGACTTTCCAGGATCTCTTAAAATCATCCTTTTACATTTCTCCCTGTGCTAATAACAAATTAATCAAAGTCTATATGGTACATCAATACTATTTGACACCCTCCTGTTTACATGAGATGTGCCAAACATCCCTCAAGCCCTTGTGCTCACTCAGATTTCTGGCAAATGGAATCATTCATTCATTCATTCATGGTATTCAATAATTTTGAAAATAGGGCATGGATGTCCTATCTGGGACCCTGGCTATGCCTATTCTACTATCCCTTGAAATTTGCCTCTTCAGTATACTAGATGAAGAAATGTGGTCAAACTACACTAGAATCTTTCTCTGTGAATCATTGTTTCTTGCCAGGAAGACCATAACATTATAATGTATGGTTCCTCGCCATCCCTCCTTGTCTATGTGGTGAAAAATAGTTAATTCTATTCTCCCCTATAACTACATTGTGTACAAAAGTAGGGGCTGTCCCCAAAAATTCCCCAAGGGTTGGAACCCATGGTGCAACTCAATCCTGACCCAATATACTGCCCCCTCCTTTCAAGCAGCTTCTGGTGTATCGCTGGTTCAGGTCCCCTAGTGGGAGATGACTAAAAACCACTGTAAGGCACAGTGTTCTACACCACTATACAGGCTCCCTACAGCCAGGAAATAGCTGTTTTTAATGTGATTCGCCGCAAATTAATTTGGATCGAACCGTATCGGAATATTCGGCAAAGCTGCTGAATCGAATTTTTGAAAATTTCGCTCATCTCTAACCATGACCTCTGCTGATGTCTACTGATGTATTAACTCATATATATTATTGCCTGGAATGCATATGTTGTATGTTATATGTTTCAAAATGGAAGCTCTGTTTGTACCTGCTGACCTGCTCTCTTTCTATAGGATTTTGTTATTTGGACTTATTACCAGGGTTCACCTGAAATTATGTATTTGTATCTGTGGTGCGTGTTACTGTTTGTTTGTTTTTTAGCTGTACTTTTTTTTTACTGTTCTTAAGAGAGTATACAATATCCTTTTGTATGCTGCTGTACTTATGTCCTGATTGTATCCTTTGTTGTATACTCTTCAATAAAACGAGTTTAAAAAAAAATAAGCACTGTCATTTAAACAGATTTAGCATAAATGAATAGTACATGCAGTTATAAGAAGCTTTGTAATATATTTTATATTACATGAAATTATTTTTTCTGCTCTTATCAGGCTGTATCCCTGTACCCAACCCTCTGCTAAAATAACTTCAAGTCACATGACTCAGATTAAACATGTCTATCGAAATCTATGGTGAGCAGAGGAAGGAGGGGTGCATAGGAACTGCAGGAAAAAAAGAGAGGCTTGTACCTGCAAAACCCTCCTGCTTTCAAGCAGTTTTCACAGCATCTAAGTGCTTTTATACACTTGATAAAGGGGATTGTTTTACCCCGAAATGTGTCGTGTGCTACTTGTTCATTTTGGAATAAAAATTTGAATCAGACTGTGGATCTGTGCGGCTTTCTCCATTGGTCCTTCACATTAAAAAGAGAAAATAGACAGACAGTCTAATTCTAAATAAGAATTTTCTATCACAACTGTTTCTGAGTGAGAGACAGTTATAGAGCAGATCCCTTCTCTGCTTACTGAGTGCAATATATGGCAACTAGAGATAAGTCAAAGCCAGCAATGGATTGAGCAGAAGGGAGAAGTACAAGAGCTTCCTAGCTATTTCCAATTCCCTTTGCAGCCACTGCTCGGTTTGGCTCTAAAAACCGCAGCAAAATCTGCAACAAAAAAAGCAGCGTTTCCACGACGTGGGGCCTGAACCTAAAACAGTGTATAACACTGTCAGAACTTATAGGAACCTATCTATTAAATTTCTATGGCAAACACAGCCAAAGTTAAGTCAGAGTGAAAGGGACATTATTATACTATGGGGTCTCTTCAGACCCAGAGTATAATAGGTGGAGGCCCAGAAGGAGTGCAAAAAAAAACTTTCAGACTCACTTTCCTTTACCTCTTTTTGATCTCCTTGTGGCATCCTTGGTGATGTCATGCACCCAGGGACCACTGGTGACCTAATCACAGGCCTTAGCAGTAACCCTGGGTGCATGACGTCACCGAGGAGGCCAAGTGAGAGCGAGGTGGCCCAAAAGAGGTAAGGGAAGGAGAGAATTAATGCTTTTAGTTTTTTTTACCTCCTCTAGGCCTCCATCTATTATACTCTGGGGTCTGAAGAGATGCAGCGGTCATTTTAGTTCTCCCCAAACAATTTGGAATATTTGGCTTGACACGAGTCAGTTCATCCATCTCTAGTGACAACTAGTCTCCACCCATGAGCTTAGGGAGAACTTCAAGCATCAGATTTAGCAAGCAAAAGGGGGAAACAGCCAAAATACTGCAGAATATAACTCATATAATGGACAGTAATAATGTTACTCTTCATGTACTGTACACACACATACAGCTTATCTTGAGAAGTCAAACGAAGCAAGTACACTTTAAAGCCTCCTGGTGGGTTCCTACTAGTGGTGTTTTTTTTCTGCATCAAACTAGAATTTATAAGAGAATGTGTATCCACTGTATACCCCCACTGCCACATCATCAATCAGTAAGAATGTGTAAGGCTGTAAGCTATAGAGCAAATAAACGATGAGGTAGCAGTCTCTTTGCCCAAGTGACAATTTTTCAAATAAATTTAATTTAAATCCTCCTGCTCGGGGCATATTTTCTACATCAAACTAGCATTTTTGAGGCTGTATACCTCCTTTCAGTCTCTTTGTCCAAGTGATGATTACAAATACATTTAAACTTTATTTAGATTTAGTTTGCTAACAATTACATGATGGAATAGTATTTTCCTCTACAGTAGAAATTTGATGTACATCAGGAAACACATATCCATCAAGTGTGGAAGACATTACAATTGTGAAAATGAATTTGACAGTGGAGATAATGCCATTGCCTTTGTCTGCCTCCTACATAGTCAGACAGATCTACTGACTTTTCAATTACATGCCATACTGTACTGCTGCTGATGCTACTCCTTCCACTTATACTGCTCCCAAAAAGGGGATATTTTCTGGGCAGCTTTTGAAAAAATACATTATTTCTTCAATTGACTCTACAATCAGGAACATACAGTGAAGGAAACAAGTATTTGATCCCTTGCGGATTTTGTAAGTTTGCCCACTGACAAAGACATGAACAGTCTATAATTTTAAGGGTAGGTTCATTTTAACAGTGACAGATAGAATATCAAAAATAAAATCTAGAAAATCACATTGTATAAATTTTATAAATTTATTTGCCTTTTGCATAGAGAAATAAGTATTTGATCCCCTACCAAACATTAAGAGTTCTGGCTCCTACAGACCAGTTAGACGCTCCTAATCAACTCATTACCTGCATTAAAGACAGCTCTCTTAAATTGTCGCCTGTATAAAAGACTCCTGTCCACAGACTTAATGAATCAGTCAGACTTTATCCTCTACAACATGGGTAAGACCAAAGAGCTTTCTAAGGATGTCAGGGACAAGATCATAGACCTGCACAAGGTTGGAATGGGCTACAAAACCATATGTAAGAAGCTGGGTGAGAAGGAGACAACTGTTGATGCAATAGTAAGAAAATGGAAGAAATACAAAATGACTGTCAATCGACATTGATCTGGGACTCCATGCAAAATCTCGCCTCATGGGGTATCCTTGATCATGAGGAAGGTGAGAGATCAGCCTAAAACTACACGAGGGTAACTTGTTAATGATCTCAAGGCACCTGGGACCACAGTCACCAAGAAAACCATTGGTAACACATTATACCATAATGGATTAAAATCCTGCAGTGTCCGCAAGGTCCCCCTGCTCAAGAAGGCCCATGTGCAGGCCCATCTGAAGTTTGCCAATGAACACCTGGAAGATTCTGCGAGTGAATGGGAGAAGGTGCTGTGGTCAAATGAGACAAAAATTGAGCTCTTTGGCATTAACTCAACTCGCCGTGTTTGGAGGAGGAGAAATGCTGCCTATGACTCAAAGAACACCGTCAAGTATGGAGGTGGAAACATTATGTTTTGGGGGTGTTTCTCTGCTAAGGGCACAGGACTACTTTACCACATCAATGGGAGAATGGATGGAGTCATGTACTATAAAATCCTGAGTGACAACCTCCTTCCCTCCGCCAGGACATTAAATATGGCTTTATATTTATTTCTCTCTGCAAAATGCCAATTTATAAAATTTATGCAATGTGATTTTCTGGATTTTATTAACCTACCCTTAAAATTATAGACTGTTCATGTCTTTGTCAGTGGGGAAACTTACAAAATCAGCAAGGGATCAAATACTTATTTCCTTCACTGTAGTTGCTGTATCATGTAGTCATGGTGGTGAAAGTGGTAGATTTATATATTTTTTTTTAATTAAAATGACACTAAACCTATTGTTATTTGGTAAAAATATTTAGTTTTTTTGGACTGTGTTTAGATTTTAAAAAGTATAAAGAATCAGACAGTGCGGAGTATTTTTTAATAGGTTGTTTGTTACCACTAGCTACCATCCATTTACTTATAGCCATACAGTATATGTTGCTGTCTGGTTAAATGTTTTAGAGCTTGAAAATAGTTGCATACAGTCCTAGGAGTCAGAGCATTTGGTACACTTCTGTTTTCGAACAAAGTTATTCCAAGCTAAACAAATGTAGCAATCAAAATTGATTAAATGGACCTGAAATGAATCTCTTGAGTTTTGCTCATCTCTTCTCAAAGCACATGCTGTACACAGAGATCAGGGGCAACATGAGACACTCAGAACTAAATAACCAGGGGAATGCAATGGTGTGCACTGATTATTTTTTTATTTAGGGCATTTGCATAGTTCATGGCAGCTGCATATATAAGAAACCTACAGTATTCAGCTCACTGCTAGCAGTTAGTTCAGTTGTTCCACCTTAGCAAGCAAAGAAATCATTCAGAAATGAGTTAGTGCCCCAATAAAACTTCAAGATTTATTCTAACCACACAAAACATAATCCAAATACAGAATATAGCCTGCAAAGCTTATGTGTTTTGGAAGAAGTCTTTCCTCAATGTTCAAATAATTAAGGAATGAATTTGAAAGAAGCTAACCTTATGTGTTTACCTTTGACATTTCAGAATTATAACTCCTTGTAGTTGTAGAAACCATATATTTAGTCCATGCCTGCTCCATAAGCCAAAATGGAAAATCACTATTAAGAAGGTTGCATATGAGGCTGTATTCACATGACAGCAAAAAATGATCATGTGACAGCCGTATTAATAACAATGAGAATGAATGGGTTTCTTCACATGTCCTTTTTTTTTTTACAAAAAAATTTTCGCATTTGTCAAAAAACTGACATACTTTATCTTTGTTCGCTTTGCTGGACACACAGACCCCATAGAAATTTAAAACAGATTGACGTCCAAATTACATCTGTTACAAAATGGATCAGTGGCTTGGGCAAAAAAGAAAGAGCAATAAAATTCATCTGTTTTTTTAATGACCCACTAAAAATGGATGCAAAACAATTTTTCCATCAAAAATGGAAAAATGGCTGGGATGCAAAACGGCTGTCAAAAACTGGTGTTAGAACTGTCAAAAACATGAGTTTCATGTGAATAAAGCCTAAAAGTGGTGATGCATGGTGTGCTTGGATGTGGTTATAGTCACATCAGGTCCCCAACTGCTAGTGCTTTCACCTCTCAGTGAATGAAAGCAGGGACTAATTTAGGTTGCATTTAATTAGTACCTGCACAGTTTTGCTGTTACCGTGTGGCCAGTAATTCACTCCAGCCGAAATTAGTCAGTGCTCTCACAGCCTGTAGATTTGATGTGGCTATATCCGTATATGGTACCTTGTGTGTCACTACCCTAATACTACTTTTCCATGTGTAATGGTGACTGTAGTTTAACCCCTTCCCACCACAGCCATTTCAGTGTTTTCACTTTTTCCATCCCTCCTTCCAAGAGCTATAACTTTTTTTTTATATTTCTTTCCATATAAGGCTTGTTTTTCTTGCAAGACAAATTGTACTTCCTACTAGCACCATTTAATTTTTAATATTCGGTGCACAGTATTGGGAAGCTGAAAAAAAAATCACAATGGGATAGAATTGGAAAAAAAACAGTTGAGCCATTTTCTTATGAGTTTTGTTTTTATAGCATTCATTGTAAAAATGATATATTAACTGTATTCTGTGGGTCGCTATTATAATAGCAATACCAAATTTATATAGTTTAGTTACTTGTTTTTGAAAATGTTTTTTCATCACCATATTTTGAAATCCAAAACTTTTTATATTTCTATATACGGAGCTATGCAAGGCTATGGCATCTGAAAGGTTAATTGCCCATCATCAGAGCTGTCTCTGATCTGTCTCAGGCACTGCTGGCAGGTCCCTGCTGTGTAAAACCTGAGTGACCGGCCGTCTTTAAAGAACCAAAATCTGTCATACATGTATGGTGGATGCTTCAGAAGAAAAAGAGAGGGGTGCACAATCACTGTAAGAACTGACCAAACACCTAATTCGGTATTCAGAAAAGATATGTGACGGTACTTCTAAGAATTATCTGCAGATGATTTATTCTAAGTAGTTACATCATAGGAGACAATGTATAATTTAGTTATCCATTAATGCTGCAATGTTTCGGCATGAGATTTCTCTCAACACTGACCAATGGTTCACCCATTTTGCAACCTCTGTAATTGAGTTGTCACATCTCTCTGAACTTCTATGCCTATGCCAGATGAAGGGACTAGTTCAAGAAACGTTGCAGCATTAATGGATAACTGAATTGTACATTGTCTTCTTTGGTGTGACTTCTTATAATAAATCATCTGCAGATAATTTTTGGAGTGCCATCACATATCTTTTTCCGAACATGTATGGTGAATGTCAGGAAGGGATGAAAGTATCACTCCCCATTATTATTATTATTGTTATTATTAATAATATTATTTTGCCCCACTTTCTATATTGGTGTATCAGTGTTGTGTTGTGGGCAAAAACTTACAACTTAATTTCTACTAGTCCCATGACAGCCCCAACATGTGTATAGAGTATAAATAATCTGTGAATTTTCAGTTCTTGTATAAAACCATGTCTGAAGAAGAGAGCTAGACTCTTGAAAGCTTACTTATCAAAACTTATCAAATATACTCAGTTAGCCTCTAAAAGGTATCGCCTGATTTCTTCACTCTTCCACTACTTTCAATGGCTAACACGGTACAACATTATACTAGCCCCAACATGATCATCATTCTGACCTGCTGATTCAAACTGGAGCAGATTTACTAATATTGTCTAATCTTTAGACAGTGCAAACTTAGACTAGACAGTCTTAGGCAGAGGCCCCACGGATACAGAAAAGCTGCTTTTTTTTTATTTCACTGCATTTTTTTTTTAAATATGGCCAAGACAGACTTTGACAGGAATGGTAAATATATAGGAAGCACTTATGCTTCTCCCTTCTGCTAAATTCACACCAGGCTTTGGCTCAAAAAAGCACAACAAAATTTGCAACAAAAAAGTAGCTTTCTGCAATATGGAGCCTTAAACTGTGCCAGATTTATCAAAGTTTCTAATGCTATTTGCTAAATTTGGCAAATGTTTAGATTGTCTAGTCTAACTTTGCACCACTTATTTTGGTGTATTTTTTTGCGTACAGTGTTGCAGGTTAGTCCATTCTGATTAATTGGCTGTATATCATTACTGACCATGCAATTTTGCTGCTACTGCATGGCCAGTGATGATATAAAGCTGAAATTAATTGCCGTTTCACTTACAGAGAAGTGGAAGCACAGGACCTGGGGACTGGATTTAGCTATAGCCACAACCATAATATTGTGGCACCACCCTAAATGGGTTACCTGTAAGAAGGTTCCTAAAGTTCGTGATTAAAATAAGGAATCTCAATACATCTATACATCCACAAAATCATATTAAATTCATAGTTATTCACTGCTGTTACACTGTAACCCATGTAAGGGGTGAGCACTTTTTATAGGTGCTGCATTTGTCGATCTAGATAATTATTTTTTTTTGGCTTAGTTTCTATGATAAAGCAAACAACATTGTCTTATGACTGTATATGTTTGCTTTTATCCATAATTTAAAATAATATGTACCATTTCCAAAATAGCTATCCTCCGTAGGAGGTAAGAAAGTGTGATACTGTAGGAATTCATCTGTGCAATTGTTTTTAACAGCTTATTGTGCTTTATACAGTTGGAAAATACAGAAATAACTGATCTGTCACTGAATCTATTATTTCCATTCATAACAGAAGGAAATGTAGCAAATAAGAAAAAAATGTGAGCCGTCTTCTGCAGAATTTCTCATTGAAAAGGTTTCCATGTGTGTTCAACAGCTGGTACTTTCTTGACCTTTCCTTTGTTAATTGGGCCCACCTGGTGCTTGAGAAGATAGGGGGTGGCACCTTAACTATTGGAGTGGATTGATATGAAAACCATGAACACAATTGTTTTAGAATAAATATCTGCAAAATGTACAGATGTGGCTTAGTATTCAGCTCTTAATGTTGAGAAGAGGATATGGAAACTTTTCTCCACACAGCATTTAACAGGCTGCAATTACTGCGAAATTCATTTTGCTAAGGGCTTCGTATGAAATTAAAATAAATTCTCTTTAGTGTGGCTGGGACAGACAGACATGATAAATTACCTGCAATGTATTTGAGAATGGAAGGCTTGATCAGAAGATACAGAAGAATATCTTTATAAGTGTGTGTGAGTAATTTACTTCATTGATTTTATGCCACATTGTGATCCAAGGCTTAATGCATCTAATTATTTTTAAAGCTAAATTAATCTAATAATTGTGAAAAAATAGTCATTTCCCTTTGCAAAACAATTTAGCAATGGAGTTTGGGTTTGCTAGACAGTAATTAATTGCATAGTCCTTATTATATTTTTGGAATAAACTTTTCTTGAGGGAGCGAATCCTTCACATCCAAATCAACTAATGACTAAATAAAAGCTTCTGTATGTATCAATGCAAAAATAAAAAATAGATAAACAGGATCTTAGTATTAAAAAGGGAGATAAACAAGAAAAAAAAAAAATGCTAGACTCTATGGTTTACGTGTATCAATTTATTTGCTCCTTTTTTTTCCCCTTTTCTCCAAAATAGTGTCTAATTTGCTGTGGGACACATTCATTAACTGTTTGTGCCATTTAGAGCTATTTGAACCATACAGATCAGTTTATAAAAAATGGAAATAAAATAGGATTTTTTTTTTGCTGTCTGGCCAAGATTTAGGCTGGTTTCACAATAACCTGTAATCAATGTGGGACAGTATGTAGCAAAATGACAGGACATAGATAACTATAATGCTAGGGATCCATCTTCTGACATAGTGTACAGGCCGATAAATCTGGCTCACATACGAACCGAGTCTCACGTCCAGGTGAAACCAGCCTTAAGCCCTATTCAAATGACAGTGAAAACCAGCCATGTGATGGCTGTTTTTGTAATGTCTGTTTTGAGAATATGAGAATATATTGATTTTAATGTGTCTATTCACATGTCCTTTTGTTTGACAGACCATTTATAACAGCAATCAAAAAATTGACATGCTCAATCTTTGTCCATTTTGACAGCCAAATGGACCCAATAGAAATCAACAGATCTGTTTTAATCAGATGTAAAATGGATTGATGTCCATTAAAAATGAATCAGTGGGTTGGATCAAAAATGCCAGACCAATTAAATTCATCAGTTTAAAAAAAAAAATACCTTATAACAAATGCCAGTTGACTCTCAGCTAACAGAACATATGCAAAATGATTGCAAAACTTCAATCAAAAACAGACATGTATGTCCATTTTTCACAGCCATTGGATCCATCAAAAATGTCACTGTTGAGCGCAAAAGGCCTTAGTCATATGAATTGCAACATTTAAAATTGCAAGAAAATAGTAGGTGGGTGGCATAAAATTAGAGAAACATCTCTAGCCATACATCTATGTATAGTATTTAAAGATTTATCAACTGTGTGCAGCATTTTGATACAACAGTGCAGTCAGCTAAACCAAGTTCAAGTATAATATACATGATAATTTCCCCACTATGAATTTCTTTTAAACTTACCTCCAGTTATAAACAACTTTTCATAAATGAATGGCACATGTATGTTAAAGTAAGTTATGTTTCCTTCAACACTTAAACTGTTCTTCTGCTTTTTATCTTCACACTCACAGCTTGTCTACATTAGATTTGTCTCCGTATTTAGCCTCATATACAGAGCTACATACAGAAGGGTGGGGTGGAGTAGGATGCTACTTCTGGCTGGATAATTGATTTATTGCCTTATTCTTTGCAGTCTTAGCCTCTTATCTACAACCTAGCAGTGTTAAAATAGTGCAGAGTGTACAGTCATGGCCAAAAGTTTTGAGAATGACACAAATATTATATTTTCACATGATCTGCTGCCCTCTGGTTTTTATGTGTGTTTGTCAGATGTTTTTATCACATACAGAAATATAATTGCATTCATATTATGAGTAACAGAAGCTTATATTGACAGTTAGAATGAGTTAATGCAGCAAGTCAATATTTGCAGTGTTGACCCTTCTTCTTCAGGACCTCTGCAATTCTCCCTGGCATGCTCTCAATCAACTTCTGGACCAAATCCTGACTGATAGCAGTCCATTCTTGCAGAATCAATGCTTTAATTTTGTCTGAATTTGTTGGTTTTTGTTTGTCCACCCATCTCTTGATGATTGACCACAAGTTCTCAATGGGATTAAGATCTGGGGAGTTTCCAGGCCATGGACCCAAAATCTCTATGTTTTGTTCCCTGAGCCATTTAGTTATCACCTTTGCTTTATGGCAAGGTGCTCCATCATGCTGGAAAAGGCATTGTTGAGCGCCAAACTGCTCTTGGACGGTTGGGAGAAGTTGCTCTTGGAGGACATTCTGGTACCATTCTTTATTCATGGCTGTGTTTTTAGGCAAGACTGTGAGAGAGCCGATTCCCTTGGCTGAGAAGCAACCCCACACATGAATGGTTTCAGGATGCTTTACAGTTGGCATTAGACAAGACTGGTGGTAGCGCTCACCTCTTCTTCTCCGAATAAGCTGTTTTCCAGATGTTCCAAACAATCGAAAAGGGGATTCATCAGAGAAAATGACTTTACCCCAGTCCTCAGCAGTCCACTCCCTGTACCTTTTGCAGAATATCAGTCTGTCCCTGATGTTTTTTCTGGAGAGAAGTGGCTTCTTTGCTGCCCTCCTTGAGACCAGGCCTTGCTCCAAGAGTCTCCGCCTTACAGTGCGTGCAGATGCACTCACACCTGCCTGCTGCCATTCCTCAGCAAGCTCTGCACTGCTGGTAGCCCTATCCCGCAGCTGAAACACTTTTAAGAGACGGTCCTGCCACTTGCTGGTCTTTCTTGGGCGCCCTGGAGCCTTTTTGGCACCAATGGAACCTCTCTCCTTGAAGTTCTTGATGATGCGATAGATTGTTGACTGAGGTGCAATCTTTCTAGCTGCAATACTCTTCCCAGTTAGGCCATTTTTGTGCAGTGCAATGATGACTGCACGTGTTTCTTTAGAGATAACCATGGTTAACAGAAGAGAAACAATGATGGCAAGCACCAGCCTCCTTTTAAAGTGTCCAGTGGTGTCATTCTTACTTAATCATGGCAGATTGATCTCCAGCCCTGTCCTCATCAACACCCACACCTGTGTTAATGGAGCAATCACTGAAACGATGTTAGGTGGTCCTTTTAAGGCAGGGCTGCAATGATGTTGAAATGTGTTTTGGGGGATAAAGTTCATTTTCTAGGCAAATATTGACTTTGCAAGTAATTGCTGTTAAGCTGATCACTCTTTATAACATTCTGAAGTATATGGAAATTGCCATTAGAAAAACTGAAGCAGTAGACTTTGTAAAAATTAATATTTGTATCATTCTCAAAACTTTTGGCCATGACTGTAGGTAGGCAGCAATTATTTTATATTTTATAGAAGCCTCCTCTACCTGAAAAGTGGAGAAGAAAACATATTTATTGAAGAAAATATATTTTAAAATTTCTTATGTTCATCTGTGCTATTTAGTTATGAAAAGTTGTTTATAACTAGAAGTATACTTTAAGTTCACAAAACTTAAAGTGTAAATACTGTTCACATTTTCTGTGTAGGGAGTTATTTGGTGAACATTTTTGTGATATACTTTAATTAACATATTTTATTTTGTTTTAGTATAAAACAGTCTCTAAAGTTCTCCCTAGCAATGCTCTAGCTAAGCCAGTATGTACAGATGCAGCAGTTGTCAAAGGGAAGGGGGTCCACTTTATATAGCTGTATCCCCCATTTAAACCAGCTAGTGGTTCTGGTATTATATGAAAGATGTGATTCTCCACTTTCAGATGATATTACAATTGCAGGTTTAGCTATAAAATAACCAGTCTATCACTACATAAAAACACAGTCCAGGAATATGAACTTTGTATGCAGCAATTCATAATGCATATAAAAAATCACATTCCCAACAGTATTTATTTAGTATTCATTTGGTACCAGAACTAGTGTCCTAAGTGGTTCTCCTTTGACATTTGTACATACTGGCAATAAGATAAGATAATTTTTAATAGTCCCACCATGGGGAAATTCAGCGTGTTACAGCAGCATAGATAATGCAATACAAATACTATACAAAAGCTCCAAGGTAGAGACATTACAGTGACAGTAGGTACAGATAAAAAGGTACAGGTAAAAAAGTAGTAAAAGGGATATCACAATTTAAAGATCTTTCAGTAATCTGTATGGAGTGATCTCCGCTTAGGTCGGGGTTGGTTGTACAGCCTAACCGCAGTGGGGAGAAAAGACTTTCCGATAGCGCTTCTTCTCACACTTAGGGTGAAGCAGTCAGTCACTGACAGTGCTGCCCAGTGCTATCACAGTCTCATGCAACGGATGGGAGTTATTCTCACCACAGACAGTATTCTTCTGTCACCAACCACCTGCACTGATTCCAGGGGGCTCCCCATGATTCATTTCTGTCATACTGGGACTAAAGACTAGTATGTCTGTTTACTATATACTTGAAATTTATGGGTTCACTCAAAAATTCACAAATCATTATTATACTCTGACTTCACATATATCAACCTCCCTGCAAAGTTACTTCAAAAAGTGCACACAAGGGTACCTAGAAGAATCAATGCTGTTTTGAAGGCAAAGGACGGCCAAACCAAATATTAATGTTATCTAGTTTTCTCCATTATTCATTAACTTCATTTTATTAATTGATAAAAATAAATGTAACACTTCTATTTTACAAACATTCTTACTTTGTGGCATTTTTCAACACCTGCCTAAAACTTCTGCACATAATTGTACTGTATATGTATAATATAATACATATAGTATATCTAAAGATGACTTGTGATATATACAATAGTATGATCACTCACAATATTGTAGAAAAATATAAACATTAGTTTAATGTAACAGTAGTATGGCTTGATAATTGCAGATGGATGAGCCCAAAGTTGCAGTTGCAGGTCTCAAATTTGGGAATCTTCCAGTGATTGACACTAAGACCTCTGTTGGCTTAAATGCCTCTTAGCTGAAGAGGCTGCTTGTACAAAAGGATTAACCTATTGACAATGACTTTTCAAATCTAAATTCTTTGAATAACAAGTGTGGAGTGTATTTACCTTCTTAATGCACCCACAATTCACAGACAGTTAAGCAGGCTTTCCATGAAAGGTCAAGATGCATTAAGCACTGAATTTCAATAAGTATCAGTACCAAACTGTAAATAGAAGACGAGCACTGATACTGGCCAGAATACAAATAACCTTAGTGTGGAAAGTGATTCAATAGATTACATATATTCATATAAATAAGTTAAAAGCATACGGTGGTATGATAAGACGGTGTGTATGCCATTATCAAATAACATAATGCATTTTCAAAACATTCTTAAAAGAAAATTCCAGTTTCAGTCAATAAATGTTATTCTCTGTATAATGGTTTTTAAGATTTGCTTCATTTTTTAATTGCTGGATAAAAATGTATATTTATCATTGTCTTAGCTTGTTAAAATTCAACATTCAACATTGTATCAATAAAAAGCCATTCACTTGTGTGATCGCCACATGATCATGATGGATTTGTATCCACTGAAAGTAAACAAATGAAGGTTCGTATTGAATGACATCCAGCAGAGAACTTGAAAACCATGAGGAATTAATGCAAAATGTTTACTGGAAAATTGAATAACTTTTACCGAACAAAGAGTTACATGTTTCTTCTTCAGCTATAAGACCCCTTAACGTAAACCCCTTAGGATAGGTCATCAATTTGAGATCAATGGGTGAAACTGCAATTTCCAACATAGCCATTACTATATGTATAGTATACTAAAATGTACAGATCACTGCAAATAATGAAAAGGCAGCAACGCCCACATAATCTCTGCAACCCTTTCAAACAGATGATTAAGATCACAAGAGTTGGACTCCATCCAACCTACTATTGTTGGTCTATCCTATTGGCCACCTATATTAAACCCCGGAAAACCCCTTGAAACATTTAAGAAAAAAAAGACTATATTTTGCACATATACGTAAAGTATGTTTATTTTACATGTGAAAACTAGCAACCATGGCACAAGGAATATCCTTCTTTTCCATATATTACTTATATCCTTTTGTTTTTATTTTAGCATTGGGCGAAAACAAATAAGTGGCATTAACCCTAATATGAAAATGATTGTCCTTTTGCAAGTATGAAAGATCCTGTAAAATTCTTGAAGACATCCAGAGTCTGTTACTTATTCTTCCTGTTTAGTTTGAATATGTTTAGGAAAAAGTTTTAGGTAAGGAATATGTGGCTTAGCTTGCTTGGTCTCTATTGTCTCTATAGCTCTCATTGTTCCCGAGCCATCAATGTTATTTTTGGTGCCTGATATGCTATTTAGGCTCTGTACTGTTAGGAGGGTTGTGTCAGGCAGAAGTAGAGAAGGGGTGTGATTTTGAGCTCTGACACTGGCTACCTTTAACTGGAGCTCTGAATCACACACCCCTGCCTGACACAGCCCTTCTGACATTACAGAGCTTAACCCCTTAAGGACCCAGCCCAAAAGTGCGTTAAGGACCAGGCCTCGTTTTTCAAAACTGACATGTGTCACTTTATATGGCAATAACTTTGAGACGTCTTAACTTACATAAGTGATTTTGAGATTGTTTTTTCGTGACACATTGTACTTCATGTTAGTGGTAAACACTAATGAATATTATTGTATTTATTTATAAAAAAAATAGGAAATTTGATGGAAATTTGGAAAAAAATCGCAATTTTCAAAATGTGAAATGCTCTGCTTTTCAGATAGATAGTCATACCACCCAAATACATTAATACATATTATCTACCATATGTCTGCTTTATATCGGCATCATCTTTTAATCGTCCTGTAATTTATTTTGGATGTTAGAAGGCTTACAAGTGTAACAGCGATTTTGCAGATTTACAAGAAAATTTCCCAAACTAATTTTTTAGGGACCACTTCAGTTCTGAAGAGGATTATAATGGCCTATATATTAGAAACCCCCATAAATCACCCCATTTTCACAACTGCACCCCTCAAATAATTCAAAATAACATTTGGGAAGTTTGTTAACCCCTTAAGCATTTCACTGGAATTAAAACAATATGGAGGTGAAATTTAGACATTTAATTTTTTCCCACTAATTCCTTAATTTAGCCCTAAAATTAACACATTCACAAAGGGTTAAAAGAGAAAATGCATCTCACAGTTTGTTATGCAATTTCTCCCGAGCACGGAAATACCCCACAAGTGGGTGTAAACTGATGTTTGGGTGAATGGCAGCGCACGGAAGGGAAGGAGTGACACTGGGCGTCTGAAAAGCAGATTTTGCTGGAATAGTTTTCAGGTGCCATGTCTCATTTGCAAAGCCCCTAGAGTACCAATACAAAGGAAAACCCCAAAAAGTGACCCCATTTTGGAAACTACACCCCTCACAGAATTCATATAGGGGTATAGTGAGCATTTTGACCTTACAGTCATTTCACAGATTTTGCTAACACTGGGATGTATAAATGAAACATTACTAAAATGTCACTTTATCCCCAAAGTTTTCATTTTCACAATGGGTTAAAGGAGAAAAAGCACCCCACAGTTTGCAAAATAATTGCTCCTAAACACAGAAATACCCCATATGTGGTCGTAATCTGCTGTATGGGTACATGGTAGGGCTCAGAATGGAAAGAGCGCTATTTAGCTTTTGGAGAGCAGATTTTGCTGGAATAGTTTTCAGGTACCATGTCGCATTTGCAGAGCCCCCAAAGTACCAATACAGTGGAAACCCCCTACAAGTGACCCCGTTTTGGAAACTACACCCCTCACAGAACATATCAAGGGGTATAGTGAGCATTTTGACCCTACAGCTGTTTCACAGATTTTATTAACATTGGGACATTAAAATGAAAAATTAATTTTTTTCCAATAAACTGTCAATTTAGCCCTAAATTTTTCATTTTCACAAGAGGACAAAGGAGAAAAAGCACCCCAAAGTTCGTTACACAATTTCTCCTGAACACAGAAATGCCCCATATGTGGTTGTAATCTGCTGCATGGGTAAATGGCAGGGCTCAAAATGGAAAGAGCGCTATTTAGCTTTTGGAGGGCAGATGTGGCTGGAATAGTTTTCAGGTGCCATGTCGCATTTGCAGAACCCCTAAAGTACCAATATAATGGAAACCTGTCAAAAGTGATCTCATTTTAGAAACTACACCCCTCAAGGAATGTATCAAGGGGTATTATCATTTAGAGCCTAAAAATGCTTCCCAAAAATTAATGTACAAATTGAAAATTAAAGTTTTTAAAGAAATATCCAATTTCGGTGCCTAATACGTTGCGGCCACTTTGTGGCATCAGAGACATGAACTCCTAAAACTATTAAGTGGGCTATCCCAGGGACAAAAAAATGAAATATGTGGGTATAAACTGCTGCTTGGGCACACAGCAGGGCTCAGAAGGGAAGGAGCACTGTGGGTTTTTTTAGCTTTTGGAGTACAGATTTAGAGGGACTTTCTGGTCGCCATGATATTTTTGCAGAGCCCTGGAGGTGCCAGTAAATTGGAATTCCCCAAGAAGTGACCCCCATTTTGTAGGGGCAATTTTAGGGTCTCTGCAAATGTGACATGGCGTCCAAAGAAACAACAATCTAAATATGCGCTCCAAAAGCACATAGCGCTCCTTCACATTTGCGCCCTGCTGTGTGCCCAAATGACAGTTTATGCCCACATGTATGACACTGGTGTACCCAGGATAACGTACTTAACAATGCCATATGTGGGTATAAACTGCTGTTTGGGCAAAAGCCGGGCACAGAAGGGAAGGAGCGCTATTTTGGTTTTTAGAGCAGTTTGCTTTTTGGACAACATGCCACTTTTGCAGAGACCATGAATTGTCAGTAAAGTGGAATGTGCAGACTTGTGACCCCATTTTGGAAACTATACCCTTCAAGGGATTTATCAAGTGGGGTAGCGAGCATTATTAACCCTTAAGTGTTGCATTCTTTTAATTTCCAAAAATGAATGCGCAGCTGATAATGAAAAGTTAAAAATGAAATTTTTCTATAGATACGCCATTTCAGTGCCAATATGTTGTGCCCAGTTTATGTCTTCACAGACACACACTCCAAAAACTGTTAAGCGGGGATCCCGGGCACAACAGCTTTTGGAGCGTTCATCCCTGATACAAGCCGGGCACAACATATTACACACTGAAATGGCGTATTCCTGGAATAATTGTCGTTTTCACCTTTCATCATCAGCTGCGAATTCATTTACGGATAATAAATTATAGCAACACTTGGGGATTAAAAATACTCACTGTACCCCTGGATAAATTCCTTCAGGGGTGCAGTTTCCAAAATGGGGTGACATGTCAGGGGATTCCACTGTACTGGCATTTCAGCTCTGCAAAAGTGCAATGGCGTCCAAAAACCAAACCGTCCAAGTCTGTGCTCCAAAAACCAAATAGCGCTCCTTCCACTCTGTGCCCGGCTGTGCCCAAACAGCAGTTTATACCCACATATGACATTAAGTACGTTATTCTGGATACGACAAGTGTAATACATCTGGGTATAAACTGTGGTTTGGGCACACAGTAGGGCGCAGAAGGGAAGGAGCGCTATGTGGCTTTTGGAGAGCAGATTCAGATGTTTGGGATCTGGACGCCATGTCATGTTTGCAGAGCCTCTAAAGTACCAGTAAAGTGGAATCCCCTAGGGAATGACCCCATTTTGAAAAGTGCACCCCTCAAAGAATTTATCAAGGGGTGTAGTGAGCATTAGTATCCCAGACGTGAATACACAGCGGACGGGGAAAAGTGAATGAATATGTAAGCTGTGCGAAGTACATTGGGTACACTAAATTCCCTACTATTTCCCCAGTAGTTCCTATTATTGGGGGGTCACTCTGGGGGTCATTTCTGGTTTATTATCCCTCGTAAGCTCTAAATCTGGGGTGTACCCTAATATACACTCGCACAGCTTATACATTCCCTTCCTTCCACAGCCAGTTATGTTCTAATGATTTGGCGATTTTTGGGTTTTTTGTCTTCACATTTTGCGAGCTATATTTTCTTTATTTCTCTGGTGATGTAGCCATATGAGGGCTTGTTGTTTGCGGGGTGAGATGTATTTTTTAATGACATCATTTTTAGGTGCTTACAACTTATTAAATAAATTTTATTAACTCTTTCTTGGTGGATTAAAAAACAACCCCATCAATTCTGGCACTGCATTTTATCTTTTAAATTTTTCACCATGCAGCGTAGAGCGTAAATAACATTTTACCTTTATTCTGCGGGTCAGTACGATTACGGCGATACCTCATTTATACTGTTTTTTTATGCAATACCAATTTTGCAGAACAAAAACCCATTTGGGGACATAAATCAATTTTTTTTGCATCGCCATCTTCTAAGATGCGTAGCATTTTTATTTTTCAGTTTAGAGAGTTGGTTTAGGGCTTATTTTTTGCGGGACAATCTGTACTTTTTATTGGTACTGTTTTGGGGTACATATGACTTTTTGATCACTTTTTATGGCATATTTTGTAAGGTGAGATGGCGAAAAATCGTTACTTTTGGCGGGTTTTTTCCGTTTTTTTTCCCCTGACTTTCACCGTGTACATTAAATATGGTTTCAGTTTTATTGTACAGGTTGTTACGGACGCAACGATACCAAATATGTATTGTTTTTATTAATTTTTAGGTTTATTTTTTATATAATTCATTTTATATAGGAAAAGGGAATTTTTGGGGCTTTATTCTTTTATTAATTTTTTTCACATACTTTATTATTTTTTTTTTTCACTTTTTTTTACTTTTTCTTGTGTCCCATTAGGACACCTGAGCCAGAGATGCTTTGATCTCTGGCTCAGTACTATAGACTGCAAGACACGAGCATACACGTGTCTTGCAGCCTATACAGGAAGTCAGCGCTATGGAAACACAGCACTGACTTCCTGAGGTCTCGGCAGGATGAACCAGGTACTGGGGGCTCCAGGCAGCCTGGGGTTACTGGGAAGACCCCGGGCTGCAGATTAGAGATATCAGCACCCCCCGATCTCGCTGCGGGGGGGTGCCGGGGGGCGGCAAGACGGCGGAACCCCTTGGATGCCGCTGTCATGCTTGACCGCGGCATCCAATGGGTTAAAACATCCGATCGGAACTCAGTTCCGACCGGGGGTTATGGAGCAGGGTGTTAGCTGTCAGATACAGCTAACACCCGATTCCGATACCGCCCGCTCAGATAGTGAGCGGGCGGCCGGCCTCGGGCGTAGTATTACGCCATGGTGCGCGAAGTACCTAGCGCCCAGGACGTATTAGTACGTCCAAGGTCGTTAAGGTGTTAAAGGGGTTTTCCCATCTCCCTCTCTCACCAGATTGCCTGTTGTCTCTTTTTCTTACTTCCTGTAGACTTTATGTATTCTTCAACAGGCTGGTGGGTGGGCTTTCACTGTTTAATGGACAGAAATCTATTAATATTGCAGAACAAATAATATACACAGTAAGTGTATATTACATTACACAGGTTTGGAGAGAACCATGAACCCCTCTGGCCCAGTGGTTCCATCATCTGCCAGGGATTAGAAAGTGTTAGAGCTGCTGGGTCCTTGAGGACCTAGATCAGCTCAGCAGTTATGGACAGGAGGCTATATTCCTCCTGTAACTGGGGATAAATGTATCAGCCCAGTTACAGGGAAAATGAGCCCCCCACCAAAAATAATACTGTTAAAATGCCCCCAAAGGTCTATTATGACTTTATGGGGAAACAATGTAAAAAAACAAATGAATAAATTAATTAAAAAGAAAGTTAAAAAAATAAAGTAAAATTATTTAAAAACATTATGATAATGCCATGCCCACATCCAAGGTTCTAACCCCACCCCCGACGACACAATATAAATTACCATAAAGGAGACCGAAAACTATTTTAATAAGTTTTTTAGTAGCAACATGTGAAAAACAGACACATTTTCCCTCCTTTTTTGTTTATATTTTTCCCAGATATAAATATATATATATATATATATATATATATATATATAAAATAAAAATGACATAAAAATAAAGCGCAATGTGTCCCTGAAAAAAAAGGCAAACAAATTATTTGAATAACCCAAATGAAAAAATGTTATAGCCCTCAAAACCGCATATACAAAAAAACCTGATAATGTGTCTGTCCCGGAACCAGGAAAATTACTTAATGAAGTGGTTAAAGTGACCTCCCAAGACTCAGTTTCCCTGATTTATTAGAGCCTGTACACCCATTTTCCAGTGAGAACCTTTTAATAATAAATCAGATAAAAAGTGCATAGGCCGCACCCAAGTAGAAAAAAATTCAACCCTAAGCCAAAATAAATAAATAATTGACCTGTTGGTAGCACAATATTAAATAATCCAAACACAGCAACCTGGAATGATAAAGATAAATAATAATAACCAGGACTTACCATGAGTCAGATGAATTTTTGAAATTTGCATTTTTGTAACTGAGGCGCTTTTAGATTGCACCTGTTGTTTTAGCACTTTATATATTGGTTAGGGTGAATATAGGGATTGTCTATATTAGGGTCAGGTTCCGGTCGGGGCTGCATGCTATTTAGGGCGGTTGCCCAGACCTCCGCTATACTTGTAGGGCATTGTTTTAGGGTAAGATTTTTATCTGCTTTTGAGTCCTTTAGCCTCTTGTGATCAACAAATACCTGCCCTGGCAGCCTTTCACCCATCCACCATTCTTTGTGTCGCTCATGTTGGTTTCATCTGAATCACGGTAAGTCCTGGTTATTATTATTTAACTTTATCATTCCAGGCTGCCATGTTTGGATTATTTAATATTGTGCTACCAACAGGTCATTTATTTTGGCTGAGGGTTGAATTTTTTCTACTTGGGTGCGGCCTATGCACTTTTTGTCTGATTTATTATTAAAAGGTATGTATTAATTCTGTCAAGTTTATTGTGATCATTTTGGATTTTGTATTGTATTGGATAATCTTTATTCTATCTTTTGCATCTTTTTTTTTTGGATTTCAATATTTATTAACGACTCAAATGCTGGCAGAAAATCAAAAGTTGTTAAAAAGTTTAGTTATGCTTTAATTATACAGACATAAACACATGAATATACATTACATTTACTTTTATCAAAGATCTGAAACAAAGAATTGATATTATACAGCTTGTCAGCATGTGTATTAATCCATTACTTCAGAATGACTGATCTGCTGAAAATATCATATCATGGTCCTTCACATCACCTTGTGTTATTATCTGCTGCTCCTGAACTTTATATCACCTCCGACACATTCAGAATGAAAATGGCTTGATAGAAGTTAGTGTGCAGCAATTCAGACGTAAAATAGTCATGCATTTGTAAAGCTGATAATGTACTACACTTTAAAGTATATTTTTTATTTGATCGATTGAAATGACTCATTTGGTCTCTTCCTTGGGCGCTAGTGTCTTACAAGAGAAAGATTTTTCTTCTGCTTGGGTTCACCTTTTTTGCTACAAGTAAGAACTTACGGTATGAGCATTGACAGCTAGTACAGGACACAAGAAGAGTGTGTGGGGTACTTCCACACCTAATCTTTACATGTAAGTCAGACAAGATAACAAAAGTCATCAAGTTGTGAAGGGTAAGCAAAGCAACCATCCAAAGAAGGAAAGACAATCTGCACTCACCCAAATGGTCCAAGAATTCGATCTTTATTTGAATCTACAACACAACGCGTTTTGGTGTGAGGGTAGCCCTTTATCAAGTGTATCAAATGGAGTGTAATAAAAACCATGTCTATCTACACAGCCAAATATACACAATTGTGATCTTAACACCTCTTCTCAGGTGAACAAATAAATGCAATAAAACAAAGCAAGAGTGCTCAAACAATTAAATTGCTTATAGATGCTAACTAGGGAGAAAACTTATATGAATAATGCAACATAATACAGTTTCACCATTGGTAAACGCCAGAAAGCTGATCAGCGTTTCAGACCAAAGACTTCACATGCACAAGTTTCTGGATCTCGCAGGCGCAGTGGATTAGCAGAACTTTACCAGTCTGGCTATCTATGTCCTAGAATGCCCTTGTGGGTCTTAGTACATAGAGTGAACAATTATGTGCCTAAGAGAACACATAAATAAGAATCACTGTACTGTTATCAAGGGGTGTTAAAAACACAGTGTTTCCAGTCATGCTTCAGTCTATTACGAGTGCAACTTCAATGGCTTTTTGGTAACGCCAATAGACCAAGTTCTGGCTTCTTTGAACAACTATTGCAAAACACTTAGGAAATGTAATGGATTTCCAAGCTAAACACTCTCCTCCCTATTGGCCTTAATGAGACTTTAGAAAATGTGTCTGGGTTAGCTCTACCCACTTAGGCGAAGACACATCCATCCATCAATATAGGCACCTTATAAGTCTGATCGAGTTTCAGATTATCACAGCTCTTCATCAGATGACTCCCTTATTTAATAGGAGGTATGTTATTAAGTATCCAGAGTGCCTAGGATTTCATGATTATGTTGAACATAAATGTAAATGGAGGGATATGCACTCTTAGTGATTCTATGGTATGTAACCTCATTTTAGCCTATTATTGTCTTGGTTTAATTCTTTATCTTCGGTTTATTTACAGGAGCCATGATTATTGAATATTATTTCTGTTTTTATTGTGTGTTTTTACAAATGTATCCACTTTATATTTTCATTTAATATCCATTGATAGGAGGGCATGGCCTGGAGCTGTCGTGTTTCATACCTGCTCCGGCGTTCTCAGCTTCTTCCAGCTTGTTTGGGAGTTCCCACCTGGGTCCCTTCCCCCCTCATACTCACCTCCACATACCCTGCTGTGCTCGAGGGTCCATCCCGGCAGGGTCCAAGGATCCGCCGGAGCCTATAAACCACATCTGCTGTCTATGCAGCCTCTTCATGTGCCTCAGCCGCCATTTCCTCTGCAATGAGGCAGCCTGGCTTTATTGACCTGTCAGCTGTCCTGGTGTGGAGGCACGCAGCATCTGTGTCAGACCGCAAACAGCTCTGGTACTCCTGCCTATTCTGGACCAGACTTTGCAGGACCCAGTGCCGTCCCGAACTGTTACCCAGCTATACTTTCAAGAAGTGCAAAGTGATGGATTCTCTGGTCTAATTATTTGTTGAATTCACTAGCTCCAACTTCTTTTTTTCTGGATATGTGTGCTCTTTCTTCTTATGGGGAGTTGTGTTCCTGTTTTCCTGCTAGAGGCCGTCTTGGACTTATTGTTTCCATACTGACTGCTGCATCCCACAGTGGATCTCCTGGCACTCCTGCCCATTGCCTGCTGGATTGAGTTTTCTGCACTCTACTATAGCTATGGAGTGCCATCATCTGTTATGGTGCCCATCACTACCCTCTGGTTTGTGCCCACCATTCATATAATGTCTGGTTAACAAATCAGCTATCCATCACGGCTCCCCAACTAGCACCAATGGCTTCTTATACCGCCCTACCACCTGCTTCTCTAATAAGAGGTCTACATGTTCTCAAAATCCAAAAGCCTGAAAGCTCAGAGAAGACTCAGCTATTTGGCACACTCTACCTAAACTGTTTAGATCACCTTGCCCTTCTGGCTCAGCTAGAGGAGGCTCCCCTCACTGTAGCACTACCTCACTACCACCTCTGACCAGGAACCTTTGGTGGATGCCAGGACTACTGACCCCACTGGTCTCTTTGCAAAAATCAAGCGGTTGATTTCTACTGAACTCTCTAAGGCGGTGGCTGATTTCACCAAACAAATCCAGGATCTTAGATCCAGGGTCTTGGAGGTGGAGGATAGACTAGATGAAATTGCTGATGCCCTGGAGGAGGATAAAACCTGCTTTGGTGATTATGCTCAAAAATTTGAGGCCATTGATCTTAAATTGGAAGACCTGGAAAATAGCTCTAAGAGAGTGAACATCCATATCAGAGGAGTGCCGGAAACGATAACTACCCAGCAGACAGTTACGACATTGTTTTCAGCTCTGCTCCCACAGGCCAACCCAACACTGCTCCGCATGGTCCACATTCATTGTGCACTAGTGCACCCTAAAAACTTGAATGTGCCCAGGGACTTTATTCTTAAGCTGCACTACCCAGAACTTTGCGATCAAATTCTGTCAGCAGTCCGGGTATGGCCCCATCCTTTCAGCTTTTCACAGATTTGGCTCTGGCCACCCTGGATAGGCATAGAACCATATGCCCAGTCACTCTAGTCCAGCAGAAGGCTCAGATTCGCTGCCACTGGGGTTTTCCCTTTCATGTTGCATGCGCTCTCAATAATAAAGACCATATCATCCGATCCCTGAAGAAAGGCCTTCATGTGCTCCAACATGAAGGACTCCAAATGGATGAACCATATCACAATGACCCTCTGCCTCGGAAACCCTCTGAGTGCCTGGCTGCTGAAACACAAACCTACCTTCCTACCCGACCCTCAAGTTTTTCAGAGACCCTGTGCCACCCTGATGAGTATATGGACTCCTGTTCTATTTTATTTGCAGGTTTTCTAATATAAACACTATTATCTGGCCTTATTATTATACTTATTATCTCAGGTTTTTGGCCTTAGCCTTTTATTGCTGCCTTTTATTGCTACCTTGTTACCTCTTAAGGCCTTAGCTCCAGTGTTACGGTCTCTATGCCCCCTATGCAGGTGATCTTGTTAATATTATTGTCTTCTTCCAGGGCGGTTCCTCAATACATAAGTGATACCCTTTCATAGCCTATTGCATTTAGCTTTTTCGCCATGTCCCCCCATGCCCTAGGCATTACAAGGTTTACTGCACCCCATTCATCCCAAGTGAGCATGCCCTAGTTTTGAGCTTGTTGCTACTATTAATGTTTTTTTTTCCCGCCACAGCGCTACCTATTCTTTTTCTATGATTATGGTCGTTTCTATAACCTGCCTAACCCTACTCATGATTACCTGACCTACGCAGTCCTTTCCAGATGTCAAATGTTCAGCCCCACCTTTTGTTCTCACTGTGTGTATATTAAATGCTCCACCCTCTGGGATCAAATTGTACTATATGACAGCCTGGGAACAGGACTTAAAGACCACCCTAACCCTAGCTCAATGAACCAATTGTTATATGTTTATTGGCAAAGGCAGTTGGCAGGTCATCTTTATGGAGCCCTCTTTAAAAATTCTTCATAGACGCTATTTGGTTCCTTCTAGACTACATGGTTTTTATCCTACAGTTTTACCATTTTATTTCCAAGGCGGTAATGCTTTAGACAATACTTTCCATATTTGGTGGACTTGCCCTCTGGCCCATCCCTTTTGGATATCCATTCATAGGATGGTTCAACGATTATTCGCACAGTCGATTCCATTGACTGGTCCATTTTTCTACTCATTCTTAAGTCTACTACTATCAGATATGACCAATATAAATTACTCCAGTATATATTATTGGCAGTACGACTCCATATCGCTTTCAACTGGGAGCAGCAAAGATGCCATTAGTAGAGTCGACACAATCATGTTTCATGAAAAAATTTACACTACCATTTCTGATACACATCCATATTTTGACAGGGTTTGCTCACCCTGGGTTAATTGGTCCAACATCCTGGGTCTGCCTTCAGCTGTAAATTATCACCAGGATTAAGCTTTATGCTCATTCATCTGAGCCTAATCATTGAGTAAAATCCATAGAGGAAAGCCAAAGATTTGCCGTAGGAGGCCAGAATGCTGGAAAGTGCAGAGTTCAATTCAAATTCCTCATCACTTTATGCCATGTGAATATATCCTTAATGCTTTATGATATACTTGTACATCATGGAATGCCTTTAGATATGCTGTAGATGTATGTCATAATAATTCATGCTGTAAATGTATGTCATAATGATTGTAATGGAGGACAAGCTGGGTCTTCAAGATCTATAATGGCCAGATCAGAAAAAATTAAGATCTCAGCCAATTAACCCTTAGCTAGCATAGTCAATAGCAACTCCAGTATCTAAGAAGCTTGACAGAGGGAGAGGTCACTACACTACATAAGATTAGAAACAGAGAGATGTTTTTTTTGTGGAGAATAAAGCAGAGAGCAGACTGACCTCAGCCAGCAGGGACAGTGCAAAAAAAAAGACCAAAAAATTAATTTACTTCAGAAAAAATAGCTATAGAAGTGGAGGATGATTAGATAGATTTCATTGATTTAAACTGATGTAGGGAGAGATCATAGGAGTCAGTAAGAAAAAAGTGACCGACGATTTCTGTAACATTGCACAGCCGCATTGCACAAATTGTTTACATTTACATAGAATCTGCCACTGCAACCCTTTCTGTGCCATTTCACTTTTTTTTTAACCATATTTACATTATTTCATGTGCTATTGTGACTATTCTAAGCAGATATGTTTACAAAATTCACAATCTATAATGGTGCTTTGCAGTGTATTAGTCACAGTCTGACACCCTTTGTGTGCCAATTTATTTTTTATTTTTTGCATTATTCACTACAGTGCATTGATTCCTGTGGTTGCATTGTTTCCTGTGCTTGTACCAGCTAATTTTGCATACTGTCCACAGTGTTATATAGAACAAATCCTCTCCAGAACACTACTCCTTTGAGAAGACCCCTCTCTTTAAAACAATGGCAGATTTTTCTCCCATTATACTCTAGGGATGCTGCCTCTCTATAAGCAGACCACCCCCTTACCAAACCAAGGACCACTTTTTTCAGCAAATTTTTCAGTGTTAACCCCTTTGAAAAGACCAGACTTTAGACTTACATACACTGTAGGACCAATATGGATACTGCTCTGTGTTGACCGCATCACTATATTGCAGTAAGCAAGAGGAAGAGACTTGTAACGGACATGAGAGGAGAAAAGTCATCAGCATCACACTGGTGCAGAGAGACCATAGTCAATTTGTCATTGCTGAGAAAGGGAGGCTGAAATCTGCTACTGAGGCACCCAACATAAATGCCAACAGTCACAATTTTGCCAGAACAGTCTCAGAACTGGGCCACAAAAGGGACAAGTTTTATGTAT
This sequence comes from Leptodactylus fallax, assembly GCA_947044405.1. Lineage (NCBI taxonomy): Eukaryota > Metazoa > Chordata > Amphibia > Anura > Leptodactylidae > Leptodactylus > Leptodactylus fallax. Next base: position 639,305 of record CAMRHE010000388.1, on the reverse strand, counting down.
GCCACGTAGCAAAATGGACAATCTTGGGATGTTGCCAGGTGGATTTTAAAGTTCGGATTTTGGCCTAGAAAATGTCAGCAAGTTTTATCAAGGTTAGCAATTAAGGGGGAAACTGAAAAGGGGATTCATTGTAGGAATGAGAGGGGTAGCCATGCTGGGATCTAGGAGGGAGATCCATTCTAAGGACCATGACTTTAAAAGGATCCCCTCTTGGGACCAGGAATGAGAGGTGGAGCCTTGCTGGCGACTAAGAATGAGAGAAAAGCCATGATGGGACCAGGATTAAGAAAAAAGATGCCATGGTGGGGACCAAGAATGATGGAACAATATTCAAAAGGAAATGTACAGGCCTCCATGAAAGTATAAAAGAGTTTGGGGCCCCAATGGCTATGTGTGTGGATTGGTGTGACTTGTGTACAGTACCATGGCTGTTTTATTAATCTTGGTCTAGTCCTGGTCCAGTGTAATCAGTTGATGTGATACCTGGTTCTGTGTAATATGATGAGGCATAAAATACATGATTTTTGGCTCTTTCAGCATTATTTGGTAGTTTGGGGGGCCTGTACATGCTTGCTATTGCAATAGATTCCTTAACCTGCATTCTGTATACTTTATTCTTTAAGAGGGCCACCCCTATAAAAGATCATTTTTCAGTGCAAATTTGGGATGGTCAGCTCATAGATTGTTTATTGTATAATATAATGTCTTGTGGTTCCAGACTATTTGGTTGTAGGCTGCATTTACCAACAAATTATGGATACCATCTTCAGTGTTATACAGTTATACCTAATTTCTTGCAGTTAACTGCCAGTTGTGTTGGTGTTACATATAATAAAGCCTTGCAGTTTCAGACCAATTGTTTGTAGGCTGCATTTACCCACACATTTTGCATAACATACAATGTTATACATCCTAATTTCTTGTGGTTAGTGCCAGTTGTTTGTAGATTGCATTTACCAGCAAATTTTGCATACAATTAAATGCTAAAATGTCTGTAAAAAGATGGGGCAGGGATAATTTAAAGGAGGAGGAGGAAACATATGTCATGCCATCCATCACTGCAAGTAAAAATAAAAATATGGATAACAACAGAAATACTACTTTTGGTCATGTCAGTGCCTCCAGTAGCCACAGGGTTGTTGTCATTTCTGAGAATGAAGAAGACATTTTTAAGTACTTGACTTTCTCGTCTCAGTCACAAGAGGATACATGTCACAGCGATGCCATGACTTTGAGTCATGGTTTAGTGTGTTGCAACACTTAATATCCCATCCAATATTACTGCTCCTTCAACCCTGTGTTTACTGACTAAACTCTAGTGAAGCACTCTCCTTGTTACAAAGAAACACTTGTTCTGTTGAGAAAAATATTCCTCCAAGTCTTCCTGTTCCTAATAATTTGGATGAGAACAGTCCTTCATTCCATGTGGAGGCGGAAGAGGTGGAATACATGACTTTTGGTGGGGGTGGCAATAGTAGTCAGGGGGTAGAGTACTGAAGCCATGCTAATATGGGCAGTCAGGGGAAATCTAGAGGTGGAAATTATGAAGGGGTACAAGAATCCCATGGCCATGATGAGAAGTATATTGTTCCATTTACTGCATCGCTAATACTGCATTGCTAATGCTGCATAGCAGAGGACTAGAAGACTAAAGAGTAACCTCTGACTACAGGCTACCCTCCTTAGCTACCCCGGCTTAGTAATGTAAAAGATGAAAGCGACAATCACATTGCTTGCATCAGGTTCTGACCCTCCATTCCAGTCATTACTGGAAAGTATACACTGCTATCTCTATATTTATATACATTGATACCACTGTGCTTTGTAGCAAGAGCAGTCCAACTCAAATGTTTAAGAGGAATAACAGTGGTATAATAAAAAGCAATTATGGAAAAATATTCCCCAGAATTGTTATTTCATGTGGAATGTATGTATTAAGTAAAGTAGACATATTAGGAGAGGTCTTTTAATAAAGGTCAACAAAAAGTCTTGTCTGTGGAAGCCTTCAGACTTCATACACACTATAGCATTATGGATCTGTGTTTATATCAGTCTAATACAGTGCCCATAGCTTGTTATGAGTCCATACTGTATCTCTAGGTGCCTCTCAGTACATATGAAGGAATAAAAGTTTTTTTTAAGCTGAAAAATTGCCCCAAACCTACAAAGTGTGAACACAGGCTCATTTGTTTCATTGTAGTTGATCAAATAATTATGATAACTAACATCCTGTTTAGGATATTGTTTCTTTGATGTGTGCTGCAAAGTAATAGGAACCATACAAAGCAATACAAATACATACAAGCAAGTTAGATTTAAAATATATCTTTGTGAAAAGTGATGTATCAGATGAAGGTGAAATAATTGAATTCATGTCAAGAAATAAAAATCTTCCTGCAGTAGAGTTTCGCTGCTTGGCGAATCAAGCTGAATTTGGAACAAAGCTATTTTCGAAAGGGAACATACCTCTGCTGTTAAATTAGATATAGCTATGTACATTTATAATACATCTGGGACCTCTTCAACTACAAAGAACAAGTTAAGAATAAAGTGTAAATCATATGCTTGTTGTTGGATTGCTTTGTCAAATCTATACATATATTAGCTGCATTGTAAAATAAAGATGTGATTTTCTTTCACAAGTCTAACTAAATCTTAACATTATGCAAATACACATCTGCTCCTTAAAACAAATCTAATGAAACAGTTCACATCTACTAAAATAACAACAAAGAATTACAGTAAAAGACTTGAGGGGTAATTTGAGCCTGATTTCTTTAGGGTAGATGTTTAGAGTTTATTAAGCCATTATGGAAAGAAGGTGTCTAATTTTTGCACATGTGACATAAAACAAGAATGTAAATTAATCATCATTTATCCAATAAATTGTTCCCATGTGAATTATATTTAATACAATTAAAATGACATTTTACATTTTGTGCTGTACAATACTAAAAACAGAATTTATCCCCAATTTAATTTTTTTATTTCATCATAGAAGAAGAAACACAGAACTTACGCTAGGTTCACACCTGTATTCGGGTTTTCCAAAACCCAAACTGCTTAAAAAACGGTTACCCAGGGAAACCCACGGACTCCATAGACTATAATGGGGTCCGCCAGGTTTCCACCCGGTTTCCGAAAAATGCAGAGAGAAAATTTCTGCTTGCTTGACTTTTCTCTCCGCATTTTTCAAGCGGATTTGGGGACGGAATCCCCGAACAGAGACTGGGCGCAGGTGTGAACCTAGCCTTAATGGATTAGGCTTTGATGCCCATCAGCGCCATTGTCTTAGAACAGGTTATCTCATGCAGTGTGATTTTTGCCAGCAATGACAATGGAAATTCCAACACAAATGTATTCCTACCCTAAATGATGTGTATTCTTATGAAAGAAAGCTGAATAGGGGGTTTCGTACACAGTGTTTTTGATTTAGAAGCTACAACTTGTTATGATGCTGGTTCTAGACTAACCACTGAGGCTAACATCACCCTAGATACAGCAAAACCTGCCAAAGTTTTCCACGACTTCCTCATAAATTTGGACATACCTATAGAATTACCTAAAAGGGATTATCCTGTTTCAGCTAATACATGTTATTGTTTGTGTATCAATTCCTTATAGTTTTCTAAATCTCCACTTATTGTCATTCATTCTACTTATTTCTAGTAGATAAAAATCAGTCCATTGTCATGTGATATACAGTCCATGGTCGTGTAATTGATACACAGGTGCACAGCTCGTTATATTCACAGCACAATAATCAGATATCTCTCTGGTAATGAGCTGTGCACCTGTGTGTACATCACATGACCATGGACTGTATATCACATGACCATGTTCTGATTTTTATCCCCCAGGGGTAAGCAGAATGAATGACAGCAATCAGAGATCTAGAAAACCATGAGGAACTGATACAGAAAATATATTGGAAAATTGTACAATTTTTCATTATATAAATAATAACATTTATTTGCTGAAACTGGACAACCCCTTTAAGCAACTTCATGCAACTGAGTTTAATCTGTGAAACAGATTTACCAGCCTGAACAGTATGTCTGGACTCCTTTCATTGTAGTTATTTATGATACTAGTAGTCCCCGACTCCCCTTCCATAGTGATTACAGTACAGAACAGTATTTTGCTAGGAGGCAGGGACACCTAGTATCATAGATAACTATCAGGCTAGGAATCTCTCTGTTTTTTTTTTTTTGTTTGTTTTTTTTTTCTTTTAAACCAGGAACACTGTCACAGATTTTTCTTCAAAATAACACCAAACCTGTTGCACCTGAACCTTCTGTGTGTATGAAAAACCCAGACAGCCATCCTCCACCAAAGCAGGCTAATTTCAAAACATTTTAATTTTAAAATGCATAAAAATGTAACAGTGCAGTGTCTTTTTAAACAAGCAGTTTATTTCCACTGCCAACTATATGCTTTCCCATAGACATACAGTGAGGAAAAAAAAGTATTTAGTCAGCCACCAATTGTGCAAGTTCTCCCACTTAAAAAGATGAGGCCGGCCTGTAATTGACATCATAGGTAGACCTCAACTATGAGAGACAAAATGAGAAAACAAATCCAGAAAATCACATCGTCTGATTTTTTAAGAATTTATTTGCAAATTATGGTGGAAAATAAGTATTTGGTCAATAACAAAAGTTCATCTCAATACTTTGTTATATATCCTTTGTTGGCAATGACAGAGGTCAAACATTTTCTGGAAGTCTTCACAAGGTTGGCACACACTGTTGCTGGTATGTTGGTCCATTCCTCCATGCAGATCTCCTCTAGAGCAGTGATGTTTTGGGGCTGTCGCTGGGCAACACAGACTTTCAACTCCCTCCAAAGGTTTTCTATGGGGTTGAGATCTGGAGACTGGCTGGGCCACTCCAGGACCTTGAAATGATTCTTATGAAGCCACTCCTTCGTTGTTCTGGCGGTGTGCTTGGGATCATTGTCATGCTGAAAGACCCAGCCACGTTTCATCTTCAATGCCCTTGCTGACGGAAGGAGGTTTGCACTCAAAATCTCACGATACATGGCCCCATTCATTCTTTCATGTACACGGATCAGTCCTGGTCCCTTTGCAGAGAAACAGCCCCAAAGCATGATATTACCTCCCCAATGCTTCACAGTAGGTATGGTGTTCTTTGGATGCAACTCAGCATTCACTCTCCTCCAAACACGGCGAGTTGTGTTTCTACCAAACAGTTCTACTTTGGTTTCATCTGACCATATGACATTTTCCTAATACTCTTCTGGAACATCCAAATACTCTCTAACAAACTTCAGATGGGCCCGAATATGTACTGGTTTAAGCAGGGGGACACATCTGGCACTGCAGGATCTGAGTCCCTGGTGGCGTAGTGTGTTACTGATGGTAGCCTTTGTTACGTTAATCCCAGCTTTCTGCAGGTCATTCACTAGGTCCCCCCATGTGGTTCTGGGATTTTTGCTCACTGTTCTTGCGATCATTTTGACCTCACGGGGTGAGATCTTGCGTGGAGCACCTGATCGAGGGAGATTAATTATCAGTGGTCTTGTATGTCTTCCATTTTCTAATTATTGCTCCCACAGTTGATTTCTTCACACCAAGCTGCTTGCCTATTGCAGATTCAGTCTTCCCAGCCTGGTGCAGGTCTACAATTTTGTTTCTGGTGTCCTTCCACATCTCTTTGGTCTTCACCATAGTGGAGTTTGGAGTGTGACTGTTTGAGGTTGTGGACAGGTGTCTTTTATACTGATAACAATGTCAAACAGGTGCCATTACTACAGGTAATGAGTGGAGGGCAGAGGATCCTCTTAAAGAAGAAGTTACAGGTCTGAGAGAGCCAGAAATCTTGCTTGTTTATAGGTGACCAAATACTTATTTTCCACCATAATTTGCAAATAAATTCTTAAAAAATCAGACAATGTGATTTTCTGGATTTGTTCTCTGATTTTGTCTCTAATAGTTGAGGTCTACATTTGATGTCAATTACAGGCCTCTCTCATCTTTTTAAGTGGGAGAACTTGCACAATTGGTGGCTGACTAAATACTTTTTTTTCCCCACTGTATATGTTACTGTCACTTTGACATTAACTTTGCCTCGGTTTATTTTGGAACCTGAGACAACAAAACATGAGAGTTTTGCCCACCACTAGTCCTGATACTCCTGACATTCATGGATATTAATTTCAACACACAACATGGATCTAAACGTTGTTGTAGATCATGTACACGCCATCATAGTAGGGACACTCCCTAATGGTAGTGACCACTTTTAGCAGAATTATTCATCCTGCCACACTTCAGAAATTTTTAGGAATGGTTTGAGGATATGGAAAAGATTTCAAGGTGTCGCCTTGACCTTCAAATTTCCAGATCTCAATCTGACATCTGTAGGATGAACTGGGGAAACAGGTCCTGTATATGAAGGCCCAACTGCATATCTTACAGGTTTTGGTTCCAAATAACATAAGACACCTTCAGAAATCTTGTTGACTATGTACCTCAACAGGTCAGAGCCATTTTGAACAGCATGGGGGAGGAACTTTCAAAATTTTAAGGATGTGTTTTAATGTTATTGGTAATATACTGTTACATATGTATCATATCCCATTAGGCATCTCTTTTTAAGACTCATTACTCTTAACTAATATTCTCCACTTGCAAGACAACAAAATTATGCTGCAGCAAAGTGTGAATGTGACCTTAGTCAACCTTTTCCAAAATTTTAGTTTTCTTATTTATTATTCATTTTAGAATTCAGCAAATAAGAATATAAGCTTCTGCTATGATAATTACTCTGTGAAGCAATTTCATATGCAATTTTGATCACCAGGTAGTGACCCTTTTTGGAGATGTATGTACAGTAGGTGCGAAGTGACAGTCTAATTCGGCTTAAGACAGACTTCTAGTAAACTAATTAAATGTGGTAATTTCATTTCGAAAGGGGATGACATTAATGCAAATCCAATTTAATAGCTTAGTGGAAACATGCCTTGTTTTCAGATAGGACAACCTAAAACTTATAATTTTCACATGAATAATTAAACTGCATCATCAGTTTGATAAGTGTGTGTTTTATGCAATTTAGTATGATTAGTAATGCAAGTTGTCTTGAAAAGATAAGACACCGTGTAACCTATTATATGACAATAGGACAAAAATGATTATTATTTTTTTTAATCAATGTTATACAAGCAAGCAGAAGGGGGGATTACAGGCATTTTGAAAATTAACATTGGGCCAGGCCTCAGCTATAGTGCCATACAGGAACCCCTTTATGGTTCATTACAATGGGTATTTTTCTAGACGTTCTACGCATCATATGTATACAGTATTTTTTAATTGTTTCTTAGCTCAGATTCCTCTTTTTAGAAAAAATGCTGATCATATAAAATCTGACCTATATTTTATTTTAAGCCATAAATAAAGTGTGTTAGCAGTAGCATTAGAATTGAAAAAAAAGGGATGAGTAATTCGCCTTGTAACTAACTACGTTCATTGTAAATTTTCCAAAAATTTCAGGTTAAACCAAACCCAAGTTTTTTTTGTGTTTGTCACCCATGAATTGCTATTATACTTTGGGGTCTCTAAGTAGGGGAGGTGTGCACAAGTAATAAACAACTCATATTCACCTTTCTTCACCTCTCCAGGGCTCTGCTGCTGCTCATTGATGTTAGGATGCTTTGGCATCATGGCATGAATGCACTCCACGTGACTGCTTAGATTCTCATCACAGGCCTGCTGATGTCACCCAGGAGACAGGAAAACATGGGGAGAGAAGACTGGATGCTGTGGTGGAGACCTAGACAGGTGAGAAAGGGTGTGCATGAACTGTTTATTATTTTTATGCACCTCCCTGGGTCCAATACTCTGTGGTTTGAAGACTAATTTTGCGAGGCTTGCCCATCATTATTGAAAACAGGGATCCATGGATCCCTGTTTTCAAAGGGACTGCTCACTTAGGACAAAGGAACTGCTCACTTTGGACAATCCCTAGTTGCTACAAGTATCTCTTGTGAACAAGCAGATAACAAAATGTCTCTACTGTACTCTATGAAGAAACCTATCAGAAAGTGTTCTATTTCCCTGCAGCACCATCAAAAGGGAATTAAGAAATTACACAGTGTCTATCCAAATCAAATGGGCTGTAATTTAGTACAGGACAGCTCCTCCAGGGCAATAATTTGTAAATTGCTGCGGAATATGTTAGTGCTATATAAATAAAATGTATTCTTATTATGTTCTTTGTAGGTGCTCCTTAGTTAGGCCAATAGATAAAGATCCTAAACAAGAGATCGTTCTCTTTAAACTTAGAATTTCCTAATAGAGTATATGACAATGAATTTGTTTTGTTTTGTTTTGTTTGTTTGAGTTGGAAGGGACCTCAAGGGCCATCGAGTCCAACCCCCTGCAAAAGCAGGAATTCCTAGATCATCCCAGCTATATACCTATCCAGATTCCGCTTGAAGATTTCAATTGATGAAGAACCCACCACCTCCCGTGGCAGTCTATTCCACTTCCTCACTACCCTTACTGTTAGAAAGTTTTTCCTAATGTCTAATCTGAATCTCCTTCCCCTTAGTTTCATCCCATTACTTCTCGTGCTTCCTTCTGCTAATGAGAATAGGGTTAATCCCTCTGCACTGTGACTACCTTTCAGATATTTAAATACCGCTATTAAGTCTCCCCTTAGCCTTCTCTTCTGCAAACTAAGCAGTCCCAATTCTTTTAGCCTTTCTTCGTAGGACATGGTTTGTAGACCTTCCACCATTTTGGTTGCTCTTCTCTGGACCTGCTCCAATAAATCGATGTCTTTCTTAAACTGGGGAGCCCAGAACTGTACACAGTATTCCAGGTGGGGTCTGACCAGGGCAGAGTACAGCGGAATAATTACCTCTCTTGATCTAGCTTCAATGCTCGTCTTGATACATCCTAGAATTTGGTTAGCCTTTTTAGCCACCGCACCGCACTGTTGACTCATGTTGAATTTGTGATCTATTATTATGCCCAGATCCTTTTCCCCTGTACTCTCACTTAGTACTATTCCTCCCATACTATATATGCTTCTTGCATTTCTGTTACCCAGATGTAGAACTTTGCATTTGTCCCTGTTGAATACCATTTTGTTCACCTCAGCCCATTGTTCCAGTGTGTCTAAGTCCTTTTGGATGCACTCTCTCTCCTCTCTAGTGTTGGCCATTCCTCCTATCTTTGTATCATCTGCAAATTTTATTAGTTATGTTTATTAATTATGTAGACATTTGCAACAGTTAGTTTATTGCACTGACCACAGAATCTAAGAGGACTGGCAGAGGGAGGAAAAACTCTCTTCAGCATGAGCGCACACTATATCATGATTGCAGGGTATTTATGGTTACCATGGCAGCCAAACAGCTGACAGGCCCAATAAATAGTGACCATGGGCCCCATGGCAAAAGTTGTGATGGAGCTCACTTCACCATGACCACCTTCAGCAGCAAGTTTAGAACATGAAAAGATTATGATTATTTGGTCTTCATTGTATAGGATATTGTACAGAGTGAAGTTACAGTAGAGGTATAATGTGTCAGTGCAAGGACAATTTACTTAGTGATGTTGGAGCACAGGAATTATACAAATAAAAATGTCAAAGTACAAGGTAAATGTCTGTCAGGCTAACCTGAGAATATGAAGACAATTTTATGTTGTAGATTATTCATTTTTCAGTAGGAGTGTATATGTGTGAACTAGACCAAAACTGTTCAGAACGGGGGTATAAAATTGTATATTGTTAAAAAAAAAAAACAGAGAAAACCCAGTATAAGGAAAAGAGCCATAGGTCAGCCATTATTTTGATAATCCACTCGAAAAATATCTTTATGCTACTAAACTATTCGGTCTTTAATTGACGTTAATGGAGCTAGACCAGGGGAATCTATTCAAGGTTCACTGATTTTGTAATTTTTTTAAAAAACATTTTTGATTTTGATATACTGTACAAACTCTTTCTATTCTAAGGAGAGAATTAATCTAAATATTCTGCCAAAACAGGGGGTACCACCATACTTCTTTTTAGTGAAAGGTGATTGATATTTTTGGCTTGACATAGTAGCATATGAATGACAAGTCTATGGCTCTCTCCCACAGGTATACCAGACATATAACCTTAAAAAGCAATTAATTGCTATTTATTAGATCCAATATATCTCTCCAGTATCTATGCAAATTAAAGTGCTCCTTATGATAGGTAATGGGTGCAAGTATTGTCATTTTTATTCCTATTCTAAAAGTAAGTAACAGAATCCTATATGTTATAACCTGTATAAACGGCAAAGATCAAATAATCTTTGGACGTCAATAATTGATACCTTCAAAGCATTACATAAAATATTTTTTTCATTGTTTGCATTCTAGTTGCCCTATATCCAGTTCTCACATATCCAGTGAAGGACTTAAGCAATAAAGCATTATTAGTATAAGGAATTGACCTATTCACCTATAGTCTTCTTCTGCATTTGCGATGAGATGCAAAACGGCAAATATTATTGGGGTCTGTTGATTTTGAATAATGAATTCATGGTGAAATTGTAAATAAAGAAAAACATCTGTGGGTACCCAAAATTCCTGCTGGAATGTATAAATTGTGTACCCAAAAGAAGATGTAGTCATTTTCTTTACAACTCTAAAATGTGAATGACTAAACCTAGAAAGTTTACAAAATGAAGAAAAAGTCAGCAAAATAGTGTAAAATTCTGATTCCCAGATGCCGTATTAGTGAACAAAAGTGGTCACACTCTCATACAATAAGTTTTTATTGTACTTACACTTTAAAAAAAAGTGCAGCAAATAGGGGTGTATTAAGCCACTTACAGATTTTTTACAGTTTATACCTTAATTTTAAAAATATATTTGGCTTTACCAACTAAATGTAACTATTGCTTCTTATACAAAAAATAAAGGAATGCATCTTAGATGTCACAAATATAGACAGGTGAATTTTTCAAAATATACTTCAATTCACTAGAGTAAACCAACGACATCCTAGTAGTTGCTAGAAATTTTTTTTATTGTACTTTAAATTTTAAATTCACAAAACAGTGCTAAAAATTGGTGAAAGTGTTGCTTTTGAAATAATCAATATACCTACACTTTATGTGAAAAAAACAGTGAGTCACATTTTTATGTTTCAGCAGAGGCAAAAAAATTTTTGATAACCCTTTATTTGATGTGTCAGTCATTGTGTGACATACATAATAGTACATTTTTAAGAACACAAAGTTTTTAAGAATACATGGAAGCAAAGCAATTGAGTAAGAGTATCATGTATAATATATTAATGATTTATTACATGAACTTTATTCATATTTTCATCATAATTGGGGACTTTGTGAATATTTTTTTTCATGACCCTTAATGGTGGTCTGAATTATTGTTTATTAGTTTATCATCTTTTTTTATTTCTATACAGCACATTAAGTAATGGAAATATTTAGTAACTTTCGACTTGAAAACACTGCATGAAGTAAAATGCAGGTGAAGCTTGAAAACAAGATCCAGATCTCTGTCAGGCTGCATCTAGTTTAGACATTGAACCATATAATATATTCTCACAGTAGACTGCACAGAAGACTGTGATGTCCATTTGTATGGAATAAGAACTTACAGATTGTGAAATGCATGAGGCATCATTCAATTTCATGTCATATTCTTGATATATTTTGCAGTTTCATAATGTTACTGGTGTATAAATATATTCCTGACAGCATATGTCTCTTGATTTTTTCTTTGCAGAACTATTGCTACTGAGAACATAGCTATTATGTGCTGTTACCCAACAAGCAAGTGGAATCTTTGACTGGAAATAAGTTAATACAATTATATTATGTTATAATGTGTTGTATATTATCATACATTTTCTCTTTTACAGCTGTCAATCCCTAAAAGGACTGCCTCTAGATTCATAAGCTTAGATGCAAGGATTCAACAAAGTTCATGCCAATTTACAAGGAATTTTTCTATAAAATTATATATAAATCTGCTTCTGCTCTTTATCTACTACACACAAATTGAACAACATATTCAACATGACATATAGTATTTGCTTTCAGTCAATATAGGTTTGAAAATCTTGAAATACCATTATAATTTAACCCCTTAAGGACCCAGCCCAAAAGTGCGTTAAGGACCATTTCTCGTTTTTCAAAACTGACATGTGTCACTTTATATGGCAATAACTTTGAGACGTCTTAACTTACACAAGTGATTTTGAGATTGTTTTTTCGTGACACATTGTACTTCATGTTAGTGGTAAACACTAATGAATATTTTTGTATTTATTTATAAAAAAATAGGAAATTTGATGGAAATTTGGAAAAAAATCGCAATTTTCAAAATGTGAAATGCTCTGCTTTTCAGATAGATAGTCATACCACCCAAATACATTAATACATATTATCTACCATATCTCTGCTTTATATCGGCATCATCTTTTAATCGTCCTGTAATTTATTTTGGATGTTAGAAGGCTTACAAGTGTAACAGTGATTTTGCAGATTTACAAGAAAATTTCCCAAAATAATTTTTTAGAGACCACTTCAGTTCTGAAGAGGATTATAAAGGCCTATATATTAGAAACCCCCATAAATCACCCCATTTTCAAAACTGCACCCCTCAAATAATTCAAAATAACATTTGGGAAGTTTGTTAACCCTTTAAGAATTTCACTGGAATTAAAACAATATGGAGGTGAAATTTAGACATTTAATTTTTTTCCCACTAATTCCTTAATTTAGCCCTAAAATTAACACATTCACAAATGGTTAAAAGAGAAACTGCATCTCACAGTTTGTTATGCAATTTCTCCCAAGCACGGAACTACCCCACAAGTGGGTGTAAACTGATGTTTGGGCGAATGGCAGCGCACGGAAGGGAAGGAGCGACACTGGGCGTCTGAAAAGCAGATTTTGCTGGAATAGTTTTCAGGTGCCATGTCTCATTTGCAAAGCCCCTAGAGTACCAATACAAAGGAAAACCCCAAAAGTGACCCCATTTTGGAAACTACACCCCTCACAGAATTCATATAGGGGTATAGTGAGCATTTTGACCTTACAGTCGTTTCACAGATTTTGCTAACACTGGGATGTATAAATGAAACATTACTAAAATGGCACTTTATCCCCAAAGTTTTCATTTTCACAATGGGTTAAAGGAGAAAAAGCACCCCACAGTTTGCAAAATAATTGCTCCTAAACACAGCAATACCCCATATGTGGTCGTAATCTGCTGTATGGGTACATGGCAGGGCTCAGAATGGAAAGAGCGCTATTTAGCTTTTGGAGAGCAGATTTTGCTGGAATAGTTTTCAGGTACCATGTCACATTTGCAGAGCCCCCAAAGTACCAATACAGTGGAAACCGCCTAAAAGTGACCCCATTTTGGAAACTACACCCCTCACAGAACATATCAAGGGGTATAGTGAGCATTTTGACCCTACAGCTGTTTCACAGATTTTATTAACATTGGGACATTAAAATGAAAAATTACTTTTTTTCCAATAAACCGTCAATTTAGCCCCAAATTTTTCATTTTCACAAGAGGACAAAGGAGAAAAAGCACCCCAAAGTTCGTTACACAATTTCTCCTGAACACAGAAATGCCCCATATGTGGTTGTAATCTGCTGCATGGGTACATGGCAGGGCTCAAAATGGAAAGAGCGCTATTTAGCTTTTGGAGGGCAGATTTTGCTGGAATAGTTTTCGGATGCCATGTCGCATTTGCAGAGCCCCTAAAGTACCAATATAATACAAACCCCCAAAAAGTGACCCCATTTTGGAAACTACACCCCTTATAGAATTTATCTAGGGGTATGGTGAACATTTTGACCTCACAGCTGTTTCACAGATTTTATTAACATTTGGACATTAAAATGAAAAATTACTTTTTTTTCCAATAAACCGTCAATTTAGCCCCAAATTTTTCATTTTCACAAGAGGACAAAGGAGAAAAAGCACCCCAAAGTTCGTTACACAATTTCTCCTGAACACAGAAATGCCCCATATGTGGTTTTAATCTGCTGCATGGGTAAATGGCAGGGCTAAAAATGGAAAGAGCGCTATTTAGCTTTTGGAGGGCAGATTTTGCTGGAATAGTTTTTGGATGCCATGTCGCATTTGCAGAACGCCTAAAGTACCAATATAATGGAAACCTCTCAAAAGTGACCCCATTTTAGAAACTACACCCCTCAAGGAATGTATCAAGGGGTATTATCATTTAGAGCCTAAAAATGCTTCCCAAAAATTAATGTACAAAGTGAAAATTAAAGTTTTTAAAGAAATATCCAATTTCAGTGCCTAATACGTTGCGGCCACTTTGTGGCATCAGAGACATGCACTCCTAAAACTATTAAGTGGGCTATCCCAGGGACAAAAAAATTCTATATGTGGGTATAAACTGCTGCTTGGGCACGCAGCAGGGCTCAGAAGGGAAGGAATACTGTGGTTTTTTTTAGCTTTTGGAGTACAGATTTAAAGGGACTTTCTGGTGGCCATGATATTTTTGCAGAGCCCTGGAGGTGCCAGTAAATTGGAATTCCCCAAGAAGTGACCCCATTTTGTAGGGGCAATTTTAGGGTCTCTGCAAATGTGACATGGCGTCCAAAAAAACAACAATCTAAATATGCGCTCCAAAAGCACATAGCGCTCCTTCATATTTGCGCCCTGCTGTGTGCCCAAATAACAGTTTATGCCCACACGTATGACACTGGTGTACCCAGGATAACGTACTTAACAATGCCATATGTGGGTATAAACTGCTGTTTGGGCACAGCCAGGCACAGAAGGGAAAGAACGCTATTTTGGTTTTTAGAGCACAGTTTGCTTTTTGGACACCATGCCACTTTTGCAGAGACCATGAATTGTCAGTAAAGTGGAATCCGCAGACATGTCACCCCATTTTGGAAGCTATACCCTTCAAGGGATTTATCAAGTGGGGTAGCGAGCATTATTAACCCTTAAGTGTTGCATTCTTTTAATTTCCAAAAATGAATGCGCAGCTGATAATGAAAAGTTAAAAATGAAATTTTTCTATAGATACGCCATTTCAGTGCCGATATGTTGTGCCCAGCTTATGTCTGCACAGACACACACTCCAAAAACTGGTGATCGGGGATCCCGGGCACAACAGCTTTTGGAGCGTTCATCTCTGATACAAGCCGGGCACAACATATTACGCACAGAAATGTCGTATTCCTGGAATAATTGTCATTTTCACCTTTCATCATCAGCTGCCTATTCATTTACGGATAATAAATTATAGCAACATTTGGGGGTTAAAAATGCTCACTGTACCCCTGGATAAATTCCTTCAGGGGTGCAGTTTCCAAAATGGGGTGACATGTCAGGGGATTCCACTGTACTGGCATTTCAGCTCTGCAAAAGTGCAATGGCGTCCAAAAACCAAATAGCGCTCCTTCCCATCTGTGCCCGGCTGTGACCAAACAGGAGTTTATACCCATATATCACATTAAGTACCTTATCCTGGGTACACCAGTGTCATACATGTGGGTATAAACTGCGGTTTGGGCACACAGTAGGGCGCAGAAGGGAAGGAGCGCTATGTGGCTTTTGGAGAGCAGATTCAGATGTTTGGGATCTGGATGCCATGTCATGTTTGCAGAGCCTCTAAAGTACCAGTAAAGTGGAATCCCCTAGGGAATGACCCCATTTTGAAAACTGCACCCCTCAAAGAATTTATCAAGGGGTGCAGCGAGCATTAGTATCCCAGACGTGACTGCACAGCGGATGAGGAAAAGTGAATGAATATGTAAGCTGTGCGTAGTACATTGGGTACACTAAATTCCCTACTATTTCCCCAGTAGTTCCTATTATTGGGGGGTCACTCTGGGGGTCACTTCTGGTTTATTATCCCTCGTAAGCTCTAAATCTGGGGTGTACCCTAATATACGCTCGCACAGCTTATACATTCCCTTCTTGCCGCAGCCAGTTATGCTCTAATGATTTGGCGATTTTTGGGGTTTTTGTCTTCACATTGTACGAGTTATATTTTCTTTATTTCTCTGGTGATGTAGCCATATGAGGGCTTGTTGTTTGCAGGGTGAGATGTATTTTTTAATGACATCATTTTTAGGTGCTTACAACTTATTAAATAAATTTTATTAACTCTTTCTTGGTGGATTAAAAAACAACCCCATCAATTCTGGCACTGCGTTTTATCTTTTAAATTTTTCACTATGCAGCGTAGAGCATAAGTAACATGTTATCTTTATTCTGCGGGTCGGTACGATTACGGCGATACCTCATTTATACAGTTTTTTTATGCAATACCAATTTTGAAGAACAAAAACCCATTTGGGGACATAAATAAATTTTTTTTGCATCGCCATCTTCTAAGATGCGTAGCATTTTTATTTTTCAGTTTAGAGAGTTGGTTTAGGGCTTATTTTTTGTGGTACAACCTGTGCTTTTTATTGGTACTATTTTGGGGTACATATGACTTTTTGATCACTTTTTATGGCATATTTTGTAAGGTGAGATGGCGAAAAATCGTTACTTTTGGCGGGTTTTTTCAGTTTTTTTTTCCCCGACTTTCACCGTGTACATTAGATATGATTTCAGTTTTATTGTACAGGTTGTTACGGACGCAACGATACCAAATATGTATTGTTTTTATTAATTTTTAGGTTTTTTTTTTTATATAATTCATTTTATATAGGAAAAGGGAATTTTGGGGGCTTTATTCTATTATTAATTTTTTTCACATACTTTATTTATTTTTTTTTCACTTTTTTTTTACTTTTTCTTGTGTCCCATTAGGACACCTGAGCCAGAGATGCTTTGATCTCTGGCTCAGTACTATAGACTGCAAGACACGAGCATACACGTGTCTTGCAGCCTATACAGGAAGTCAGCGCTATGGAAACACAGTGCTGACTTCCTGAGGTCTCGGCAGGATCAACCAGGTACTGGAGGCTCCAGGCAGCCTGGGGTCACTTGGCAGACCCCGGGCTGCAGATTAGAGATATCGGCACCCCCCCCCCATCTCGCCGCGGGGGGTGCCGGGGGGGGGCGGCAAGACGGCGGAACCCCTTGCATGCCGCGGTCATGTTTGACCGCGGCATCCAAGGGGTTAAAACCGCCGATTGGAAGTTATGGCCGACCGGGGGTTATGGAGCAGGGTGTTAGCTGTCAGATACAGCTTACACCCGGTTCCCGATACCGCCCGCTCAGATAGTGAGCGGGCGGCCGGCCTCGGGCGTAGTATTACGTCCTGGTGCGCGAAGTACCTAGCGCCCAGGACGTAATAGTACGTCCAAGGTCGTTAAGGGGTTAATTATAATCCATCTGAGCTTCATTTTAGCCTTGACAATGAGAGACTACCACAATTTAGCAATCACACAATATTAGCAGCTAATTCGATTTATCTTCTTGGAGCTCATTATATAAGGTCAATTCTGAAGGTTTTTTTAATTTGATTATAGTCATTTAGTTAATATGACTAAATCCAAAATCTATATATCGTACACCTATTCCTTGGCTTATTTCACAAAGAAACAGCTCTTCATTCTGAAAATCAGCAGGTCCTTTCTATAAACAGTAACAAGAAAAATAATTATTATTTTTCTTTTTTATATGTCTCAGCTTTCAATGATGGTTTATAGACTGGCCATGTTCCAACAAATTGCATAAGGCCTTAACACAATACTTTTCTAAGGATATGTGATCATCTGCATCTCAGGCATTGTGATGGCCTGGAAAACCTCAAAGATTATTTTCTTTTCAAATTCTTTTTGATGGTGCCTAGAGTTCTAATCATCACAGGCACAATTTTAGCAATTTTGGTCCTGCTTACTTTGATCTTTGTACTTCATTTGCTTCTCTGCTTCTTTCAGCATGATGTTCTGGTCATCAGGAACCACAAGATCTATAAGCAAGCAGAGTTTTTTTGTTTTTTTTCTTATAATGGAGCACAATGTCAGGCTGATTTTTACAAATGGTACAATCCATTTGCATTTCCATGTCCCACATTATGGTAGTTTGACTTGTATTAACAACTGCATTAAGCATGAACTTATACCATTTGTCAAGCACTTGGCCACCAAGTTCATTCCAAATTAACTAGTGCAAATAACTGCCTATTTTATTGCGTCTATTCATACAGTCATATGAAAAAGTTTGGGCACCCCTATTAATCTTAATCATTTTTAGTTCTAAATATTTGGGTGTTTGCAACAGCCATTTCAATTTGATATATCTAATAACTGATGGACACAGTAATATTTCAGGATTGAAATGAAGTTTATTGTACTAACAGAAAATGTGCAATATGCATTAAACCAAAATTTGACCGGTGCAAAAATTTGGGTACCCTTATCATTTTATTGATTTGAATACTCCTAACTACTTTTTACTGACTTACTGAAGCACAAAATTGGTTTTGTAACCTCACTGAGCTTTGAACTTCATAGCCAGGTGTATCCAATCATGAGAAAAGGTATTTAAGGTGGCCGATTGCAAGTTGTTCTCCTATTTGAATCTCCTCTGAAGAGTGGCATCATGGGCTCCTCAAAACAACTCTCAAATGATCTGAAAACAAAGATTGTTCAACATAGTTGTTCAGGGGAAGGATACAAAAAGTTGTCTCAGAGATTTAACCTATCAGTTTCCACTGTGAGGAACATAGTAAGGAAATGGAAGACCACAGGGACAGTTCTTGTTAAGCCCAGAAGTGGCAGGCCAAGAAAAATATCAGAAAGGCAGAGAAGAAGAATAGTGAGAACAGTCAAGGACAATCCACAGACCACCTCCAAAGAGCTGCAGCATCATCTTGCTGCAGATGGTGTCACTGTGCATCGGTCAACAATACAGCACACTTTGCACAAGGAGAAGCTGTATGGGAGAGTGATGCGAAAGAAGCCGTTTCTGAAAGCACGCCACAAACAGAGTCGCCTGAGGTATGCAAAAGCACATTTGGACAAGCCAGCTTCATTTTGGAAGAAGGTCCTGTGGACTGATGAAACAAAGATTGAGTTGTTTGGTCATTCAAGAAGGCGTTATGCATGGCGTCAAAAAAACACAGCATTCCAAGAAAAACACTTGCTACCCACTGTAAAATTTGGTGGAGGTTCCATCATGCTTTGGGGCTGTGTAGCCAATGCAGGCACCGGGAATCTTGTTAAAGTTGAGGGTCGCATGGATTCAACTCAGTATCAGCAGATTCTTGAGAATAATGTACAAGAATCAGTGAGGAATTTGAAGTTACGCCGGGGATGGATATTTCAGCAAGACAATGATCCAAAACACAGCTCCAAATCTACTCAGGCATTTATGCAGAGGAACAATTACAATGTTCTGGAATGGCCATCCCAGTCCCCAGACCTGAATATCATTGAACATCTGTGGGATAATTTGAAGCGGGCTGTCCATGCTCGGCGACCATCAAACTTAACTGAACTGGAATTGTTTTGTAAAGAGGAATGGTCAAAAATAACTTCATCCAGGATCCAGGAACTGATTAAAAGCTACAGGAAGCGGCTAGAGGCTGTTATTTTTGCAAAAGGAGGATCTACTAAATATTAATGTCACTTTTCTGTTGAGGTGCCCATACTTTTGCACCGGTCAAATTTGTGTTTAATGCATATTGCACATTTTCTGTTAGTACAATAAACCTCATTTCAATCCTGAAATATTACTGTGTCCATCAGTTATTAGATATATCAAATTGAAATGGCTGTTGCAAACACCCAAATATTTAGAACTAAAAATTATTAAGATTAATAGGGGTGCCCAAACTTTTTCATATGACTGTATATTCCCTTGGTGGTCCCATTGTGGAGGAACCAACAATATAGCTTATACATGGTGATACCTGGGGTTGAGCTCCTGATCCTGTGCTGTAATTTTTAGGCATTTTCTCTCCTGTAAGCCCAAGGCTGATCAGCCATGCATGACCAATCTCCTTGTTGATGAATAGTTTGTCAAGACTTTGGAAAAAGTAGCCTTCCAGTGATTTGCCTCTGAGCAACATAATAATAATAATAATAATAATAATAATAATAATTTTTATTTATATAGCGCCAACATATTCCGCAGCACTGTACAATTTGTAGGGTTCAAGTACTGACAAAAAAGATACTTAACAAAGAAATATTCAATTCACACACTAGGATTGAGGGACCTGCTCGCAAGAGCTTGCAATCTATGAGGTAGAGGGGGTGACACAGGAGGTAGCAGGTGCGGTAACAGACGTAGCATTGCTTATACAATGGTCAGACAATTTTGTAATAGAGGTTACTGTCATTACACATATATAAAGCTGTATGAGCTGTCACCAGTCGTTTCCTTTAACGTGCAGACGGTGCCTGGACATATAAAGTTAGTCTGATACGGGATCACATCCTGTTAGGTAATGTTGGAGCATCAACAGAGGAGGGTATGTTTTAGGGATTCTAACTACGGAAGGGTTTACATTAGGAGTTGTGATAGGTCTGTATGAAAAGGTATGTCTTTAGTTTAATTTTTTTCTGCTTCCATTTTGGTTTTAAGCACTGCATATTAGAAGCTTGGCTAACAGGTGGCAGCATAAGGTCCTTGGTCTTGATTTGCTCTGCAAGTAGAGAATATTTTTCTTTTCTAGCCTCAGTCACAAACTAAGTGAAATTATCCAGGCTGAGATTAATATTATTACTGTCGCTGCAAATAAGATATGCACAATATTGAAGGGGACATTCCACTATACAAATTTGTTTCAGCTCAGCATTATTTCTAATATGCCTTGCATACACAGTCCTCTTTGGGTCCTTGATAGGGTAAATTTTAATTAACTTGTGTGCTTTGGGTAATTGTCTTGTTGCATTTACCAGTGTCTCTTCAACTTGAGGTCATGGAGGTTTTGAGGTTTGTGTACAGTGTTCTTTTTCCATTGTGCAATTGGTCAAAACATTTCTACTTTTGTCTCATTTGTTTATAGAAAATTTCCATAGAAACACCGTGGAACATGCAAGTGTTCTTGGGCAAATTTGAACCAATATTTATTGGTGTTTTATTATTGTAATAGTAGTCATACAAAATGTGTCCTTCCTCATCTCTCCCTTTGCTGGACATGTCCAGATATGTGTGTTACAATTTAAGAAGCTTTTCTAAAAGCAATATAGTCAATGTATGTATCAATTCCTCATAGCTTTCTGGTCCCTGCTTGCTGTCAACCTTTTTTACTTCTAGTGGATAAAAGTCCAGATCAGTCCAAGATCATGTGATGAGCACACAGGTGCATGGCTTGTTACAAGGCAGAGCTCTGATTAGTATGCAGTTACTATAACATACTGTGCACCTGTGTGTCCATCACATGATCATGGACTGTCTATCACAGACAGATCTATAAATTGATACAGAAAATACATTGGAAAATGAAATTAATTTTCATTATACAAACAACAACATTTGGTTACTGACACTGGACAATCCCTTTAACCAAATTGGAGATCAGTTAAGTCTGGTCACATTGTTCTTAGCAGAGGATATTGAAGTTTGTAGAGTCTTCAGTGAGACTTTTGCTGTCACCCTTGCATTTTTTCTCCCCCTTTTAGGATTTCATATTGTGATCTTAATGAACATCCACTTCTAACAACAACAACCCAGAATTTTCTTTACTTGTAGACAATTTGTCTAACATTGCAGTCATGTACAACCAGTTCTTTAGCAATGCTTTGTAGCCTTTTCTATCTTAATGTATTTCTAAAACACATCTGCTGAGGTCTTCTGAATGTTGCTAGCTTTGAAGCGTTCTTGACATTTTTTTTTAAGAAAAACAGATTTGTTAGTAATCAATGCATAAAACCAGGTAACTGGGTTCACTTACTTTTTCTTGCAAGTGCAAATGTGATTGATTTTGCACCATGACCTGGAGTAGTGTAGTTTATTTAGAATATATTACTGGACAAAAATCCTACCACTAAGCAACAACAACCTGCCAGTCATAAATTTTTCCAGCCTGAACATTGACTTCTTTTCTGGATTTGCCAAGAAATAAAGATTTGCTGTTTTAGCTCAGAAATTAACAGTTTGTACAAAGTTTATACTCAGCACTGCATGCAATGCTAATGAAAGAAGGTAAAAATATAGCAAAGTTAGCATTATTACAACATAAGTGCTCCCATGTAACTGTCTAAAAACAATATTTCAGATTTTCCTGTTTCTGCAAACAGTAAAATCTGGCAATATAATTGTGAAACTAATAAAAAAAAAAGTATGGATGACATTCTGTGTGACAGTGACATCAGAGGATTCATTTAGATTTTTAATTTCAAATCTGCAGATGATAGGCAATTATTGAGGTTGGGTAAGAATCAGAATATCCTCTGCAAATGTTCTGTAGGCTGAATATTAATTTGACATTTGAAATGTAATATTGCTGGTATTCAAGCTGCGTACTCACTGTATGCTATTAACACAAATATTATGTGCCCTATGGGGAATTCTATGTTCAAGTGTTCTTCATAACAGCTGCCTACATTTATCAAATCTATACTAATTATTAGGCATAGGGTAATATATAGCAACAAAACATTATACATGAGCAATATACTACTGCAAAAGCTCATATTATTGGTTTTGCCACTGGCAATTGCAAAACATAGGCCTCATCAGGCATCACCTCCGTCAACAGATAAAACTAGAGAATGGCAATTTGAGCTGCTTTACTTGTATGATATACTGAGATGCAAAATATGATTTTGCTATCTTTGTCCAAGTTATGTAATTAATAACTATTATTAAACTGATAAGCAAAAATGGTCTATGTGCAGGAAACATTACACAAACAATAAAAAAAAAAAAATAAAATCACTCACCTTCATATGTTTGCTACTCCATTATTACCAGTCCATCCACTACCATTCCTGCAGCAATGATGTCATGTACACTATATTGCACACATGATCACTGCTGTGTATGGCACATGATTAATGATATTGGCTGCAGTGGTCATGTGAATGATATACAGTCATATGAAAAAGTTTGGGCACCCCTATTAATCTTAATCATTTTTAGTTCTAAATATTTGGGTGTTTGCAACAGCCATTTCAATTTGATATATCTAATAACTGATGGACACAGTAATATTTCAGGATTGAAATGAGGTTTATTGTACTAACAGAAAATGTGCAATATGCATTAAACCAAAATTTGACCGGTGCAAAAGTATGGGCACCTCAACAGAAAAGTGACATTAATATTTAGTAGATCCTCCTTTTGCAAAAATAACAGCCTCTAGTCGCTTCCTGTAGCTTTTAATCAGTTCCTGGATCCTGGATGAAGGTATTTTTGACCATTCCTCTTTACAAAACAATTCCAGTTCAGTTAAGTTTGATGGTCGCCGAGCATGGACAGCCCGCTTCAAATTATCCCACAGATGTTCAATGATATTCAGGTCTGGGGACTGGGATGGCCATTCCAGAACATTGTAATTGTTCCTCTGCATGAATGCCTGAGTAGATTTGGAGCTGAGTTTTGGATCATTGTCTTGCTGAAATATCCATCCCCGGCGTAACTTCAAAACGTCACTGATTCTTGTACATTATTCTCAAGAATCTGCTGATAATGAGTTGAATCCATGCGACCCTCAACTTTAACAAGATCCCGATGCCGGCATTGGCCACACAGCCCCAAAGCATGATGGAACCTCCACCAAATTTTACAGTGGGTAGCAAGTGTTTTTCTTGGAATGCTGTGTTTTTTTGACGCCATGCATAACGCCTTTTTGTATGACCAAACAACTCAATATTTGTTTCATCAGTCCACAGGACCTTCTTCCAAAATGAAGCTGGCTTGTCCAAATGTGCTTTTGCATACCTCAGGCGACTCTGTTTGTGGCGTGCTTTCAGAAACGGCTTCTTTCGCATCACTCTCCCATACAGCTTCTCCTTGTGCAAAGTGTGCTGTATTGTTGACCGATGCACAGTGACACCATCTGCAGCAAGATGATGCT
The DNA here is from genome assembly GCA_947044405.1 of Leptodactylus fallax. Lineage (NCBI taxonomy): Eukaryota > Metazoa > Chordata > Amphibia > Anura > Leptodactylidae > Leptodactylus > Leptodactylus fallax. The sequence continues at coordinate 615,333 of CAMRHE010000388.1, read as the reverse complement.
GCAGCTCTTTGGAGGTGGTCTGTGGATTGTCCTTGACTATTCTCACCATTCTTCTTCTCTGCCTTTCTGATATTTTTCTTGGCCTGCCACTTCTGGGCTTAACAAGAACTGTCCCTGTGGCCTTCCATTTCCTTACTATGTTCCTCACAGTGGAAGCTGACAGGTTAAATCTCTGAGACAACTTTTTGTATCCTTCCCCTGAACAACTATGTTGAACAATCTTTGTTTTCAGATCATTTGAGAGTTGTTTTGAGGAGCCCATGATGCCACTCTTCAGAGGAGATTCAAATAGGAGAACAACTTGCAATTGGCCACCTTAAATACCTTTTCTCATGATTGGATACACCTGGCTATGAAGTTCAAAGCTCAGTGAGGTTACAAAACCAATTTTGTGCTTCAGTAAGTCAGTAAAAAGTAGTTAGGAGTATTCAAATCAATAAAATGATAAGGGTACCCAAATTTTTGCACCGGTCAAATTTTGGTTTAATGCATATTGCACATTTTCTGTTAGTACAATAAACCTCATTTCAATCCTGAAATATTACTGTGTCCATCAGTTATTAGATATATCAAATTGAAATGGCTGTTGCAAACACCCAAATATTTAGAACTAAAAATGATTAAGATTAATAGGGGTGCCCAAACTTTTTCATATGACTGTATGTGACATTTTCCCTGTATAGATTGGAGCGCCAAGGATCTTTGGAGTGGTGATGCTTAGTGTATAAGTAGTAGTTTTTTCATTATTTTATATGGTTTCCTTCATTCCTTCAATAAAAGAGTTGAAAATGAAAAATAAAGACTTGCATTGACAAGGTTTATTACCAAATACTCAAAGGTTAAGGCTTTGTTTGCAGTAGAATCCTAATTTCTGTCTATAATGAAGTCATGGTCCTTACAAAGCATCCATTTTCAAATGGATCCCAATAATGCCTTATAGAATCACATTCATTAATATTGGGGTCCATTTTGCTGCAAAAAAATATCTGAAATCCTAATGGAAAAAAATTTTATGCAAATATGTTAAGAACATATCTCCAGAAGGAACATTGACATCTGATAAGTGTTGTACATACCTAGTAGCAAGCAGTAGAATCTGAGTGACATGAAGGCAGATGAATGGTCTGTTAAGAGGGATGGCTTTCAGTTAGAAAATTAGTCCTTGAATGTGATGGCAGCATTACAGTTAGTTAGTACTAGCATACAGTATGTGGGAGGGTATGCTGTTTTCTGCTTGGAATCAGTTTGAAAACATACTTTTCAATGAAAAAAAAAATAATAGCCCAAATATCTCTATAAAGGGAATCTGTAATGATATTGCAACCACAAAAAATGCTGTAATAACTGGATAGTAGTAAAAGACAATGGGGGAGATGTATTAAGCAAAAGGTGCCAAAAAAACGCAGAGATTTGCACCAAAAAAACTGTCTAGTATTTTCATGTATTCTTATATACAGTAGGTATTTTGTGTTCACATTTGCATCGCAACCATAGCAATGTGCATCTGCATTTTTTGTTCATTTTGTTTTTCAGTACTGGCCAATTTTTTTTGGCGTGTTTGTTGTGTTGTGCTTTTGGGGTGTGTGGCTGCACTTCATTTTAGTTTGTGCACACCACCTATGTGTTCAAGGCTGATTTTAATTAGAGCATAATATATGTTAACTAAACTCCCCTATTCATTCAGAGGCCAAAGGACCAGAGAGAGGAAGCTGTTTGTGGTATATGCAAGACATGCTATGGTTGAAAAACACATTTGCCCTATAATTCATGGGAGACCAAGGAGCTAAGAAGTGAGTCCTTTTAGTGTAGGGACCCATCTAACAGAGGTTTCCTTGTCGTGGCAGATGTGCTTGCAAATGTAGTTTGATCAAAAATGTAAACACCAAGAACCTCATTTTCATGTATTTTTGCACTCTGCACTCTGGCTAGTTTAAAAATTATCAGTTATGATGGCCAGCTATCACTAGTTAAGTAGTCAGTCACTACTGTCGGCAATTCAGCAATTTTCAACAATTCATTGAAACCTAGTAACACTATTTTTAGTGCACAGAGCCTAAAGATGTGTCCCAATTGAGGTGAATCTCGGGGCTCCATGTGCCACAGTGCAGAGACTCCTTTAACTGCAAAGGAGTCCTTGCACTCAGATTACTTGCAGTCATTAACCAACTTTTGAAAGTAGGTCAAGATCACAAGTGACCTGCAAATTAAATTTGAATACTGTCGATTTGGAACACATTTATTTGGATTGATATGAATCTTGTGTCTGAATCTAAAACAAAATCAATTTTTAAAAGTTTGCACCAGTCATTCTGGATATAGAAAGGCCAAATATGTATTGTTTTTATTATTTTTCATTTTTTGTTACATAATTAATAAGCATTTTAAATGGAAAAAGTTTTTTTTTACTTTTTATTTTTTATTTCTTTTATATTCTTAAGCTTTTTTTGTTGTGATTGCCCGGCTGTTATGTCATACCCCTAACCCTAAAAACAAATACACACTGTTTCAGTATTGTTGCCAGTCACTATTATATAAGCAGTGAAATAAAATGAAGAAAAAAATAGGGCAGGGGACTGGCTAAACTAGAATGAGGAAACATTTGTGCTACTGTCACTCCATCCACCAATACAAACACTAGTATTAATAAAAATGTGGGCAGCAACATCAACTACATTTGGTGTTGGCAGCACCGCCAGTAACCACAGTATTGCTGAACTTCCTAAGAATAAAGATGAAGTTTTTAAAATCAGTGAAATAGGAATATTGAGTCAGGGTTCTGTGTATTCCTCCTCCTGTTGAAACACATTATTTACAGCTGTCTTTCTGCACTGTCAACCATGTCTTCAGCATCTTCACTGACACAGATCCCACTCCCCATTAGTCATGTGATATCTGCTGATGAGATATTGTATCTTCTTTCTCTTCTTGAAGAGTTGGATTTAAGTGTTTTTTGGATGTAGAGGAGGCAGAGGTGAAAGACATGCCTGTTAGTGGTGGTGGAGGTAGTAGTAGCAGGGGGTGCTATTGTACATGGTGCTGGTAGGGGCACTAGGGGGAAGTATGTTGGAAATTGTAATGGTATAAAGAAATCCCATTGCTATAATGAGCCAAAAAAAGTGGGGAAGATGTTGAAATTAATTAATCCAATAATGATTCTGTTGCAGATAAGACCTGGCTACCAGGTGAAGATGAAAAGATGACTTCTGAGCTAGAGGGTGGTAGCAGCTGAAATAGTAAGAATTCGATGTGCAGCTCAAACATCCAAAAAAACAGCCTGTGGTAGGTCGAAGGCAAGCTTAGGTGGTGGTGGCACTAGTGACACTGGCAGACGTGTTTCCACTACTGCTGGTGTTGTCAGCAGCATCTACATGTGAATTGGGAATTTTTTGTACATTACCAAATGACAAATCCATGGCAAGGTGCAAGATGTACATGAAAATTAACTATGGGTATGCAGGCACATATGTAGGAACCAGTTTGGCGTAACCAACTAATTTGAATAATAGAATTGGCAGTGGCACTGGCACGCAAAATAAGCAAGACCTTCTCCCCATGATCTTATTTGTAGGCAGGACACATCCACAGCTAACACATGTCATCGTCGTTATCATTATCATATCCGTCTAATTCGCCTCCTCCTCCATGCCAACATCAGTTGTCTATAAGGTAATGTGTGTCCATTAAACAGCAATATGCACCGAGTCATCCAGCTGGTCTGCAACTTTGACCCTTAACTGGCTAAATTACTGACAGTGCAGTCTCTGCTGTGCCACTTAGTGGATTCCACTTGGCAACTGATGGCTTGCACACAGTCTTGATGAAGATTATTTAGCTGCCATTATTTCTCTAGAAAGCTGTCCCTGCTTAACATTGCTAAGTGGGCCACTACTTATAAACATCCATTTGAGGAAATGTGCACGCTACTGTCATCATGTGGAGCAGCAGTTATGGGCAGTGAGAATATATATTGCTTTCATGGCCCACTTGGTCAATGTTTTGAGCGTCAAAGGCCACCATCCAGAAAAGCAGCGAGGCCAGATGCTACTACTGACATCACTCTGTGGGTACAGGCCCAGTTTCAACACCAGTTGGAACCCATCTTCCACCTCCATTTCCTCCTCACTGGACCAGTTCCTAATCCCAACTTCACCATTGAAAGCCTTTGCTTTCAGTCCCTCGCCCTTATTTCATGGCTTTAAAGTGAAGCACACACACTGTAGCAAATGCTGATGCATCAGTTTGAGCAGCATAATTCAGTAAATGACTACTGCAGGCAGCAAACAAAAACACAATGAGGCAGAGAATAATAAGAGGAAGAATAATAACTTCTACATCATAATTACTTTTGGAAGATAGTTCATGATGGTGTGCCTCAAAATTATCCTGAACTGCTATAAATTGTCACTCCTTGTTGCCACATGTGCTCCCATAAAGGAATCATTTTTTGTAGCTTTTTTTCTACACTAAATTATTTATTATTTCACTGGCAGGTACACTGATTGTATGCCAGAAATTTTTCTATATAAGTAGGAATAACTGTATATGTAGGAATAAATGGCAACCCAGGTTCTCTTCGGGCTCCCAAGTGCAGTTTTGTATGGTCATAGGAACCTTTCCATATCAGATGATGTTCTATCTTTTTAAGCTGTCCGGCCAGACAGACTGAAAGTTTTTTTTCTTCTTTTCAAGTATGCACACAGCCACAATTTTTTCTCCAAAATAACAACCTATTGTACTTACAAAATGGGCTAATTTTTATATAAAGCCATTGCTTTTTTCAATATAACTGCCATGTGTGTATAAAAAAAAAAAACATAAGCAAGCAGCTTCATCCAAAACAGGCTAATTTTTGTTAGCATTTTAAATGTTAAAATGCGTAAAAGCAAGTGGTAGCTCAGTGTATGGTTAAACTAGGAATTTGCTTCCACTGCTTACCAAATGTTGCTCGCTTTGGATAATTTCTTCTGGTTAGAAGAGAACCTTGACAGAAACCATGTGTAATCTTTAAGGAAACCCTGCAACAAGTGTTTAGTGTCACAGAAAATGAAGTATTGCATTGAAATTTTTTTTTTTTTTTTTCCAAGATGGCGCCGCTGGAGTGGCTGCCAGCTACAGCAGCTCTGAGACTCTCTATCTTATTTTTCCTTCTATGACTCGTTTTGTACCTCTCTACTTAAGGACTTTTGCACTATGAAGAAACACACACAAAGACTTGGACCCTTGTGATATTTTTTTTTTTTTTTTTTTATCTGTCTTTTGTTCTGCTTGAAAATGGGATCTTTTGTGTATGCAGACAATTCCTTTGTCTATACAAGAGAGGAAATTCTGCAGCTCAGAGGCACAGCAGGACGGCATACCATCTGGTCACACATCCCCCGTGAGATTTGGAGAAAGAAAAAGCGGGTGAGGGGATGCAGAGCAGGAACTCTTCAGAGGATTAAAAAGAGGCGTTACCGACCAGCTGTTCCCTCCATCATCATGGGCAATGTCAGATCTCTTGCAAACAAGATGGATGAACTAACAGCTCTCACCAGGCATCATCAGGAGTTTCGGGCGTGCAGCATGATGCTACTTACAGAGACTTGGCTCACTGAAGTTACTCCTGACCCTCTGGTCTCCTTGGATGGTTTTAAACTCCTTCGGGCAGACAGGACAAGGGAGAGCGGTAAGAGGAAAGGAGGAGGGCTGGCAATGTTTGTGAATAATAGATGGTGTAATCCTAGGCACATTGTGATTAAGGAGCAAACTTGCTGTAAGGACATTGAACTATTAGCTGTGAGCATGAGACCTTTCTACCTACCAAGGGAACTATCACATGTCATCGGGATAGCTGCATATGTCCCCCCCTCTGCGAAAGCTGACACTGCCTGCGAGGTCCTACAAGCCACGCTGAGCCAGTTACAGTTAAAACATCCCCAGGCCCTCTTTCTTCTGTCGGGTGATTTCAACCATGCCTCTCCATCATCCACACTGCCCAGTTTCACACAGTATGTAACCTGCCACACAAGAGACAACAAAACACTGGACTTGTTCTTTGCCAACGTGAGGGAGGCATATAACTCATCAGCCCTACCGCCCCTGGGGAGATCGGATCACAACCTAGTACATCTCCGACCTGTGTACAAGCCACTTGTACGTAGAGAACCAGCTGTCACCCGCACAGTGAGGATATGGTCCGAGGAGAGTGATGAGGCTCTGAGGGATTGTTTTGACACAACCGCATGGGAAGTGCTGCAGGATTCTTATGGAGAAGATATAGAAGGACTCACACACTGCATAACAGACTACATTAATTTTTGTGTGGACAACACAGTACCCACAAAAGTGGTGAGGTGCTTCTCCAATAACAAACCATGGATTAACTCTGATATAAAAACACTACTTAAGGAGAAAAAGATGGCATTCAGGACAAGAGATAAGGAGGGGTTGAGGGAAGTACAAAAGGAGCTGAGGCATCAAATCAGGCAGGGAAAAGCCAGTTATAAAGAAAAAATGGAAAAGCAAATGGAAAGAAAAGACATAAGGGGGGTCTGGGAGGGGCTTAAGTCAATTTCGGGTCATAAACAGTCTGTCTGCCAGATTGAGGCAGATGTTAATTGGCTTAATGAACTAAACCTATTCTTCAACAGATTTGATCACACACCAGCTCCTCCCACCCCAGTATGTCCTTCAGCTTCCCCCACCACAATGACTTCTCCCCATGCGGCCACTTCCCAACAGACCAGTAAATCCAGAAATCCGTCTTTATCTGGCCACAGTCTGACCTTCACACGGGCCCAGGTGAGGAAGGAGATGAAAAAGATCAAGGCGAGGAAAGCCGCAGGGCCAGATGACATCAGTGCAAGGCTAATTAAGACTTGCGGGGACCAGCTGTGTGGTATAATTACATATATGTATAATATGAGCCTGAGGCAGGAAATAGTCCCTGAATTATGGAAATCTTCTTGTGTGGTACCAGTTCCAAAGAAACCCCACCCTATGGACCTCAACGACTACAGACCTGTAGCACTGACATCCCACCTGATGAAGATCTTGGAGAGATTGGTTCTCACACATCTCCGCCCTCTAGTGAGCCCCGCTATGGACCCCCCTCCAGTTTGCTTATCGGCCGGGCATTGGGGTAGATGATGCCATCATCCATCTTCTGCACAGGGCTCTGTCTCACCTGGAGAAACCAGGGAACACGGTGAGAATAATGTTCTTTGACTTCTCCAGTGCTTTTAACACCATACAGCCCAGGTTATTGAGGGACAAGCTGGGCCTTGCTGGAGTGGACCACCACCTCTCCAACTGGATCCTAGACTACCTCACAAATCGACCTCAATACGTGAGAGCCCGAGACTGTGTGTCAGGTACCGTGATCTGTAATACGGGGGCACCTCAGGGTACGGTTCTCGCCCCTTTCCTCTTCACACTGTACACTGCAGATTTTAGGTGCAACTCATCCAGCTGCTACCTACAGAAGTATTCTGACGACTCTGCAATAGTGGGTCTCATCACAGATGATGATGACAGGGAGTACAGAGAGCTGAACCAGGATTTTGTGGACTGGTGCCACCGGAACCACCTGAAGATTAACGCGGGGAAGACCAAGGAGATGGTGGTGGACTTCCGCAAAGGCAGATGCCCTCCAAATCCAGTGGACATCCTGGGGACGGGCATCGAGATTGTGAACACCTATAAGTACCTGGGTTTGCTCCTTAATAATAAGCTGGACTGGGCAGATCATATGGAGGCCCTGTACAGGAAGGGCCACAGCAGGCTCTACCTGCTTAGGAAACTGAGAGCCTTTGGAATCCGGGGGGCACTTCTTAGAACTTTCTTCAACTCGGTAGTGGCATCAGCCATCTTCTTTGGAGTGGCCTGCTGGGGGAGCAGTATATCAACCAGGGACAGAAATAAACTTGACAAGCTGATTAGAAGGGCCAGCTCTGTCCTGGGGAGCCCACTGGACCCAGTGCAGGTGGTGGGTGACAGAAGGATACTGTCCGTGGTGAGCTCCATGCGGGAGAATAACTCCCATCCCATGCATGAGACTGTGATAGCGCTGAGCAGTACTGTCAGTGACCGACTGCTCCACCCTAGGTGTGAGAAGGAGCGCTATCGGAAGTCTTTCCTCCCCACCGCGGTTAGGCTGTACAACCAACACCGACCTAAGCGGAGATCATTACACACAGAGAACTGAAATATCTCTCTGCCTGTTAAATCCCCCCCCCCCCCCTCTGCTACGTCCTATCTGTCTGTCTGCTATTAATGTAATGCCTCTCACCTTGGAACATTCCTGTACATGTTGTATTTGTATTTGTATCTGCTTATCTTTGCTGCTGTAACACACTGAATTTCCCCATTGTGGGACTATTAAAGGACTATTATTATTATTATTATTATTATTAAATTAGGTTGCTGTCAATATACTGTATCATGATCCATCCTCCAGAATGGAAGATGCTTACTATTAGCATTACTGAACTGGAGTTTGCCCTCTCGCAACAGGATATCAAAAAATGAGTTTTCTAAATTAGATGAACCTCTCTAACTTAATGGCTAAAGAGAAGCAGGTAAATTGTGGCATTGAATCAAAAATAATTAATAAAAATGAATTAGAACATCAATTAGCATATCATTTAGGTGAATCGATGGTTCACTGCAGAATTCAGATAGGACTAAATATTATATGGTGGAGACTGCTCAAGTGAAAAATACTGATAAAGCATCCTCACTCACACAGTTACAATCCATGCCTAGCATCTAACTTCACACAGACAAGGCTTATACTGTATAAGTGACAAGATAATGTGAGGTGCATTATGCAGGCTTACACCCTATTAGTGATGCCCATACTATTAGATCAGACAGACTGACCAACACCTAATATTTCCTTAACCAACATATCAGAGCTTAGCTGCATGGTGAGGTGTACATAAATAGGTACTAGACAGCCTCCCTGACCTAATAGTATGGGCATCACTAATAGGTGGTGGTAGGGGGTACTAGTGGGGTGTATGTATATAGGGGCTGGATAACCTGCCTGATCTAATAGTACGGGCATCACTAATAGGCTATAAGACAGCACTGTGCACCTCATATTATCATGTGACATTTTTGAAATGATATGATCAAATGCAACTACATTATCAGCTTCTCATTGTACAAGGTCTGTCTATCCTCATTGGTGCAAATACATTTTATTACTGTCTTCAAGTATGATAACTCATTTTTTTCAACAAATTTTAGATTTATTCCCTTACTACTATAAACTGCTTTTGTTTTAGTAAATTAAATTTATCTGCATAAATGCATTACCAGAAAATTTAGCCAACTCAAATAATCTGTCTACAATCAGGTGGGTAAAATATTTGGCAATATTTTCTGTTTTAATATTTTATGTACAGATATCAAACCAGAGAAAACCGTTTAGCAGTTATGTCTTCAACGGAATAACAGAGAAAATACAGTAACCTCCAGGTTTTGTTGAAGCTGGCACTGAAGCTGCAGCTTGTCAGTGCTCTTGAGCAATGCTTGTGAAGCATGGCTTCAGCTTGGCATGATTGCTCTGATAAAAGACCTTGGATGTAAAGAGCTATCGTCAGCCTAAAGAGAGCAACCAGTCCACTTTTCTGCTTGTTGTTTAAGCTACTTAGAATTTATTATTCCTGTCTGTTGTGTGTCTTCCCTGGGCTCTTCACTTTTTCAAGGAGAAAGCTTAGTGCTTGCACCCTTAATCCTTCATTTATTGTACATTCATTGTTTTGTTTAAAAAATGAACACATTAATGTTCTGGGCAGTCAAAGAAAACTACCTAGCCAAAATACCATGAACGTGTTGCATTGAATAGCTGAAACTGCATTTCAGACTTAAATGTATTTTCTTGTTTTTGTTTTCTTTTGCTTTTGTTTTCTGTAACCCCTTCCTGACATCCACTGTACTATTATGGTGGTGTCAGATCTTTAAAGATGGTGGCTGCTCTGCAGCAGTATTCTACAGCGGAGATCTGGAACTAATGCCTGCAATCAGAGTTAACTCTGATCATGGGTATTGCGAGTCCGGACCCCCCTTCAAAATGCCCTGTACCTTTGTTAGTGTAGAACGACTCCTGTTTCCTTGACAGTCGAGCTCCCAGGCTTGTCATTGTATTATAGATATTGAGGATGGTCTATGAAGCAAATCTTTCATAGACTGTTATATTATACAGTACATATTGCAGTACAGTTATATTGCAGTCTATGGGACCTGCAATCAAAGGATTGCAGGTTCAAGCCCCCTATGGGGCTAGTAAAATAGTTACAAAAATAAAAAAAAAAGTTTTAAAAAATATAAACAAAATCAATAAAAAACAAACAATTCTAATCACCCCTCTTTCTCTAGATTTGAAATCAAGATAAATAAACAAAACAAACAAATTATACATATAATATAAAAATAATTTTCCATATGTCAAACTCCATAGCGGGAAAAAAAAATCCAAAGGTCAAATTGCTGTTTTTTTGCCATTTCTATAGGTTTTATAATGTTTTAACCCCTTACAAAAATCCAAAACATTAAAAAAAAAAAATCCTTGAAGTTGCCAACATATTCTGTAGCACTTTACAAATCAGAGGACACATGAACAGACAGTATGAGACATTACAATGTGATAAAGAAATAAACATCAAATAATAGGAGTGAGAGCCCTGCTCGCAAGAGCTTACATTCTATATCTTGACACCTGGAACTTTTTTATATTTCTTTGTTCAGGGAGGGGTAAGGAGTCTTTTTGCAGGACCAGATGTAATTTTTATTTCTACCAACTTAGGGAATGTCTATTGCTTTGATCACTTTTGATCCAACAGCAAAAAAAACGGTGGTTCAGCATTTTTGATTTTGTAGTTTGTAGAAAGGGCGTTTTCAGACACAGGGATACCTAATGTGTATGTGTTTCACTTTATTTAAGTACTTTTATATGTGTTCTAGGGAAATGGGGTGATTAGAATTTTTTTTTTTTTTTTTTCTTTTTTTTTTTTTACTGTAATTTTTAGACCCACTAGGGGTCTTAAACCTCAGGGTTCTTATCATTAATGCAATGCATTGTAAAATCATTGCACTTCTATTACAGGCTCAAAGAAGTTAATGCCTGCAATTAGTGAAGGCACTAAATGTGGACATTGTCACCGGGTCGCTGTATAATATAGTGGAGACCCATGGGCTATGGAGGTCGCACAGTTTCTGAGTGGCCTCCTTCAGCGTCTGCCGTACTATTAAGGCAGATGTCAGAAAAGGGTCAAATATGCTATTTATGGTTATACTCAAAGTTACTAATGGTCATAAACTATCTAATGCAAAACAATGAATGAGTAATAATATTTGTGATGGGGGTTTCCAGGGGAAAAGAAAAGATGTATACAGATGTGTCCTCTATTTCCTGTCCTCTAGGCTGACCATGTCCAAAATGTGCATCACAAGTTAAAAAGCATCTTTCACCACCTCCAACAATTTAAGTTCCTTGCATCTGCTAATAGGCGCCACTCCAATGATTGCAGTCAAATTGTTTCGTTATCCTCCACCATTCCCGAGTTACAAGCACAGTTAGCCTGATACTGTATGTTTGACTGCGGCATCTAAGGGGTTAACACCTGTGATCGATGCTCCGGGGGTATTAGAGAACCGTGTCAGCTGTATGTAACACCCCACACCAGCTCGACAGCTTCTGAGTGTGCACTATGTTTCTGCGTAATAGTACAGGAAACCCTTCCCAGTTGCACCGTACTATTACACCACATGTCAGGAAGGGGGTTAAACATTTTTGGAAATATAAGTAATTAAAAATGTTGCAGATTTTTAATGTTTTTTTCTAATCATCTTAGTGGTGACAATCTTTTGTCTAGATTGGATTGGTTTCCAAAGGATATGACCATGAATTCAAGAACTTTCTATGATACTTGTCAGAAATAAGCCATGACTCCTTTATTGTGAACAGGTGATCAGGCAGGGACAGTGCATGCAAGAGACCCTAACCAAGTAGCAATAAGAAAATCATGGCTGGTTTACTGACAAGTCCCAGACCATAGAAAGTTCTTGCAGTCATGGTCGCATCCACTGGCAGCTGGTGTAGACAAAAGATGTCACCGCTAAGATGATTAAAGAAATTCTGCAAAATTTAAATTATTTATATTTGCAAAAATGTTTAATATAATTGTCTACAAAATTAAATATGGTTATGTTTATGCGAAAACCCATTTAATACAGGCTTATGTAAAGCGTTCCTAACACTGTTCCCCTTGATGACCACCTGACTTGACTCTTTTTCGAAAATAAAATGGGTATAAAATTTACCAAACAAAGATGCAATGTGTGATTCTTCTAGAAATACTCTACAAATGTTTTGTGGGTGTTCAGGCATATATTCTTAATTTGAGAAACATGGTGCGGTGCACACCAATTGAAGCACATATCTAAGCTGAAAGGCAAATTAAAATAAGTCTGTCACCAGAATTCAGCTTATCAACCTAGCCGCAGATAGATAGGTTAGGGTCATTTTAACGAAACAGTGTTTTCCCCTTTTGAATCTGTGCCCCCATTGCCATGATATTGCCAGTTTTGTCAATACATGAATGAACTTTGCGGAGCAACAAGGGTGTTGCCATTTACTTCTTTGGAGCAACAGCAAGAGCTCATTTGTATATTGACAAAAATATAAATATCTCGGCAATGGAGACAGCACTTCACAAGGGGAAGACACTGTTTGATTCAGGTGACCCTAACCTATCTATCTGTAAATGATAGGTTCTAGAAACAGACTTCCTTTAAGTGAACTCAAGTTGGCATGCATATCACGATAGCTGACATTAGTTGGTGGTGATTATCCTCTGATTTCATTACAATGTAAACATATATGGTAAACATATACCTAAATCGCCACATTGATATCACAACATTCTATATTCTGGTTTTGGATACATGTTAATTTGACCCTATTGATGAGGTCAGGAGATATCAATTTACAATATCTGTAAACTATTGTAGTTTCAGCATGATATATTAATGCTCTATCTGTTAATTTTAAGGACTGAAGGACAAGGAACTCATTTTTATACATTATGTAATGAATTGTTACAATATACTTATGTGTGTAAATTTTTTAGGGTAATTTCATTTTGTCAAACTCACATAATGAACATTTACAAATATTGCCTTTTCTTGAAATCCTTTCTCAGAATAAGGATCATTAACATTTAACCCATGACCAAGGAGGTAAAATGTCAGCAAAAAGTCATTTATTCACTTTTGTATTGATTCTTCTTTTATACAGTATTACATTTCCTTATTTCACTTTGCAAAGCTATTAAACCATTCTCGTCTTATTGATTGTGTCTATGAAGGAATAATTTATCCACAATATTCATATTCTTAGAACAAGAGAAGATTCTGAGGATAAATGTATGTAAACTGGATTGATAAAGAGAGCATATATTTTGTTCTCAAATTTTGTAAGCAAGTGTACCAATTGATGTACTAAGTAACTTCATTTTTCCAAGCCATATCTCTTTGTGAACATTCTAGAACTTTACACACCTGATTACACAATGCAGTTGATCTGAAATTCAAATTTTTTAAGGGAATTTTTTATAAATGTCCCACCACTGAAACCCACACTTATCTTGCCCAAGGCAAATGTGGTACACATTTTAAAAAGGGCTCTAGGTCTTCTCCAAGTGATTACAGACCAATAAGCTTAAAGAGTTTTTCCCATCTTGGCATATCCCTGCTAAAATGGGAATAATTGATCATATGACTGGCCTTATGGGTAGGACCAAGCAGTCCTGCTCTACACTGCTCCTGTAACTTCAGAGAAGAATAGAAGCTATGGAAATAACATATCCAGATGTGCTGTGCTGATTCCATAGCTCCCATTCTCTTCTATGGGGTTATGAGAACAGCATAGTACAGCTCTTCTCGACTGTTCCTCTAAGCCCTGCCGTAGGGACTGGGACTTAGGAGCAATATTTTCCAATCCAGTGATTTTCCAAGATAGGAATAATCCTTTAAATTCTATTGTGGGAAAATTTTTGGCAGAATAAAATCTGAATTGTTTCAGCAATGAGGATGGTAGAATCCTGGCTAGAGGGTGGCTATGGATATAGTGTTTTTGAGCTTTACAAATGCATTTTACAGTGCCTCAGTATTTTGAGGAAAGATGAAAATGTATTTAAATGTATTTAGTGCTCAGAAGAGTTATTTTAAGGGCAGGGGTGGATATATCATTGGTGTTACCTGTGCAGCTGCACATGGGCCTAGTAGGTCAGGGAGCCCTGTCACCTTACCAGTAGTGTTCTACCATCTATGAGATTGTGAGTAAATGCTTAGGCTCATTAACTTCATGGCTAAAAATTACTGGTGGATTGTTAGACAAACATAAGGGGGCCCTATGCTGATATATTGTAAAACAAGGGGTCCATAGCTTTTCCTCAACAAGGGCCCACGGCTGTCTGTGTCTGCCCCTCCTTACTGGGAAACATAAGTAACTTATATACAAAAATTATGGTGAAAAACTGTTGTATGTAAAATTCCTTCAAAAGAGAAAGGAGTACACCCTCCATCTGAAGAAAAAAGGTTTAATCTGTAGCAGTGACAAGTTGTCTTTAGCATTAGAACTGTGAATCTGGCGAATATCTTACCTTAGAAGTTTGAAAAAAGTAAATGCCATCTTAGAAAAAAAAATTGCATGCTATGTAAATGTATAGAATTCTTGTTTCCCCTTTGCACTTGTCCTTTCTCATCCCTAGATTGAATTTGATGGATTGGACATATGTGTTTTTGTCAACCGTATCAATGAAACAATGTAACGAATGAATGTCACATGCACCAAAAAAACTATCAAAATGAACTTTACCAAAAGATAAACTCTGCCTTGCCACATCTTCATTCTGAATCTTGAATTAATCTAGTACAATAAATGACAGAAAGCATTTAAAGGGATTGTCCAGTTTCAGCAAATAAATGTTATTGATTATATATATTAAACATTTATACAATTTTCCAATATACTTTCTACATAAATTGCTTACAGTTTTCTGTATCTCTGTTTGCTATC
Source organism: Leptodactylus fallax (assembly GCA_947044405.1). Lineage (NCBI taxonomy): Eukaryota > Metazoa > Chordata > Amphibia > Anura > Leptodactylidae > Leptodactylus > Leptodactylus fallax. The sequence goes on along the minus strand of CAMRHE010000388.1, from coordinate 600,266 downwards.
ATTTACTACCTGTGGATAAAAATCAGTTCATAGTCAAGTGATGGACAGTCTATGATCATGTGATGGACACACAGGTGCACAGTTCGTTACAACCAAAGAACAGTAATCAGACATCTGTCTTGTAATGAGCTGTGCACCTGTGTGTCCATCACATGACCATGGTCCGTATATAACATGACCATGGACTGAGTTTTATCTACTGGGAGTAAACAATAAATGACAGGAAGCAGAGGTCTAGAAATCTGCAAGGAAGTGATGTAAAGAGTGTATTGTAAAATAGTATACAAAAAAAAAAACATTCTTGTCAAGCCTCTATTCACACAACTCTTCAGAGCTTCCATCAGCAGTACTATCACATTTCATGTAAAGAAAATACAGAATGCACCACTATTCTTGTTGTTAAAATGACAACCACAACTATCAATCCTCAAAGGTCTTATTATAAGTCAATGGGATCTGTCAGGTATAGTTGGTACATCAGTGCATTTTTAGAACTTATGTTTTGAACATAAGTCACCATGTAAACCTAGCCTAAAACATGTAAGCACAAATTATGGATACAGTATAAAAAGCATTATATAAAATAGAAGTAGATTATACTTTAGCTGCTTTCAGATTGTCAACTTTCGAGACTCCCCCCCTCCAACAAACAAGCCAAACCTTAAAAAGAATATCTCATCACTCTTAATATATCTGAAAAAAGATGCTCTAGAATTATTTTATGGAGAACACTATTTTCTAAAACAAGAATGGTGACAGGTCCTCTTTAAGTCAGGCATGGCTTGAAAATGTTTACTGTTACCAGAATGTTGTAATGAACTGGCCACCCCAGCATTATTTCCTGGGTATCCTCCTCTCATTCGCATGGCTAAATTAACATACTATATATGTGCATTATTTATATTTACATATGCATGTTCAATGTATTGCTGCAAATGTTCCCTTCAGCAGGACTGTCTATAGGCACAAGCCTACTTTGTGTAAAGGTAAATCCATCCTAACGGAAATACTCTTTGCTTTTGCATTCACAACTTCCATACATATTCTGTCATGGGAAATGTTTCTGCATCATGTGAACTAGCAATGTTTTTGCTAAAACAGATCATAATAAATTACATAACAAGTCTGGGTCTTCTGAGTGATATAAATATAGTGAAACAATCCCAGTGGTTTAGGAAAGTTATTCATTCAACTGTGATAGTGTATCAAGGATGTTTTAACCCCCTGTGTAGTTAAGAGCTCTCCCCATTGTTTATATGGCCAAACTCATAGGAAAACATCTTGTATAAATTCTTTAACTGTTTGCAAAAGGTGCTTTACTGCGCGTCTGTTGTCAGTCACTGGCTGTGAAAGAAATTACTTTGCACAAGCTGTCTATTTCTATTTGATTTTTACATATAAAATAAATTGATGATCGCCAAACTGCTGCATTTAAGTCTTTGCAGGGGGTATGGCTTCCTGGCTGGATACTGGATTTGACAGTAGGTACCTGTGATAGACTATTTCCCACGGAGGATATCGCAAGGTAATAGAGTAGCAGTCAAGACAACACTTTCTATAACACATCACACCAGCTTCATTTATCTGTTCAATGAATAGGAAATCTACTTAAGCCCCAGTGCCAAGATATGCTATTTCTTCTGCTTTCAATGCATTTTTCACTTCTGCCAGGACAAGTAATGGAAAATGTTCTAAACAAAACAAATGTCCTTTAAAGTCACATATTACTTAATAAATGCATTAATGCTTTTAACTTAAAGTTCTTCTTGGTACATCTACTTAGACATTCACCTTGCTGATGTTGACTTGGCTTTTCAGTATTGCATTTGTATTGATCGCTGTTAGTATGTGTATATATAGCATACAGCTCATTCATACTAATGCTACTATGGTATTAAATGGTACTCTAGATCCTGTGAATGACCTTCAGAGAGCATGGGTAAGGTTAGAAATATGTGCATGGAAGAAAAACTTGCATGTGTGGAGAATTTTAATGCTTTTTTCATATGGAATGAGTTATGGTTCATTCTCCCTCAGAAAGCATACTATTTCATTTATGGAATATTATGTTGCTTTACAGTCCGTTAAATTTGCTTCTATATATAGTCCTGCGTAACTGTAGTGCTTGTTGCTGCATACATACTTAACACATAGACGTGCATCTCTTTACATAATGGTATGTTGTTTTACACTAACCTTAGTAGCATCATGTTTTGGAGTGCTACACCTTAGTGGATTCTATTTATGTTAGAATTGTAGGTGACATGCACATAGCTTTGACTGGTAGAGAGCCATAAATAAGGCTTTTGTAGGCTTCTGCAGGGCCATAGAGGTTTTTTCTGCAATACCGAAGGTTCCATTAGAGGAACATGTTAATTTTAACTGTGAAATCATGAGCGTTTTCCCTACAGATGTAATAGGGGAAAGAAAAAGGCAGAGAAAAACTCAGTAAAAACTCAATGAAAAGCAATGTGGAAAAAAACGCAATGTGTTTTTGCAGTGTTTTTTCAGCAGTCTTTTTTATCTTTGTTTCACTATGTGGGGCCTTAGCCTTAAAGAGGTTATCCAGCTTCCAAAAATGATCTGTAAATATATCCACATCAGTGCTAAATACTCAATGCTCCATTCTTGACCCTTTGCTCAGCTTTATTTTAACTTGCTGCTGCTTGTATCACTGTTATTTACATGCAGTGAATTGATGGAAAAACTACATTTTCCATGATTCATCTTCCTGCTCTGACTCTTTGTGTACCCCTCCCTTCTCCATTGTCCCTGGAATGAAATCACAGGACACACACTGCCCATGTGCAAACTCCCTCCCTGGTGTTTGTGTTGTGTCAGATTTCTTCTTCAGTCCATGCAGTACTGCCCTCCTACATATATCTGACCAGGTAATAAATCACTCCCACATCTGAGGTCAGTATGAATGGCTTCAAGCAGCAAGAAGGCCATGTGCTGCTGTGATATTTCATTTTCTGGCTGATCTGCTCACAGGGAGGAGTAGTGAGCTTGTACATGAAATGTCACAGCTGTGATCAATGACCTGAAAATAAAGCAGGTATACAGTGCTTAATTTAAACAGGATATTTATTAGTAAGTGTTCCCACAGCATAGAGGATGACTTGCAGATTGATTGGGATCCAATTGCTTAGGCTCCCACTGATTAGGAAAATAGGGGGATCTTTGTTTGCACTACCAATCTGCATATTATCCCATATCCTGTGAAAGGGGGATAATTTGGCCAGATGGGAAATCCCCTTTAATAGCGCACCTAATTTATGTAAATCATGTGTCAGACAGCTGCAAAGGATTCCATTAATGGGGGATACATAATCTAAGAGATGTTTATGTCTTGATCAGAAATTGGTGGAGGGAAATGTGAAGCATGTTTTATTTAAAAAAAACAAAAAGAAAACAGGTAATGCTGCAGCTTGGAGGGAAGGAGGTGACATGGAGCAATTATATAAATTAGCTTTCTCAACGTATAATTGCAAGGAATTTAGGGATTTCATCATCTACAGTCCATAATATCATCAAAAGATTCAGAGAATCTGGACAAATCTCTGCAAGTAAGCGGCAAGGCCAAAAACCAACATTAAATGCCTGTGACCTTCAATCCCTCAGACGGCACTGCATTAAAAACTGACATCATTCTGTAACAGATATTTTCACATGGGCTCAGGAACACTTCAGAAAACCATTGTCAGTGAACCCAGTTCGTCGCTACATCTGCAAATGCAAGTTAAAGCTCTACCATGCAAAGCAAAAGCCATATATCAACAACACTCAGAAACGCAAAGTAGAAAAGTGTCCTGTGGTCTGACCAGTCCACATGGACATCGTGTCCTACGGGCCAAAGAGGAAAAAGACTGTCTGGATTGTTATCAGCGCAAAGTTCAAAAGCCAGCATCTCTGATGGTATGGGGGTTTGTTAGTGCCCATGGCATGGGTAACTTGCACATCTATGAAGGCACCATTAATGCTGAAAGGTACATACAGGTTTTGGAGCAACATATGCTGCCATCCAAGCCACGTCTTTTTCAGGGACGTCCCTGCTTATTTCAGCAAGACAATGCCAAGCCATAATCTGCATGTGTTACAACAGCGTGGCTTCGTAGTAAAAGAGTGCACGTACTAGACTGGCCTGCCTGCAGTCCAGACCTGTCTCCCTTTGAAAATGTGTGGCGCATTATGAAGTGCAAAATACGACAACAGAGACCTTTGACTGTTGAGCAACTGAGGTTGTACATCAAGCAAGAATGGGGAAGAATTCCACCTACAAAACTTAAACACTTAGTGTCCTCAGTTCCCAAATGCTTGTTGGAGTGTTGTTAAAAGGAAAGGTGATATAACATATTGGTAAACATGCCCCGGGCCCCATCTTTTGTTACACCTGTCCCAGCTTTTTTGGAACATGTTGCAGGCATCAAATTCAAGATGAGTGAATATTTGTAAAAAACCAATACAGTTTATCCGTTTGAACATTAAAAATCTTGTCTTTGTAGTGTTATCAATTGAATATAGGTTGAAAATAACTTGCAAATCATCGTATTCTGTTTTTATTTATATTTTACACAACGTCCCAACTTCATTGGAATTGGGGTTGTATATGTATATTTACACACACACACATATATATATATATATATATATATTTATACAGATGTAACCAAGTTAATTTAACTTTAATTTAACTCAATTTAACTCTTTTTTTTTTTCATTGCTTTCAATGGCTTTTGTTGCGAGTTAAAAGAGTGCAGTGAGGTATCAGAATCAAGTTGAAGGTGGATATATATATACAGTCATATGAAAAAGTTTGGGCACCCCTATTAATCTTAATCATTTTTAGTTCTAAATATTTGGGTGTTTGCAACAGCCATTTCAATTTGATATATCTAATAACTGATGGGCACAATAATATTTCAGGATTGAAATGAGGTTTATTGTACTAACAGAAAATGTGCAATATGCATTAAACCAAAATTTGACCGGTGCAAAAATTTGGGTACCCTTATCATTTTATTGATTTGAATACTCCTAACTACTTTTTACTGACTTACTGAAGCACAAAATTGGTTTTGTAACCTCACTGAGCTTTGAACTTCATAGCCAGGTGTATCCAATCATGAGAAAAGGTATTTAAGGTGGCCAATTGCAAGTTGTTCTCCTATTTGAATTTCCTCTGAAGAGTGGCATCATGGGCTCCTCAAAACAACTCTCAAATGATCTGAAAACAAAGATTGTTCAACATAGTTGTTCAGGGAAAGGATACAAAAAGTTGTCTCAGAGATTTAACCTGTCAGTTTCCACTGTGAGGAACATAGTAAGGAAATGGAAGACCACAGGGACAGTTCTTGTTAAGCCCAGAAGTGGCAGGCCAAGAAAAATATCAGAAAGGCAGAGAAGAAGAATGGTGAGAACAGTCAAGGACAATCCACAGACCACCTCCAAAGAGCTGCAGCATCATCTTGCTGCAGATGGTGTCACTGTGCATCGGTCAACAATACAGCACACTTTGCACAAGGAGAAGCTGTATGGGAGAGTGATGCGAAAGAAGCCGTTTCTGAAAGCACGCCACAAACAGAGTCGCCTGAGGTATGCAAAAGCACATTTGGACAAGCCAGCTTCATTTTGGAAGAAGGTCCTGTGGACTGATGAAACAAAGATTGAGTTGTTTGGTCATACAAAAAGGCGTTATGCATGGCGTCAAAAAAACACAGCATTCCAAGAAAAACACTTGCTACCCACTGTAAAATTTGGTGGAGGTTCCATCATGCTTTGGGGCTGTGTGGCCAATGCCGGCATCGGGAATCTTGTTAAAGTTGAGGGTCGCATGGATTCAACTCAGTATCAGCAGATTCTTGAGAATAATGTACAAGAATCAGTGACGAATTTGAAGTTACGCCGGGGATGGATATTTCAGCAAGACAATGATCCAAAACACAGCTCCAAATCTACTCAGGCATTCATGCAGAGGAACAATTACAATGTTCTGGAATGGCCATCCCAGTCCCCAGACCTGAATATCATTGAACATCTGTGGGATAATTTGAAGCGGGCTGTCCATGCTCGGCGACCATCAAACTTAACTGAACTGGAATTGTTTTGTAAAGAGGAATGGTCAAAAATACCTTCATCCAGGATCCAGGAACTGATTAAAAGCTACAGGAAGCGACTAGAGGCTGTTATTTTTGCAAAAGGAGGATCTACTAAATATTAATGTCACTTTTCTGTTGAGGTGCCCATACTTTTGCACCGGTCAAATTTTGGTTTAATGCATATTGCACATTTTCTGTTAGTACAATAAACCTCATTTCAATCCTGAAATATTACTGTGTCCATCAGTTATTAGATATATCAAATTGAAATGGCTGTTGCAAACACCCAAATATTTAGAACTAAAAATGATTAAGATTAATAGGGGTGCCCAAACTTTTTCATATGACTGTATATATATATATATATATATATATATATATATATATACATACAGTGGGGAAAAAAAAGTATTTAGTCAGCTGCCAATTGTGCAAGTTCTCCCACTTAATCACATTGTCTAATTTTTTAAGAATTTATTTACAAATTATGGTGGAAAATAAGTATTTGGTCACCTACAAACAAGCAAGATTTCTGGCTCTCTCAGACCTGTAACTTCCTCTTTAAGAGGCTCCTCTGTCCTCCACTCATTACCTGTAGTAATGGCACCTGTTTGAAATTGTTATCAGTATAAAAGACACCTGTCCACGACCTCAAACAGTCACACTCCAAACTTCACTATGGTGAAGACCAAAGAGCTGTGGAAGGACACCAGAAACAAAATTGTAGACCTGCACCAGGCTGGGAAGACTGAATCTGCAATAGGCAAGCAGCTTGGTGTGAAGAAATCAACTGTGGGAGCAATAATTAGAAAATGGAAGACATACAAGACCACTGATCATCTCCCTCGATCAGTGGCACCATACAAGATCTCACCCCGTGGGGTCAAAATGATCACAAGAACGGTGAGCAAAAATCCCAGAACCACACGGGGGGACCTAGTGAATAACCTGCAGAAAGGTGGGACTAACGTAACAAAGGCTACCATCAGTAAAACACTGCGACACCAGGGACTCAGATCCTGCAGTGCCAGATGTGTCCCCCTGCTTAAGCCAGTAAATATCCGGGCCCATCTGAAGTTTGCTAGAGAGCATTTGGATGTTCCAGAAGAGTATTGGGAGAATGTCATAAGGTCAGATGAAACCAAATTAGAACTGTTTGGTAGAAACACAACTCGTCATGTTTGGAGGAGAGTGAATGCTGAGTTGCATCCAAAGAACACCATACCTACTGTGAAGCATGGGGGTGGCAACATCATGCTTTGGGGCTGTTTCTCTGCAAAGGGACCAGGACCACTGATCCATGTAGATGAAAGAATGAATGGGGCCATGTATCGTGAGATTTTGAGTGCAAACCTCCTTCCATCAGCAAGGATATTGAAGATGAAACGTGGCTGGGTCTTTCAGCATGACAATGATCACAAGCACACCACCAAGGCAACGAAGGAGTGGCTTCGTAAGAAGCATTTCAAGGTCCGGGAGTGGCCTAGCCAGTCTCCAGATCTCAACCCCATAGAAAACTTTTGGAGGAAGTTGAAAGTCTGTGTTGCCCAGCGACAGCCCTAAAACATCACTGCTCTAGAGGAGATCTGCATGGAGGAATGGGCCAACATACCAGCAACAGTGTGTGCCAACCTTATGAAGACTTACAGAAAACATTTGACCTCTGTCATTGCCAACAAAGGATATATAACAAAGTATTGAGATGAACTTTTGTTATTGACCAAATACTTATTTTCCACCATAATTTGCAAATAAATTCTTTAAAAATCAGACAATGTGAGTTTCCGGATTTGTTTTCTCATTTTGTCTCTCATAGTTGAGGTCTACCTATGATGTCAATTACAGGCCGGCCTCATCTTTTTAAGTGGGAGAACTTGCACAATTGGTGGCTGACTAAATACTTTTTTTTCCCCACTGTATATATACAGTATATGTATAGACAGACAGATAAATAGATAAATAAATAGCATAACATTGATGAACAGATTAGAATGCTAGATAAGATACACCCCAATAAGATAAGATATATAGATATAAATTGGAAAATTTAAGAAAAATATTGTATCTCATGAGGTCTGAGCTTTGCGTTCTGATTAAGTAAGTCAGAAGAGCTACAATTAAATTTGTTAGCTATGTGTAAGCAAACAAATGATGCTAAGCCCAATAAAAAGTATCATGGTATTTCTGTACTGTATTGAAAAGCAAGGTTATAGTTAGTGCTCAGACTATAGTTTTATTTCTGCTTTTGTGTTGCGTCTAGAAAACTTTACCTTGTATTGCTAAGTAGACACACTCCAAAATAAAGACAGAGCAACAAACTGTGTTCTTTCAGTATCCTTTTATAAGACCTGTTTTAGAGCTTCCACTCAGCGTTTTTTTCTGCTTTTATACCACTTGCTGCCATATTATTACTTAGTTAGATAGATTTTCTTTTCATATTCTTTTCTCATTCAGCATTTCCCAAAAAATAGATGTCTTAGTGACAGAAGAAGGCAATACAAGGAGTAGGGCTAAATTTGAATAGCGCACTCAGCAGAGTGGTTTTAGGGTGGTTTCACACTCATACAGTGGAACAGATTTATTAATATTAAAATTTAGAGTGTGGATAGTCTTAAAATGCACCAGATTTATGACAATGGCTGTTTACGGATGTTAATCTGGTGCATCACTACAATGTCTAGTCTAAAGTCATACCACTTATTAGTTTGTTTTTCTTTCTTTCATTGTTGGATTGGATTAGTTTGCTTGCATGATAGTATTTTAGAGCATGCATTTAGGCAATTTTGGTCATCTAAATGCATAAGGATTTTGGCTTAATTTGGCCCAAAAACTGTCATTGCATTTATTATATATTTTACAATTTTTTTTTAAATTTACACAGCAAAATTTTTGGATTAGTAGAGAAGAGAAAGCTGCAGCAATGAACTATACGTTTAATAATGGTCTATGTATTAGTTTTCTTCTTTCAAAACGTGTTATTTTTTATATTAATTTTATTAATTAACTATTGTATTCATTTTTAATTGAGCATTGATTCTAGAGTTTTCTTCATTGTGTACTGTATATGCTTAGACACAGCAGATTGAAAAAATAGAATTAGTGCTAACATCTAGTTTCCATGAATCTGTATTGTAGATATCTCATTTTACAAGGCGTTGTATAAGTTTGATTTTTCTATACTATGTAGAATTTGATAAGATATCATTTGACAGCCCTTGCTTTCAAATTTAGACTCCCTCTTTACCATAGTTTCTCATCTTTTAGTACAATGCTTCAATTATGAAGGGTGAGATAAAAGAAATCTATTGTAATTCATGTCCTGGTGACATCACTTAAAACTCTTCATAAAAGTCTTGTGTGAGACAGAAACCTATCAGCAGAAGTATAATGGGACCTACCTTCTCCGAACAGTAATTATCATTTCTATGTATTCTTGGCTTAGTTATAATGCTTGTTCTTTTCTGTAACAACAATATACTTTGTATATTTTGGCTACATCCTGCATCTCATTAGAATGCAACAGACAAGGACTCTTTAATCTTTGTCGCTCTTAAAGCAAGTCCTGCTGCTTTCTTCTTCCGTTTGTATTTTTTTATTTAAGAAGCCAATAGAATGTTAAATTGTATAGCTGTCGTGCTTATTTATTTTGTATATAGTTTAGTTAACACTAAATCACTGTAAGCAATTATTACAGCAATTACGGATCATCATAATTATTTCAAAATGGCTTCAAAGTTCTATTTAAATAAAGGCAAAGGTCTTCCCAGTAGTAATTATATGTATCACACACATTCTAGATCACTTCATTAGAATATCACTGCTGAAAATGGACTTTGCTTTGGAAACTTTTCAATGCAATTTAAAGTTGTTAAAGTATTAGGGTAACTGAAACTACTGCAGTATATAAAATGAATAAATTTAAGTGAAGGCCATGAATTCAATACCTTTGGCTGGAGCAATATGGTGATATGCAGTTATGCAATATAAGTCTCCAATGGTGAGCTACTTCATCACCCCATTATTGTGAATGCTTTGCAACCAAAAAGTTGTTACCATGACAGAACAGATGAGATAAATTCAACCCTGCTAGTTTCTGTGTGACCACAGTTACTATTAGTAGGTGCAACTGGCAGTGCAAAATGCTAAAAATATGGATGACCTAAAGATAACATCTATGGGAGTCTGACACCCACCACAACCAACAATTACCTGTTTTAGGTAGCTGATACACAGAATAAAGCAGGAAGCAGACAGATCTGTGTAGTGTTGGAACTGAGTTACTGTAGCTTAGGTCCCATTCAAATGAATAGTAGATGATTTGCAGCACCTGGTCTGATGACTATACAGAGGAAAGAGGTGTTTACTTCTTGCTCTATTCTTGCGTATCAGCTGCTGAAAACAGCTAATTGATGGGGTTGGTGGGTGTCAGACCCCCACTGATCTAATATTGATAACCTATCCTCAGGTTAGGTCATCAATAATTCTAGTCCAGAAAATCAATAAATTTGAAAGAAATCATAGCGCCTGACTGATAATTAAATGATCCCATTAATATGGATATGTTAAGGTTAGAGGGGTTGTCCAGCCCATAACAAATTGCTTAACAATAGCTTTACAATACTGTAAAATAAACTCAACAAAGCCTTATTCATCTTTTGGATCTTTCCGCCACATGCTGTGGATTCCAAGTTTCTTGCAGTCTCTTTATTATAACTTTCAGCAATTAAATGGTTTTGTGAACATTTCTGCCAATTACTGACTTCAGTAGTGACCTCAATGGTGCTCACTGCAGCGGTTATTGTCTGCAGCAGTTATGCAACAATTTTGAGCTGTCACTACAGAAGTCAGGATATAGAGACAGGCAGAGTATCCAGGAAGTTGTGGCGCAGAAGTGACAGGGGTCTGTAATGCTATTCTACAGCATTCTATAGCTATTAACAAGTGCTGCATCTGATGTTGACAGCCTATGAATAAAAAAATGGTAGGAAATGAAAACGAAAAGTACAATTTTTTAATGTTTATTTGTCCACACTTATCTGATCTCCAATTTGAGTAAGCATTCCAATATGCCTCAAAACCAGTATATCATTATACTAAAGCAAGAGCCTTGAAAGGCTGCACTTGTCCACACATATACACATAGAGAATAGCTAGCGTATCACTTTGTAATAACTTATCACAAAATCATGTTGTTTCTACAAAAACTGCTTGACCTGTGATATACATATGTGAGCATGTCCAGTAAAGAGGACAGACGAGGGAGGGCACATCTACTGCCCCAGTTTAACAGATGTTAAACATAGCTTTAAGAAAGAAGGGAGATGTATTTGTATGTATCACACTCAAATTTAAAGTGTTTTCTGTAAAGCCAGTCCAATATCTCAAGAAAAAGAAAAAAATTAAAGACATTTCCATTCACAAAAAGTACACATATTTAAAAATAGTATTAATATAAAAAATCCAAAGCAGGATACATCAAACAAGTTAAAGGGGTATCCTGGGCTAATCATTTTGTTTTCTTGGCTGAACTTGAAGCACATATATCTTTATTCAATGTTACTAACTGAGTAACTATATATCACTATATGATTTATCCTAAGGTCAATATCAGATCGGTGGGTGCAGGAGCATAAATACCGGGGTAGCAGCGGTGGCGGCTGCCACAGGGCCCAAAACATTATGGGGCCCGGAGCCTTGTGGCAGCCGCTACCGCGAACCCCACAAGCACTGCTATCGTTATACTCCGGGGTCTTTTCAGATCCCGGAGTATAACGATCAGGGGCCCAGGGGAGGTGAGGGAACATAAAAAACACTGTAACTCATCTAACCTACACTCCGCAGGCTTGGGGCCTGTTTCGTGATGTCCCAGACATCAGCCTACGTCATTATGCGTCACAACGCCAGCTTGACTCACGTGAGATCTTGTCCAACATTGAAGAAGGCCGAAGTAGTGCACTGGAGTGCATTGGAGCCAGGGAGAGGTAAGTAGCATTGTTTTTATGTTTGTATCCTCCCCTGGGTCTCTGATTATTATACTCTGGGGTCTGAAAAGACCCCAGAGTATAATAATCGTTCATGGGTGGTCCACTATGCTGCATAATACTGTTTGCAGGGGCCACTATTGGGCATAATACTGTGTGCAGGAGCCACTATGGGGCATAATACTGTGTGCAGGGGCCACTATGGTGCATAATACTGTGTGCAGGGGCCACTATGGTGCATAATACTGTGTGCAGGGGCCACCATGACGCATAATAGTGTGTGCAGGAATGCGGTTTGTGTCGGGCGGTTGGGGGCGGTGGTTTTGGGGGGGGGGGCATGTCAAATGTTCACCTTGGGGCCCAGCCATTCCTAGTTACGCCACTGGGTGGGTGGTTTGACACTCAACACCCTCATTGATCAGCTTTTGTCATTGGCTGATACACCAAGAAAGGAGCAGGAAGTAGACAGCTCTGTTCTCCGTGTAGTGGACAGAACAGGTAATCAGATCCTGTTCACTTGAATGGGAGTTAAGCTGCAGTTCAGTTACTGCCCAGAGTATGGGAGATATCTGCTTTCTGATCCATCCTCTGTGTATCAACTGCTGAGAACACCTGATAAATGAGGGTGTTGGACCCCCCACAATATGATATTGAGGACCTATCTTTAGGATAGAGCATCAATATTTTTAGCATCAAAAACCTTTTTAATAATGACATAGGTGATAGTCTTTAGTACAGTTAAGCATACTGTTTTAATTTTTTAAATAACTTTACCACTTGTTTATAGGAAACTGGAAAAACTTTTTCTAATCCTAGCACTGAATAATAAGTAGAACCTGCTTGTAAGAGAACATAATGGGAGGAAAAATACAGAGAATTATTCAAACAGGGAAGCATAAATGACCTATGACTCTCGCTTAGTGGCTCTATAGAAAATAATTTTGTTTTGCTGCTTTCAGAAAATAGAATTGCAGTCTTTCAGTTCATAAGAGAAGCACTAACTACACTTTAATGCTAACATTTCTATCATGTGTCCCAGTGATGTTCAAGGAACTTTGGCATTCATCTCTCTAATGACACATTAGTTATCCATTTTTTTGCCAAAACAATTGATCTTTCATAAAGTAAAGAATGTTTATATTTTTAGGTTCCGCTGAATTAATAACAGTTTTATTATCAAAATAAACAATTTCTCAGAGAATCAATGAGGCATATGGGTCTGAAGAAAATGTGGTAAGCTGATATGGTAATTAGGACTTACAGTGGGGAAAAAAAGTATTTAGTCAGCCACCAATTGTGCTAGTTCTCCCACTTAAAAAGATGAGAGAGGCCTGTAAGTTTCATCATAGGTAGACCTCAACTATGAGAGACAAAATCAGAGAACAAATACAGAAAATCACATTGTCTGATTTTTTAAGAATTTATTTGCAAATTATGGTGGAAAATAAGTATTTGGTCACCTACAAACAAGCAAGATTTCTGGCTCTCACAGATCTGTAACTTCTTCTTTAAGAGGCTCATCTGTCCTTCACTCATTACCTGTAGTAATGGCTCCTGTTTGACATTGCTATAAGTATAAAAGACACCTGTCCACAACCTCAAACAGTCACACTCCAAACTCCACTATGTTGAAGACGAAAGAGCTGTGGAAGGACACCATAAACAAAATTGTAGACCTGCTCCAGGCTGGGAAGACTGAATCTGCAATAGGCAAGCAGCTTGGTGTGAAGAAATCAACTGTGGGAGCAATAATTAGAAAATGGAAGACATACAAGACCACTGATCATCTCCCTCGATCAGGGGCTCCACGCAAGATCTCACCCCGTGGGGTCAAAATGATCACAAGAACGGTGAGCAAAAATCCCAGAACCACACGGGGGGCCTAGTGAATGACCTGCAGAATCTGTGACTAATGTAACAAAGGCTACCGTCAGTAACACACTACGCCGCCAGGAACTCAGATCCTGCAGTGCCAGATGTGTCCCCCTGCTTAAGCCAGTACATATCTGGGCCCATCTGAAGTTTGGTAGAGAGCATTTGGATGTTCCAGAAGAGTATTGGGAGAATGTCATATGGTCAGATGAAACCAAAGTAGAACTGTTTGGTAGAAACACAACTCGTCATGTTTGGAGGAGAGTGAATGCTGAGTTGCATCCAAAGAACACCATACCTACTATGAAGCATGGGGGTGGCAACATCATGCTTTGGGACTGTTTCTCTGCATAGGGACCAGGACGACTGATCCGTGTACATGAAAGAATGAATGAGGCCATGTATCGTGAGATTTTGAGTGCAAACCTCTTTCCATCAGCATGATGAAGATGAAGATTGAAGATGAAATGTGGCTGGGTCTTTCAACGTGACAATGATCCCAAGCACACCACCAGGGCAACGAAGGAGTGGCTTCGTAAGAAGCATTTCAAGGTCCTGGAGTGGCCTAGCCAGTCTCCAGATCTCAACCCCATAGAAAACCTTTGGAGGGTGTTGAAAGTCCGTGTTGCCCAGCGACAGCCCCAAAACATCACTGCTCTAGAGGAGATTTGCATGGAGGAATGGGCCAACATACCAGCAACAGTGTGTGCCAACCTTGTGAAGACTTACAGAAAATGTTTGACCTCTGTCATTGCCAACAAAGGATATATAACAAAGTATTGAGATGAACTTTTGTTATTGACCAAATACTTATTTTCCACCATAATTTGCAAATAAATTCTCAAAAAAATCAGACAATGTGATTTTCTGGATTTGTTTTCTCATTTTGTCTCTCATAGTTGAGGTCTACCTATGATGACAATTACAGGCCTCTCATTTTTTTAAGTGGGAGAACTTGCACAATTGGTGGCTGACTAAATACTTCTTTTCCCCACTGTAAATATGTTATATTGCTATTGTTTTTATATGTTCTGAACCAATTCATTTGGATAAATATTATACATATTGTATTTTCAAGCACACCACCGTTGGTGACCGTCAGTAGTGTCCATTGCTATTATCCGTTACAAGATTTTAGCATCGGACACTAGCTGAACCATCAGAAATCCGTTAAAATTTCCATTCATTTCAATGGGTTTTTATATTGTATCCGTTAGTGTCCATTTGTGTCCGTTTACAGCCAATCCGTCAGAAGTCCATTTTTTCCGCAGACAAAAAATCCTACATGCAGGAATTTTTTGTCCATTTTTGAAAAACGGATTCTTGATGGACACCAAGTGACAGTTATTTTTTTAACATTGAAGTCTATGGGTAACGGACTTATAACGGACAGTAACTGATAGCCATCAGTTGCTGTCAGTTATTTTATGTCCGTTTTTCTGCGCATGCTCAAAGCAGAAACAAAAAAGCGGACAGTGTTAAAAAAAAAAAACGGACACTAACTGATGCTAATGTGTCTGTTTTTTTTAACTGATCCATTAATTGGATCAGTTAAAAAATGGACACATTAACATCAGTTAGTGTCCGCTAATGTCTGTTATGATAGGTGTCCGTTTTTTTGTTAACGGACACCTTCATAACGGAATCCAACGGTAGTGTGAAACCTGCCTTAGTTGGACTAACTGTTCTTGCACAATATAATATGACACTGGGATATTTGTTATAATCAGCAAACCACACTTTATTTTGTTTATATAGGCTCTCTTAAGTTACATGATATGCCAAGCCACAAATTTTCTTTACCCTCATAATTTCTTATTTCACTAAATTTCTATACTTGTCTTCAAATGTTTCACAATGCAAGTTTGTATTCAAAACTTCCATCACTGCTTACAGATGTGTCCTTCCTTATCTGTCCTCTTGGTGGGGTATGTTGGGATATACAGTATGTATAATAAGTTAGGGAGCTTTTTTAAAGCAATATGATAAGCTAACCATCCTATGTGTGCCCATGTGAGGTTATACAGTGGTTGGTGTTGGTGGATGTATAATGCAGTCTGTTGAGGCTTTTGTTACTGTGTCCTGATAATGTGTTTATTTGGTTTCATGATAAATTGTAGTGCTTAAGAAATCAAGTGCTCATCTTGTTGAGTTGTGGAACATCAAAAAGTTTAAACATTTACGTGGGATGTATTCAGAGGCTTAACCAGTCCATAGAACTTTATGGCTGCTGCCCTAAATCCAGTATGGTAGTAATGTGATAGGTAGGTTGGAAATACAAAAATAAAAACAAAAATATTGGGGTTCTCTGTAAACATTGCTGGAGATGAGTTATGACCCAGAGGTATAATGCAAAAATCATAGTCCTTTCTTCATGGCAACTGGTTTTGGCATCGGAAGGATGCCTTTGACAGGCCTACTATGAGCTAAGTTACTGACCTGATGAAGGCATCTTTATCACCCTAAAACTGGTTGCCACAATAAAGGACTTTTGCACTACACCTCTGGGTCACAACTTCTCTTCATCTCCAGCAGCCCTCATATTGAACACCAGTATTTTTGTTTTTACAACCTACAATTTAAAGATAGGCATACCGCAAGTCTTTATTTAGTCCCCACATGCTAGGAGGACTAAAAAAGAACAAAAACACAGACTAATACACTGAATTATTAGAGTATAGTAAGTATCTGCTTTTTCTAATACAACTCTAGATAATTGGAAAATTGTGTGTTGTATGTATTGAACTTTGTAGTTGAATAGAGTAGTGGCAAGCTGTATGTGGTTGGAATTCTGAATAACAATTAATAGCTTATGTAAAAATCTTTCTGATATGTATTAATTGCTTCATATGCAATAAGAGGAAAAACACATTAAACTCTTATTACATGGTCAATTGATTAGCATACCTAGATAAATCATCTAACATTTCCATTTGTTTACTAATCAGAAAGTAGCATTTTGTTACAAGATTTTCAATTAAAAGTGTAACTAATGTGAAGAGATAAATTGTGTTAATCATGTTGAATATGTTTGTCCTAATGAGGTTATCCATTTTAACAACTTCTCTAAAACAATTTCATATCTCTCCCTACATAGGCTCTTACAATAGCAAAATGTATTATATTTATCGTACTTTACGTTTGTTCAGGGCTAGGGGTTAGAGGAAATCATCCATTTTTGATATACCAATCCCCACTTTTTTAAAGACAGTTTGCACTGCACTCCACATTATTTTTAAATGTGTTCACATAGGATTCTTGTTGTGTAATAGCAGAAATACCTGGTTATCATTCATGTGTTGCTTAGTGAATTTGGATACATGCTATTGCTGCAGTTAGATGACATTTTGGTTCCAAGTTGAACTTTTCTCACTCAGCAGAACAGCTTTGAAGTGTTTGTGACTTGCAGCACCTGCTGCTGTAGATAGACACCAATTTACATTACCAACTGCTGCATCTAATCTAATGGTATGATAAAGATCACCTAACTAACTGCAGGGATTGCATACATATAGTAAAATTCCCTGAGCAATGTGTGAATGAATGCCACAAAAAAAAAAAAAAAAAAATTTATATATAAATTTTTTAATTTAATTTATTTTAAACATTTTTAGATTTAGTCTCAGTACGTGAATTGAACACTAGGTGGCCCTGTTGCTAGTATAGTACTCTGAACTACTTTTGTGTTTCAGTGCATTTTTTATTAAGCCCATTTATTAAAATGATCTAGAAGCAAAACTGACTAAGTTGCCCATAGAAACCAAACACAGCGCAGCTGTGATTTTGTATTCTGCTCCTGTAATTTATTGTACTGTGATTGGTTGCTATTGGCAGCTAAGACTGCTTTGCATTAGTATATTTTAATAAGTCTTCCCCAATTATGTGTATTGTCAGTTTTAGGTGAAACAAATTCTTCAAATCCTCTGCTTCGGTGGAGGGTATGATTAGGTGCATTCCTCCTCATAAGTGAAATATACTTGGTGCCCGGTTGTGTGCCTAGAGTGAAATTTGCAAGGACAACACAAAAACGCCATTTGTAAATATTTCTATCACAACCGGCATTTAAAAGGTTGCAAACCTGAGGGCACTACAGAACTTCTGCAGATTTTACCCTTGCATTGTATGTGTGGACCCACCTATAGGTGGATGTTCTGAGAGGGAATAAAAAGAACACCAGGGCACATTAGCAAGTAACAGTAATATCCACCCAGAGGAGCTTTTTTTTTTTAATGACGGCAATTCAAAAATGTTAACAAATCTAATAGAATTGCCGAATCTAATAAAGAAACTTAATAATTTATCATGGCCCTACACTTTTCGATATCAAGTATTACATAGATATCACATAGATAAAACTAATAAAATTAAAAAAATATATTTCAAAACCCAGTAATTTTCTGCTGCTTTTTAACAACTTTTAAATCTTTGTGATAATTATGTTAATACAATAAGCCTTTGCCATATCTGATTATTGTACCCAATTACAAAAATGTAACTGTTTTATTAAGGTTTTCATTATCTTTTTTAACATCACAAAAGAAATTGCAATCACCCAAAGGTAACAGAATGCAATAAAAACATAATTTTCAAATGCTATGCCTAGACACTGAAATTCACAGATTTTAACAGAACAACAAGCATAATATTCAAATTTGCAAATGAGCAAACTGATTCAATTGACTTTGTTGATATTATCAATTATAGAAAGTTCACCCCCTGAACCTGAATAAATAAAGGGATATAAAATGTAATAAAGATGACAAAAATCCACTTTGTAGTTACCTTTAGTATCAAGATACAGTAAATCAGTTATAGGAATCTATTCCTATTAGTCCTTTTATATTGGGTTCATCCAGAGTTTATGAGATAGCGAAAAAATATTTTCCAGGGGTTATACAGCTTTATAGTTCAGAATTAATTAAGAGAACACTAAAACTGAAATAGATTTGAATATCCCCCTTATTCTTGAAAATAGGGTTTTTAATATATTGTTTGTTAAAAAAAGAGAACCTTTACATGCCCTTTCCATTACTGACTGTGCACTGCATTCCAAATTATTATGCAAATCGGATTTAAGTGTAATAAAGACTTAATTTTTTGTTTTTCAATTAAACTCATGGCTGTTATTGTGTCTAGGGGCTCTTTGGATCACTGAAATAAATCTCAAACACCTTTGATAATTAGTTTGCCAGGTTTTTGAAGAAAAGTGTCAAAAAGTGTAATGCCTTGGACATGGTATGAAAACATTAGATATTTCACGAAAACTTAAGCGTGATCATTGTACTATGAAGAGATTTGTGGATGATTCAGAGCACAGACAGGTTCATGCAGATAAAGTCATAATGAGGAAGGTTTCTGCCAGACAAATTCATCGGATTTCATCGGATTTGTAACTACCATTACAAAGCAGCAAACAGGTATCTGACTCTGCTGAAAGATCTCTTAGTGCGGGAGGCAGTTCACATCAAAACAGCAGCTCTGGGAGGCTATTCTGACATCCTGCAAAGAAATTCAAGCTGAAATTATCCAAAAACTCAAAAGTTCAATGGATGCAAGAATTGTGAAGGTGATACTAAAGAAGGGGCCCAATGTTAAAATGTAACTTGGTCTGTTAAGATGTTTTTGATTGAAATAGCTTTTGATTTTGGTAAATGTCACTTCTTAATGCTGCAAATTCAACAAATGACCATTTCAGTTCTATACAATCTACAAAATGTTTAAAAACTGTGTTGTGCATAATAATTTGGAACAGTGGATTTAGATTTTTTTTAATTTGTGAAAAAAATTGCTATCATTGGGAGGTTTGTCCAATAATATTTGATTAACACTATAATGGTTGAAGAACATTATACTGACTCATCTGCATTGACCATTTAGGAAAGTCGGAGAAAAATATAATCTGCGTAATAATTTGGAACGCGGTGTACAATGTATAGAATACTGCACAGTGAACACCATATATAGTGATCAGTTAAGCAGAAATTGTAGTAAACCTTCTCTGCCTCTGTCAACTCCCTCTACTGCAGCTGCACATTCTACAAAGAAGGGACTGCAGTTATTGCAGAACAGACCTGTTTTCATGCAAGCAAGCATATGGACTTTTTTGCTATTCTTCATTTAAACCTATTAAAAAAGCATAAAAAAAAATCTGACTGCGCTGTTTACTTTTCAAAAGGCGTTTTTTTAACCCCTGTCTACCATCCATTTACCCACAACCATATATGTTGCTGATAGTTTGACATTACTAATCCTGTCTTGACATTAAAGAGCTTGAAAGGTGTTGGATACAGTCTTAGATTTTACCATGTCACAATGAGGGTACTTTCAATTCGGATCAAATTTATTCAGACCGAATTGAATCTGGTGATCGATTTGATCAGATCTGAAACAAAGTGTCAGAAAAAACCACATTTCATGTTGTATAGCTATGCAATGCCCTGTTTTGGCAACACTAGACTTTCACTTTTTCTCTGAACACATAGGCATGTAGCTAGAAGGGAAGCCTGCCAGTAGCATACTATGCAAGACTTCCCTTCCAGGAGTTTACATGAGGATGGGTAGCTCATTCTGTGACATGCAGTAAAGCTTCTCCAATCAGTAAGCTGCACAACTGTAAAAATATGCCCCTCATTGTGTCCTTGTCAACTGGTACACATACAGTCCATACAGCCTGCATTGCAAGGGAGAATAAGTTCACTTAGCTCACTGAATACTTTGTATCATTTCAACTCTGTACTAAGAGAGGGGATTGTCTGAAAGGAGATGACTGACTGGGCTGCTAGGAGGTAATGTTGGGAAATCCTGTACTGCTAGAGAAGGAATTAACTTAGTAACATGAAGTAAAACATCAAATTCAAAAAATTTGTTCCCTCTAGTGGCAGACTTTTTAAAACAAATCTTGACTATTACCATTTTTTTCTCATTTACCTGTTTCAGCTGCTTTGCCTGCTGTCTCTTCTTTTCGCTTTCTGTATTCTTCATCAAACAGTCAAAGCCTCCTCCCCCCAGCTTACTGAGCAGGACACTATGAATATGAAAATATAGACTTTGCCTTTACCACAATAGATTATTATGATTACTAGAAGTCTAATATAAATGCAGTGCAAATAAAATACACAGTAAATGTATATGCATAATGTATATTACACTACAGTGCAGAACCCCCCCCCCCCATTGAGAGAACTAAATATCCCTGGGTAATCAATAGTGTTTGCGCCTTTTTTTCTTGTATTTTCCTATGGCTTATTTTATGGTCCATACTGTCTTTGTAGTTGACCAGTAGGCGGAGGAGAGGAGCAGGCAAGGGGAGCAGCTTCTGATAGAACAATGTGAACATGCATCAGTGATAAAAAGTTAAAATTATACTGATCACAGTGGTGGTAAGGGAACTCTAAGAAACTCCCTGACAATACAATGAGGAGTTGTGCTCAGAGCTGTCGGATTTTAATTGACGTAATTAAGGCATGAGATATTGGAAGATTAGCCACGTGTAGGGGTCAAAGCTTAATAATATTACTATAGATTATTGAAATAATACTGTAATTTCATATCTAATATAACAATACCATTAAATTAAATTATGATAAATATTGCCATATAGTGCTAACACAATGCCATACAGTGTTCATAATCATAGAACATACAGAAAGCATCTAGATAGTGCTATACAATGCCCAGTAGTACACATGGTTACATTTGATTTAGATCCTCACATTTTATTTTACACCTATACACTGTGTTCTGTTGTAAATAGCTTTAGTGTTACCCTTCTCATTCACACAATATGCTAGGCTTGTGTATAGCAGACTCCTAAATTTCACAGACCATTGACTACTACAAATAGACTCATGTAATTTGCTGAGGCAATCTCTGAACTTCTATGAGAATTTTTAAATTTCCACAGCCGCTTTATTTTCATACAGTTTAGTATTTATGCATTTTCTACTGTACTCGTGAAAGCATGAACATATAGAATAAAGACATTGCATATCTAATTTTCAGTATGTGAGAGTCACAAACATGAATTTCATAAAATACTAGATAAGCTAATATTTTTTCCTGAGACAGCTTTTTAGTAAAGCACTGTACTGTATATCTGACCCCTAACAGCATTACAATATGGCCAGAAAAATGATAGTTACTGTCATATAGTAAAATGTCAGCTGTGTTTTAGGCTTTTTAAAGCTTTGTGATTTGCTGAAAGAAAATAGCTACCAATGAGATTAGGCAATTTGAAATAAAAAATACAGTTTTACATGACAAAATAATTATACTTTTTTGGTACAATGAGCTGTGCCCACATGAAAGAAGAAGAAGAAAAATGGGAAAGCTGAGAGATAGAAGCCGAGTTACTGCAGATCAGCTCTTAGTCAAGCTGTTGCAAATTCAGACTTTATAAGCAAGTGCATATTGGTAGAGATGAGCGCAATTCTGCAATTGGTTTTAGGTCCAATTCCAATAAATATGGCTTCTGATTCAATTGATCCAAATTAATTTAGTCCAAAATCGTTCGAAGTTGTGTATGGAACTCCAAGGTCTTCTAGGACTGTATCCAACTCCTTTTAAACTTTAATGTAAAGGCAGCATTAGTAATGCAAAAATGAGAGCAACATATATGGCTATGGGTAAATAGATGGTAGCTGGTGGTAAAAAAGCAAGCTTTTTATGAATATACTGCACTATTTTTTATGTATTTTAAAATGAATAAATGGTCTGGAAATTATCACCTATTAGGGCAGATGCCTGCAGGTGTTTCTATACACAGTTATATCGAAAGCAGCAAGTGCTACCTAGTGAGGGCATGTGATGTTTCTTGTCTGTAGTCTTCTGCTCTGTAAAATGCAACAACCATTTTGAGATGTTTGTGTGGGACAAAAACCCAATATATTCAGATTCACCAAAACCCAAAAAGTTAGGTAAATCTGCAACAACTTGATTTATGCCAAATCAATTTGCTCATTTCTACACATGATATGACATAATACACAGCACTAAATTTCACAGCTGTAGCACAATTGGACAGAATTATTCTGTTGCAATAGGTTTTCTATGCGTTTGGTATTGATGACCTATTTTTAACCCCTTCCCGACATCGGGTGTATAAATATTGCAGCCGTTTGGGAACTGAACACTGATTACTGACTCTTCTAATGCTTCGGTCAAAGGCACAGAGGCATGATTTTGCAGGCAGTGCATGGGCGTCACCATTTTGACATAGATCACCATCCCGTGGAATGAAATCCGTGGGTGGCAATGTATTAACATAGCAGTTGGGAGCCTTTTGAAGGTTTCAAGGCTTGTCATTAGCTTGCTTCTATTACAGGCTGCACTGGGCAGCCAATAATAGAAGTATAAGGATTTCAAATGCATTGCAGTACATTAGCCTTGCGAGACCCATAGGGAGTCTAAAATCAAAAGGTAAAAAAAATATATATATAAAAAATATTAAAATTATTTAATATTAAAAATATTAAATTCTCCCTTTACTTATATCAGATATAAAAAATAAAGTAAAGTACATACACATTAGGTATCCCTGTGTATTTTTTTTCTAACAAAATTTTCCTATATGGCAAATGCTGTAGTGTCAAAAAAAATTTAAACATCAAATGTCTTTTTCAAAGGTTTTTTTTTTTTTTTTAAGAGGTTAAAATGTGAATTTTTATCTCCATAATTGTGCCAACCCATAGAATATATGTGACATATTTTGGCTGCACAGTGAATACACCTCATTATGAATTTTTTTCCAGCTTCCCAGTACACTGTATGGAATATTAAATGGTACCATTATGAAGTACAATTTGTCTTGCAAAAATTAAGCTCTCAAATGCCTATATGAATGAAAAAATAAAAAAGTTATTCCCTTATCAATCAGCAATTTTCAGCAGCTGAATGGGAACTTATCTGTAATAACCCAGCACAGACACTACACAATGGATAGATCTGCCTGCTTCTGAATCTATACACACTGGGGGCTGCTGAGAGTGTGTGTGTCAAGTGTTGAAACCCCACCAATATGATATTGCTGATATATCCTAAGGATTGGTCATCATCATCAGAAGCATGGACAAAAGCCTTTAAACTTGCATTAGAAATATCAGAGAGTTGTCTCTGGTGTCTTTAAACATATTTATCCTATGAGGCATTTTAAGGTACATACGACATCTACAGTATGACAATATAATTTAGTGTAGTGCGCCACAACTACAGTATTGCAGAGCTAAGAATACCATTAAGATAGAATTTAAACCTAATGAATCCATCTACTTGTCTATGGATACTTTTCGGCTAGTGTTGGATATGTTAAAGTTTATTAATGTTGCAGTATATCCTATGAACAACTGATTCAACCATGTAAACCTTTTTATTTCTGTAAAGTGCTAGTTCACTGAGAACTGACTAACCTACAGTAGCTTATGTGTTCACTCAATATTTTATAACATAACTTTAGTTTCAATATTTTGCATTGTAGCAAAATACAGATACAATAATATAGCAAAAATTAAGTACAAACATTATTGAACAAGCCCATTGATTTTAAGGCTTTTAAGGCCCATCTTTCCTATCAAGTGTGAATTGATGACCCCTTGCTATCATTAAAAACTATAATAGCCAGAAGCTGTTCTAACTGAAACATTTTAATGGCCTTTAGCTAATGTTTAGAATGCCAGACTCACCCACAATAAGACCTGAGGCCTACTAGGTTACTTCCCATTTGTCTCCAACATCAATATCTGGAGAGCATATTACTCTTGCCATGTCATTCATGCATTACAATTATGTATATATATATCACTAATATGCACAATTATGCTTCAACATATTATGTATATTTTGACATTTTGCTTGCATTACAAAGTGCCATTTGCAATAAATCATGTGATATCCAGCAGTGTACAAGAGTAACAATGTTATGATGTTTCCTTTTTACATCATTAAATTACCATATGTGGCTAATCTAGATTTACCATCATTTTTATGGGCAAAAGAAACCTTAAGCTATAATTAATAATTTAATTAATAAAAATCATAATGGAAAAAAAAATAAGCAAAAGCTTAAAAAACAAACACCCATGCAAGCAAGTACTAACAGTACCACAAACATTTATATTTCCTATGCGATCATACCATTTGGATTTTATGGGCTGTAGTAATCACTATGACCAAATCTAATAGATATTATATTATTATTCTCCACTGAATAACCATAACGTGAATCACCCTGAATCACTGCAAATGTTAAACCTGTTAAATCGATTTTACCATCTCTATATTAAAATAAAGCTTATGGTGTTTGCCATCGCATTAAAAATAAATTAAGAAATGTGTAAGTTTATCAATAGCAATATGTTCAGAAGGATTTAGACTAAGCCCCATGTACCAAAATGCAGCTAAAAAAATGCAACACTTCACAGAGTATGTTATAAAATGGTCTAAAATATAACTTTTATTGTTAGCTGATAAAAGTATATAAATAATATAAGGAGTGCTCAACAAAAATGTGCTATCAAAAAATAATAACAATGTTAAAATTATTATTCGCAGCAAAAGGATTGATCTGTATAATACTGTGTCAACACAGACCCTTCCGTTGTAATAGCCAAATCAGGGCTGTTATGATAGCAGCCTCATGCATGGTAGTACTGGAGTGCACCCCTCCTAGAGCTGATGACAAGCCCCAGATCACTAAGCCCCAGATCACTGAGCCCTCACACATCTCCTACCTTGTTCATGAGCGCAAACAAGTCCCTACTAGAAAGACCCTATGTATTTCTAATGCTGATATTGTCATCAGAGGTCAGATATAAAAGCTTCTCAGATACAGAGCCACACTGATAGCATGTCCGCTCTGATAATAGTGGCATGCTGAACTGAGCACACAACTGAGGCTATAAAAGCAAAATCTCACCTACTTCCAGCCCCTCTGGGAACCACAGACCAATCTGAGGACATGTCACCAGGTTCCTACCGACAGGGTGCTGCCCGCTCCTGACTGAAGCTCTGCTTATTGGCCAAACAGAGAGCCGGTCTGTGGAGGTTTGCCAAGTTGCTAGTAAGCAATAGATGTTACAGCAAGAACATTCTGGCAGCACAGGCTTTCATAATGGTAAGCTAGTGATCAATAAGTCAGGACATCGGGGGACAATAACACGACTATAATGCGATCCAATCAGAGGAGAAGTAGGGGACAGTAATGATAAACCCCACTTAGCAGTCAGTTTAAAACAAGGTCAAAAATGCATGCGTTTCTGAAAAAAAGTCAGCTTTCTGCAGCTCTTTTTTTCTGCAATGTGTGGATGAGATTAACCACAATCTCATTCACTTTGCTGGTACTGTAAAACTCTGTTTCTTTCTGCTTTGTTTCCATGACAGTCAGAAAAGCAGCATTTATGCAATGTTGTACGATAACTTAACAGTAGTTTCCCAGGATAATAAAAATTTGGTCAAGGAATAGCATAAAACAACAAAGAAATCATATTGGTCAATTTGATGATTGATACTCTATATGGAATCTAATTTGTCAAAGCCGCCATATCCTTGCTTTTGCACCAGTCTGGACTTGGTTATTCCAAATGAAGTTGAAAAATAGTAATTTAGTTAAGTTTAGTGAAGTTATTTTTGAGGATGTCAATTTGTAGTTTCAATGGTTTATAGAATTTTTGTTATTGTAGAGTATCAGTGTTTAGAAGCATCTTACATAAGAACCCATTCCCTACTTTTTGTGTCTCAGTTGAATAAAGTGCAGAGGCATAACTAGCGGCGTACAACTGTTGTATGCTCCTCAGGAGCTGGTTCCCAGAGGGGGGCACTGACAAGCCACTTATATACAGAGTAAAGGTAAGTTCACACAGAGGAATTTGGCGCTGATTTTGAAAACAATAGGAGGCAAAGACCAATGCAGGATGCTGAAAAAATAAGCATCCTGCTTGTCCTTCCCTCGGTTTCCCTGCTGATTCAGTGGCAGAACCTGAAGCGCGAGCCTCAAGCAGATTAGCTTCTTTGTTTCAGTGTTTCAAGTAAACCTACTCTGCTTTCCACTGCAGTGCAGAGAAATCTATTTCCAACACGTGAACAGACCCTAAGGGTAGTGACCTGAACCTCTACAGCTCTGTAAAATGTTCTCAAAGCCATACTATGTCTGATGCTTTATGGTTTGTTTGTTTTTTCCATCTTCTCCTGCAGATTGCACAATTAAATGCAGAATATAATTTGATTTTGGTGAATTCCATCTGGTGACAGGCAGATGAGAGGTCTCCTTTGTTTGCTTGAAAATGTGAATTTTAACATACAACCATGGTAACGGTTTATTTTTCTATGGTTTTCCAGACTCCATTCTATATTAGCATTTTTTTTTTTCATCTTTGACACAAATTCAACATGCCTCTGATTTAAAAATATAACATGAAAATATACAATAAAAAAAAAAGGACACAAAACGAACAATAGAAACAGACAACATAAACATAGATGCAGCTAATGTCATCTGCATATTACACCAAGAAATTCAGTTATGATTTTTATTATATAAGAATCCCCGCCCATCATATCAAATCTTCAAGATGAAAGGTAAGCTTAATTGATTATAGGCAGTGATTTCAGTGAATACATCTCCTGAACAATTATAGTTTTGGATCAACGATTTTCAGTAAAACATTGACCATGAAACCTATTAACTTGACCTTGTTGTAAAATACATTAGTACATGTCTAAATCTATTAGGGAAGAAAAATTAAAGGCATGGACTGAAGGACATAGACACAGTTGGAAATACTGAAATATTTTCAGAAATCTCTTGCAGTATAAGTGGAATGTCAATTATTATATAATATTTGTCAGTAGCTAAAACTGCATGTTACTTTTTAAAACTGTGGGTTTGATACCTGTTAATGCTGTTTGTTCTCAGAGGCAGACTCTGCAATTCTTTTACAGACATGCTTAAATTAGACAAATGGGAGCAATTAAAGTTTCTGTGTAAAGTATCTCTAGAACTCAATATTCTCAAGTCATCTTGTCAATAAAATTGCTGAAATCTATTCAATATCTGAGTATAAAATGGTCAGAGCTTGAAAACCACAAAGGGAAAATTATCCTTTATTTTCTTTCTGAAATAGAATTGTAAATGTTATTAAATTTAATAAAATAAATCAATAATAATTTGAAAGCTAATGTGGAAAATCTGGAATTTATATTTCTGTGTTTATCTGTAAAAAGAAGTAATCCAGGACTCCATAGACTTCAGTGAATATAAGTGATTTCTTCCCACATACAGTGGGGGAAAAAAGTATTTAGTCAGTCACCAATTGTGCAAGTTCTCCCACTTAAAAAGATGAGGCCGGCCTGTAATTGTCATCATAGGTAGACGTCAACTATGAGAGACAAAATGAGAAAACATATCTAGAAAATCACATTGTCTGATTTTTTAAGAATTTATTTGCAAATTATGGTGGAAAATAAGTATTTGGTCATCTACAAACAAGCAAGATTTCTGGCTCTCACAGACCTGTAACTTCTTCTTTAAGAGGCTCCTCTGTCCTCCACTTATTACCTGTAGTAATGGCACCTGTTTGAAATTGTTATCAGTATAAAAGACACCTGTCCACAACCTCAAAAAGTCACACTCCAAACTCCGCTATGGTGAAGACCAAAGAGCTGTGGAAAGACACCAGAAACAAAATTGTAGACCTGCACCAGGCTGGGAAGACTGAATCTGCAATAGGCAAGCAGCTTGGTGTGAAGAAATCAACTGTGGGAGCAATAATTAGAAAATGGAAGACACAAGACTACTGATAATCTCCCTCGATCAGGAGCTCCATGCAAGATCTCACCCCGTGGGGTCAAAATGATCACAAGAACGGTGAGCAAAAATCCCAGAACCACATGGGTGGACCTAGTGAATGACCTGCAGAAAGCTGGGACTAACGTAACAAAGGCTACCGTCAGTTACACACTACACCGCCAGGGACTCAGATCCTGCAGTGCCAGACATGTCCCCCTGCTTAAGCCAGTACATATCCGGGCCCGTCTGAAGTTTGTTAGAGAGCATTTGGATGTTTCAGAAGAGTATTGGGAGAATGTCATATGGTCAGATGAAACCAAAGTAGAACTGTTTGGTAGAAACACAACTCGCCGTGTTTGGAGGAGAGTGAATGCTGAGTTGCATCCAAAGAACACCATACCTACTGTGAAGCATTGGGGTGGTAACATCATGCTTTGGGGTTGTTTCTCTGCAAAGGGACCAGGACGACTGATCCGTGTACATGAAAGAATGAATGGGGCCATGTATCGTGAGATTTTGAGTGCAAACCTCCTTCCGTCAGCAAGGGCATTGAAGATGAAATGTGGCTGCATCTTTCAGCATGACAATGATCCCAAGCACACCGCCAGGACAACGAAGGAGTGGCTTCGTAAGAGTCATTTCAAGGTCCTGGAGTGGCCTAGCCAGTCTCCAGATCTCAACCCCATAGAAAACCTTTGGAGGGAGTTGAAAGTCCGTGTTTTGTAGTATATATTACTCTAATAATAAATGATATAGCAGCCAGCACATCAGATCATCCAGGTAAAGTTTACACAGTGTTAACAGCAAAGGATTCCCAGGAATGTTTCAACTAGATTTCAACACTTCCTTGACCTGCTCAATCACCATATAATATCTCAATCGAGCATTTATGAGACCAGTTAACGTGCCAGGTTTGGTAACCTATGAATATGCAAGATCTAAAGACCCAACTGTAACTTTTGTAGGTAAATGTGCTGCAGGATACCATACAGAACCTGTATACATCCATGCCCAGTTGTATCTCATTTTGTGTCCAGGTTAGAGGTGGCCCAACAGGATACTAGAGCCTTTCAATTGCATATTTGATTTCATTAACTCCTTCAAGATGCATTAGTATTATTATTTCTGTTTTTGTCAATGTGTGTGTATTAGTTTAGCGACTGCTAAGGCATGGTGCACTATAACACCATTTTCAATTTATCAGTACTGTGGTTATCCTGTGTAGATTCTTTCTTACTTCATATACAATCTTTGTACATGTACATGACTAAGCTTATTCTTTTTTATTAAGTAAATAGATTTTCTTTGCCCTGGAATTTTAAAGCAATCTTTGATCTCTCAGCATGAAAATTGATTCATTATTGTTTCATAAGGTAAGGTAATTTAACCCTGGCGTGTTGACTTTACAAGGTTGAATCTTGCTAGTTCTTTAAGTGTTTTCATTGACAAATAATACTTTATATATCATTAAATATTAAAAAAGCACCTTAGGGAATTGAAAAGAATTGTTTCCCATCATTTCCCTCTGCTATAGAGAATGATTTATGAAGCACAAGGGGCTTTATAAATGTAAATTCTAAGCTAGAGAAACTGCAGAATGTGATAGTGTCCATCTTCATTTTGGTTAATATTGATAACAGATACATTTTATTCTTTATTCATTTTTTAGTTATTCTTAGTAACAGCTATTCAATTACTATTGGTTAATCTTCCCTATCATCTTAGATGGGGAAAATACAATTCCTTAAGGTCAGTTTCAGATGGCCAGGTTCGAGCCAGGAAAAATGGTCTAAATTAAAATGCAGTGTTACATTCAGAAGGGCTGTGTTTGGATCAGAAAATCTGGCCGATATATGGACATCTTATTTTGGTCAAATCAAATATGAACAATATAGAAGAAAGTTCTCTACTGGACACATTATATCATTTTTATTAAGTTATGTAATTCCTATATTCACAAAATACTAAAATTAACCCCTTGGTGTTATCTGTCATATATTTATATTCTATGACATAGGTACTCAACTACTTTTAGTAAAGGTCCGTTGACCGAGTTCTGCTATCAAGTAAAGGTCTGAGCTGAACTTGTCCAGTATTTATGGTATTTTTTGGACAAAAAGACATGTCTGACTATAAGACGCACCAGAAAAATGTAATGTAATGTAGCATCATACTGTCCGTGGGGGCACTAAGGAGCATTATACTGTGGGGGGACGCTAAGGAACTTTATACTGTGTGTGGGGGCACTAAGGAGCATTACACCGTGAGTGGGGGCCCTAAGGAGTATTATATGCTAGGTAGGGGCATTATGGAGTATTATACTGTGAGTGAGGCATTAAGGCGTATTATACTGTGGGGGGCACTCACAAAGTATAATGCCCCATTATTGTGCCTCCTCACAGTATGCTCCTTAGTACCCACCACAGTATAATTCTCCACACATAATTAACATTAACAGCAGCCAGAAGAAACGCTCATGTCCCGCTGCTGTCCCCAAGTCCTGATTCCTTACACTTTGCAGCAGCTAAGTGTATCGATAATCATCCCTGCTGCTTTCACACGGTCCCTGCTGCTGCTAAGTGCAAGGGATCAGGGCTTGGGGACAGTGGCCAGGAGATGAAGGTATCTCTCTCCATCTGACTTTCTCTTTCTTTCTGGAATTTTCATATTGCCTATGACTCAGTGACCTTAGACCTATTAGTCCCTCATGAATGGCTGACCCTTGTCATAAGGGTTATTTGCAAGGCATTAAGGTAGAGCCTTCAGACCTCCAAGGCCATGTGACCAGTCTCTGCTTTCTCCATATTTTCCATATGGCAGCTGCTAACTGAACCAGAAAAAAAAAAATTCTTATTTATTTTTTTTTTTGTTCAAAACTCTGAATGTGAATCTGGTTCATTCCAAACTGGTTTGTTCAGCTCTGATATTAATTGGTAGGTTGTGCGCTATTGTTATAATGACACAAGTGTTTGTCATTGTTCATAGGTAGATTTTTATTTTTATAATGTCTCACAAAGTTTTGCTTAGCTGTGTTCTGTTGTTATGATGACAGAATACGGTTTTGTCTTTAAGAAGTCACAGTAGACTAATACTTATGTTGTGTTCGGTATTGACATAGTAGTGCTATTCTGTGTGTTAATTCTCTGGATAATGCTGTAATATTATATATATTATGTTATATATTAGACTTTAGATTGTGTTCTAAAAGGGAAATGTCACAGTAGTGCTATACTAAGGTTGACTTCTAATGAAGTCTTTGTTCTTTAATTTAGTTTTTCCCATTTAGATGATGTCTCAATAGTCTTGCCTTTCCATAGTCTATCATGTACAAATGTGATGTCACAACACGATTTCCTCGTATGTCTATATTTGTGATGTCACAATAGTGTTGGTTATATTTCTATTCAGAATTCTGTGGTGATGACACAATCATATGTGTTATGTTGTTAGGATGTCATAGTTGTTTTGATTGTTTACTTTTTCAATTATGTAACAAAATAGATTTTTTTTTTCTAGAATGTGTTCTTATAGTTATGATGTCACAATTATGTGAGCATTTATTTTAGGAAAAAGTCTGTTGTGGATGGTGGAATAATATTACACATTTTTTGCTTTAATGCTTTTTTTTATATGAAGTCAGAATATTGTTAATAAGTATTTCTTGACTGAGAACTATTATGTTGATGTCATGGTAGGGTCTCTTGTTATTCCAAGTTTGTTATTGTGATGAAATATTTATTGTGTTTTTCTTATTCTGTTGTGATTATGTCACAATAGTGCTTGTCTTTTCCTAGGCTATGTTTCAAATTGTCATTGCTTTACACTGTGTGTTTGTATATTTACCTTGGCACAGTTCAGTGTAAAAATAGGGTTTATTGATTCCACCTGGCATATGTACAGAATAGGTGCAATTCCACTTTTGATTCAATAAGTTTTAATATGTTTTTTCTTTATATGTGTTCTATTTATATAGTATAACTGTGTTTGCCATTTTTTTTGCTAGTATTATTACGATGATACCACAACAGAATTTGCTTTTATTACCTGAATAATTTCAAATAATGTTTATAATAATCTTTATTCTTTGGCTGTGTTCTATCATCATAATGTCACAATAAAGTATACCTTTTTCTATTTTGATTGGCGCAATATATATTACAATTGTTTCTTAAATTTGTTCTATTTTTTTTATTTGTTCTGTTGTGGTGATATAAAATTGAGTTTATTATAATTTCTTGAACATGTTTAGTTTTGATGATGTCTCAACAGTGTCTTTTAATAGGATAGACTCTAGTGTAATTATGTCACAAATGGTCTTTGTCTTTATTCTATGCCAGTTTTTTATCATCTGACAAGAATGTATTTTCCGAGGGTATAGTCTATAGAGATTATTCAAAAATTTAGTTTTTCCCTTTTACTTGACTTTATTCTGTTGTTAAAGAATCACTATATAGTTGCTCTTTTTCTTAAAAAAACATCTGCTTATTTTTGGACAGTGTTCTATTGTGTTGATGTCACAAAAAAGTGTATATTCCTTGGATATGATCTGTTGTAATGTCTTTTCCTAGGATTCTTGTTCTTTTGTAACTATGACATAATAGTGTTTGTGTATATTATTTGGATATTCTTCCATCTGGTTATGAAACAATAGTTTCTGTGTTCTGTTGCGAAGAATTCACAACAGATTCAGAGGTATTTTTATAGTTGCATTTTTCAATATTCTTTGATTGTGTTCTATTCTAATGATGATACTGGAAAACAAAGAGAAACAGCGCCAAACGATAATAGGTTAATATTCTTGGATACACTGGTATGTGCAAATAAATGAAACAGGTGTATGGTGACCTTAGTTGTGATTAGCCCGCAACTGCTCAAATCGCCTTTAGATAAGTAAGATGGGGACCAAGATAGCAGCTTATACATACGCCATACAGGCATAGTGGGTTCAATCACACGTCAGGATCATCAAACCATCAAATTTTTTGGGAAACATCCCTGTGCCCAGAAACGCGTTGTGTTTGTTCCACTGAAATAAAGACTTCTCCATTGAACCAGCTCATCCTGCCTCTCCTTTTTGGAGTTCCTGTCTCAGACATTTGACGGTTTGATGATTCTATTCTGATGATGTCACAATATGATATTTTTTTGTTTCAATTAATTAGCTTTGATTTATAGTGAGCATGCCACATTAGGGTTTGTTATTCCGATCCTGTGTTCAAATGTTATGAAGTAACACAACAGTGTTTTATTTTCTAGACTATCTTTTATTTTATTGATGTCATAGTTGTTCTTGTTGTGTCATAGGCTGTGTTTTACTGTAATTATGTCCCAATTGTGTGTGTTATATTGTGATCATATCAAATTCATTCAAAGGCATTTCAAGAGACCCCTGGGTACAATAAAGGTTCAAGGATGCAAACCTCAAAAACGTCGAGTTCATCCAAACGTGACATTTTTGGAAAATTAGTAACAAACCTGTTGAATCATTGCTAATTAATTTATTAGCTGAGTTCTAATGTGATGATAACTCTGCAGTGCTTGTTTTTATTCCTTGGATATATTTTATTTTGATGATGTTATAATTGTGTTTGACTTACTTTGTCTTTCTTAAACTTTCTTTTCTTATGTGTACTAACAACAAATACCACAGAAGCTATAGCTATGTAAGTAAGATTGCATCACCTTGAAAACTTCATGGTTTCCTGGTTTCTATTATTTTAAAGTTTCTTATTTAGAAGAAATACTTTACTAGCTACTGTACACTTCTACAAGATCTGAACAGAAAAAAATAACTGCCTCTTCCCATGTTGTAATGTAGTAATGTCCTAATATTAGTTCTCACAATGTGAAAATCCTGCTTAAGACTCAAGTGGTCCTTAATCACACTTATAAACCAGTAATGTCCACGCAGTGTGACTCAAATACATTTTACATCTAGCATTTAGAAACAAAGCCGCATAAAAAGGTACTTGACAATTTGCCAATCTATGTACTTCCATAGTTCAGAGCTTTAAAGCGGTGGTAAACAATATGACTGAAGTCTCACACTATGATATTTTCCTGGCTAATGAGTACAATAAATCAGAATACAAGTGATTAAAGTAAGCTCTTAGAATTGTTTATTATGTTTAAAAGCTTAGTGAAGAATGATAAAAAGTAGTGTACAAGACTAGAGATGAAAAGTAATCACTTCAGCCACTACAGTGTGTGAGTGTCTATCTATCTATCTATCTATCTATCTATCTATCTATCTATTATCTGTCTGATAAATAAAAACTACAAATGATTATACAAATCAGCATTGCTAATTTTAGTGCTAAAATTTATATATTTTATATATATATATATATATATATATATATATACAGTACAGACCAAAAGTTTGGACACACCTTCTCATTCCAAGAGTTTTCTGTATTTTCATGACTATAAAAATTGTAGATTCACACTGAAGGCATCAAAACTATGAATTAACACATGTGGAATTATATACTTAACAAAAAAGTGTGAAACAACTGAAAATATGTCTTATATTCTAGGTTCTTCAAAATAGCCACCTTTTGCTTTGATTACTGCTTTGCACACTCTTGGCATTCTCTTGATGAGCTTCAAAAGGTAGTCACCCGAAATGGTCTTCCAACAGTCTTGAAGGAGTTCCCAGAGATGCTTAGCACTTGTTGGCCCTTTTGCCTTCACTCTGCGGTCCAGCTCACCCCAAACCATCTCGATTGGGTTCAGGTCTGGTGACTGTGGAGGCCAGGTCATCTGGCGTAGCACCCCATCACTCTCCTTCTTAGTCAAATAGCCCTTACACAGTCTGGAGGTGTGTTTGGGGTCATTGTCCTGTTGCAAAATAAATGATGGTCCAACTAAACACAAACCGGATGGAATAGCATGCCGCTGCAAGATGCTGTGGTATCCATGCTGGTTCAGTATTCCTTCAATTTTGTATAAATCCCCAACAGTGTCACCAGCAAAGCACCCCCACACCATCACACCTCCTCCTCCATGCTTCACGGTGGGAACCAAGCATGTAGAGTCCATTCGTTCACCTTTTCTGCGTCACACGGTGGTTGAAACCAAAGATCTCAAATTTGGACTCATCAGACCAAAGCACAGATTTCCACAGGTCTAATGTCCATTCCTTGTGTTCTTTAGCCCAAACAAATCTCTTCTGCTTGTTGCCTGTCCTTAGCAGTGGTTTCCTGGCAGCTATTTTACCATGAAGGCCTGCTGCACACAGTCTCCTCTTAACAGTTGTTGTAGAGATGTGTCTGCTGCTAGAACTCTGTGTGACATTGACCCGGTCTCTAATCTGAGGTGCTGTTAACCTGCGATTTTTGAGGCTGGTGACTCAGATGAACTTATCCTCTGCAGCAGAGGTGACTCTTGGTCTTCCTTTCCTGGGGCGGTCCTCATGTGAGCCAGTTTCTTTGTAGCGCTTGATGGTTTTGGCCACTGCACTTGGGGACACTTTCAAAGTTTTCCCAATTTTTCGGACTGACTGACCTTCATTTCTTAAAGTAATGATGGCCACTCATTTTTCTTTACTTAGCTGCTTTTTTCTTGCCATAATACAAATTCTAACACTCCATTCAGTAGGACTATCAGCTGTGTATCCACCTGACTTCTGAACAACACAACTGATGGTCCCAACCCCATTTATAAGGCAAGAAATCCCACTTATTAAACCTGACAGAGCACACCTGTGAAGTGAAAACTATTTCAGGTGACTACCTCTTGAAGCTCATCAAGAGAATGCCAAGAGTGTGCAAAGCAGTAATCAAAGCAAAATGTGGCTACTTTGAAGAACCTAGAATATAAGACATATTTTCAGTTGTTTCACACTTTTTTGTTAAGTATATAATTCCACATGTATTAATTCATCGTTTTGGTGCCTTCAGTGTGAATCTACAATTTTTATAGTCATGAAAAAACAGAAAACTCTTGGAATGAGAAGGTGTGCCCAAACTTTTGGACTGTACTGTATATATATACAGTGGGGGAAAAAAGTATTTAGTCAGTCACCAATTGTGCAAGTTCTCCCACTTAAAAAGATGAGGCCGGCCTGTAATTGTCATCATAGGTAGACATCAACTATGAGAGACAAAATGAGAAAACATATCTAGAAAATCACATTGTCTGATTTTTTAAGAATTTATTTGCAAATTATGGTGGAAAATAAGTATTTGGTCATCTACAAACAAGCAAGATTTCTGGCTCTCACGGACCTGTAACTTCTTCTTTAAGAGGCTCCTCTGTCCTCCACTCATTACCTGTAGTAATGGCTCCTGTTTGACATTGTTATCAGTGTAAAAGACACCTGTCCACAACCTCAAACAGTCACACTCCAAACTCCACTATGGTGAAGACCAAAGAGCTGTGGAAGGACACCAGAAACAAAATTGTAGCCCTGCACCAGTCTGGGAAGACTGAATCTGCAATAGGCAAGCAGCTTGGTGTGAAGAAATCAACTGTGGGAGCAATAATTAGAAAATGGAAGACATACAAGACCACTGATAATCTCCCTCGATCAGGGGCTCCACGCAAGATCTCACCCCGTGGGGTCAAAATGATCACAAGAACGGTGAGCAAAAATCCCTGAACCACACGGGGGGACCTAGTGAATGACCTGCAGAAAGCTGGGACTAACGTAAAAAAGGCTACCGTCAGTAACACACTACGCCGCCAAGGACTCAGATCCTGCAGTGCCAGACGTATCCCCCTGCTTAAGCCAGTACATATCTGGGCCCATCTGAAGTTTGCTAGAGAGCATTTGGATGTTCCAGAAGAGTATTGGGAGAATGTCATATGGTCAGATGAAACCAAAGTAGAACTGTTTGGTAGAAACACAACTCGTCGTGTTTGGAGGAGAGAGAATGCTGAGTTGCATCCAAAGAACACCATACCTACTATGAAGCATGGGGGTGGCAACATCATGCTTTGGGGCTGTTTCTCTGCAAAGGGACCAAGACGACTGATCCGTGTACATGAATGAATGAATGGAGCCATGTATCGTGAGATTTTGAGTGCAAACCTCCTTCCATCAGCAAGGGCATTGAAGATGAAACGTGGCTGGGTCTTTCAGCATGACAATGATCCCAAGCACACCGCCAGGGCAACGAAGGAGCGGCTTCATAAGAAGCATTTCAAGGTCCTGGAGTGGCCTAGCCAGTCTCCAGATCTCAACCCCATAGAAAACCTTTGGAGGGAGTTGAAAGTCCGTGTTGCCCAGCGTCAGCCCCAAAACATCACTGCTCTAGAGGAGATCTGCATGGAGGAATGGGCCAACATACCAGCAACAGTGTGTGCCAACCTTGTGAAGACTTACAGAAAATGTTTGACCTCTGTCATTGCCAACAAAGGATATATAACAAAGTATTGAGATGAACTTTTGTTATTGACCAAATACTTATTTTCCACCATAATTTGCAAATAAATTCTTAAAAAATCAGACAATGTGATTTTCTGGATTAGTTTTCTCATTTTGTCTCTCATAGTTGAGGTCTACCTATGATGACAATTACAGGCCGGCCTCATCTTTTTAAGTGGGAGAACTTGCACAATTGGTGACTGACTAAATACTTTTTTCCCCCACTGTATATATATATATTCAAAAAGTTATGCAAAACTTTTATGTTGATTGCCTATTCTAAGTTCATGAGGTCTTACATTAGCTGATTCAAGAGACCACAGTGTTCAGACTTGCACTGCAGCTCCTGTTTAGTGAAATCATGATTGTCAGACACGTGATCCAATTCTGTTTCTGAGGGTTTGTCCAGTTCATTTTTATTGATCCTCTACCCTCAGGATAAGTCATCAATAACAGATAAGTGAACCAAGCTAATCAGTTGTTTGCAAGCACAGTTACCTCTTTACTGTTTACACATCATGCTGTCTCTTTTCTAGTACCATGTTGTTCAGTTCTTCATTTCTTTGGAACCAGGCTGTAATTACATTGCATTGCTGTTATGGAACATATGGCATGTGAGCAGTGTGACCCCTTCAAACAGCTGATTAGTGGGGGTTCTGGGTTTTAGAGCCCCACTAATCTCTTATTTATGATGTATCCTGAGGATAGGTAATCAATAAATATGAATTGGGAAACCCCTTTTAGCAGTTTTTGAGACATTATCATAAAGTGACATGCTAATGATCTAATTTGTGTCTATGTATGACTATCCAGTTTATGTTTGGGGGGAGGCAACTTGCCACTTTTTTCAAGGCTTTTGCATGTTGCAATATTATGTTGAGCTAGTTTCAAGACAATTCAGAATCCTAAACCAAATTGGAGATCAGTTTACTGTGGACACATTTGTATGGGGAAAATAGAACCCTGGTCTCAGAACTGGTGAGGGTCCCAGCAATGAGATCTCCACTTATCAGCAAGCTATCACCCATCCTGTTGGTGATAACTTGCTATCCTGGTCCAATCTTTTAACTCCATCACAACAACAGGTATTTAAATTTGGCGGCCATTCAGCAAAGACATGATTGCAGGCATTAAGGCCCCCCAGCGCCTCAGTAAAAACTGACTTAGGCACCATTTTCCCAGTGGCGCCATTTTGGGAAGGATCACTGGTACCCAGAACGAGATCTGGCATTCATTAGGTATCACTGTGTCCAAAAACTCCCAGTCTACATACTTATAAAAATATTTTTCCCGTATGGTGAACGCCGCAGAGGGGGAAAAAAAACAAACAACCAAAAGTGCCAAACCACTGTTTTTTTGCTATTTCGTCTCTGATACAAATTTGAATAAAAGTGATTAAAGCAATAGACATTCCACAAAATGGATAATTAAAAAGTACACCTGGCCCCAGAAAAAAAGATGCCTTATACATCCCCATACACAGAAATATATATATATAAAAAAAAGTTACAGGTGTCAGAATATGGCGACTAAGAAAAAATTTTTTATTTTTATTTTTGTTAAGGGGTTAAAATGTAAATAAAACTGTATAAATTTGGTATCCTCAGAATTGTACTGAAACATAGTTGACATGTAATTTTGCTGCACAGTGAACGCAGTAAAAATGAAGCCTTTAAGAAAGTCACGCAAATTTATTTTTTCTCCAATTCCACTCCATTCTGAATTTTTTTCCAGCTTTCCAGTACATTGTGCTGAATAGTAAATGGTACCGTTATAAAGAACAATTTGTCCTGCAAACATTAAGTCCTCATATGGCTCTGTTGAACAGAAAACTAAAAACGAAAATAGAAAAATGCCACCAGCGGGAATGGGTTAATAATCCCACTAGTTACATTTTGACACTTTCATATCAGAATCTATTCCAAATTCCTCAAGATTGCAACAGATTTAGTTTACAAAGGATATATTATGGGTGACCACTGTTTCACAGAATCTGACATTTTCCTTCACAAAAAATGCTGTTAGCCTTAAGGGTTTAATCATATTGTTTTCCATATCTACATTTTGCTCCAGTCAACACTGCTACAGGTGTGTCTACCCTTATCTTTGCCCAAATTTGGATAAGAACTTGAACTGCTCATGAAATCAGTTCAATAAAATATTGCAAAATGCTAAAAAAAAACTTGAAAGACTGCAGTCTGCAACAGTATTTCTGGTTTTCCACGCATAGACACATGTTGCATAACACTTTGTGATATAATATGGCAAAACAACATTGTCTTGAAAAGCTGGCCATCTTGTTACACTAATGTCTAGACATATCCAGCCAAAAGTAGAGGTAAGGAAAGAACACATCTGTACCTGGTCCACATTACAATGTTTTCTTTTGTAAATAACTAAAAATCATCCACTCTTCTATTTTATGAACACTATACTTTCAGATTCCTAGTCAAAATTCATTTTTATACAATGTATTTTACCTATTTGTATATCACAATAGGTTTACCTGCAATTCTTTCTAAAACTAAATATTACTTATGAGGATTTCTTGATAAATGGCAATTTACAAACTCAACACCCCTACAGCTCCAGATAGTTTTATGTTGATTAAGAGTGCATATTTTCTTAGAGGATTTTCAAGTCTGTAATTTTCCATACTTTTTGTAATTTAGAGATCGACTGTAACTTTTTAGATTATGATTTTTTAACAAATCTGCATGCATTTCATCCATGTAACTCATTTCATTCATATGACATACCAACAGAAAAAGAATGAATAATGTCAGCTAAAAAGTGGCAGGTCTAAGTCCAAGGGAAATAAAGAGATAGTCCATTCCTTTCATTACCTGTCAACTCCAAAATATTTCCAAAGTAATTCTGTAAACCAAATCAAACCATCATAGATATTAAATTCAACCAGTAATTACTATGGGCCAGCTATGTTTTTACCCCTAAACCTCCATAGACCATTAAATATATTATCAGTAACCTATAATTCACCATGAATCACTAGGAATCATTGATTATAATGTTAATCTATTTTCCCTTAGTCCTAGCAGCAGCACAATATGGGGTATTTCTGCCCCTGTGTTCTGGCAGGATAGGTTGAAGGTTGAACTCTTAATTAGCATAATTAATGCATCACTATACTGCCCTATAAGAGGGCGAGAGAGACCTCACCCCCTGTGTCAATTATAAAGAAAAACAAAGCTATATTAGTGTGGGGGGGGGAAGCTTGTGTTACTGTTAGGACTAAGGGAACACAGATTAACATTATAATCAATGATTCCCTTACATCTTACAGCTGTACAATATGAGGATGTAGCAAGTAGATCCCTTAGGGAGGGTTTCCTTGCTCTACAACGCTTAGAACTGAACGTCCATTGGAGGCAGCCTCTGAACTCCAAACATCTAGCCGGTAGTGTTTGACAGAAGTCAGCTGGAAGGACCAAGCAGCAACTGCACAAATCTGATCCAAAGGCAATGAACGACTCTCGGCCCAGGAGGTCAATACAGCTCTAGTTGAATGAGCTGTTATGAATTCGGGGGTATTAACCCTTGAGAGCAAAAAGCAGTTTTAATTGCTTCCCTGATCCACCTTGATAAGGAAGGTTTGGAAGCTTAGAGACCTTTGTCTCTACCATATACATTAACCAGAAGGTTCTGGGATCTTCTGAATCGCCGTGTGCGCAGAAGATAGATCTGGAGTCATCTTACTATGTCCAGAGTATGAAGCTTTTCCTCCTCAGATGATGATGAAGTTGGGATAAAAACTGGTTATGAAATCACCTGGTTGATATTGGCCCGGTAGGGCACCTTAGGGTTGAATCCAGGAAGGAATCTGAATTGAACCTTATCTGAAAAGAATAAAATATACAGCTCTTCAGAGGAAAGGGCCTGCAACTCACCAACTCTTTACTGAGGTGATGGCTAGCAAAAAAAAAAAAAAATTGTTTTATAGGCCAGGACTTAAGATCCACGTCCTCCAATGGCTCAAAAGGCGAACCACAGAGACCTGAGGGAACTGTGGCTAGATCCCACTGTGGAACAGGGGCTGACACCACTGGCCAACCTCCAGGCTGTCAGGTTGAAACTCCTCAGATCCTGGCATTTCTGAGATCCCTGAGAAACCAGGTTTGGGAGTAGGGGAAGCCTCCAATAGATCCCTCGACTCATCAGCATGAGTTGGGAAAACCAAGCTCTTTTTGGCCAAAATGGTAGGATGGATATCACAGAGGCTTGGTGCTCTCTGATTTTCATCAATACCCTTGGTATCATGGAAAGTGAAGGGAAGATGTACGCCAGCCTGAACCTCCAAGGGATGGACAGGGCATCCACTGCCAAGGGATAGTCCTCCTAATACAGTGAGCAGAACGTCTCTACCTTGGCATTGAGTCTGGTCGCCATCAGGTCTATTTCTGGAAGACCCCACATCAGAGTAATCTGGTGTAAGATCTCTTGATTGAGAGACCATTCTTCTGATACGGTAAGACCCCGACTCAACTGATCCGCTACTATGTTTAGGGAGCCCTTGATGTGAACAGTGGATAAATGGGTCAGATTTTCCTCTGCCCAGGTGAAAATCAGACCTGCCTTCCTTAGGAGTTATAACGATCTGGTGCCTCCCTGTTTGTTTAGGTACATTACGGTCGTCATGTTGTCGGACCGAACTTTGACTGCTCTTCCTCTAAGGAGAGGAGAGAAATGGAGAAGTGCCAGGTAAACTGCTCTGAGCTACCTCCAGTTGGATGATGCTATCCTTTCTAGTCTGCTCCAGACTCCTTGTACAATCTTTTCGTAAAGATGGGCTCCTCATCCTGAAAGGGATGCATCGGTGGTCAACAGGGTCCAATGAGTTTGGACCGTGGACAGCCTGTCTCTCAGGTGTTTCCACCACTTGAGGGAAAGACGGGTACTGGGACAAAGTCTGATCCTTCTTGTCGAGACCTCGAGGGCCACGATTCCAGAGATTTAGAACTTCCATCTGGAGAAGATACATATGCCATAAAGCCCAAGGGATTGCATTGGCTAAGGCTGACATGAGGCCCAGGACTTTTATAGCTGTCCAGTATCTTCTTAGGACACCAGGCGTGTTCTAAGAAGATACTGGACCGCTCTGATTATCTTTTCTTTCCTTGCTGGTGGTAAGGAAATTTCCATGCAGTCTGAGTCCAGGTCAAATCCCAAGAACTTCTTTCGAGTTGAGGGAATCACCTCTGACTTCTCCCAATTTATTAACCTGCCTAGGTTCTGGAGAAAGGACACAACTATGTGCAGATGCTGGAGCAGGCTGGTTTCTGACTGGGCCTTTGTTAGCCAGTCATCCCGATATGGCACTATGAACAGACCTTGACGTCTGAGCCACCAAATTAGTGAAGGTGTGGGGAGCTGAAGAGATGCTGACTGGCAGAGCCGCAAACTGGAAATGCCTCCTGTGGCCGGCAATTGAAACAGCGATTCTCAGATGCCTTCTGTGAGGAGGATACACTGGAATATGCAGATAGGCATGTTTAGGTCTAGGATCACAAGGACATCGCCTTGCTGAAGG
Organism: Leptodactylus fallax; assembly: GCA_947044405.1. Taxonomy (NCBI): domain Eukaryota; kingdom Metazoa; phylum Chordata; class Amphibia; order Anura; family Leptodactylidae; genus Leptodactylus; species Leptodactylus fallax. The sequence goes on along the minus strand of CAMRHE010000388.1, from coordinate 556,618 downwards.
AAGGATGTGCCCGACTTTAAGCTCTCCATTCGGAAATGCTTCTTCTTTATGAAGCAATTCAGGTATCTCAGATCTATAATCATCCTCCAGTCGCCAGATGGTTTTGATACCAGGAAGACTGGGGAGTAGACACCGCAACCTTCTTCTGTGGTAAGAACCTTCTCCAAGGCTCCCTTGTTCAGATAATCCCGAATGGACTTTCCTAGTATAAACTGCCTAGATGCAGGAAGAAGATGGGTTGAGATGAACCGGTCTTGAGGTGGAAATAGAAAATCGACCATATAACCTCGCTGTCTTATGTGTAAGACCAAGGGTCTTGGATCCTCTCCTGCAAAATGGTTAAAAAAAAATGGGAGAGCCTTCCCCCAACAGGGGTGTTTGCCGCCACAGGAGGAGAGAAGCTAGCATCAAAAAACTGGCTTCTTCTTTTCCCCCTCTTTGGGGAACTTACGACCAGACCCCAGGACTGGAATCTAGTACACCTCTGGTATTGAGGTCTAGGTGGAGGCGGCAGTTGATAAATCGTGCCTTGACCGGCAGGGAGCACAGATTGTATTTGGAGGCATTATCAGCTCTCCAGGGCTTCAACCATAAAGGCCTAAGTGCTAAGCACTGAGCCACCATATCAGCAAATACAAAGTAACAGATCCAGAGGAAAAGTACTGAGGCCTTCCTCAAATAGAGACAAGCTATCTCTAACAGCACCTGGAAGGCTTATATAGGAGAAAGGAGGAAGTAAGCAGAGGGCACCTGTAAATTCCTCCCCCCCAAGCAGAATTGAGAAGGCCACTTTTACAAAAAAGGCGAATACTTATCGGAGTGCGGGGGTCCTTTCTGGAGCGCACGACACTAATAGAAGGGTCGCAGAAGCAAAAAAGCACACTGGTAGCGAAATAGGCTGTAAAGGCGCAACAGGGAAAGCCATCCTCAGGAAATTGGACCCTGTAACAAGGGCTCCAGAGCTGAAAGTGCGCGCAGTGCTGTGGAGAAGGCAGACGGAGCAAAGGCTCCAACATAACACTACAACAATTTCTTCCACCGAGAAGGGGGGAGAAAGAGGAAGAAAAGGAGAAAAAACGCCCCCCCCCCCCCCCCGTGAGTACAACTTAGGGGGAGATAAAAACATCAGGGAGGACAAGAGAGACCTCCCTCCACCTATCCCACCACACAGGACAGAAAAAAAAAACACAGGGGGGTGAGGTCTCTCTCACCCTCTTATAGGGCAGTATAGTCATGCATTAATTATGCTAATTAAAGTTCCGCCTGTCCTGCCAGCACACAGGGGCAGAAATAGCCCATATTGTGCTGCTGTAGGACATAAGGGAATTAGGTATATTACACATTAACCCCATTTCTATACCCTAGACCTTTGCTTTGAGAAAAAGGTGCTTAATTCGCGAAACACATATCTTGACATGTCCAGCCAAGAAGAAAGGTAAAGGAGGTCACAACTATAGAATGGTGATCCAAAAAATCTTACAATAGATCTGTACTTTTTGGTTCCTGGATTTCCCAAATCAAATTTGTGGCTATATCTCTATAAGAGATTTGTTTGTCAAATATTTGCCAGGTTCACCTGCCAGTTTTATTTCAGCCTGAACTTGTACTGAAAGTGCTTTTATTATACTTCAGGATCTCTTCAGAAAATCTCTGCGGCCCAGGGGAGATGGTATAAAATAAACACTGACACTCACCTTTCCTTACCTCTCCTGGGCTCCCTCCCAGCATCCAGTATGCATTCACCAGTGTCTATGGTGCTCTTTTGTGCTTTTCTGTGATGTCACATGCACTTGGGGACTACTGAGGAGCACCAATATCATGATACTTGAGTCTGGAGGACTTTACATGTCAGGAAATTTGCACCAGATGCCATGAGGCAGCTCAGGATAGGGGAGAGAAGGTGATTATCATTGTTTTTTATTTTTTCTGTATTTATTTTTACTGCATCTCACTTGGGCCTTTATTTTTTTTTACTCCAGGGTCTGAAGAGATTCCTGAGCATAATAGTGATTCATTGGTCCCCAGATTTTTGGAAAATTGGGCAGCTAATCCCAAGATTTTTGTAAAATTCATAATGAACCTGGCCCATTATGAACTGGTTTACTCATTGCTCATCAATACTTAAATTTTTGTTCATGTTATACCATTCTTAATAAATTCAATACATTGATGTATCTTACCTTTTATTTTGTTTATACTGTATGTGAAAGCAACATATATATATATATATATATATATATATATATATCTCAAAGAATAGATACTAATACATTGCGATTTCCTTTTTTGTCTTAATCAAAGTTATAACTCTAATAACTCTAACCCATTTTATTCTAGGATTTATGAAGGTCAAATAAAAGAAAACCTCACAGTATAAAATCTATTTAGCTGCTACAACCCACTTTATGTCAATCCTTTAAGCATATGCACAGAGCTTCGCCATAGCTTTTAAATCACAAATCATTAAATAATGTACAGTACTTCAGATAAATTGTTTGGATTTTGTTCCCACATAAGTGGGAAACTTGCCATGAATTGATCTTAATGACATTCAGAATTTGAAACTTGAAACTGTTACTCTATTTTAAGGTTATCTTTTAACAATTCTGTTACATTGGATGAATAGAATAACATGACCCTTATTTCACATGTAACAGACTTGTGAACATTAAAAAGGCTAAATACTTTAAAGTGTCAAATGTTGCTACATAGAATCCCCAATGCAGTACCAGTTTTATTAGATCTCTCCTTATGTGGACAATAAAGGGTGATAACACACTACAAAAACTGCTGTTACTCCCACAACCAAAGCAAAGGTAAGAAAACTTTGCAAAAATTCCACACAAAGAGCCATTCATCATTACAAAATATATAAAAATATATCTTTCAAAAAAGCTGAATCTACCACTTTAGTATGTCCATCACTGTAGAGTTCAAGGACAGAGGAACAGCTTAGAAACAGCTCCTACATTGTTAGGAAGCGTATATCATATAATCTCAGAAAACAGTTTACAATGACACTAAAATCCAGGACAAATATATTTGCCATCAGACTTTTTATAAAGAATGCCAAGTATTATGTTTTTTTAACTTTTGGTAAAGAGGATTCATACCAACTTAAAAATAAGTATGTTCCCATCAGAAGGACTATGGGATATAATGACAAAGTTTTGCCTAGTTATAGCAAATTAGAAGAGTCTTATAAAAGCATTGTAAGATCGATTGAAACATGCTTATTGTTTTTCTTTTTTCATAACACTATGTCATATGTAATACCATAGAGCATTCATTCTGCTGCTAATGACCTTGCTTTATATTACATGAAAATTATACCCACTCTAACTGAGGTGCAGAAATTTTAGATTATACTGTGATAAATACAGGGTTTCAGGTACTGGGTCCAAAATACTTCTATTTGGTCTACCACATTTGTTTTTTCTTAATTTTGTTTTCAAAAATTGAGAGACAAAATTCACAACGCTTACAGCTACCATAGAAGTGACTGCTAAGCCTTCTCAGTGCTCCTTAACAAACACTCTTCTTAACAAGCTTTTTTGAAAGAGAGGCAAAGGAACTTGTAATGGAAGTCAGGTAAGGTCAAAAATCTCATGATACCAAAGATGGGAATTTCCGAATGTTCCTCTTTACCCTCAGCTCCTGAAGATAAGCATGCTCTTCATTAATTTGATTGCCCCTGTTGTCCCACTTCCCACCAAAGACTTTATTCATCATACCCTGCATACTTCCTCCATTTTCATACCCATATGTATGTGTAGCCAGCTGACCACACTGTCATTTATCTGAAGTAGGTTACACTCTCTTTATAAGCTGCCTTTCTCCACATAAATTAAAATAAGCATATCACTGTTCCTATATGAGATTTTCCCTTCCCAAAGCACTAAAGTGAATTGATTGTTGTACAATCACCATTACAGATTTAACAGTAGCTTAAAACAATCTAAATTGTTGAAAAAAAAAAAGACTTTTCAGGTATAGATGTATAGATCACTCATCAAGACCCTGAAAAACGTGGCAACTAAAAGTTTTGGTCTAGTAAAACAGTGAAATTAACTGAAGAAACGTAAAATGACTGTAGTTCTTGAGTTTAATTCCTTTATTTACCAGTTCATAAATAATTGCAGAAAAAAAAAGATCAATAAATTACATTTTAAAGCATAATAAAATAAAAGTAATTGCAGAACTTTATACTTTCTTGTATTCAAGAACAAAAGTTTGATTGAATGTAGTAATTTGACAGCTGTAAAGACTGCCGGAATGTTAACATTTCAGCTATTTTAAACATTATTCCCATTAACATATCTGCACAAGTTAGTGCCAAGAAATATCAAATAGATTGATAATAAGAGGTGAAACTATCATAGTTGTCATCATTTGACGGAAGAATATTTGCTTTGACAGTGAATATTTTTTAAGTGAGAAAAGATAAATTATATAGAATGATCTGTGGCCATGCACACTGACAATGGGGAAAAAGGATTCTTAATTGTTTTTCTTATCTAAATGGACAAGCTTGTTTCAGAATTTCACATAATGCCTCCATGTAAACCCATGAGGCAAGTCTTCAATATGGCAGCTGCCAGTATTATCATCACTCAAATAAAATTTAAAATGCGAAAGTCTATTTAGACAATTAAGTACAATATATATATCCTACAATATTCCTACAAGTAAAAATAAGGACACACTTAATTGTTGTTAGATAATATGTATAATATAATGATATGTGCTAGAACATACTATCAATAATGGTAAAGATCTGAATATTGAAATTATTAATGCTCACAACTTCTTATTCTTATGCTCACAACTTCTTGTTCTTAGCTGATATTTTGTAAGATATAAAATGTGCTATATACAGAATAACATTATGTAACCAGGAGAAATGTTTAATGTAGTACCTGCAAATTTAAAATTGGATATAACTTTCAATATTGAGTGCCTTTTTAGTGTATGAGTGCCTTACAGGATATTGAAAAGGTTCTAAAATCTAAAAGAGATGACAATACAGTATATCTCGAGTATGGCTAATAATCTTTCATTTGAAAACCAAAACACTGTATTTTAGGATACAATGAATGAACTGGTATTTAGATAACTGTGCATTACTGTTTAGTTTAATTATTGAAAAGCATTTCCAAACTTTGTATATATTGCCCTAAAGATATCTAGATGTACCAGATGTGCTATTACGACAAAGCAGAGAGAGGAGGAGACATAATCCTGTCTTATTTTTGTTAAAAGTGTTGCCCAGGGAGTTTCATTTAACTTACTTTCTAAGGGGATTTTTTTTAAGCTATACCTGGGGGTTCCAGGCAGGTTGTAATCCAGGGTCACGTGATTGGAACCAACTCCCAGCCCCAGAATCACTCTGCCTCCTATGCACTCTTCCATTTTCACAGCTAGTTACCTAAACAATAGGGGTTGGCTTTACTATAGTTTGCCAGTCTCCATAGTATAGGTTAGTACCTGTGAAAATGGGAGAGAAGGGAGGAAATAACCACCATGGGCTCAGGGACTGGTTCCCATCTCATGACCTGGGGTTGGAACCAGCCCAGAACCCCCAGGTACAGCTTAAAAAAAAATCCCCGGAGGAAGTAAGTTAAATTAAACTCCCTAGAAAATCCTAAGAACTTTAATAGGTTCAAAATACATCTACAGTAAGTGCACCAAAGGAACTATTAGTCTGCTGCATACACAAATATCCACCTGACAGTTTGCTGATTTCTCTACTTTGATTTAATGACACTATTCCTGACAGTATGTTAAACATAAAAACATTGATGGATAAATTTAGTGTTTAATATATCTACATCAGAGCAGTCCTGCCAATCATCTGTATGAAAATGCCATGGTATAGACCCCTTCAAACAGTTGGCAGGGGTGATGGGCATTGGACTCCTGCTGATCTAATATTGATAGTCTATGGAAAAATATTACATCAGTGTTGTTCCTACAGATATGCCATCAATTTAAACATCCTTGATAACCCTATAGTACATAACATTAGGTAAATTGTTTTCACATTAATTGACTTTGCTGCTTTTTTACATTACAGTGCCATATTGTCTTGAACTTTTTGTTTAAAGTTGTGGCCATTGTGATACAATGTTGACTCTGCATGCATGTTTTTATTTTCTTAGTCTTTATTCATAAACTGTACATTCCTTACTGCATCAAAAAGAAAGCTATGACAATTAGAGTTCACTAGTAATACTAGACTGTAGTCTGAGGCAGAAGACCAAGAACCTACTGTAGACTGCAGCCCCATTTACAGTGATATAGTTATTTCCATTTTATTTTTATAATGAATTATACTGTATGCCTATTATACTGCTCAATACAGTATGTCACAAAGCGTAAAATATTTATGATTTGCCATAATTTTGCACTCTTTTCACATTTGTGTATACAACTTAGACTTTAGATGTCATTTGCATTTTATGCATATGTGCGTCATTGCTGTATGAAGAGCAGCACCCTTTCCTGGCATGGATGTATGTCATACATCCTGACAGGGTGGCACTTCAGGAGCCAAGAACATATGAAATACAGCCTTGCTATTGATGGCAATATCTCCTGATCTATAAGGACTAGTAAGATGAGAATATCATCTTTAATATGACAGATGAGACAAAAATCAAAATTTTTGGCAAGGCACATCAGCTCTATGTTCATAGACGGAAAAATGAAGCATATCTTGAAAAGAACACTGTCCCTACTGTGAAACATGGAGGAGGCTCTGTTATGTTCTGGGGCTGCTTTGCTGTATCTGGCAAAGGGTGTCTTGAATCGGTGCAGGGTACAACAAAATCTCAAGACTATCAAGGGATTCTAGAGAAAAATGTGCTGCCCAGTGTCAGAAAGCTTGGTCTCAGTTGCAGGTCATGGGTCTTGCAGCAGGATAATGACCCAAAACACACAGCTAAAAACAAGAATGGCTAAGAGGAAAACATTGGACTATTCTGAAGTGGCCTTCTATGAGCCCTGATCTAAATCCTATTGAGCATCTTTGGAAGGAGCTGAAACATGCCGTCTGGAAAGGCACCCCTCAAACCCGAGACAACTGGAACAGTTTGCTCAAGAGGAGTGGGCCAAAATACCTGCTGAGAGGTGCAGAAGTCTCATTGACAGTTACAGTGATTGCCTCAAAAGATTGTGCAACAAAATATTAAGTTAAGGGTACCATCATTTCTGTCCAGGCCTGTTTCATGAGTTCTCTTTTTTAAAAAGTTCTGTTGAAGCATGGTTGACTTTCATTTGTTCATTTTCATAGAATTTTTATATATTATTACTTTTGTCAGAAGCTTTGTGGCTTGTCATCATGTAGTTTGGCAAATTACTTTTGTCAGATTCAAGTTATTTCTGTGACCATTGTGGGTTTCTCTTTCATTGAATGAGGGGTACCAACAATTTTGTCCACGTGTGTATTAAAAATGCTTTTAGGAATGGAAATCTGCAGGCCTCATAAACCTTCAGATCTGAATTCCCAAAAGTGTATTTAATATGTTTTAAATGAATCCAAGATTACCTTGATAGACCTTATACAGTATGTAGAGATTGGTGAACCTCTGAAGATTTGTTTCTGTTCAGAACCAGATGGCTCAAGTCCCCGATTTGTTTTGGTCAAACGAGTTTGGTATGAACCACACCTTAAATTAGCCAATCATCTTGGCTATCTCATACATAAATTTGACTTGTAACTATTTAGCATATGATTAGTTATGCAGATTCTTGTCATGTAACTGCATTGTTACTGTTTTGCTCTTAAAAATCTACATTTTGTTAAAAATTCTAAATAATTAATATTATATCATTAGTATTTTGTAAATCCACCTTTGGCTTTCAACACTCCCTGAATGCTTCTGGGCATGCTCTCAATCAGATTCAAGCATATCTCATCCAAAATCTGATCCCAGGTCTCTTCTACACATTTCCAATGTTGGTGCATACTGATCGACACACTAATATCAGTGTGCCTGGCCTGCCAGCTGAAAAAGCTAGAATATCTTGTGAAATGGAAAGCATTATATGACCCTAAGAACAACACTTGGGAGGTAGAAAAGAACCTGGCAGTTATCCCTGTGTGAGAGCCCATGCCACATCAACATTGTGTTGGTGGAGTGGCAATTTACACAATTTCAAGAAAAATTTCAGATACACTATCACTGCTGAAAAAGCTGGACTATCTTCTAAAACTGATCTTTATGACTGAAGTAGAAACTGTTCTTCTCACAAACCAGTTATCCACTCCTTTTGTGTCTGCGGTTTGCCGCATGCAATAAATAATCATTCACCTGTACTTCTGCTCAAACTGATGCTCCAGCATATGCAACAGTGCCACTAAATGTGCTCTTAACCTTACAACCATGAAATAAGGGGGTATAAGCAATGGCTTGTCCTGGTGAAGTTGGGGGCAGGAGATGGTCTAGTGTGGAGGAATTGGAGGAGGCCACATCAACATTGTTTTGATTGAGTGACAATTCACATAATTTCAAGATAAATTTGGGTCATGCTATCAATGTGCCCAGCTTGATTGCCAGCTGAAAAATCTAGAATGCCTTCTGACATGGAAACAATTCTATAACTCTGAAAACAACACTTGGGAGGCAGAAAATAACCAGGATTATCCTGACAATTATCCCCCCTTTGGGAGCACATGCCACATCAATATTGTGTTGGTGGAGTGGCAATTTACAGAATTTGAAGAAAAATTTGTGGCACACCATATCAATAAGGATGTAGGTGGCACTCTCTTGTATGAGGAGTGTAGAAGTAGCGTTCCAACCTATAACTCACACTAAAAAACTTGTATGAGGATGCAACGGTGGCATATGAGATAAATATAAACAATGTAGTTCCGAGTGCAGTAAATACAGGTGAAATTCAGTCAGTTTGACTTTTATCAGACTCTGTAATATGAACTTAGAAGGAGCGGGTGCAGTGAAAGTGCGGTAAACCGCACAAGGAAGCTGCCTTCCACTGCGCCCACTCCTTCTAAGTTCATACTACAAAGTCTGATGAGGGTCAAACTGACCGAAACGTCACTTGTATTTACTCTACTCGGAACTACATTGTTTATGTGTAATCAATGTTTATTGAGGAAATTTCAAATACAACAAAGAATAACAAACAGTATATAAGGTTTAGACTAACAAGCCCCAAAGAGAGCACAAGTGAAACAGAGGTAAAGCAGGCCATACAGTTGCAAAGAGCATGGCACATCAATGCAAGTAAAAATGTGATCATCATAATAGTATAATGTTGAGATAATTATCCCCAATGAAACAACGGTGGAGAAAACCCACAAGGCCATGTATATTGTGACAGCCAAAATCAGCTATCAACAATGCACAAGGAGAAACAGAAAAACAGTAAACCAGGGAACAAGGAAATTGGGGAGACATACAAACATAACTTCATAAACAGAAGGCAGGGAGGAAACAGAAGGGAAAAGGGGAGGAAAGACAGAGTAACAGTTGAGGACAAACATTCCAGAGGAAAGACATGAATGAGACCCCAGATTTATGAGAGGAGGTTAGAGAACTCCGCAGACTCCTGAAACAGCACCTACTAATGAGCCTCAAATTTTGAAGAATCGAGGAGGTCCTCTGCCACCAAGGTCTCCATTCTCCATATGCTCCTGTAGCAGCTCGAATATAGTGGGAGTGACAGTGCTACGCCAGTGCCTAGGGATAACTGATCTGGCGGCCATGAGGAAGTGTCGCAGGAGATTCCTCTTGACCACGGATATCTTGCTAGGAATAACAGAGAGAGGGGCAAGCTGGGGAGATGGTGAGAGCAAGCGGCCACTGACTTTAGTCTACAGGTCAAACATAGAGTCCCAAAAGGGTCTTATCGCTCCAAATACCCACCAAACAGGTAACAGAGTCCACTTTTCAAAACCACAGTGCCAACAGCAGTCAGAATCGCCAGGGTAGAACTTGTGAAGGAGGTCTGGGCAGTGGTACCAACAAGTCAGTATCTTCAAGGGAAAGATCTATCCCAATCAGCAGGTGAGAGGCGCAGCTGGAGGTCACTCTCCCAAGCACAGAGAACGCATGCAGGTGTCTCAGACTACAAAAGTTCACCTTCCAGTTCAGTAAGACTGGAGGAGAGCAATGGGGGCAGGGAGAATTTCCGGAAGATTCATTAGATTAGATTCCAGGCAGGATAAGGGAATGTCAGGTCTAGAAGCACACAATTGTTTGAAGGTGGGAAGGAGCGGATTCCCAGCAACCCAACCCAATCTTACATCATCACAAGCAAACCATCATAAGAATTTATTGGCAGAGTAACCAGGTAGGAACATAGGGTTAAAGAATAGAGGGCTGAGAGGGCCTGGAACCCTAGTGATTATCGACACACAGAGTCCCAAATCCTGAGAAAATGAGAAGATAAGAAAGAGTGACAGATGTGTCTCGAGCAATAATGAGGTGGTATCCAGGGCAGGGAGGGAAGGTGAGAAGAGAGCAAGTCAGCTTCTATGGATACCCATTGTTTGTCCAAGCCCCTGTAACACCAGTCGAACAAGGTGTATATAACTTTTTGATTGGTTTACACTTTTAGCTAGTAATTTAAATTAATATGCTTTTTTTTTTTTTTTTTTTTTTTTTTATAAAACATGCAAAATTACATCCAAATTACATAGTGGTGCATGTTCATACACAGTGTTGAGTGGCATTTTGACAATGTAGCAGTTGCCTACTTACAGAAAATATGTAGGTATGGGGGTTAGTATAATTTTTAAATGTTGTAATTTAGGTTTTATTTGTACATCTCAAAAGTGTGAAAATTGTCCTGGCTACCAGTTGTGCAAAATGTCTGTAAGACCCTGTTAAGAAACAAACAAACAAAAATAAAATAATAAAAAGTTTATTTTTCGTCTACTGGGGTGATTTTATAAAACTTTACCTTTATAAATTTGATTTAGTCTCCTAGATTATTGAATATCTAAACAATATGGTAGCTTCCAAATAAAATAACTTTATGAATGTCATTGGTCCTGTACTTTCCTTCTGCAACTCTACTGTCTCTGTCTTTGACTGATGTGTTATGCTGCATTTCATTACATTTTTCTACTCCCCTCATTTGTCTTTTGTTCTAGATAAGTGATGAGGCCTTCTACAGAGATTAAGCACAAGACGAGAGTACAAAGCAATCTTCCAAACACATGTTTAATTGGAATTTAAAATCCAAAGAAAATTATATCTGAAATTATAATTATTCAGTTATAGTTTTGTTCTATATTTTTATGTGATTCTTAAGATAATTTCTATTTTATATTAATATGTAACTTATATAACATGTACAGTAATATTATATGGTATTTGTATTATAAGATATTACAGTCATTAATCATGCACTTAAAAGGTTTGTTTCGGAGTTGGCACTTTACTATGTATGTTTTAAAGCTACCTGTCTGGTTGTTTGTAAAATATAAGCCTCATTATGTCAAGATTAATTCTAATGCTGCATTCTTATGCCTGTGCATGCAAGCCAGCTAATGAATTCTAAAGACACAGTATTACAAATGTTTTCCCAAAACTTCTAGGCAAAACCAGCAACAAGGGAAGCAAGATATATATATATATATATATATATATATATATATATATGATTTTTAAGCAGTTACAGCTGGTTATTTCATAGGAAGGACAGTATTTTCAACATATAACTATATAAATGACAGATATTGGAAGTTTGTTTCTGTCACTACATTGATTTTGAGGATTTGATTAAAATTGGCCATGAACAAGAAAAGGTATATAATAAAAAAGAACCACAACTTAACAGCGGTTCTGACATTACTGAAACTAGGATGCCGTGTACATCATTGGCTTGACCAATGCAGTCAATCACTGTCCTCAGCAGTTACCTGCCATACATGATCAACTGCAGCACTTCCAGGGGCCATTAGACTGGATACATTGGAGTAGTTAGGAAGTTTAACAGATAAGTAATAGTTATTTTTTATTTGATATAATTTCCTGCTCATGCTCAATTTTCTTAAAATCCTAGACAAACTTTAATAAAGATATTACATGCACTGTTTTTGTACTCTAACCTTTGGCACCTAAAAAGTCATTGCATCCAGGTAATGAACAAGTGTCACATTAATTATAATAACACTGGAATGATATGCAGTACTTTGTGTTTTGTAACAAAATCGAACATTCTGTATGCAGTTTCAAGAGCCACATTAATATATTTTTGTATTTAAAGTAAAGTAATTTAATGTTAGAAATAATTTTGTTATTGTAATTTATGGGTTTTGTATTGAACATTTTGTTGCATTATTCTTTAGAAAATAAGACAATCATATAATGAATACAATACTTTACAGTGAAGATGATCCTCTGCTAATGCAATAGAATTATATCCTTTTAAATAAAGAAATGTGACATAAAAATAATAGATGTGAATACATTGGATTGATATGACTGAGCTCCATTTTATGTACTTAATGTTGGTATGATAAGAAAAATATTGTGTAATAAAACTGTGGTACAGATGCATCCTCCATTACCTTTCCTCTTGGCTTCAAATATCCTGAAATGAGTGTTGCAAAAAGACCAATTTTGTGGAATTCTTTATAATGTTTGTGGCTATATGTAGCCACCCAGTGGTTGTGATGTGGTTTTCAGCTTGTGAAGGGTTTTACACAGGTCTGCTTTGGAGCTCTATACACAATATGGTAGTCTATTCTGAATGCAGACTTTTTGCAACATTGCTTTAGTTAAATTCAGATGTATTAGATCCATAAATGTATGCAAATATCTTTTAATGTAGTTTGTGTTTCAGAGTTTGTCGTCATCTGTAGTGATAGAATTTCATTGTATTGTTATTCACAAATAAATAAATTGCAAAATGTTGAACTGCTATACTATAGCATTCCTGATTCTGTGTGTATAGCAGTTTTCATAGATTGTTTTCAAGGTAAATAAAAAAACAACTAGCATAATTATTTTGATTTTCACTGGTCAGTAGCTATACATGTACCTGCCTAAACAAAAGTTAGTGAAAGATTTAGTATGGTGCCTCCATAACACCAGTATCACTTTGGTTTGGTAATCATAGTGTTCAGACTTATATTAGACATTGGTGCGGTGGCATATGCTAGTAACATCTATCACCTGTCCCGTTGATGAGACCCCTTTAATTATCTAAACATTGACTCTTATTTTAGATAATACATACCCTTTAGATTGCAGATGGTAACACTACTGAAAGGTATTCCCCTGACTCCTCATGCACATGCACACTTAGCTCAACCAAGTGTGTATATACAGGTGCATCTCAATAAATTAGAATATTTTTGAAACATTCATTCATTTCAGTAATTCAATTCATAATCAGCAGCCTTCCATGATTGTGTGTCCTACTGAACCAGACTGAGGGACCATTTAAAGGCTTAGGAAACCTTGGCAGGTGACACACTGAATTTACAATACTGAACTTTTTTACAATATTCAAATTTTCTTAGATTTTGGTTTTCATTACCTGTAATCCATAATCAACATTTACAGAAATAAAACACTTGAAATTGAACACTCTGTGTGTAAAGAATCTAGAAAATATAGGAGGTCACTTTTTTTTATTTAATTACAGAAAGAAAGAAACGTTTCAAAAATATTCTAATTTATTGAGATGCACCTGTATTTTTAATAGTGAGGGAGGAGTAAGCCACTCCTCCCAGACTATTGTTCCAGACACCTCTAGTAGTGGCTTATATCACTTGAGAACAAAACGATAGGGAATATTAAAATTCAACATGTTCAATATTTTTCCACCATGTCCCAGCAGGGGAGAGTTAGATTATTACCATAAACAATAAATAGTTGGTCAGTCCCACAGGTTTGGTTGATATTCATCTAATGTGTAGATCCTACTTAATATATACCATTGCAACGATGCTATTTATCTGATCTGGAGTCCAATTGCTGAGGCAATGGCACAGTACTTAAACAGTAGTAAATGAGGAATTAAATAGCAGGAATGGTACCTCAGGAGTAAGAAGCAACTGTGGTCAGATGTATTCAGGAGTCGGTACACAGGAGTAGAAGATCAATTGTAGTCAGACGTATGCAGGGGTCGGTATAAGGGAGCAGAAGATCAATTGTAGTCAGACGTATGCAGGGGTTGGTACACGGGAGCAGAAGATCAATCGTAGTCAGACATAATGCAGGAGTCGGTATACAGGAGCAGTAGAGTAGTGGTGAGGATCAGGGCAAACAGGAAGCAAACAGCCAGAATAATCAGGCACAGGATGGAGTAAGCTGTCGGTTTATATAGGGATTGCTATACACCACAGAGCAGGTGAGATCCATAAGCTAATCATTCCAATAGAGAAGTTCGGACTAAGCAAGGCAAAGAATAAACAGGCTTCTTCAATGGCATAATGGTCAAGGCTATAGAACATGGCCAGGAACTCAAGAGTTGAAGACCCAGTGAGCTCAGTTCCTGACACCCATTTTCTATTTAATGTACTGAGCCATAGATTATTAGATGGATGGTCAGGCATGATAAACATGCCTTTAAAGTGTACTTCCAATTGTAAAGCCACTTTTCAAATATAAATACTGCAGGTGTATATACAAAGAAACTTAGTAATATATCTTGTTAATGAAATATGTTTCCTTTTCCACTTATTAGGCAGTTCTTCCCCTCTTTATCTTCACTAACACTGTTCATTTATATCGAATCCATCCCCATAGGGTCACAAATCACCTCCTGATAGCAAACAGATAACAGATCGCTCTGTCATGCACCACAACTTTCCAGATTGTTTTTTGACCGGTTGTAAATAACTTCTCTACTTAGATTGCATTTTGTTTTGGGTTTTTAAGGACTCTAAAATCCTTTGAAGATCATGTGTATAGAGTATAAATAATCAGTGAATTTTCAGTTCTTGTATAACACCATGTCTGAAGAAGAGAGCTAGACTCTTGAAAGCTTACTTATCAAATATGCTCTGTTAACCTCTAAAAGGTATCGCCTGATTTCTTCACTCTTCCATATCCAACTCAAACACAGAAGTCTATGCAGCAGTAGTTTTAACTTGAACACACAGCATGTTTAAAGAGCTCCTTGACTCACAATATAGCAGAATTTAGCAACTGCAGTTACTGTATTTGTGTGTCTTTTCCAGCACCCTCCTACTCTCCCTCCCCATTTCTATATAAGAGTAATTCAGCTTGATAAATGGAGAAGGAAACATATTTATTTCATAAGATATAATACAAAGTTCCTGTGCTATTCATTTATGGAAAGTTGTTTTATAAATGGAGGTACACTTTAACCTTGTCTTCACATACAGTAATTGTTGGGAAGTGCTCAAAGGTATACTGTGTCTTATTCTGTGTATCCTTTGACCTGCACAAAAATTAAACTTCATATGGAAAAAATAAACTTTATATGAAGATAAGATTGATCATCCAAAAGTATTCTGATGCCTATGTTTAGCGTAAAGTGGTTTTCTGAAATTTATAGACATATAGAAAAAAAATGCAGTGAAATAAATTTTTATAATTGAGACC
Organism: Leptodactylus fallax; assembly: GCA_947044405.1. Lineage (NCBI taxonomy): Eukaryota > Metazoa > Chordata > Amphibia > Anura > Leptodactylidae > Leptodactylus > Leptodactylus fallax. The sequence continues at coordinate 541,061 of CAMRHE010000388.1, read as the reverse complement.
AAATAAAAATTTCCTATACTTTTCCAGAAATGTGTGACCAACACAATCTCTATTGCAATCACTTCCCTACTGATCCTGATCATGTGCCGTCTTCTGGTGTCATGTGCACAATAACCCACCATGAGAGTGATGTCATCACTTATGAAAACAGCATTTTTCTAAACTTTATTTACTGCCAGAGCAGCCAGGAGGAGGTGGGGGCTGGACCTAATCACCAGACAAGCCGGCCCCTGGTTTACAGCAGTGATTAGAGGTATCAGAAGCAGGAAGGTAGACAAGCACATTCTTTATTTTTATTTATTCTAACAATTCTAGCCTCTCCCCTGTCTCCATCAGACAAGCATTATTCCATGAGTGGTCAGAGGGTTTTAAGGACACTCATGGGCTGGCAGCATTGTAGATGCAAAGTGAGAGTGAAAGAGACAAGCAACATGTACAAAAGATGTGAATGCTTTATCATTAGCATCATGCAGGGAAAACTGAATGCATTAAATAGCATGTGTGGGTTTCAAAAACCGCATACATTTTTCTATTTTTATTAGTTTTCTAGTGAGCACAGTCTTACTGGGAAGTGTTGCATCATGGGACCAGATTGTGGGATTGTGCTTTACTGACATTCTCAGTCAATATATATACAGTATGTATGTAACTATATACACATACACAAGTAAGTAAATATACTAGGCGTGAATAAAAAACTGCTAGGTGGTGCAGTGGGCGAATGCTGGGAGGGGATGCCTGGAATAGTATTGACACTCCGATAGCCATGAAGTATTGCAAGAGCCTGAAAATACACTGACAAGCAAAAAAGGGTAATAATGTTTTGAACTTGTGACTTTCAGGCTTCATTTCTCACCATACACTATAGCTTTGAATGTTTGAGTACTATCATTTTAATGACAATGCAGATTTTTGTCATGTAACTGTATTGTTACTGTTTTGCTCCTAAAAATCTAAATCTAATTTTAATTATTTTGTAATTCCACCTTTGGCTTTCAACACTACCTGAATTCTTCTGGGCATGCTCTCAATTGGATTCAAGTATGTCTCGATCGAAAGCTGATCCCAGATCTCTTCTAAATGTTCTCAATGTTGGTGAATACTGATCGACTCAAATACATCTTTTTCTTCAACTCTGCCCACAAGTGTTCAATTGGGTTAAGGTCTAGTTACTGTGGGGGCCAATCCAGCACCTCTACTTCATTGTCATTGAACCATTTCTTCGCTAATATCTTTGTATGCTTTGGGTTGTTGTCCAGCTGGAACACTATGTCATCCTTTTCATACCCATACTAGTCGAGTGTACGAAGTAACTCGTCTTGTAGGATACTCACATATAGCTCAGCATTGAGACCACCATTGATCCTGGTCAAGTATCCAATGCCTTTGGCTGTGAAACAACCCCATATCATCAGGCTTCCTCTGTCAAACTTAACAGCTCCTTCAGTTTCTCTATCCATTACCCTCCTTTTCCCTTGTTTCTTCCAGAACCATTTGCACCCATCAGAGCCCAGTCTATTGACTTTCATATCATTGCTCCAAACCACCCATTTCCAATCTTCTACTGTCCACTTTTCGTACTATCTTACAAACTCTTATGATGTTATTTAAGTCAAGGCTTCTTCACCATTTTTCAGGCCACCATTCCAGACTTGTGTAAAACACTTCGCTAGCATAGATTTTTTTATTTAGCTTACTTATATAGTACCATCATATTCTGCAGAGCTTTTACAGACATTGTCAGTCACTGTCCCATATAGGGCTCACAATCTACATTCCCTATCAGTATGTCTTTGGAGTGTCGGATGGCAGGATTCAAACCCAGGACTCCAGAGATGCAAGGCTGTAGTGCCCACTGAGCCACTGTGCTGCCCATGGATGTCTGTGATCTCACTATTACGAAGCATACAAGCCACATCCATTGCTGTGTTTGCCGTGCCAGAACTGATAGACCTTGTGATGACTTGACTCCGATATTTTGTCTGGACGTCCACCTCTTGGCTTTTGAATAGATGGACGGACTTCATTTCATATTCTTCCAACTGTCATGGCACTCACATGACGCAGTTTGGCAATTTTTTTGGTCAAAAGACCACTATCGATGAGCTGGATGATGCTGTTTCTCTTTTCTTGGGAAATCTTCATGACTGATTTCCTTTTGCTTGGAAATCAACCTAATAACACACTGAGCTACTAGGGAATGTGAGAACAGGTTGTAATTTGTAGTATACAAGAAAAATAAGATTTTCCACCACCAATAGAAAGACAGTAACAATGTAGTAACATGACAAGAATCTGCATAACTAATCATATGCTAAATAGTTGAAAGTCAAATTTATGTATGAGATGGCCAAGATTATTGTCTATAAAATGATGATAGTCTCATCCGTAATGTAATGTAATGAAGCTGTAATTGATGGTGAGATTTGGAGCCTTTTGCTCTTCAGTGTATGAGGAATGGTAAAAATGGTCCAAACACACATGTTGGTACTCAGTTATGTTTATTCAGTCATATGACAATCATTTCCTGCCTTTAGGCACATTTTCTTAGTCCCAGAAAACCCCTTTAAAGACTTTTAACCACCTCCAATATCTTCAACTATGAGTATCATTCAAAAAGGGTAGCTCCACTGATTTTCTTGCAATTTGAATCTTTTCTCTAGCCCCTTCTGTTCCTTTGCAATTGATACTGTCAGGTGGGTAGTCCTGGGCTGAAGCAGACAGAATGGAGCCACCCACCTGACAGTAGAGAGCCTAATTAGTATACTGGGTGCTAAAACTAACAGCATCAATTGCCCAGGAATAGTGGGGCTAAAGAAAAAAATTCCAACAGTGCAGGAATCAGTGGAGTGGCAGCTATTGAAAGTTGCACATAGTTGGGAGTTGGTAGTGATCAGCTGTACAGCACAGAGGGGAGAAATACGGGAATATTAAAGAGGTTCTTTCACATCCTCATAGATGTGCAGTATTATATACTGCTAAAAAACCAACAGTGCGCTGAATTTAGCACACTGTTGGCTTCCCGTTATGAACCCCTATGCTGGAGGTATTGGTGCTGTTAGTTTTGGTTCCGATATTTCCCCACTGTCAGAAAGGTGGGCGTTACTGGTCAGCATCATCACTGGGCTGTGAGGAACGCCCCCTCTAACAGTACTCATCCATACACTTGTACTGTCAGGGGGAGACGCTCCTCACAGCCCAGTGATAACGATGGGCTGTAAGGCCCACCTTTCTGAAAGTGGGGAGATATTGGTGCCAAATCTAGCTGTACTAATATATCCAGCACCAAGGCTCATACCAGGAAAGCCGACAGTGTGCTGAATTCAGCATACTGTTACTTTCTACTGGTATATAATAACGCATATCTATGAGGACATGAAAGGTCCTCTTTAAAATAAGGATCACTTGGAGTATCATACTATGTAGAACACTAATGGGGCATTACACTATGCTAGGGTAACTAAAGGGGCATCATACTGTGTGGGGACAACAAGGGGTCATTATACTGTATATAGGGGGAACTAAGGAGCAGTATACTCTGTATAAGGAGATTAGCAATTTACCACACAAAATAGCATAGCATGCTGCACTATTTGGTCAGAAGTTTGTTTTTACCTGCAATGGAAGCTTCTAATAAAGCATTCAATGCACATATGAACAAAAATTTGGCCAGTTTCACATTACTGTATTAATGAGGGAATCTACACGCTTCATTATAGTTGCAAGTCCCGTTATAATGAATTTTACTTAGGGTGTCAACAATCTATAGCACACCGAGTACCTCATCCTTGTTTTTTTTGTTTTTTTAATTTAAATCGTCAGACTGTAAAAAAAGATGTAGAATATATGATATTACAATATCGACCAATGGCGGTTATATGCATCTGAATGGAATAGACCTGACGTCCATTAGGGCTATGCATTCAGTGAATACACATTGGGAGATTTCTCCTGTAAAAACACCAAACATGCACCACAAACCTGGTATAAACAGAATTAAATACATCATATGTACAGCCTATTTTATTTTTTTCCTTGCAAGTCATGGAGGAAACTAGAATCATATGGTGGCTGATTTGGGTGGATGCCATAGTACATCACCATACAATAGAGAGTTTGTAAAGCTATAATATGGTTTTGTACATGAGCCCTAATAGCAGAAACTTTCTGACAAATTCTGTTTATTGTTGACATGAATCAGGGATTTTCCAACTTATTTTTACATTGGTTTGTTTTTGCGTATTGCCACTGTACGCGATGGATAAATCAACTAAAGTGGTGCCATAAAAATACACAGGCTTACAAAACAAATTTGTGCAGCTGTAAAAGTTTGTGTATGATTACAAGCGAATGAATAATGAATGCTAAGGCAACTATTAGAGGAAGAGTTCAACATAGTCAGTCATTTTGTTATAATACTTAGTAAAAAGATTATATGAGTTAATAAAATCATGTGCTAGAGCCCTAATGATTAAAAAAAAAGTGGATGAATTTGTTAAATGATATCTGTGTTTAATCAAAAGCTACAGTGGGGAAAATAAATCACAGCATAATATTTTCCAAATTAAATTTTGACTATAAGAATGGTTTTTTAATGTAGTGTAAGAAGAACATATTCAGAATGTGCTCAAAGTATGCCTAATAACTTTTAATAGTATGTTTCAGTAGGCCTGAATACAAAAGCAGAAGCCATCACAACACATACAATGCTGTAAATAAGGCTTTTTAAATGGAATATCACAAAAATTACATACAGTACTTTCTTTTAACATGGTATAAATATTTACAGTGCAGACCAAAAGTTTGGACACACCTTCTCATTTCAAGAGTTTTATGCATTTTCATGACTATAAAAATTGTAGATTCACCCTGAAGGCATCAAAACTATGAATTAACACATGTGGAATTATATACTTAACAAAAAAGTGTGAAACAACTGAAAATTTGTCTTATATTCTAGGTTCTTCAAAGTATCCACCTTTTGCTTTGATTACTGCTTTACACACTCTTGGCATTCTCTTGATGAGCTTCAAGAGGTAGTCACCTGAAATAGTTTTCACTTCACAGGTGTGCCCTGTCAGGTTTAATAAGTGGGATTTCTTGCCTTATAAATGGAGTTGGGACCATCAGTTGTGTTGTTCAGAAGTCAGGTGGATACACAGCTGATAGTCCTACTGAATGGAGTGTTAGAATTTGTATTATGGCAAGAAAAAAGCAGCTAAGTAAAGAAAAACGAGTGGCCATCATTACTTTAAGAAATGAAGGTCAGTCAGTCCGAAAAATTGGGAAAACTTTGAAAGTGTCCCCAAGTGCAGTGGCCAAAACCATCAAGCGCTACAAAGAAACTGGCTCAAATGAGGTCCGCCCCAGGAAAGGAAGACCAAGAGTCACCTCTGCTGTGGAGGATAAGTTCATCCGAGTCACCAGCCTCAGAAATCGCAGGCTAACAGCAGCTCAGATTAGAGACCAGGTCAATGCCACACAGAGTTCTAGCAGCAGACACATCTCTACAACAACTGTTAAGAGGAGACTGTGTGCAGCAGGCCTTCATGGTAAAATACCTGCTAGGAAACCACTGCTAAGGACAGGCAACAAGCAGAAGAGACTTGTTTGGGCTAAAAAACACAAGGAATGGACATTAGACCTGTGGAAATCTGTGCTTTGGTCTGATGAGTCCAAATTTGAGATCTTTGGTTCCAACCACCGTGTCTTTGTGCAACGCAGAAAAGGTGAGCGAATGGACTCTACATGCCTGGTTCCCACCGTGAAGCATGGAGAAGGAGGTGTGATGGTGTGGGGGTGCTTTGCTGGTGACACTGTTTGGGATTTACTCAAAATTGAAGGAATACTGAACCAGCATGGTTACCACAGCATCTTGCAGCGGCATGCTATTCCATCCGCTTTGCGTTTAGTTGGACCATCATTTATTTTTCAACAGGACAATGACCCCAAACACACCTCCAGACTGTGTAAGGGCTATTTGACCAAGAAGGAGAGTGATGGGGTGCTACGCCAGATGACCTGGCCTCCGCAGTCACCAGACCTGAACCCAATCGAGATGGTTTGAGGTGAGCTGGACCGCAGAGTGAAGGCAAAAGGGCCAACAAGTGCTAAGCATCTCTGGGAACTCCTTCAAGACTGTTGGAAGACCATTTCGGGTGACTACCTCTTGAAGCTCATCAAGAGAATGCTAAGAGTGTGCAAAGCAGTAATCAAAGCAAAAGGTGCCTACTTTGAAGAACCTAGAATATATGACATATTTTCAGTTGTTTCACACTTTTTTGTTAAGTATATAATTCCACATGTGTTAATTCATAGTTTTGATGCCTTCAGTGTGAATCTACAATTTTTATAGTCATGAAAATACAGTAAACTCTTGGAATGAGAAGGTGTGTCCAAACTTTTGGTCTGTACTGTATACTCTAAAACGATTTCCATATTTGAAATATGACAAATGATACCGTGAATATGAAAAATACTGCAAAGTGGCATTTTAAAGGGAGTCTACCATCACAAAAACCACTTTTAAACCATTTATATGCTGTTAGTGGTGCAGTGAACACACCTTTCTTATGTCAAAGTGTAATCTTGCTGCTGTCAAATTCAACTTTTATTCCATATGCAAATGAAATGAGCTGTGTGGTGCACACATCATGGGACCACACCTGCCGAAGCACCTGTTTTAATTTGAAGTCACCAGCTAGCGTCACCCAAAAAGCAGTCAGACTGGCATATCCCTTTGACAGTGATTTGCAGCAATCACAAAAGAAAAGGGTGCACCTGAAGGTGTAGCCACCCCAAGTACACCAAACAGCTCATTTGCATATGGAATAAAAGTTGAATTTCTCAACAGTAAGATTACACTTTCACACAAGAAACTTATGCTCAGTTTGTCACTAAATGGACCGACAACAACATATAAATGGTTTAAAAGTGTTAGACTCCCTTTATTAGTTTTTGAATTATAATGTGAATATTATAGGATTTAAAGAAAAAAATAACTGATATCACTTCTGACATGCAATCTTTGTAATTGTAGGAATTGGTTCTTACAACTTGCATTTGCCATAGGTAAATCTTGTCTTTGATATAAAGTATGCCATAGCACAATGTATAACACAGGAATCAAAAGCATTACACCTTTTGTCTTCTGATTATTGCTGCTCTTCATATTTCTGCACTGTTTTTATTCAGATAAATATTATAGAGAGTGCTTCACATTGTGCACACATTTCTGAGAATATAGCAAGTGCCTTCTTAAATCCGAAATGCAACAATAGAGACTTTTAAATTGTGATATTTGATTTGAAAATAATTTAAGAATAAGGGGATAAGCCGGGATACAAAACATTGTATAGTGAATTTACTGCACTGTATAAACATATTTACTGTATAGATGATGGTTCCATAGCACCTCTCTGCTCTGTTCTACTCCAGTTGCTTTTACATAGAGCAGAGTCAGTCATGCGACCAAGAACAGGAGCATCAGCTGCGGAATGAGACTTCTGATCATCCCCTGTGCAAAGCTAATAATCAGGGATCCATGGGACCCTCTTCTAAACAGTTGACATGTTTATACATTTCAGTAAATGTATTGTAAAAAGTTTTGCATCCCCACACAACACCTTTTACAAAACCAAATTAATTGGCATTGATATATTAATTACACGTAGATAGGATCATTCTGATGAGGTGTTGTAACTTGAAGCTACCGATTCCAAAAAAACCCTCAGACATAATGTCATTGGTGATAGGGTATCCCCCTACAAATATGATCTTGTTCTGATTCATACATATAACTTAACCCCTTAAGGAAACTAAAGTAAAGATATTGTTTGGAAATCAGAGAAATATGCTAATTATTAATTGCTTTTGGGCTAACTGCGTATCATATTAAGAAGTATTTTTTTAATTTTAGGTGTTAATTGGTGATGAAAGTAATTACCATTTTTAACTCCTTGTGAATCACAATTTTTTAATATTTCTGCCAAGATAAATGTATAGGGATTGATTTCTGCAGGGAAAATTGTAATCCCCAGTGGCACAAACTAATGTTCCCTAACATGTAATGGGACACTTGGAAAAAAAAAATTTAATTCAGTAGAATTGGAAATAAGAACAGTTCCACCATAACAGGTTTTCTTTTCAGTGTTCATAGATTTTGAGTATGGTGGTCACTGTGTTTTAAAAACTACAAGTATTTATTCTGCTGGTCAGTGTGAGCATGGTGATACCAAACCAATACATTTAAAAAATTATTTGCATCATTACATTCTAACACCTATAACTTTTTAATATTTCCTTTGTGGTGAAAAAAACACCGATTTGACCATTTTGTTTTTTTCCCATTGCAGAATTCACTGTATGGGATACATATTTGTATATTTTAATAGTATGGGAAATACCAAATTAACTGAGTTCATGATGTTTAAAACAGCAGAGACCCATAGGCTACAGTGCTTGTTCAGTTTCTGAGCAGGCACCATGTTTATAGACACATCAGAATACACATCATTATAGATACATCAGAAAGGTAAAGGTAACTTCACTGTAAATGGGTGGTCCATTTTTTGCAGAATTAATGAAAAATTGAGCTTTTGAAGGCTTACTCATCTGTAAGGTACATGTAATGGGAAGTAGCCATTGGATGAGAAGCATCAATATGCATCAGTTTGTTGGCATGAATACAATGAATAATGATGGCATTTGGCCTAGGACAAAGTTCTTGAAGCCACAGCTCTTTTTTTATAGCATGAATGTGTCAGAAATGGTGGAAGAAACCGGTGGCAATATATTACTTTTTCTGATTAGAAATGTGGAATAAAACAACTTAATGTCTGACTTGGGGTTCTTTTATGCCCTTACACAATTCTTCAACAGAAAATGGATTTTCTACTAAAAGAGACACTTTATCAGTGTTGGGATTGTGCACCACTATTAATAAATCTGTCTTGGGTATAGCAGATGTGGACTCAGAGGCGTAGCTAGCGGGGGGGCAGAGGAGGCGGCTGTCCCGGGACCACTGACTTTTTGGGGCCCACCCTGGGGCCGCCATTAATACATCCTTTATTTCCAACTAGATCGGTGTCTGCAGACACCGATCTAGTTAAAACGCTTCCTGCAACTTAACAGTATTGTAAACCGAAAGCCAATACAGGCCTGCGGCTTACAAGACGCTGAGACCACAGACGGATGTTCTGCTGTTCTGCTTCTCAGCACGGGTGGCGTGATGACGTCACAACATCGCGCCGCCTGCGCTCAGACACAAACATCCTGTGCGTGGACAGGGAGGAAGCGGCGGTTCCATTCATCAGAATCGAAGGTAGTGAGTATGACTTTTTTTTTTTTTTTTTTGTGGGTATATTAATAGCATAGCTCCCAGTGGCGGAGTCCCGATTTTACACAGCTGTCCCACGGTCCCACATAGCTTACAGTTTGTCCTGCTATGCCCCTGAAGTGTTTTGCTATTAACAATCTTTATTAGGGTAGTGTAAAGGGTAGATGCTAAATCCTAGTGGGTAAAGGACCTTTGATGACGTCATGACCATGTGATCAGACTCTTGTGTGGGCGGCGCTATTCTGGATACCACGGGACAGACTGTGATGTTACACAGAAAGCTGCTGGAAACAGAGCGTGATCGAAGAGACAGAGACACAGCATGTGTGAGCAAGAGAGGGTAACTGGGGGCAGATATAGGGGCCAGTTAAACTGAAGGCAGATGAAGGGGCAATTAAACTGCTGGCAGATAAAGGGGGACATTAAGCTGGTGGTAGATGGAGGGGGAAATTAAACTGGGGCAGATGAAGGGGGAAATTAAATTGGTGGCAGATAAAGGGGGACATTAAACTGGGGGCTGATGAAGGGGGCATTAAGCTGGTGACAGATGAAGGGGGACATTAAGATGGTGGCAGATAAAGGGGACATTAATCTGGGGGAGCAGATGGAGGGTGACATTAAACTGGGGGCAACTGGAGGAGGACATTAAACCGTGGGGGGTAGCTAGAGGGGGACATGTCTGCCTCTAGTTGCCCTCAGTTTAATGTTCCCCTCCAACTACCCCCACTGTTTAATGTCACCCTCCAACTGTCTTATAGTTTAATGTCACCCTACAGCTGCCCCAGTTTAATGTCCCCCTCTGGGGCACGATTAGAGGGACTTAATACTGTGGGGCAATTGGAGGAGAACATTATAATGTGGGGGCATATAATGTTAGGGTTACTGTAGGAGTATTATACTGTGTGGGGGCACATGGAAAAATAGATGAGAATGGGCGGATTCAACATAGAAGTGGGTGGAGCTAAATTTGACGCGGCGTGCATAGCACGCCATATATTTTGTTCCTTTTTCTGTCCTTTGAAAGTTGGAAGGTATGTAATAGGGGTGGGTAGGAGGGGGGAAATATAACTATAAAGGGAGGATTCATTAGGGGGCATTATCATTATGACGATGGGGGGGTCATTTATATAAGGGTTATTGGGGGCATTATGAATCCAAGGGGGAAGGTTATTTATATAAGGGGCCATTAGGGGGCATAATTTATATTAGGAGGCATTATGAACATAAGGGGGTGGTCATTGATATAAGGGGTCATTAGAGGTGCAGTATTTATGTCAGGGGTATCAGGGGCATAATATGAGGGGGCATTTAATTTAATTAAAGTTGCACTTGGGCTTTATTAAGACTAAGGCCCCACGTAGCGGGCTCCAGCAAAAAAAAGCGCTGCAGGAAAAACATGGAACATTATGGTTTTTCCCTCAGTGCTTTCCACAGAAGGTCCGCAGAAGATTCCCCTGTGGACTTTCTGTTTTCAATACACCTATATGAAACTGCCAGTGTTTCCATAGATATAATTGACATGCTGCAATTTCCAAAACCGCAACAGTTTTGGAAATTGCAGTGCGTCTGCTGCACATATTTTTCTGCAATGTGTGGATGCGATTTGCTAAAATGCCATGTTTTTTTCTGTGGGTTTTCGCCACATGGGGCCTCCATCCCATCCCCACTTTGCAGTAAAATATGTGCAGCGGATACACTGTGATTTCCAAAACAGTCGCAGTTTTGGAAATCACAGCATGTCAGTTATACCTACGGAAATGCCAGCGGTTTCCCTATAGATATAATTGAAGCAGAAATTCCGCAGAGGAAACCTCTGTGAACTTTCTGTGCAAAGTGCTGCAGGAAAAACTGCAATCAATAAGAGGAGCTAAAGATGTCTGTGCCGCAAACTTTACAGAGACTGGAAGAAGTGGTCATGGCCGTCCAGATGAAAGAGATGGGGAATGCGAACGATTAGTCAGAGACGTCACCTGTAAGTGACTAAATGTTACTGCCCTGTATTCACCTAAATCGTCTGCAGAGCCCTGTGGAGAGCCGCTACTGTATATACCACTATACGCTCACCGTATACTGATAGTATTGGTATACAAACATGTCCAAGTTGGGGGCCCACTTGGACATGTTCGCCCCCCCTGTGCTGAACCCCTAGCTACGCCTCTGTGTGGACTCACTATGTTGCAATGAATTTAGTTTAGGAATTCATAGGTCACAGCAACAGTAGTTACTGTTAGCCACAGATAATATGAAGGAACAGTGCATAGTCAGTAGAGAGAAGACATAGGTGGACTGAGGTCGTGGTAGGTGAAGTCTTGGCAATACAATAGACAGGAAGAAGGTCTATGCAAGCAATGGACATAAACCATGGTCAGAAAACACATTTTAAATAATCATAACTATGCCAAGCAACATTATTTTGATTCAGTCTACTGTTCTCTATATTTTAATAACTTACATCAAAATATAAAATTAAGCTGAAAAGAGGCAAGACACTTCTATTTTTGAGTGACAATATAATCCACTAAACACTGATGGTTATGATAGACTATTAATCAATGTTAAGAACATAAAAGTGTACTGATTCCCCTAATTTCCATGCTCTGAGTTAAGCTACAGGCACAATTTAAATGTAAATCATGTATATTAATGTACAACATCAGAATACATCAAAATCATTCTTTACAAAAGACAAAGAAAAACATTCTAGAAGATTTAGTTAATCATTGTTGGCTCAGTGTGAAATTGTGTCAGAAATATTTAAGAAAGTGTATTCTGGTAAAAGTAGCATTGTCACAGCAGGCCTTAGAACATTTCTGAAGAAACAAGTCTTCATTACCACAGGACGAAAAATTTCCCCTCTTAGTTGCATCATTAATGATATCTGCATTTGCATTCCATGCTTTACATACTTGATATCATTTTATCCTTTCTCTTAAGTTATGTACATGTTCTGGTCCTCTTTAATTGTTTGACCTTAGATATGTGCTTCAAGTTGCGCTTGCATAGTACATTAGAATTTGATAGCTTTTCCCTAAGGCTTAACAGCTACTTAGTGTATTTTCCTTTCAGTGGGTTCCCCATAGGCAGTGTGTAACTTGCTAAGAAACCTTCTTAAGTGGACCTCCATGTGTGAAATGATGAATTCGTTGAAATTTTAGCTGCTTTGTTTTGCCTGCAAGTTATTGTAACCTATGAGAATATACACAGGCATAGATGGTAAGCAAATGTATTTGAGGTTAATTGTGGTTTATAAAAATCTAAATATTCTACAGCTGTGCGTTTAAGTTAGTTTTTCAGATCAGTTTTTATCTTCAGAGCCAAATTATATAGTTTTATTTATTGGATCATATACAGTCATATGAAAAAGTTTGGGCACCCCTATTAATCTAATCATTTTTAGTTCTAAATATTTGGGTGTTTGCAACAGCCATTTCAATTTGATATATCTAATAACTGATGGACACAGTAATATTTCAGGATTGAAATGAGGTTTATTGTACTAACAGAAAATGTGCAATATGCATTAAACCAAAATTTGACCGGTGCAAAAGTATGAGCACCTCAACAGAAAAGTGACATTAATATTTAGTAGATCCTCCTTTTGCAAAAATAACAGCCTCTAGTCGCTTCCTGTAGCTTTTAATCAGTTCCTGGATCCTGGATGAAGGTATTTTTGACCATTCCTCTTTACAAAACAATTCCAGTTCAGTTAAGTTTGATGGTTGCCGAGCATGGACAGCCCGCTTCAAATTATCCCACAGATGTTCAATGATATTCAGGTCTGGGGACTGGGATGGCCATTCCAGAACATTGTAATTGTTCCTCTGCATGAATGCCTGAGTAGATTTGGAGCTGTGTTTTGGATCATTGTCTTGCTGAAATATCCATCCCCGACGTAACTTCAAATTTGTCACTGATTCTTGTACATTATTCTCAAGAATCTGCTGATACTGAGTTGAATCCATGCGACCCTCAACTTTAACAAGATTCCCGGTGCCGGCATTGGCCACACAGCCCCAAAGCATGATGGAACCTCCACCAATTTACAGTGGGTAGCAAGTGTTTTTCTTGGAATGCTGTGTTTTTTTGACGCCATGCATAACACCTTTTTGTATGACCAAACAACTCAATCTTTGTTTCATCAGTCCACAGGACCTTCTTCCAAAATGAAGCTGGCTTGTCCAAATGTGCTTTTGCATACCTCAGGCGACTCTGTTTGTGGCGTGCTTTCAGAAACGGCTTTTTTCGCATCACTCTCCCATACAGCTTCTCCTTGTGCAAAGTGTGCTGTATTGTTGACCGATGCACAGTGACACCATCTGCAGCAAGCTGATGCTGCAGCTCTTTGGAGGTGGTCTGTGGCTTGTCCTTGACTGTTCTCACCATTCTTCTTCTCTGCCTTTCTGATATTTTTCTTGGCCTGCCACTTCTGGGCTTAACAAGAACTGTCCCTGTGGTCTTCCATTTCCTTATTATGTTCCTCACAGTGGAAACTGACAGGTTAAATCTCTGAGACAACTTTTTGTATCCTTCCCCTGAACAACTATGTTGAACAATCTTTGTTTTCAGATCATTTGAGAGTTGTTTTGAGGAACCCATGATGCCACTCTTCAGAGGAGATTCAAATAGGAGAACAACTTGCAATTGGCCACCTTAAATACCTTTTCTCATGATTGGATACACCTGGCTATGAAGTTCAAAGCTCAGTGAGGTTACAAAACCAATTTTGTGTTTCAGTAAGTCAGTAAAAAGTAGTTAGCAGTATTCAAATCAATAAAATGATAAGGGTACCCAAATTTTTGCACCGGTCAAATTTTGGTTTAATGCATATTGCACATTTTCTGTTAGTATAATAAACCTCATTTCAATCCTGAAATATTACTGTGTCCATCAGTTATTAGATATATCAAATTGAAATGGCTGTTGCAAACACCCAAATATTTAGAACTAAAAATGATTAAGATTAATAGGGGTGCCCAAACTTTTTCATATGACTGTATTACCTTGTGCATGTCACTTTTGTAGATTTGTAGAAAAATAACTTTGAAGGCTTATGTAAATAAGGCAGTTAGTGCACTGGGGGCGGGCCATCCGTTACCTGGAGCACTGCTCTTGCCACTCAGACACCTACCATCTTATATCTGCACCACCCTGTACAGTGAGAGTTGATCCTCCTACTGCTTTGACATCACCATCCTACCTGAACAGCAAGGGCAGTGCTCTAGGGAGATGAAGGTCCGCCCCCCCGCCCCCCACAGTGCATCAACTAACTCATCTTCATAAGACTTCAGAGTTGTTGTTCCCCAAATCTACAAAAGTGACATTTGTAACAAATATAATGTTCTCTGTAATGTGGTGGTAGCAGTTGAATATGCTTGCGGAACTTCCTATATTTATTTATTACTTGTACTCTTGGCTGGACAATTACACATATGTGTATCACATGATAAGCATATTTTCTAAAAGCAGGATGATTTTGTGATAAAGTAACACAAAGAAACTTCTAATTATTCTATTTGTGCCTGTGTGGCCACTCTGGGTGGAAGAGGTGATGATGGAGAGTAAGATGAATGAATTGCAGTCTTGTATGGATTTTGTTAGCGTTCTGTAAAATTTTGCTCAATTGGTTTTCTGAGAAGCTATATTCCTTAAAATTCCAAACTGCAGATTAGTTAAGTGTGGACACATCTGTACAAACCTGTCCAGTGCCCTAAAGTAATTGACAAAAAGGTACTTAAACCAGTGTCATTAAGCTTATTTCTTTATAGTCTTCTAAATAACCTAAAAGACCATAGGTATACGGTCATGGAGGTTGCACTGTGATCTCCTTCATTCTAAATTTCTGACAGGAGCTATCTTGGACAGTAGCTAGTGATAGGGAAAGTCCATACATAATTTAAAAAAAAAAGAAAGAAGGAAAGAAAGAAAGAAAGAAAGAAAGAAAGAAAGAAAGAAAGAAAGAAAGAAAGAAAGAAAGAAAAATAATTTGTGTAGAAAATATATGTTATCTTGTTTTTGGCCATTTTTCCAAAATAAGACAAAATTAAAAGATAGCTGCTACAAAGTCAAATAATAAAAATGCCCTTTGTGTCCTGCAAGGAAAGAAAAACAATTGAGGTAAACAAAAAGTGAAAAATTCACATTTAGAATGCAGTATTCCAAAAGGTGAAACTTTCTTCAGAGAATCAAGGCTCAAAATACAGTAACTCATGAATGTATTAAAAAGAAACAAAACCAAAAACTCTGCATTGGTATGAAATTGAACTATGACCACAAAGACTTATGTGTTGCTGTATTACATCCCTATTCAAAACAAATCTTAAAATGCAATTCAGAGCTGTAATGTTGCAATATTCATGAGGCTTCCACTTGCTTGGCTTTACCACATTGAAATAATATATACATTAACCATCATGTTCAATGGTTGTAAGTTGGTTGTCAACTGTATTTACTTCTATAATGAGAACATATCAAATCAGTTGACTTTGTTAACTTTCTACTTCAAAAACTCCCTGTGCAGATTTTCATAGTAAACAGTTATACTTTTTTACCACGATAAATTGCTACCTGAAAAGAACTAATGACAGAGCAATCAATTTCAGAAAACCAGCGTTCATGTGATTTCATGAGCAGTGCACTCATTTAAAACCTAGTTTCACACAAGCAGTTATTCTGTGGATTATTTACCTCCAGATTTATCATTCTGGCAGAAAAAGTGTACAGTTCAGGAAGCACAGAGCAAAAGCATAAGAATTAGAATGCAAGAACTGAAACATGAGACAATAAATAGGAAACATTTCTTTGAAGATATATGGGGATTATTTAAGAGCTGACATTTAATAAACATTTTTGTGTGATTTAACATCTTTTTTACTATAATTGGCAAATACAGAGATTCTTACTAGGAAGACTATTACATTTGGGAGAGAAGATTGATTAAAATATCTGTCTTATATTTGCTAGATCAAACGATTGCCACTTAAAAATTGTTGCACCGCCTGGCCATACTTGAAAGCGTCCTCTCTCTGCTCGCTACACTGTTTGACTTGTCTGTGGGCCCTGTACTCCAGTTCTTCCCTGTAGGATGCACTGGTCCTTTAAGAAAGTCCAAACTTTTCTTTCTGTTCCCAGTCAACTTCCTGCACCTGTTGGTTATTTAAAGAAACTTCTATAGTAAACTGTCATGGCAAAATATGCTTTTACTTTCTAGTGCTAGATCTTCGACTTTGCACATATTCTGCCAGCCGTGACCTCAGTTTGTACTTTAACTTTTGCTTTCATGATCCCTCAGTGCTACACACTGGTGTCTCTCAATCTCCCTGTATTAGCTGTCACCTACACCAGGACTACTCCTAGATGAGATGGTTCCATGCAGTGAGTGCCAGTTCCCTGTACAGAGGTATTACCGTGGGACCACTTAGACAATGCCATCCGGAGTAGCCCAGTTTCAAACTAGTTAGGTGACACAGTAGGTTCACTTCCACTGCATGTTATAGGAGTTACAGGTTATATACTTTGTGTCACATTTTACATAATATTTTATATGTTATATGGTTTTATTCTTATATTTTTAATAAAAAACAATCTCAGAGTATGAAAAAAGCAAGCACAATCACTCAGCTGAAGGTTTGTATTAAATATCCAAGCAGTAATGTTGTTTGTAACCTAGATATTTGGGTGTTTTCCTTTCTATCTTTCATCTTTCTCTTGTTTTCTGAGCAGGTGGTTTTTGTGGAGGGATCTAAAAGCTCTACTGTATGTTTTGACAAATTAGATGTCTTCATCCTATTGCTTCCTCTTCCCTTTTCCTCTATTGCTGTTTAATTATAGCAGCTGGGCAGATGATTGAAGCTGTGGATGTGATCACAATTAACCGTTCTCCAATTTGGTTAAAGATTCCAATTTGTCTTGAAACTAAATTCAACAAAATAACATAACATGCTATCAAAAGCCTTGATAGGCTAAAATTCACACTCTCCTTTCCCCACTTGGTGGTCATACATAGGCACAAATAGGATAGCTAGCATATCACTTTGTGATAACTTGTCACAAAACCATGTGTTTATAAAAGCAGCTTAATTTGTCATAATCCAAGAGGACGTTAAGGAAAGACATATTTGTAAACTATTCCTTTTCCATGTTTAATATTTACTATTTCACTCTAGAGAGATTTTTGGAATCACTATGAGTGCTCTTGTAAGCAGGAAAAGGGAAATTACAGTCTACTACTACTGGCAAATCCTGGAGACTGTGCCAGATGAAGGCGGATTTTTCACTGACATATTACAGGTTATGTTTGTGGTAATATTATGACTATATATATATATATATATATATATATATATATATATCATGTAGATATAATCCTCTGATAATGATTGAGAACAGCAGTGGGAAAGTGTATATGGGTTATGTGAGTGCTGACCTCTGATAATAGCTGATAACAGAGAACAATAGTGAGTGCTACAAACCTATGATAAGATTGTATGTCAGGCCATTAAGAATGGAGGACCTGCAAGTTTCTATTATTTAAAACAGGTTATGTGAAGTTAAGAATAAAGCACCTGCAAGCATCTAATTGGCTAATACAGGTCACATGAGTGCTATCCTCTGATATTGGCTGTTAAAGAACAACAGTGAATGAGTGCTGAAATGCCCTGATAATGCTGTATGTCAGTGAACCTATTAAGAATGAAGGACCTGGTTACCTGAGAGGTTTAATAGGTCCTAGAGAGCTGAATCCTGGCATAAAATTTTCAGAAGTGCCTGATTTATCTATGTTCCAAATTTAGTGCAGATTGTTGAGACAACAGACATCAGAAATTTATTTTCTGATTTATTAACAAATTACTACAAAAGTGTTTTCCCAAGAAACATCCTTTGTGGCAAATCAATAAGATACATATCTAGAGGTCAAGACCACATCTCCACATACTATATAACTAAAGAAGCATAAATCTTCTTTATGTAACAGTTAAAGGACTTTGAATGTTATGGTTGACATTATGGCCTACTGTATACAAGGATGGTTTCACAGTTAAGTGACTTATTACATGACATTTTTTTCAGGGTGTTTTAATTGGTTAAAATGCTATGGCAAGATGTTTACTTGGAGTCTATGAGAATTAACAACAGTTATTTATGTCTGTGGGTTTTTTTGTGTTATTTTAGCGTGATTGGCGCATGGTGCTTTAATCTGAAAAAAGACTTACATTAACCCAGTTCAGATTGTTGAAATCTAGAAATCAGAATAAATTACTGGATCAACATACCATTTCCAAAAACCTAGCAACTATTTTTTAAATATATAAAACATATAATTCAGAAAAGACAAAGTATTTATAATACACACAAACCTAGTTACCCACATCTGTTGTCAATGTAAGTAAGTGTATCTGAGAGTAATACACTCAATGAAATTATAAGAAAAAAAGGAGGACGATAAAGAGAAGGAAAGAAAAAAATTACTTAGTTAAAGTATGTAAACAGTCTTTCCAACATCTACTCTCCCTGCTTATTTGGTATGTTAACATAGAAGATATTCATTTGAAGATATTTCAAAAATACTTAGAAAAAACAGACATACAGTAGTGGCATAAAGTTCCATATACTTTTTGCATAGCTAATTAAATAAGCCAAACTGACTATTTAAATTTTCCATTCTTAAAATTTTTATCATATTTATTATATATTATTGTATTCTAGAGATGTGTTGGTTTCTGATAGATACTGTATCTTGAAATGTCTGAATACAGTCATGGCCAAAAGTTTTGAGAATGATACAAATATTAATTTTTACAAAGTCTACTGCTTCAGTTTTTCTAATGGCAATTTGCATATACTCCAGAATGTTATAAAGAGTGATCAGCTTAACAGCAATTACTTGCAAAGTCAATATTTGCCTAGAAAATGAACTTTATCCCCCAAAACACATTTCAACATCATTGCAGCCCTGCCTTAAAAGGACCACCTAACATCGTTTCAGTGATTTCTCCATTAACACAGGTGTGGGTGTTGATGAGGACAGGGCTGGAGATCAATCTGTCATGATTAAGTAAGAATGACACCACTGGACACTTTAAAAGGAGGCTGGTGCTTGCCATCATTGTTTCTCTTCTGTTAACCATGGTTATCTCTAAAGAAACACGTGCAGTCATCATTGCACTGCACAAAAATGGCCTAACTGGGAAGAGTATTGCAGCTAGAAAGAGTGCACCTCAGTCAACAATCTATCGCATCATCAAGAACTTCAAGGAGAGAGGTTCCATTGGTGCCAAAAAGGCTCCAGGGCACCCAAGAAAGACCATCAAGCGGCAGGACCGTCTCTTAAAAGTGTTTCAGCTGCGGGATCGGGCTACCAGCAGTGCAGAGCTTGCTGAGGAATGGCAGCAGGCAGGTGTGAGTGCATCTGCACGCACTGTGAGGCGGAGACTCTTGGAGCAAGGCCTGGTCTCAAGGAGGGCAGCAAAGACGCCACTTCTCTCCAGAAAAAACATCAGGGACAGACTGATATTCTGCAAAAGGTACAGGGAGTGGACTGCTGAGGACTGGGGTAAAGTCATTTTCTCTGATGAATCCCCTTTTCGATTGTTTGGAACATCTGGAAAACAGCTTATTCGGAGAAGAAGAGGTGAGCGCTACCACCAGTCTTGTCTCATGCCAACTGTAAAGCATCCTGAAACCATTCATATGTGGGGTTGCTTTTCAGCCAAGGGAATTGGCTCTCTCACAGTCTTGCCTAAAAACACAGCCATGAATAAAGAATGGTACCAGAATGTCCTCCAAGAGCAACTTCTGCCAACCGTCCAAGAGCAGTTTGGCGCTCAACAATGCCTTTTCCAGCATGATGGAGCACCTTGCCATAAAGCAAAGGTGATAACTAAATGGCTCAGGGAACAAAACATAGAGATTTTGGGTCCATGGCCTGGAAACTCCCCAGATCTTAATCCCATTGAGAACTTGTGGTCAATCATCAAGAGACGGGTGGACAAACAAAAAACAACAAATTCAGACAAAATTAAAGCATTGATTCTGCAAGAAT
This sequence comes from Leptodactylus fallax, assembly GCA_947044405.1. Lineage (NCBI taxonomy): Eukaryota > Metazoa > Chordata > Amphibia > Anura > Leptodactylidae > Leptodactylus > Leptodactylus fallax. Next base: position 520,686 of record CAMRHE010000388.1, on the reverse strand, counting down.
GGACTGCTATCAGTCAGGATTTGGTCCAGAAGTTGATTGAGAGCATGCCAGGGAGAATTGCAGAGGTCCTGAAGAAGAAGGGTCAACACTGCAAATATTGACTTGCTGCATTAACTCATTCTAACTGTCAATATAAGCTTCTGTTACTCATAATATGAATGCAATTATATTTCTGTATGTGATAAAAACATCTGACAAACACACATAAAAACCACAGGGCAGCAGATCATGTGAAAATATAATATTTGTGTCATTCTCAAAACTTTTGGCCATGACTGTATTTCCATGTATAGACATATGAGACATATCTGCATTGTGATATTTCACAGCCATAGAAAACCACAAGTCAAGTTGAAAATAGCTGCAACTGTCCATTTAACTTGTTAAGAGTCATGTTAACCTTGGCTACATGTGTGCATAAATATAAATATATATATATATATATATATATATATATATATACACAGTATACTGACATTAAAACATATATCTTTATTTATGTGTATGCCCTAGAGAGAGTTTATGGATGGAAACATAAATCATGAAACTTCATAAATTTTTCATTTTTGTAATTTATTTATTTTCTAAAATGACTGCAAAAATCAAATTCTAGAGCAAATCATTGATGCTTTCCTTGACAGATTTATAACCTTATGGTTCCCAAAACTTTAATGTTCAATAACATTTCATTAGTATATCCTAGTATATTTATTATGATGCATTATTAATACAGATATGTGCCTGGGAGATGTACAGTTTGTAATTATTTTTCCTTTCAAAACATAATAGCTTCACACTGGGCTTGTTGCTGCTATGATATTTCATCTCCGAATACTCCTTCAAACATTCTAGGGATGTGACAGAAATTCATATTTGAACAGAAAAGCTGTCAAGAAAGATCTCCAGTGCTATCTATCACATTTCCAGTCCTGACCATACTCACATCATGCTAATAGTGAAGCTGCCTGTCCAGGATACTAAACAAAGATTGAAATTATGTCTTCTGTTCTCTCTTACATCAAAGCCACACAGTTCTATTCAATTCAATAGGCCCTGTATTACACTCTATTAATTTCCTATTAGTTTTCAACTATGCAGAATTCTGCCATAGAGTCACCATGGTTTCGATATGCAAGTACGAGTCCTGCATCAAAAATAGAATGTCACTTTTTATAATTTTCTAGAAGATTTTACAAATGTAAATCCTTTTTCATCCTGTCAACCTTTTATGTCTGTAATGAGTTTGCTCACTATCGGTGCAGAATCTTAATTCTACTTTCAGAAATATTAACATATATTATATCTGCAAGCATCTATACTAATAGCCTAATTATAGCGCAATTTATACCTTGCCGGCTAATGCCACTGACATGAATACTCCATTTAAACTCTGTAAGGCCAAGCGCTGAATAGCCGTTAGAAATCATATAACTTATGATCTCTGTCACAGTAAAGTTTTCTATGATATTATATTACCGTGCTATTCTTTATGAGATTTCAGAACAAGTGTACTAACAAGTAACATTGCTTTGAAAGGCAATTTGCATACAGATTACAATTTAACATGTCAAAACCAAAGTAGCTTACTGCCATGGACAAGTGCCAAGACAGTTTGACTAGTGCTTTACACTAAACATTAACATTTTATTTGCAAAAGTTTAGTCTTAATTTAGATGCATTGACTTTTTGCCACTGTTGCTGACATTTAAGTCTAATTAAATCTGTGGAATTCCGATTCACAACCTTTTATCTCTCTTGACAGTTTTTAATTTGAAGTCCGACATTAAAGTCTAATAAAATTTCAAATTATCTAGTACTCAAATTAAAGTTAGTATTTGTTTCTGGTATTTGAAAAAAAATGTGGAAATGTTAAGGAATTTCAATCTTGATTTCTAAGTTTAACTGATTCCCTTCTGGTGGACACAGCTGCAGTAGACGTGATATTCGAAACAATAATAATTGTACTTTATTGTCTACATGGAAACAAACATTCAGCATTAGTTTACATTCAAATCTAAAACTTAATGCTAATATGATATGAAACATTTTCACAGATGCATTTCTATGCTTGCCTCCATACTATACATAGTAAGTCATTAAGTAAAATGCTACATAAGCAAGGGTGAAAGTTTCTTTCATAGAGGATAAAGATTCAGTTTGATACCCTATCCCACAATGTGATATATACAAATTCCTGTGCTAACTTGCACACCTGGTTTTTCAGTTTACCTCTGACACACAGGCTACTGGGTGGTAACCCTTCTTTTTACCACACAGTGATTTCTCTACCATCATGGTATGCATTCAAGTTATATTTAAAGCATTATTATTAACTGTTATTCCCCTTACTAGTGACTCTCTGAGCCCCTATACCCAGCACTGATGGAAAAATGCCCAGTTAGCACTTTCATCTCAGATATCAGCAGATATAGATGTATCCTCACTTAAAGAAGTCTGAAGTGAACCTGTCAGGTGTTTTTTCCACCCTAAACTGGCCGAAGAACGTGTAGCATCAATCAATGACCTTTCTTATTGTGGCTTCACTAAGCTTTCTGTTGCTAAAAAGTCAAGTTATATGTTTTTAAAACCTTAACTACTTTTGGAACATTTGTTGACTTTACATACATTTGAGCAATCCACTCTTAACCCTATAAGAATGTACCTGTAACATGGGACTGGCTGTTACAACAACCTCCCATGCAGAAGGCAGTGGTGGTTTATCACAGTCCCTGCCTTCCCAATCACTGTGTACACAGTGTTCAATGAGCTCATGTCGACATCAGGGAATAGGAACTGTATGATCTGCTAGGTCCTAAGGGTTATGTTAAAGAGCCCTCCAAAGGTCTATTTGGACCTTATGGGTGACACAATGTATAAATAAATAAAAGGACAAAAAAAAAAATTTTACAAAATAAAGTAAAAAAAATATTACCAATACTACGTCCACATCACAGGGTTCTAACCCCACCCCTGCTGACATACAACAATATGTGTTACTTATGTAAAAATTTTTATAAGAGTGAGGGAAAACTTTTTTGTTTACAATTTCTCGGATACTAAAATATAGAAAAAAACAAGAAAACTTAAAACCATGTTAAATGATGTCCTATTTATCACTAAAAAATACACAAAAATAATTTTACATCATTGACATTGTATAATTTGACACTGAAAAATGTTGTAGCCCCTGAAAACTAAATGTATGAAAAATCCTGCAAATGAGTCCATTCCTGAACCAGGGAAAATGGCCTTGTCCTGAAGTGCTTAAAATGGCATATACAAATTTACCTTAACTAGTCACAGGGAACAGCTTCATCTTGTCATGCCGTTATTGTGCTAAATTGCACCCTGTGAGGCAGGGTATCAGGCTGACATCCTGCAGTGAGAGACATGTCTCATGCAGCACAGGGTGTGATTTAGTGCAATGAGTGCACAACTAGATGAAGCTGTTCCCTGCCCATCATGGCTCCTTAAGGTAAATTTGCATAAGATTTAAAATATGTATAACTTGACTTTTCAGCAATAGAAAGCTTAGCGAGGGGCACCATAGGAAAGGCCATTATTTCATGCTGGACCAATTTAGGATGAAAAAATTAACTGACAGTTTGCCTTTTTTGATATACATCAAGTTGTCACGCTAATTATTCTGGTGTTTTGTTTATCCAAATCCATTCAGCCATTCCAAAGATATAAACCCTTTTTGACTAAAGCGCCACATAGCAGGCCACAGCCAAAAAGCGCTGTGTGAAAACCGCAGTGGAAATGCATCACAATTCTTCCTGCAAAGCTTTTCACAGAAAGTCTACAGAGTTTTCTTCTGTGGACTTTCTGCTTCAATCATACCTATACGAAAACCACCAGCGTTTCCATAGGTATAATTGATATGCTGCGATTTCCAAAAACACAATGATTTTAGAAATCGCAGCATTTCTGCTCAGATTATTTTTCTGGAATGTGTGGATGGGATTTGCTAAACTTTTGCAGGGACTGTAAATTGCTGTGGTGTTTCAGCCACGTGGGGCTTCAGCTTTAGTTTTGATGCAAATCAGGGTATACTAGCCAAATGGGCATTAACACTGTTTTTTCACTGAGGTGGGGGTCACTGTGTGCTGTATACTGTGCAATGTTCCTGATGACTTGGCTAGTATGGATTTGGATAAACAAAACACCAAAATGCTCAGGATCACATAGCCTTTCAGAGGGGCTTTTCAGACTAGGTGACAGGTCCTCTTTAACTGATTGTTAATGTAATTAAGGACAATGTAACAATATGTTAACAAAAGCCTTAAAGACTACAGTTCACCCTCTCCCTCTGGGTGGTCACACATAGAAACAAATAGGATAGTCAGCATATTAATTTGTGATAACTTGTCATGAAAATATGTTGTATTTAGAATGGTGACACACACACACATCCTAATTGATAGAGGGTTAGACTGAAAATAACTTGTCAACGTAGCCTAAAGTGGTTGTCAAATGTTCTTATAAGCCTAATCATGATTAAATTATATACCCCAAGAACTATTTCCTATGTTTAAATATAAGGTGGACCTGGAAAGCTAAAAGAGATGTGGTCTGATTGGGGTGGTCTTCTTAAAGTTATTTTTTAAGATAGTTTATTGGACAGGTTTCATTGTATAGAAAAGGAACTTTTGATTGGCTGATGTTAACAGAAAAAATAACAACTGTGCAATATAGCATTCCCATTCTACCCATACCAGTAAAGTGAGCATAGCGGATTCCCCACTCTAATCCCCCTGTGCTTGCTTCTTCCATCCCGTTTCTATGTCTGGGGGGGGGGTTTCTGAAGGTTCCCAGGCCTGTCATAGTAAAGTAACTATTACGACTTACCTCTGTCAGGCCTCAATAGTGATGTTCACAAAATCTGTAATAGAGTTCTATTGCAGTCCATGATACAAATCACCTTTTGATCAAAGGTCCAAAAAAGGGGCTAAAAAAAGTTAATATAAAAAAATATTAAAGTTCAAATCATATCCTTTCAGCAGATTGCAAATAAAAAATAAATAAAGATAAACATAAAGACATTAGGCATCCCTGCATAAGAAAATACCTGAATGTTAAAATATAAATATATTTATCCCATATGGTGAACACCAAAATAGTAAAAAAATCTAAATTGTCTCCCCACCCAAAAAAAAAAAAAAAAAGAATAAAAAGTGATCAAAATGTAAGACATTCCCTTGTATGGTATAAATAAAAACTACACCTGGTGCTGTGAAAAAGATACAACTTACTAGCTCCGTAAATTGAAAAAAGTTCTGGGTGTCAGAATATGGCGACTGAAATATTTTTTTGTATTTTTCAAAGTTTTAGATTTTTGTGAAGATATTAAAACATAATAAAAATTATATCACTTTGGTATCACTGTGGTTGAACAAAAAGAATAATTAATGGAACATGTTTACCACACAGTGATAGTTGCAAAAATTAAGCCAGTTACAAAATGGCGCAAATACAGTTTTTCTTTAATTCCACCCCATTCTAAATTTTTTGTCAGTTTCCTAGGACATTATATGGAATGTTAAATTGCAAAAATGGCTGTGGTAGGAAGGGGTTAAAAGGCACTAACTATAAACTGTGGAGGAAACTTTCAGCGTTATGTATGGTTTTATGTGATATCTGTATGGTAATGTATCATTGAACATCAAAGTAAGCTGAGAAATATTACAGCGGCAATAGTAATGTATACATTACCTACAACAACTAACTCTTTTACTGTTGGAATAAAATCAATTCCTTTTAATTTGGTCTGTGCTTTTATGGCTACAAACTAAAGTGCTTTATAATTCTTTCCATCTATTTCTTTGTTTTTCATGCTTACAAAACATATCTGTGATATACTATAAAAGAGTCAAAAAGATGAACTCCAGCCTAAATTTTTACATTCATTTACAATATTTTTTTTTATTTCATTGTGATTGTTAGCACCAAGGTTATTTTACGTTGAATTAAATCTCTTCTGTAGTGGAGATTTTCATTCAGCGTTAAGAATTCCCATTGTTTCTCTGCTTAAAGATAGCAGTGTTGATACTTTAGAATTCACCGTATTGCTATTTTGCATGCTATTGCTATATAGATTAATGGCATTTTCAGATAAATTTGTTATACAGGCAATACTGAGGTACCAGCACTTGCTTTAAACAAGAAAATCTTAAATGCTTGTTAGGAATATGCACCAGAAAATGGAAATTTGCATTTAAATACTTGTTGTAATGACAATTTTTCTGTGCATCATATCAATATTTGCCCTATGAATCATTAAGAGAGAGGGTTGTATTAAATATCAATTTTAAGAAAATAGAAGTCATCTATATCACCACTGTGTGCTCCCACAAAACTCCTTGGTGCAGCAAACAATACAAAAAAATATCCAGTTTCTTCAAACAATTAGCTTGATATCAGCAGGAGAGTAACTTGAGGGGGGTGCAAAGGGATGCAGTCGCATCTGGGAGCCTTAGGGGGTCCCAATATAAGGAGACCTGTACTATACAATACAATACATTATATCTGGGGGGCCAGTGGGGCCTAGGAGTTTCATGTTACACCTCTGGATGCCAGTTTTCTTGGACTCCATTGGTGTCCGTAAATTATATCGCCTATAGAACATTTTTGGAGAGCAGTACATCTGGTATCATAATATTTAATGGTGTTAACCAAGCCAGATTTAAATATTAGATGCCTAGTTTTTTGTAGTTTATTTTATTGAGCTGTAAAGTATATAGAATTTGAAATAAATGATTGTATCGTTCTACAATGACCTGCTCAACACATATATAAGAATGAAAGAAAAGATGCCATACAACAAAGTATAAAAGGCAAAAGAGGGGATTAACAACGTAATGTAACAATAAATAGAAGTACATAAGGAGTGTTAAATGATAGTTTGTGCAATCTCCCCAGAAGGAGTGGAAATTCAGGCCATGTATTTTATACACTTAGTGAACTGTTTGTAATGACTACCTTATTTGCTACCTATAGAACTTAAACCTACTTTACTTTGTTGGTCTGCTGAATAGGCAAGTGTGAGTAGAGAGTATTTGTTATGGAGAAATATTTTCATATACTTATAAAACAGTGGAGGACAAATATTTTACCCTATAGTACATTGTCCAAGCCATCATTTTTTTACATGATAATTGTAAATGATCAGTTGGATTCTATGAACTCCTGTTATGGTTGAAACTGCCCATTGTCCATAAACATTGTACAGATGTAGTAAAGTTTAACATTACAAATCACGTGTTCTGGCACACAGAACACTCACTAACTATAAACTGTGGAGGTATTTCAATTTTTTTTTCTTGTCTTCTATAACAATATACACTATCACAGTGCAGTATGTTATCAGTGTAATAAATGTTGTCATACTTGGGCACCTCAAATGGCAAAAAGGATAGCGTTTAGGTAAGACACCTTCAAACCTTATTTGGGATATCTTCATTCCTGTATATTTTCCATGAAAAATGTAGAGGGATCCTTCTGAAAATGAAAAGGGAAGTATTGTTTAAGGTCACTTTCTGTATGTAATAAAAAGAAGACATACTGTATGGTAAGGTAGAGCTCTTTAAATAGAGACATCCTTAGTTTCTTGTATATTTCAGCATACAAAATGAAATAGTGTACACATCTATAAATTGACTTAACACAGTAGAAAACAGTAGATATTTGAATTGTCATGTCCAAGTAATTTACTATCCTTAACCATTGCTTTGTGAAAAATAATTTAACCTGTTATAATATAAATATTACAGTAGTGTTCCATTGACTTTAAGAAGCAAATCTTCATATCTCACCCCTTAGATCTTGTGTCGCTCAAAAGGCATCTTTTATGCTCGCTCCGTTGTTGACAATATCTCATTATTATTGTTATTAAGTTATTAACTAACATCTGCATCTGTAATAACATTACTATCATAATCATGCTCAGGTAAAATGTGACATTAGAGAATTGAGAAACAAGTTCTGCATAAGAAAGAAGGAAACAGAAGAATCTTACAGTATAACGGAAAGCTAATGACTATTATAATGAGCTCAGTGAAAATACAGTAAGTGCACATGTAACACGTTGCATTTGACAGTTCCCAGTTGGGTGTTTAAATGGAAAAATACTGGTGAGGGAAGAAGAATACATTTTAAACAATGAGAAAACATATCTTCCAAGCCAGTGCAATTATTCACAGATAAGTAGACATCAGTTCATCCATATATGATCTGTATTACTTCCACGTGTTACTGTATATACATTGAAAATATATATATGCATATACAGTACTGTGCAAACGTTTTTGACAGGTGTGGGACAAATGCAGCAAAGTAATGCTTTCAAAAATTCAAAATTAAGTGAATAAACAGATGAGAAATCTAAATCAATCCAATTATTTGATTTGAAGAGTCCTGGATTTGATGATCTGCTAGAAGGATTGATGCTGTTTTGAATGCCAAGGGTACCCTACCAAATAATGATGGGATTTAGATATATGTTTTGTTCATTAACAAATGACAAATAAGAAGCTATTAACACTTTACAAAAGAGTCCTTACCTTGCAGCATTTCTCCACACCTACCTAAAGCTTAACACAGTACTATATATGTGTGTGTGTGTGTGTGTGTGTGTGTGGATTTATCTGACAAGAAACACATATCTCTATCTGTTGATGGGTCAGCCTGGAGACTGCTCTGCCCACAAAACTCACCTAGAGTGTTGGGGAGAGATAAGCGTGTGGAGACTGCTCTGCTGCTAATTCTGGATCATACAGTGGGAGCTAACCCCTGGGCTCTGATATATTCAACTGTGCCTGTGCTTAGCTAAAAGGACTGTACATTCCTTTGGACTTTTTTTTGTGTGGCCTGAAATGCTCCTTTCTGTTTATGAACTCATTGCCTTAGGAAAATAAAGCTGCTAGGAATTGTTTGAAAATGAACATGTGCTGAGATTGTCTCTTTGTCAAAGCTAAAACACCAAGTTCTTACAATATATATTGCATTTATTCTAAATTTCACTTCTAAGTAAATGTACGGCAGACATCTTGGGAGTGGTGGCATGTCCTCTGTAAACCATGAAGTCAAAGAAGCTCTATACTTTAAACTTTGAAGACTAAGTATTGTGTATATTATGCTACAATGAATAACACATCTTAGCTATTTTAAAGGAAGTTTGTCACCAGAACCCGGCAAATCAACCCAGAGTCACAGATAGATAGGTTAGGTTCACCTGAATCAAATGGTGTTTTCCCCTTTGATTTAGTGCCACTATTCCTGAGATATCACAGTTTCTGTCAATATGCAAATGAGCTCTTTGAATCAATGAGGATGTTGTTGTTGTTTCAAAAAGGTAAATGGTATTATTCATGGTTCCAAAGAGCTAATACAATATTGACAAAAACAGCAATATCTTGGCAACAGAGGTAGCGATTTACAAGGCTGTTTGATTGAGGTGTCCTTAACCTAACTAACTGCAGGGATATGTTGATATTGTTGCCAGGTTTTGGTGACAGACTTCTTTTAAATTAATTGTACCTTAAAAAATGGATAAATCATTGCCAAACATCATTTAAATGTTATCTAATGTATAGACAAAGGAAGTACCATGATGCAATACTCCCCCACTTGTACAGATGAGGCTTGCTACATCTTTACGATCTTTTGCACATTCACCAGGTATCTGGTACTTCAACTGTTATCTTTTGGTAGAAATCATGATTATGTGCTATTTTGTTCTCATAATTCATGCATCTAAATATGAACATCTATTGTATTAAGTAATTATGAGCATCCTCTCGTTGTTCATTTTGAAATTGAAAATATTAATATAGTAAACATGTCGAGCTGTTTAATTGTGACATACACACTATGTGTCCTGCGTTATTAACAATATTACAATATAAATTAAATTTCACTTAAAAGAGCATAATTACAAAAGATAGAATTCATCCATGCTTTTGCTGCAGTCAATATCTGACTTCTGAAAAATATATGCAGTATCACAGATGCCTTATTGTTTTTATGTAAATTTTTTTACACTTTATATTAAGTGATCTGGTTTGAAAGTTTTACTTTTTTTCATACTATTAGAAAAGATCAATATAAAACTAGAAGTTACATTATAATTTGACCACCACTGAAGAAAAAAATGACAAAGATAACGCAATTGCATATTGGACCACAGGAGACCTTCAGTACTCTTATTCATATGCTAATAAAATTTTCCTCACATAAAATAATCAAAGCACAAGTGGGCAATGCACTCATAGGTATATGATGTGGAGAGAATGGTGAATTAAACAACATAGAGATGTAACAATCTTACTCTTGAATCTGAAAAAAAGTAAAGTTAAAGTTTGCTGAAACTGTTTAACTTATTAAGTACTTTTCTACATCTGTACTGTAAATGGATGTCTTGAGGAAACAATGAAAGAGTTGATGAAAAAGAACTTAGCCTAAAAGCCTTCAGAAATGGCTAAAGGGAGTCTTCCACCTCCCCAAGGATATTCAATTGTTGCCACCATGTTACAGAGTACATTACAGTGATAACATATCTTTGTTATACATGTCACCTTTGTAGATTCGAAGAAAAACAACTTATGCATATGCGGCAGACAGTGCCCTGGGGGAGGGGTCTTGAGCCCAGAAACGTTGCTTTTGTGTCTCAGACCCCAACTATCTCCTGCTTGTACCATTCCATGCAATAAGAGTTGATCCTCCTACAGCTATTTCATTTCCCATCCACTTTAAGCAGCAAGTGCAGTGCTCCAAGGAGCTGAAGCCCAACCCCAGTGCATCAACTGACTCATTTTTATAACAATTCAAAGCTGTTTTTTCTCTAAATCTACAAAAGGGAGATACATAACAAAGGTATGTTTATCACTGTAATGTGCTCTGTAATGTGGTGGCGACAGTTGAAAATGCTTAGAGGAGGTGGTTGACTCCCTTTAATTGAAGAGCTTAGTTAATATTTCCACTTATCACATGTGGAAGGTTAGCAGGAAAATAATGAAGAGGACCATTAAGGGGGTATATATAAAAGGGGGAGGGGGCAATATGAAATGTCAAAATGGACCAATTATGTTGATGGGTTTTGCCATCTAGAGCAACAGATTTTGCTGTATCTTTATCCCTCCATGTACTTTCCATTACCTTGTTCCATTAACCTTGTTTGCTAATAATTTATTGAATGTTCTTTGATGACGGATGTCCTGTATACAGTGGGGAAAAAAGGATATATAACAAAGTATTGAGATGAACTTTTGTTATTGACCAAATACTTATTTTCCACCATAATTTGCAAATACATTCTTTAAAAATCAGACAATGTGATTTTCTAGATATGTTTTCTCATTTTGTCTCTCATAGTTGTCGTCTACCTATGATGACAATTACAGGCCTCTCTCATATTTTTAAGTGGGAGAACTTGCACAATTGGTGGCTGACTAAATACTTTTTTTTCCCCACTGTACCTGGGGAAGATCTAAGGCAAGCTTAGGTAGTGGTGGCACTGGCAGACATTCTTCCACAACTTCTGGTTTGGGCAGAAGCAGCTATGTGCAATCATCTCATGCATTCAAATTTTTTTGTACATTACCAAATGAAAAATTCATGGCAAGGTGCAAGGTCTGCAAGCAGATAATTAGCCATGGGCATGCAGGCACATGTATAGAAATTAGGTCTCTCTATACTCACAAAAAATGGCATTAGCAGTTCATTTGGTAAAATGGAATTGGCAGTGACACCAAGTGAGCAAGATGGCTCTATTCCTTATTCCTATTATCGTCTTTGTAGGCAGGCCACATCCATACCTAGGATGCTCACAAATATACAAAAAGACACCGAGCGGGAGAATAGTGTAGTCAGTTACAAATTCCAAATCGGAAAAACAAATAAAAATACAAGAAAAAATGCAAGAAAAAGCCAAGATGGCCTGTCACCTTGATGTGTTGTGAAAGGCCACAACAACAACAAAATTGCTTCGGAATGATGGGGCTGGCAGTGGACGTGTCCAACGTCAAGAGACGTAAATGTGTACAATAGAAAGCATAGGGTTCAACAACCCAAAGAAAGGTCTGTCCGTGCTCCTTGGAGGAAGAATCCTAGACCACTGAGGTATGAACATCAAGTCTTTTATTGGAGAAACAGAAAAGGCACAACGCGTTTCATGGACGTATTTCCCTTTATCAAGTGCGATAATAAAGCGCTATTGAAAAAAAAAAAAAAAGAAGAGAAAAAAAAGAAGAAAAAAAAAAAAATCACCCGGCTACATAATACCATTTGCAATAATGTAGTTATTATAAGACAAATGCATTATATATTTGATTTTATTCAATAGGGTGCCTTTCTGTTTCTCCAATAAAGAGACTTGTTGCTCATACCTCAGTGGTCTAATATTCTTCCTCCAAGGAGCGCGGACAGTCCTTTCTTTGGGTTGTTGCACCCTATGCTTTCTATTGTACACATCCATACCTAGCACATGCTCATAGTCATCATAAACATTCATTATTACCTCCATTTGCTTTTCCTCCTCCTCCATACCAACATCAGTCATCATCCATAAAGGAATGTGTATTTAGTAATCAGAAATCTGCACCTAATCGTAGCCAAAAAGCGTTGCAGGAAAAACCGTGGCGGAAATGCATCACGGTTTTTACAGTAGAGCTTTTCACAGAAAGTCCACAGAGTTTTCCTCTGTGGACTTTTTGCATCAATTATACCTAAACAGAAAATTCCAGTATTTCCATAAATATAATTGACATGCTGCAATTTACAAAAACGCAACGGTTTTTGAAATCGCAGCTTGTCCGCTGCAAATTTTTTCTGCAATGTGTGAATGGGATTAGCCAGAGTACCATCTCCTATGCAGGTACTGTAAAATGAAACGATTTTTGCTGCAGCGTGTATGCTACTCAGGGCCTGGCCTAAAAGGATTTCTGTTTCAGACAGGGGCCATAAATTGCAAGTTCACAGTGGGTTAGCCACTGGCTGTAGAAGTGAAGATGATGGGATCTCAACAAAACCCACCCTCACACTGAAAAATCTGCACTGCAAATCAATTGTATTTGGAACATGTCAAATATTGATCCATATTATGGAGGGGTTTTCAAACTTTGCAATTAAAAGGTTGAAACCAAAACCACTGTAACTGCAGAGGTTAAATTCCAGCAGAGAACTGCTAGTTTTTGCAGCTGGCAGATCCACACTGTGCCAGTGTGCAGCAGTAGATCCACAGTGGAAAAAAATCAATTGAGAAATTCATTTAGAAGTGAGGTTTACATAAAAATGAGTTTTATAGAGAAACAAGAAATAATAAATAAGGAAACAGTGGTATGTGCGTTGAAACTTCTTGTAGGAAACTACATCACAGTCTGCCTACTCATGCAAAACATGGACTTTTATATTAAGCCAAATTTCTGGCCACTACAATTCACAGACTATCATTTAGGAATCTGCACAAATAATACAAATTTAAATAATAATAATAATAATAAATTTTATTTATATAGCGCCAACATATTCTACAGCACTGTACAATTTGTAGGGTTCAAGTACTGACAAAAAAGCTACATTACAAAGAAATATTCAATTCACACACTGGGACTGAGGGCCCTGCTCACAAGAGCTTACAATCTATGAGGTAGAGGGGGTGACACAGGAGGTAGCAGGGTCGGCAACAGATGTAGAATTGTTTGTACAATGGTCAGGCAATTCTGTAATAGAGGTTACTATCATTACCCATATATAAAGCTGTATGAGCCATCATCAGTCGTGTCCTTTAACGTGCAGATGGTGCCTGGACATATAAAGTTAGTCTGATACGGCATCATATCCTGTGAGGTAATGTGGAAGCATGAACAGAGGAGGGTATATTTTAGGGATTCTAACTACAGAAGGTTTACATTAGGAGTTGTGATAGGCCTGTCTGAAAGGATATGTCTTTAGTTTACGCTTGAAGCTGTGGAAATTGGGGGTTAATCTAATAGTCCGGGATAGAGCATTCCAGAGAAGTGGTGCGACTCGGGAGAAGTTTTGAATACGAGCATGGGAGGTTCTGACAATAGAGGATGTTAGTCTTAGGTCATTGAGTGAACGGAGAGTACGGGTTGGGCGATAGACAGAGATGAGGGAGGAAATGTAGGGAGGTGCAGCATTATGGAGAGCCTTGTGAATGAGGGTGATAAGTTTATATTGTGTTCTGTATTGAATAGGCAGCCAATGTAGTGACCGACACAGACCGGAGGCATCCTGTAGCGTCTATACTGATAGATGAGCCTGGCCGTCGCATTCAGAATAGATTGTAGAGGGGAGAGTTTAGTAAGGGGAAGACCGATTAGTAAGGAGTTACAATAGTAAAGGCGAGAGTGAATCAGGGCAACAATAAGTGTCTTTAGTGTATTTGTGGTAAGGAAAGGGCGGATTCTGGAGATGTTTTTGAGGTGGAGATGACATGAGCAAGCGAGTGATTGGATATGGGGGTGAAGGAAAAGTCTGAGTCAAACAAAACCCAAAGGCAGCGGGCATACTGCCTAGGAGTTATGGTAAGGCCAGAGACTGCAATGGAGATATCAGGGACAGATCTATTAGATGGTGGAAACAGAAGTAGTTTAGTTTAAATGGATATTACTTAAGTCTTACAAGGTTTTAATTAATTATACTTTGTATATTTGTGCTGCCATGATATGCATGATGGTATTTGCTTTGAGAAGGAGTAATATGCAAAAATATGTCCTAAAAGCTGGGCGGTATTCTACATATTGTGTTAGGAAGACTCTTTAAAATCCCATTAGCAACAATGTAACATCTGCCCACTGCTATAAATCACAAAAGTGGACAAAACCCAACAACAACAGCATATGTGAACATGTCCTTAAGCAAATCTGCCTAATTTCAGTAAACACTGGAATAAAATACTGCTTAAAGCAAAATGATAACATGTAATGATCTAAAGAATGAGCTGGTTTTATTAATAGAATCTATGGATGTTACTTATTACAGAACTTCGCGTTATCAGAAACTATCGGAAAGGGTTATTGCACTTTCATTTAAAAACACTTAATTGGAGCTCAAATATCTGGCAGCATTTCAATCTGTCTATCAGGGCTTCTTAAAAAACATTACTTCTAATGGTTCCAAATACATCCTTTGCCTCGTTTGCTTTATGCAAATGGCTAATTAAGTGTCCTTCAGAGAGTAAACTACATATTTCATTTAATTTAAACACTTTTATACCAAAATATTAAACTGTATATGTTTATCCTCTAAAGTTCCTATGTGGTATGAATACATGCTGTTTACATTATGTGATGTTTCTCCATAGTACAAAAAAAAGTAGAAAGTGTCAACATCCATCTCGTTGTAAGGTAAACCTCTTAAGACACAGAGATTTTCCAATTTTGCATTTCATTTTTTCCTCCCCACTTTCCAAAAGCCATAACTTCTTTATTCTTCTGTTCACAGAGGCGTATAATATCTTATAGTTTGAGACAAATTGTTCTTCATAATAGCGCAATATTCTGTAACTTTTTACATTTATTTTGTGTCTTACTTTAGACCCCCTAGGGACTTGAACCCTAGGGGTCTTATTGTCCATTATGTAAGCAGTATATTGTGAAATCCATTGATTTTCATTATTATGGCAGTGTGCATTAATGACAGGCCAGGGAGCCCTCAATAGCCTTCCAGCTGTCATGATAACTGATCGGCAACCTCCGATGATGTTCCAAGGGGCAGTGATCAGGACCAATATGGCAACAGAAATGTCCCGCTGGTTTTTAAATTCTTCAGCCGCAATTGACTACGTCATCTAAAGGGTTGAAAGCTGTTAACAGCAGATAGCGGTGGATGCCTGCTATGTAATACAGCCAGTACCCACTAGGTATGGTGAGAGAACAGCTTCCAATCCCTCTCCATACCACTTTGCATTTATTTTATTTATCAATTTTTCACTTGTTCTACATGCGGTGGTATGCGGCTGCAGATTTTCCTATTGTTTTCTGTTACTCCATAGTGCAGTACAATTACTTTAATAATGTATGTATTTCTCTGTAGGCAAACAGAACATGTGCCTTAGGTGCTAAAGTAAAGGAATACAATAAAAGTGTTAATTACATGTTTTCTTATTGTAGTATTCTTTTAGCATCTTGGTTTTAATAATAGCCGCATTCCCTAAGCTAGAGCAGATGAAAATTTGTTCTCGTTTATTCAGTTTAAGAGTTACTCTACTATTGGGAGCACCAATTTTAAAGTGAACATGTCAAGAGATTTTGGGTGCCCTATCTGAGAGCAAGATTTGGTATAGGCTTTGTAATAAATATCTTTGTATGATTTCATAACATTGCCTTATAGTGTGGTTAGGGTTAGACTTGGACAAACCTCACAAGATTTGTGTAAGGGAATTGCAAGTTGAGCAATTCCCCAGTGCTGCTACTGAATCCTAGGAGGAAGGGATTGACAGAGACAGTGAGCCCTAATCTCGTCCCATCCCCTGTCCCTGCCTACTTGTCTCACTGTCCTAATGACAGGAACAACTTGGCGGCAATCCCTTCTCTGAATAAGTGTAACAAAGAACAAGACAAGACAAACAACACAGAATAGGAGTCAGCAAGCCAAGGGTCAAAGCCAGAGAGACAAAGGAGTACCAAATGGCAATCCAAAAGAGTAGTCACAAGGAAAGCCAAAGGTCAGAAGTCAGAATACAAAATAACAGAAAGAGGAACTAGTAGGGACAAAGTCTCAGGACAGAATAACAATAGCCAGAAAACCGGTGTGGGCTGATGACCTGTATATAGGAAGTTCAGGACCTGACCCAGACTTGATTGGTAGACAGGCTGTCAATCACACAGGCAAGGCTAAGATTACCTGTTTGAGGAGCAGAAAGAAACAAGGTACAGGAGATGGGTGTGGCTGAAATTCAATTACAGAGAAGTAGTACTAGGACAGTGTTCAGACTGAGCAACAAGAACCTTAAGAAAAGAATCAAACTGAACATGCCTCCTGCGCTGCAGCATGTGAGCAGAGGGTGGCTCAGAGACCTGAACATGCAGAGACTTTACAGTACCCCCCCCCTTTTATGAGGGGCCACCGGACCCTCATCAGACTAACCAGTTTTAGAAGGCTTCAGTATTTTCTCTTACTTGAATTCTAGATCCCCCTGAACAACAACAGGTGCTGGTGGACCAGGCAAACGTTTTTTATTCGCCTGCCGTTTCCAACCTTTAGTAGCCAAAACAGTCTCCTCACTGACACAAAGTTGTGCACAGCAATATGGTGGGATGAGCACTAATCTGCCCATTTTACCAACTCCCTTTTACACCAATAAAAAATAGTGTTACGGAGGTTCAACCAGGGGAGTCCCAAAACAATTTTGGAAGACAGATGCTCCATAACAAAAAAGGTAATGACCTCTGAATGTGCAGAGCCCACTTGTAAGGTGATTAAGGGGGTCTTGAATCAGACCTTACCCCTGGCCAGTGGGCAAAATTTGCCCCAGTAACCGACAGAGGAGTGTCGAGTGGCAAAAGCTCAATGCTTAAAGCTGAGACAAATGAAAATTAGAAAGTTTGCCGCAGACCCAGAGTAAACTAAGGCCTGGCCAGAAACAGATCTGTCCCCAGAGGACAGAGATTCAGATAACATCATCTTATTGTTATTTTCAGCAAATACCTGGTTGCCTGAGTGGTTCTTCCGACTACCACTCAGGCATTGAAGCTTTTCCACTGGTGTGCGGCGTCTGATAGAGCAGTCTCGGATGATATGACCTGAAGTACCACAGTACAGGCGGAGGTTATTCCGGAGACGATGCTCTCGTGGAGTCTTGGAGTCCACAGCTCCCAGTTGCATGGGTTCCTCACCAGGAGTGATGGGAGAAAAAGTGGGTTTTTCAGGAGAGAGAGAGGAAGGGACAGAAAACTTGGAGGAAACAGGCCCTACTCTCTTTTTAAAATTTTCCCGGATTCTATGGTCAATACGGACAGCCAAAGTCATGGCCTGCTCAAGAGTAGGGGGATCTGGGTGAACAACCCAGACCTCCCTAACATGAACACACAGGCCTTGTTTAAAGTGAGCCTTAAGGGATGACTCACACCAACCTGCAGTTACACTGCACTTGCGGAACTCTGAGCAATACTCCTCTGCAGAGCGTTTGCCCTGCCGCATGGTGAGGAGTTGAGAATTCTGCAAGCCCAACGTGGTCTGGCTCAGCATAGATAGAGCCCAGGGACTTAAAAAATTTTTAAAAATCTGACCACTCCTCAACCCCAGGAGGGAGTTTAAGGGCCCAAGCCTCTGGATCCCCCTGTAGGAGGGATATAACTACTCTCACCATTTGGGCCTGGGATGCATGTGGATTAATCCGGAAATACAGGCAACAAGACTTCTGGAAAGTCTCAAATTTTTCTCGGTCCCCTGAGAAACGATCCCAGAGTAACATTTTAACCCTGGAAAGGGAAGAAACAATTGGGGATGATGCAGCAGCCTCAGTAAGGGTATGAGCCTGTTTAGCTAGTTCAGCTCCATCTTGTCTGCAAGGTCCTGAGTAGGATCCATGCTGATCCGGAGGGAAACAATGGCAGAAGGTTATTTGGGCTGGCTATTCTGTAAGGCAGGGATGTCAAACTCATTTTCTCCGGGGGCCACTTCAGCCTCACGGGATACCTTGAAGGGGCAAGATTATTTTACACGTGTATAAAAGTAACTTCTCCTTAACAGATAAGCGAGCTATTAAGGAGTAGTTACATTTGTACATTACTACTGTTACAATCAGCCCTTTGAGGTCAACCAGGAAGAACATAATGTATTGTTAAAACCTAAGACATTGGCATGTTACATACTATCCTCATCCTTTTCTGAATATATCAAAAATTAAGCACTATACAAATACTGTTTACCCCTGCAATTGGTATTATGCTCTATAGTTGCCTCTGCACACGGTATTACGCCCCACAACGGCCCCTGCACACGGTATTATGCTCTATAGTTGCCTCTGCACATGGTATTATGCTCTATAGTTGCCTCTGCACACGGTATTATGCTCCATAGTTGCCCCTGCACACGGTATTATGCTCAATAGTTGCCCCTGCACACGGTATTATGCTCAATAGTTGCCCCTGCACACGTTATTATGCTCAATAGTTGCCCCTGCACACGGTATTATGCTCCATAATGACCCCTGCACTGGTATTATTCTCCTTAGTGGCCCCTGCATTGGTATTATGCCCCATAGTGGCCACTGCACACGGTATTATGTCCCATAGTGACCCCCCCACCCATGAACTATTATTATACTCTGGGGTCTTTTCAGACCCCAGAGTATAATGATCGGAGACCCAGGTGGTGACAAACATAAAACCAGTGTTACTTACCTGGGCTCCGGTGCGCTCTCTGCGTTCGGCCTTCTTCAATGTCGCACAGACCGGCGTCGCGACATAATGACGTCGGCCTGGCTCACCTGACGCCTGGGACGTCACCAAAGAAGGCCGAAGCCTGCTGGGAGTAACATCAGATCGCCGGAAAGGTGAGTAACACTGGTTTTTATGTTTATCACCTCTCCTGGGTCTCCGATTATTATACTCTGGGGTCTTAAAAGCCCCCGGAGTATAATAATAGTAGTATTTGATGGGGTTCGCCCGCCGCGGCCTCACTTACCATCCCTGCTCCTGCACACAGCCACTTCTGCGTCCCATAGCAGAAGGGGAAGCGGGGGCGGCCACGACCAGCAGCGGGGATCGGTAAGTGTAAGGGTTAACTATATTCTACAACAAGGTATACAGAGAGCACAGGGGATGAAATGTTATGAAGACAGACTGCATAGTTTATAGACAAAATACAGACTCGAAGTCTGGGAAGAAATGTCAACAGCTCTGCTGTTCTCAGCAGAACTACTACTCTCAGGAAGATAAGGAGGACATTCAGATAAGGTGAAAAGGAAAACATCTGGGGTGATGGGTAACTGAACAAATTTGTCTGATAACGGAACTGGAAAGACCAAATATGTACATTGATCACATGACTGTTATGTAACTGAGCTTACCTTTAAAACTGTATTGAACTACGCAATAAAGTAGAAACTGTTCATACACAATACCTGTGTACGTCTTGTTTCCCGAGCGCTCGAAACTGGTTATCTATTTGATTAGGCTTACGGTGACATCCATCCTGGGGGAGATTAACCCCCGACAGAAATTGGCGCCCAACGTGGGGCTCGAGATCGTCTGATGTGCAGCCGATAGAGTGCCGACCCACTCACCGATCGACTTGAGGACGGGACCAGAGGACCTCAGATAGATAAAAACAGTACTGTGAAGGTAAGCCTTTGATCTTGCCAATTAGTATATCTGAGGTTCCTGTGTGTCTATTCTCTGTATCGATGAGTGAGGTAAGCTGCTGCATGTTTATATGACATCTCGATGCCAATTAAATAGTACGGAAGAACCTAAAAGGGACATGTCACCTGTAAATGATATGGAAATTGTTTTCTTTGCCTTTTGTCTTACCTGTTTACTGTTTACTGATGTTTGCATGTTACCTGTGTTATAAGATACATGAGGCTGCAAAGAATGGAGAAGAGTTCTCTATTCTTAACCCCTAGAGTTGTGGACAAGGTTCCGAACTGAGAAGCACAGAGTGATTGAAAAGTCCTTGTTTTGGAAAACTAGCCTCCAGCCGTGCCTGGACGGTCAAGATCGAATGGGACCTGAGTAGTAGCACGAAGGACTTAGTATAATCCGCGCGAAGAAGTGCGTGTAGTGATTTGGGAGTCTTTTGGTAAGGGGACACAGGCAGAAAGTTGAGCCTGTGGAAGCCAATTGAGGCATTGCCCTGAGCACTACTCCTGAACTTACACAAGTAGTTCATAGAAGACAGAAGAGTCTGTCTGGGAGTTCTCACTAAGTAGTCATAAGTGACCCTCTATTGTCTCAAAGGTTGCCCTAGAGGAGTGAGAGACTCATCGGCTGATTAGCTACCAGCCAAGATGTGGAAGGGACCATCTGAGATATGGTACACCCCATTTGAACTAATAGAGATAGGGGAAGGGAAAGAAGTAGCCACACAGGTAAAGAAAATTCTGAAAAAGAGCAGGAATACACAAGACTGGGGTGGTAGACAGTAAGTTTTGGGATCAGTGGAGATTAGATCATGCGGGATTGATTCAGGACAAAAAGTTGCAAAGAGGCATTTATGCCCTAATAGAAGGAAGCAATAGAATAGAAAAAGGCAGTGCAGTGCTCCAAGAAGGAAGGTCAAAGGGGATGATAGTTCAGGAAATAATGAATCACCCCCACCTCACTCCAAGAATCAGGCTTGAAGGGAGACATCCCCCTTCTCAGTATTATTGTTTAATATACCCCATCTTATCTCCCACTTCTGTATGAAATATTATTTGCCTTAACAAAATACTCAGAGAATCCGATATAGTGCAAAGAGAAAAACTGTCCAGCAGCGGTATGATGTTTATTGGATTATGTATTATATATATATATATATACAGTATATATATATATATATATATATATATGTATATATATATGTCAACCTGTATTTGTAATATTCATTCTGTTTATATCAATGCCAGGATTCAACTTTTATGCTTTTTGTGAAATTAAATCCGCTTTCAGGAAATGTCCACTAAAAAGAAGAAAATTTAAAAGTTTGGCAGTTTGCCCTTATGGTAACCTGAAGTACAATCCAGGGGTTTTGAACACCTGTGGTAATGACAAAAGGTGGGGTTTGGAAAATATTTGAAAATTGTACAAAAATAGTAATATGTAATTTTGGTGTCAGTATTAACTGCTATCTGCTTGAATTGTATTCCTGTATTCTGTTGTAGCGCTCTGCAGATGTTCTGCAGGGAATAACCAAAACATTAATTGACTGCCAAGTAGCTCCAAGGACGTTGTATCTGATATGATGCGCACGCAGTAAATCACAAGCTGAACATGATGCTGTTACCCAGTAATGTTACATGTCAATTATTACAAAGTGAAACTTGGCTTTGGGCTTCCGGAGTCCGCAGCCTGGGTATGATGACTATTTATGCCCAAAGGGAAAATATTTTGATAAAAGTGTTAGCCTAAGGTTAAATGGAAAAGTAAGGTACAATGACAATATATACATAATATTGTGTAATATATATGTGTAAAATATTCAAGAATAGAGAAGTTCCAGTTACAGAGATTGGTTTAAAGTAAAAGAAGATGCTGATGCAATGGAGAGGTACCAAGAAAGTGAGATAAGATAGTGAGACAACATAGAGGTTAAGAGACCACGGGTTAATAGATGGAGAATGTATGTGGCAGAAGGTGGCAGAGGAAGTGCAGGAAGGAGGGTGTAGAGAGACAGAAGGAGGTAATAAGTACTATTATCAGTGCTTTGATAGTGAGAATAATAGGGAAAAAGAGGAAAGTGATTCTAAGGAGAAGGAGTTGAAGAAAGTGATTCAGAAAAAGTGATTCAGAAAGAGCAACGAAAAGTAGTAAAATCTCCTAAGTACCCAGAGAAAACACCATCAAACAGCAGTCTAGAAGGACCTGCAGAGATTGCGGTCAACAAAACTCTGATTGGAGAAAATTCTGTGCAGCTTGTGGAGTTCCCCAACCACACCTGCATCCTCCAAGAGCTGGTCTTTATCCTGTGGTAACATGGATGACCCGTCCGTGGTCTCTCAAGTGGACAAGGGTTGATTTAAGTCAATTGAGAACACATAAAGGATTTGGTGCCAATGTTTGTTTTGTATGCAGGAGGAAGCGCTTCAGCATCATCTTTGGTTTAAATAGACGGTTAACCAGCCGGCTGTTATCAGCTGTCCCTACTGGAACCACTTATTACAGCGCTATAGATCTTTGCAATGTTTTTTTTTTTTTTTTTTTTTCCCTGTACCTTTGCACCCCGTTTGCCAGTATTTGTTTGCATTCACATTTAGGGGAAAACAGTACACCTGGACAGTACTACCACAAGGGGCGCAAAACAGTCCTAACCAATTCACAAGGTGTCTCACACTTATCATGAGTACTTGGTATTTTCCACATGATGATGTCATTTTGTTACAATATGTTGATGACCTTTTTCTTTGTGCTCCAGACAAACCAACCTGTGAAGCAGCGACCATCAGCCTGTTGTGTTTCCTCTACCAGAACGGCTGCAAGGCCAGCAAGGATAAGTTGCAATTTTGCAAACAAAAAGTGGTATTTCTAGGACACTGTCTCGGCCAAGGTACCAAGCACCTGTCAGATGAGAGGACCAAGGTGGTGAGAGACATGCAGGTGCCAACCTCTCATGCTCAGCTACGTACCTTTTTGGGACTGGTATCCTACTGTAGGCCATGGATCAGATCTGCATCTCTGACCATGCAACCTCTGTACGATAGCCTCTCCTCAAAACCGTTCAGCCTCACATCTAAGGCCATGGATGCGTTTTACCAGCTGAAGTTGCAGATAGTCAGTGCTCCGGCCCTAGGCCTACCTGACTATCAGAAACCTTTTCAGCTCTACGTGACTGAGATGATGGGGCACGCAACTGCAGTTCTCACACAACAACACATTACAGCTCAAGGTTAGATGCTGTAGCCAGGGGGACCCCCTCCTGTGTGCGTGTTGTCCTCTCAGTACAAGCGTTGCTTGAGAAAAGCTCAGACATTGTCCTAGATCATATACTGGTTGTGTATACACCATGACACACTCATGACATCCATGCTATCCTCACACAGGTAGACAGACGTCACCTTTCTTTGGCACGGCAGAGCAAACTGGAATTTGCTCTGCAGTCCTCCTCAAACATCTCTTTTCAACGCTGTTTAACTTTGAATCCTGCAACTCTTCTTCCTGTAGGAGTTCATGATTCAAAAGGGGGAGTGGAAGATGAGTTTATTTTTAAACTCTCTCTCTGAAGAAGAACTGTTTGACAGCCAGCATCAACATGATTGCGAGGCTCTTATGTCACAGGAAACAGTGGGATTTGACCATGTCACAAATGTGCCATTACAAAATCCTGATTATGAGATGTTTGTGGACGGCTCAAGGTATCTGACAGATGAAGGCAACTTTGTTACAGGGTATGCTGTAGTCACTGAACATGACATCATAGTCCAAGAAGCTCTTCCACCATACATGTCAGCCCAAGAAGCTGAGCTTAAAGCCCTTATGGAGGCTTGTAAGATAGCCAAAGGTAGAACAGCCAACATATACACTGACTCCAGGTATGCTTTTGGCATTGCACATGATTATGGTCCGATATGGAGGGCAAGGAACTTCCTAACGGCCCAGGGCAAGCCAATTAAAGATGGAGATGTGGTAAGTCGACTGATGGAGGCCATACTGCTCCCAAAGAAGCTGGCAATTGTGAAAGTCAGAGCTCACGCAAAAGGAAGGGACCCTGAAAGCCGTGGAAATGAGAGAGCTGACAGAGCAGCCAAGGCTGCAGCACTACTGGCCAGAAGGGGTCCCAACCAAGTGAGCAAAATGGACATTGACCTAGCAGACCCAAAAGGGCTGTACTCAAAGGTCACCAGTGTGGAAATTGAAAGATGGAGGAAAGCAGGTGCTACAGACGGTGATGGTATGTGGAAAATGGGGGATCGATTATGTCTGCCCGCAGCAGTCTACCCCCAGATGGCTGGCTTGGCCCACGGTAAGGTGCATGCCTCTCGAAATGCCATGGAGTCATTAGTGGGTAAATTATGGTTTGCCCCAGGTTTTGGAAGAGCTGCTAGTAACCACGTAAAAGCATGTCACATATGTGCTCTACACAACCCAGGACAGGTAGTTAAAACGCCTACCAAATGTACACGAAAAGCCCTGTACCCATTTCAGAGAATACAGATAGATTACATACAGTTGCCTAAGTCTGGAACATATGAGTATGTATTGGTCTGTGTGGATTTGTTTTCAGGATAGCCTGAGGCCTACCCTGTGAGCAAAGCAACCGCACAAGCAACTGCCAAGAAACTGATGTCCGAGCTTGTGTGTAGGTTTGGAGTGCCCGAGGTGATTGAGTCTGACAGAGGTACACATTTCACAGGTGAGATAATGAAAGAAATAATGTCTGCACTAGGGATTGAGCAAGCTTTCCACACACCCTATCATCCTCAGAGTTCAGGCAAAGTGGAAAGGTTGAATGGTACACTTAAGTTGAAGATTCAGAAAGCCATGGCAGAGACAGGAAAGCCTTGGCCTGAATGCCTGTCTCTAGCCTTATATTCAGTAAGAACTACTCCTAACAGGAGGACAGGGTTGTCACCATTTGAAATATTGTTTGGAAGTGCACCCAAAACAGGATTGTACTTCCCTCAGACATTACAGCTTAATTATGACAGTGTTGCCAGCTATGTACAAGATTTCTGTAAAAAAAAAACTGAAAGAAACACATAAACAAGTGTTCTCTTCTATTCCAGACCCTTCTGATTTTTTCAGGAACGTATAGCTTGCAGCCTGGTGATTGGGTGGTCGTGAAAAGATACTCCAGGAAATCTCTTGAACCCAGATATGATGGCCCCTTCCAGATATTGCTGACAACTGCCACCTCAATGAAGTTGGAGGGAAAATCTACCTGGATACACGCTTCACATTGCAAGAAAGTTGAAGCGCTGAGAAGGAAATGGAATACAGTTAACCAATATGTAAGATAGGATGTTATTTTTAACCTCTTCAATGGAGAATCCATCATAGATGGCACACAAACAGTGTGAAGGTATTCATTGAACTTGATTAAAAATAAATTCCTAAAATGAGGGAATTGTAAGGGTTAACTATATTCTACAACAAGGTATACAGAGAGCACAGGGGATGAAATGTTATGAAGACAGACTGCATAGTTTATAGACAAAATACAGACTCGAAGTCTGGGAAGAAATGTCAACAGCTCTGCTGTTCTCAGCAGAACTACTACTCTCAGGAAGATAAGGAGGACATTCAGATAAGGTGAAAAGGAAAACATCTGGGGTGATGGGTAACTGAACAAATTTGTCTGAAAACGGAACTGGAAAGACCAAATATGTACATTGATCACATGACTGTTATGTAACTGAGCTTACCTTTAAAACTGTATTGAACTACGCAATAAAGTAGAAACTGTTCATACACGATACCTGTGTACATCTTGTTTCCCGAGCGCTCGAAACTGGTTATCTATTTGATTAGGCTTACGGTGACATCCATCCTGGGGGAGATTAACCCCCGACAGTAAGTAAATAGGCCGTTACGTGCCGGGAATACTCCAGCAGGCAACGGCCTATTTATATATATATTTATAAAAACTTATTTCACCTACCTCCGACGCCTTGATGCAGCCGTCGCCTCCTCCTCTTCTTGTCCGCGACATCTGTGTGTCAGCGTAGGAGGTGCGATGATGTCATTGTATCGCCGCCTGCGCTGACATGCAGAGGTCTTGTAAACCAGCCCAGGACAGGTATCGCGCAGTTTTTTTTTTTTTTTTTTTTTTTTAAGCGGCCTGTCCTGGGCTGGTTTACATTACATAGACAATAAAAAATGCCGAGGCCCTGCGGGCCAGATAAGTGCCGGGCCGGATAACAGAAGGCAGCGGGCCGGATTCGGCCCGCGGGCCTTGTGTTTGACACCTGTGCTGTAAGGGAATTGCCAGTTGAGAAACTCCCCAGTGCTGATGTTGAATCCTAGGAGGAAGGGATTGACAGAGATAGTGAGCCCTAAACTCGACCCAGCCCCTGTCCCTGCCTACTTGTCTCACTGTCCTAATGACAGGAACAACTTGGTGGCAATTCCTTCTCTGAATAAGTGTAACACAGGACAAGACAAGACAAACAACACAGAAGAGGAGTCAGCAAGCCAAGGGTTAAAGTCAGAGAGACAAAGCAGTACCAAATCGCAATCCAAAAGAGTAGTCATAAGAAAAGCCAGAATGTCAGAAGTCAGAATACAAAATAACAGAAAGAGGAACTAGCAGGGACAAAGTCTCAGGACAGAATAACAATAGCCAGAAAACCTGTGTGGGCTGATGACCTGTATATAGGAAGTCCAGGGCCTGCCCCAGACTTGATTGGTAGACAGGCTGTCAATCACACAGGCAAGGCTAAGATTACCTGTTTGAGGAGCAGAAAGAAACAAGGTGCAGGAGACGGGTGGGGCTGAAATTCAATTACAGAGAAGTAGTACTAGGACAGTGTTCAGACTGAGCAACAAGAACCTTAAGCAAGGAATCAAACTGAACACGCCTCCTGTGCCACAGGGTACGAGCAGAGGGTGGCACAGAGACCCGAACAGGCAGAGACGTTACAATTTGTTTTGTCAAATATTTGTGGTTTCGTCTGTTTGTTTTGTTTCCATGCCTGAAATGGAAGTGCTATTATTATACTCTGTTGTCTTTTAAGACCTCAAAGTTCAATACATGGAGGCCCAGGGGAGGAGTGGAAACATAATAATCATTTAAACTCACTGTCTCTCACCTCTCTTAGGCTCCCATGCACTATCTAGTGCTCACTCATGGGTCCTACCTGGCCTCCTGTCTGATGTCACATGTCTTGGGGGACCACTAATGCTAGTGATTGGGCCTCAGTGGCACATGGGGCATGTTGGTGTCATGAAGCTTTAGCACAAGCATCATGACGTTGTCCCATGTGACTGCTAAGGCTCAGTCACAGGCCTCATAGCCCTGGCAACCTGTGATGTCGCCCAGAAAGCTGAAAGAGGCTGGAAGACCACCAAAGGGAGGGAACCTAGTAGAGGGATGGAGAGACCTCAGAGTATAATTGTGATTCATGGGTAGTGAACCCAAAAAATTTCGGGTTCCGGTCAATCACAAAAAACTTTGAATCTACTCTTTATTGATATAATTAAAATAGAACAAGGGTCTCCATTCTGTGCTGTATGAACAGCATATCTCAGGGTTATTATATCCCCCCCTAAAAGTTATATACAGTACCCGCATTACATGATATATACCATAATAGATGTAAATATTCATCAAATATGTACCTGCAGTTGCACATTATACGTACATATAGATTGGATGAATATTTACATCTTTTATGGTGTACATAACATAAATACAGGTGTATAACTATTAAAGATGATACTAAGTCTAATATACACTGTTATAATACTGTACACAGTTGTAACCCTTATGGTAACTCTTATTTTTAACCTTTTTGTCACAGAAAACATGCATGAGTTTATGTCAAAGAAAATTGATATGAGTTATACCAGAAATGTGCTCTAGTTCCTGAATGGCATAGATTTCATTTCTGGCACATGGCACCTGCAGTGATAGTCCTGAATTCTGGCACATCTTACGCTAATTCAAAAAAGTGATTAAATCACTGGTAAACATATTTGAATTAGGATAACCATTTGCTACCATAGCAAAGTAGCTGTTAAGGAACCTGATAAAAAATACTAGTCTCTAAAATAAGTGCTACACTGCTGGAGTGGGTGCTCAACCGTCTAATGATGGCTAAGCTTCTGCTCTAACAGTCATGATGAGAGAATTTTTGATCTCAGCTATTCATCTCCCTAAGAACCTAAGTAGTTTTATGGAGTAGAGTCCATTTGTAAGCCCATTGACACCCCTCCGATCAGATCAATGAGTGTAAATGGATGGAGTATTTCAGTGTATTATAAACATGATTAAACAAATTTATTACCAAATCCTATGGTAAAAAAAAACCTGTAATAAAATTAACAATAAGGTTCAAGAGGAACCCGCCACCAGATCAGAAAAGCTGAAAAATTGGAGGCAAAAATTCCTCTTCATTTTCTGCTGTTGGAATGGGTCCTTATACCGCACCAGATTTATCAAAGTGTCTAATGCTGAAAAGATATGTTGCATTATTAGACTGTCTAGTCTATCTTTACACCTCCCATTAGTTGGCAGATTTTGATTAATTTTTTTTGTTGCCCAGTGTCACAACATAAATCACACCTACTTTCTGTGAATCACACTTATTTCCAAGTGAAGTCACACCCATCAGAAAGGGTAGCTTAGTAAATCTCTCTATTGTGCCTCTAAGAAATTTAGAGACTTGTCAGGTATACAAAGTTTACATCTTCATCCAGCTCTTTAAAATTTCCCTTTGGATTTAAAGTGTGATATGCTTGTACAGATTTCCAGAATGAACCTGATTTCTGTAGTTCCCTCTTTGCTACCATTCTCTTGAACTTTCAGAAGACTTTGTTGTGGTGTCCTGTTTTTATGTTTTTTAGACTTCATCACAGTCTATTGTCAGAGGTTTATTCAAGCAAATAGAAGTATGCAATGAATTCATAGAATTTTAATGATTGACATTATGGAAATGTTTTCATATACCAAGCTGAATATTAAACAATATGATTGTGCAATCTCCATATGAAATAACATTTAAGCAAAACATTTGTTTATTATTTGAATATTTTTGAATTTGAAAAAAGGAGGTAAAGTCGAGCACCTCTCAAGATGTTCATTAATTTACAAAGCAGATTGCCGTAACAATCAGTGAGACATTTTTCTTTAATGGAGCGTATCTTTTGTACTTGGCTTGTGTCACTTCTTAATGCCAAAAAAGCATCATTGGCTGCATTTAGCAATTGCTGGCCATGTTAATGTGAAGAAAATATTCTTTGGAAAGAAACTGTATAAATTTCCATCCCATTTCAAGACTTCCTATTAACATCAAAGCTTAATAGTGCAAAGCCTGGCAACTAACAAAGAAAATGGAATGCATTATGTGTGCATTTAGATTAAAGTAAAATTTAGTTCTAAATGCATTTTATGACATTGTTATATTTTTTTCTGACTGTTTCCCTTTGTTTGTAAACGTTATCTAGGAAAGCAAGCCTCCAATCTATGTATTGCTCTTTGACTTGGGAGTTTTTGACTGATAAGTGCTCATCATTTGGGATGCTGCAATACTATAGATATTTTCTTAAACCAATACAGGCTTAAGGCAAAATTGTAAACCTTTTAAACAGATTTGTTTGGAATATGCTTTATTCATGTTGTACTTGATAGCAATGCGCACACTAGTCTAAAACCTGCTAGCAATGACTTGTTCTTAAACATAAATTTACTCTTTTTACAGCGGGTGCACAGGCAGCAATAGCACCCAGGTCTCCTTTGCAGGTGTATAAATGGCACATGGTAACTGAGGGCACTGTTACAGATTTTGACTTAGGGTCAGACACTTTAAATATTCACATAAAATTAAATTTAAAAATATACTCTGCGAGCACTTAGCTTGAAAATATGATTAGTCTACTAGGAAAGCTAAAGATCTCCACTGCCACTCCGCACATTGCATAAATAAATACATTGCACTTTAAAAATCACAGATTGTGAGGAAAGACACAATCAGTATATGCGGCCTCTGTGATGAAGTACTCCTATAGTAAAATTAAAAAAGTCTTCTCATATGTTATATTGACAAGGTATCTGATACCAAATTATCACAAATTATTTCAGCAAGTATTTTTCAATCTACCACAGATTGTGTGGTGAGATGATAATAATTTCTTTAGTTTTTATATTGCCATGTTGACCACTTTAAAACAAAAAATAAAATAAAACTGCTTCAGGGCGTCTGTGGTACACCCACATTGCATCCTAGGCTAAATGTTCATGTGTTAAGGTAGTAATGTGTATGGGTACCTCCCTTTAGTCCCCTTATGATAGATGATGGGGAGATAAGGAATTCAACTGCCCAATCCTTTTATTCCTGGTGAGATAAGCCACTGCCAAGGCTGACTGACATCAATGTCTTCATCTCTGCATATTCAGGGCATACTGACTCTTTGCCCAGCTGACCATATATGTGTATATGGGGGAATCAGATGAGAAAGCTGTCTCAACTACCATTCAGTTACTAGCTTATATGTTTCATCAGAATTACTTTTATCACAAATTTTGCAGCAAATTGAAAATGCATTGTATGCATTGCTTGCCCTCAAATGTGCAGCAGAATAAATGCATACTAATGTGGTAAGGATTTGTGATACAGAATCTATTAACAAATTCATCATGTCAGAACATGGCATAACACTGAAGCCAAATTGTACCAGTTGCATTTCTACTTAAAAATAGCACATCTATATTTTTTATTTGACTATGTAGTCATAACCACATTTAGCAATACCAGACACATGCCTAATAAATAGAGAAGGGCAAACCTTGCAAGATTGTTTCACATGCAGGTTCACCAGGCAGTTTAGTTTCAAACCAAACTTGTTTGGTCCGAAACAGCAGCTCTATTATTATACTCTCTGGTCACTTTAAACCCCAGAATATAATAACCGGAGGCCCAGGGAAGGTGAGGAAAACAACAAACAGTCATATTCACTATACTATCTTTACATATGTTCTATGTCTTCTATCTCCAGTCCTGCATAGACTTGAGGTTCAATGGAGGATCTTTGGGCTTTAAGGTCATTGAATAGAGTCCGGATTATGTGGGGAGCCAGAACTAATGTATCATATGCAGGAGTACATTCTCCTTGCTTACTGTGTAGGGCTAAGTCACACTTAGTGGGTGCTTTGGGTGGCTATGTTTCCCCCAGGAGCCTTGGGACCTGGGCAGCCACCCAAGCTACCAATATTATAATTCATCATTGCACCTACACCTGAAATATGTAGAATAAACTGTAGGTTTAGAGAGATGATTTTCATTTACAAAACACTTCTTTGCCCATCTCCATATAATAACAGGGATTTATTTGAGTTCTTTCTGCATCATTTGTGAACATACTGTATGGCATACACACTCAACTTGACAATTGGGATTGACCTCAACTCAGAAATCATTAGACCAAGCAGCATAACTTGAAGCTCAAATATTCAGGAAAAAATTGTTTTAAATAACAAAACTAAAATAAACTTCTTGTTTCATGCATGCTCGTCTTAGTTTTGTGACAAAACATGGTAAACTAATATGTATTCCTATGCAACGTAGTTCATAATGAAATCTGATGCTGCTGATGCCTGGAAATATTTTCTACTGACATTTCAAAAGGCTAAGAGAGAACTAGAAGCAAGAAATAGTAAGATAAGTAGCAGACTTTTCCACAGCCGCAGGGACTGAATACAAAATACATGCTGTATACTTATACTGCTAAGTTAATAATAATGCAGTATTTCTATGTATAGGATGGAGTGTTCATACTTTAAAAATATAAAATTGTATCAAGTGTAAAATATAATAAAAATATCTAATAAATCTCAAATGTATTTATTTAGGTGATTAGGTACCAATTTTTCTGACCTGAACTGCATTCCAAGTAGTTTACATAATATTAAAGTGAACATCCATGTTCTCCACACATTTAAGAAATGTCTCATCTCAAAATCTCTAGAAAAATTACTCTTGTGACCAAAATTGTGGAAACCTTTTAATAAAAGTGCATTTTTGATGTTTAATGGCTCATAACACCAGTATTGTTTGTAATGTTACCATAATATTATATATCACTGGAAATATAATTTAACATAGAATGTAATGCAACAAATTTTATGAAATAATTCTTAGTAGAACAGCAGTTATAGATAACAAACATGAAACACAGATAAAACCCAAACATTCAAAAGTTCTCACCAGTTAGCCAGTTTGTACTAAATTGGGAAACCTTTACCAGGGGCAAACATGGGGGGGGGGGGGGTGATGTCATACGCTGGTTGTCAGGGAGGGTGCCTACAAGCCACTTTTATGTATTTAGCCCTGCTATAGCCCTTAATTATGGCCCTACAATACCTTTCTATGATGCAAACCATTTTTTTTTTTTCAGGTGTCATAATATGAAAACAGGAGTATATTATTGCTTCTATTAATTGGGTTGTATTACTTAGTTGCTTCTGAATAATACATTTCTTTAATCAACTGCACAGATTTTTGATAGGGTTAAGGTAAGGGCTATTTCTACGCCATTATATGATTATCCTGAAACCACTTTTTGCACATAGTAGGTACATGACCTAAAGCTGAATCCTGTTGAAATGTAAAGCTTTCTTGATCTTGGAAAAGATCACTTACAGAAAGCTTTAGTATGGGCTCTAGTATTTCATTTATTACAGTCTCATTAATCACACAAGTTCTGCCCACACATTTTGCTGTCCTTTGATTGGGTGCTTCATAGTAACTGTCATGCAGTCCAGATGCAAATCTTATCAAATTCTTTTTTTTGCATACTTTATGCCATCACTACTTAATATTGGGATTTTGGTTGCATCACTGCAGATGATTCTGTGCTATGGTTCCTCTGTCTAGTTAACAAGGGCTTTATCCCACAGTAATCTTTTCAATGCCTTTATTTGTGGAATTCCATAATTTAGAGAAAAAACTGTTCTAGCATTCGACTTCAAACCACATTTCACTTGATTTTCTTTTCTTACCTGGACACTGTCTGTTTATTCTTCTTTCTCTGCTTGCTCGTATGCAACTTTTCTTGCATTTACCAGGTTGGTTTTGTAGTGTAGAGTTCTCTTATACTTGTTCGAAAATTTCGATATACCTCCATTGGTGAGCTTTCCTCTGATTTTTGTTCCAATTTTATCTTAGTGAAGCCTTTTTCATGCAAAAATTACTATTTTTCATATCTTTCTAGAGACCAATTAACACTTACTTTTCTTTAAATTCTACAAACTCAATACACACAGGAAAACAAAGAAGAGAAAACTATTTGATAACATTTACTTTCTAGTCAAGTAATAATAATAATAATACTAATAATAATAAAATGTATCTACGTAGCGCCAACATATTCCACAGCACTTTACAAATCATAGCATTCATGTACAGATAAAATGCAAAATGATAGTGCAATAAATAAAATCACAAAATAGGAGTGAGGGCCCTGCTCAAAAGAGCTTACAATCTATGAGGTAGACGGGGTGACACAAGAGGTATAACTACCTGTACAGGGAACCAGCCATTGGTTATGAAAAAAGTTACTACAATTATACAAACAAATAAAGCTGTATGAGCCGTCACCAGCTGGTGTCCTTTTATGAACTGAATCAAAGTGTCTGGACATACATGGTTACACTCAGATAAAGGCATCATGTCCTGTGAGATAATGTGAGGGGCGTGAGCATTTGAGGGTTAGTTTTATGTAGCATAACTGCAGAAGTGTTTAGATTGGGTAATGCCTGTCTGAAGAGATGTTTATTTAAAATGTGCTTGAAGCTGTAGCAGTTGGGTGTTAATCTGAATGTCCAGCCTAGGTTTTTCCAGAGAAGTGGTGCAACTCAGGAGAATCTTGGAGACAAGAGTTGGAAGTTTTGGTAATAGAGGATATTAGTCAAGTTAAGCTGGTTCATATCAGTCTAAGTAGGTTGTCCTTCCTTATTTAGCTGTAACATTTGATAGAAGTCAGTAAATTAAACAAAGATTGTTGCATTACATTCTACATGAAATTATCTCCCCAATGGTATATAATTTTAAGGTCTTATTTACCACCAAGAGGTGGCAACATGAAGGGAAAAATGTGCAATGTGCCACATCTTACCATCCACTACAGCTTCGAACATGAAACTACCATCATTTTATAGGCAATCATCTTGGCTATCTCATATATAAATTTGACTTTCAACTATTTAGCAAATGATTAGTTATGCGGAATCTTGTCATGTAACTGTATTGTTACTGTTTTGCTCCTAAAAATCTAAATTTTAATTTCTATTACTGTATATTGTTAGTATTTGATAAATCCACCTTTGGCTTTCAACACTGCCTGGATCCTTCTGGATATGCTCTGGATCATTTTCAAGTTTGTCTCAACTGAAATCTGATCCCAGGTCTCTTCTACACGTTCCCAATGTTGGTGCATACTGGTCGACTCACTTGGGTACTAATATAGATTTTTCTCCAACTTTCCCACAAGAGTTTGATTGGGTTGAGGTTTGGGGACTGTGAGGGCCAATCCAAAACCTCTACTTCATTGTCATTGAACCATTTTTTCGCTAATCTCAACATATACTTTGGGTCATTGTCCTGCTGGAACACTTTGTTGCCCTTTTCATAACCATAGTACTTGAGTGTACAAAATATTGTAGGATACTCATCTATAGCTCAGCATTGAGACCATCATTATTCCAGGTAAAGTATCCAACTACCTTTGGCTGTTCAAAAGTTCAAAACATTGTTGCGTTTTTGCTCGTCAGTGTAAGTTTGTAAACTGAGCATCTTTGGACACAGGGATACCTAATGTGTATGTGTTTAAGGAATTTTCAATTGTCTATTTCTTTTACTGTTATTTTTAAACCCCCTAGGAGTGTTGAACTCCAGGAGGTCTGATCACTAATACAATGTACTGCAATGCTAATAAATTGCAATGCATTGTAAGATAGCAGTACTTCTATTACAGGCTGCTATATGCATTGAATATAATATATTCAATGACAATTCTATATATTCTATTACAGGCTGTTCTATAATAGAAAATGGTAGCACCTATGTACCGCCAAGAAATTGGCACCTTGTTTAGCTTTGACCAAGGCGTTAGGAGTATTAATGACTGCGATTAGTTTGGGCACTGATCACAGGCATTGCCGCCAGGTCTTCACTGTACAATACAAACAACTTAAATATTTGACATATGCTGTAATAGTGTGGCAGATGTTGGGAAAGTGTTAAGCTGTCTAAATAAATTTACAATGTTCCTAATATTTAATGGTTCAGGAACTGATCTTCCTGGTCCACTAAACTAATCTTCCCTGGTCCACGAAACTCACATCAATCTACTTTCTTGTACAGATGTAGAAAAACAATTACAGTAGGTTGTCAGAGCTTTCTCTGAGGTGTTGGTCTGCTACAGATGTAGCAATGCTAAATATAACAGGTGTGATGGGTCTGCACTCTCTTAGCACAACAGGGTGTGCTCATTAATTTAAATTAATTGCTAGGATGCCTGACAATTCATATGATTATTCAGCAGCTACTATACCCTTTCCATCCCCCACTCCCCAAAATAGAGTAGGCCTACTTATTTCATCAAGGTTACAGCCTTCATTAAGGGATAGTAACCTCAATCACACAGCTAGTGCAGGGACTCCTATGTATAGCATTAGAAGTCCTTGCACTGGCTTCATTTTCTCATGCACATAAATACTTTTTAATAATTGTGGAGTATCTTGGAAGGTCCTATGTGCCGGGTTGTCAATTACACTCTTTCTAATATGTTGGACAACTTCAATGAACATCATTGATTTATTTATTGATTTATTTATTTATTTATTTGTAAAAATAAATGGTCAAAGAGGCATGTGGGGAAGTTTTTATTCCAATAAAAAAGTTGTGCCTCTGTATTTTTTTTAATACTGATCAGCTGTCTAAGGAGACTCTGCACTAGCTGTAGGATATAGGTTACTAACAGTAATTTATAAAAAATAGACATGTGAGTAAATTCCCACCACCTGCTCTTTGTCTGTTATCACTAATGCAAACTTTCCAGGGTAAATTGAATAAGTTACTGTTAACATAAAAGCCACTTATGAAAAGTTGTGTAACAATTGAATTTTACCATAGGATAAATTTAGCTAAATGCAACAATGTATGCCAAAAATTGGTGTATATTATAGATTTTGCCACATTCATTATGTGTTTTAGCAATTTTTTTCACCTCATTCAACAAAGCAACAAAGGGTTTAAACTTACAGAAAAAAAGAGTGACTTAGAAGGAGGGAGGTTGCTTAAATGTGACACAGTGGGGTAGCAATCAATTACATTACAGATTTTACTTTACAGGACCATTTCAGAAATTTCCTACAGTGTCCCAAAATTCCACAAAATTCTGGCACAACCAAGCCAACCAATAGATGGTGTAACATGTGTAACAAGATTCACCAGATTTATGATACAGCATGAGCCACTATGTTAAATTTGGAGCATGTTTAAAGTGTCTGTGTGGGTAGATACTTGGAGTATTGCTATTTCCAATAAAAGGAAATTTTCAAGATGCTGGCGGACTGAACTTTTTTTTTCTATTTTAATAGGCCCCATATTGGAGATGGGGCTTTGTCATTCAATTTGGTGAGACTAGTTTTTCCCAAAGTGTTAGTGCTGTTATATCGCGCTTGGTTTTCCTGTTGACTGGTCTAATGTTACACTATCGAATAGGAATCTTAATATGAAATGCTTGTAAGGATTAAAAAATCGACATGTATTTGACAATACAAATAAAAGATCCTTTGAACCATATTTAATCAATCAATCATGGTGGAGAATCAGACAAAAGTTTGTGGGTGTTTAGCACATGTGGTTGCTGATTTACTTTTAGTTTAGATGCTTTTAGATGGTGCTACCCACCACCTGGCTTTATTAACTATCTCTTCCTGACCACATCAGGAACCTGAGCTTACTACGGGGATTTTGTGTTCCAAACTATCTTCGGCTAAGAGCCAGCTATCTGTGAAGAGGTGAAGTGATGTCCTATTATTTATTGCAATAGTAATTTACAACAGTGTTTCTCTGAATGCAACAAGTCTATGTGACAAATTGAACAGTGTGTTTGATAACTGTAAGTGTGTATCTATAAAATTACTGATGAATTATTTTATACCTTAGACCTTAGCAATATGTTGATATTTTGTGGCATATTATTAACATACAGAGAACAGACTTTCTTAGAAATGAATATCAAAAACAGCATTGACTACTCAAAAATAAAAAATTTGATTGACTACTATTATGATTCTATTACTTTCTGTTATGTTCTACTATATTGTAGACCTATTTATATAGTTTATCTGCTTTCACTCTGGAATCATATTTTATGTTGGTTTCTATTTCTTTGTAGCTGTTATTTTCTTGTTTATTTTTTATATACATAAAATTTAATAAACTTCTATTGAAAGCAATACAGTATGTACAATACAATAACCATAATCTGTACATATTTTCCAACTTAAACCCTAATAAAGAAAAATATGACACAAATGTCCAAACGTCTGCCTAAAATTGGAAAGCAATATACAGTATAAAATATATTAGTCTTTGCACACATCTTCTAACCCTGACCCTAACCCATATATGTATGTACACAATTGCTAACCCTAATGCTGATACTTAATGGTGCTGCTATTAAAAACTATTACGGTTTACAGAATGAAGTTCAGGATCTAAATGGTCACTAACTTTTCAAACAGCGTTAAGTCTGATTTCATAGAGCATGTGATTCTGGACCAAAATGTAACAAACTTGAATTAAAAATGTGGATACGCTAGGTATCTCTCTTCTAGCTAATTTACAGTTCACTCCATGTTCTTAGGCAAGGTTCATCAATAGATACATTAGATAAGCAAGATGGAATCACAGTGACTGGAAGGGGGAGATTTTTTTTATTCTATTTCTCTCTTCAAACAGTGAATAGAGAGGGGAGTGGTTGATTCTCCTTAGTCTGTTGCTCTGTGCACCAAACTGGAAATTCTGGACATGTTACATCTTTAAATGTGACAGCAAGCAGCTTTCTTGACTGTGCTCATTGCAGACAAAGGACAGAAAACAGACACTGTCGTTCTTGATCCCTGTCAATGCTGTGCTATGTTTACACTGCTACCATGGGCATTGGGACAGCTTCACATAGAGGGCTAAGGTAGTTCCTGGAGTGTAAATACTGATTATCATGCCATTATATGTAATGTATGTATTTTACAAAAAAATATGGGCAGCTGGCTAACCCCTTTAAGTAGCTAAGTAGACCTGTTCATTGGTATGAGTGTTATTTTTGCAAAGATTAGGAATTCATTACCACTAGACAGGATGCTGAATGGATTGTGGGGAAGGGGTGATAGGGTATCTGGAGAGCAGAGTTTTTTCTGTTATTTTTGTTTTCTTTTTTTTTTTTTTTTTTGGAAAATTTCAGGGTGTAAGAAGTTAATATGAATGGCCTTTGTGTATTCAATCATTTTAACTTGCAATTGTTGCACAGTAGAAAAAACATCTGCTATATAAGTATTAAACTTTACTTTCTAGCTGCTTTTCACAATTATGAAAAAAAGGCTTAGGAAAATTGAGTCAAACTGCAATGTGTGGACCCAGCTTTCCAAGACAATGTCAAGTGAATTGGGGATGTTTCCCTAATAATAACAATGACAATATTTATTAAACCCATACCTGGTTCTATTACAAAATGCACACATATGGTTTAATAAGGATTCTCTAGCTACTGTTTTAATAAGAAACTGTCATAGTTTGTCTGTGCCAAACACTGTCTTTTTGCAGTGAATACATGGCACATTTACAGGAAAGAATTTCTTTTTTCGAACTTGAAATTCAAATTCAGAAGAAATAAGTTGTGCTGTGCCAGATTTTCACCCCAGGCAATAAATGCCAGATAGTCAGCCAATTTATGTCTTTCAAAAGTCTCATGAAATCAGATTGCCACAAGATGGTTGTCCAGACGTATAAACTGTAGAAGATGATATGCAAGTGTAGCTGAATTGGTGACTGCAGACTGAACACAGAGCTAAAGAATGTTGGATTTTACACACCTTTGGTGCTTTTGGGTATGTGGTAGCATATTTATTTATTTATACTCCCATTATATTAATATGTATAATATAATATGTATAATACTGTCCAAATAAACTTTTCAGTAACAGTCTTTTTAATTGTGGCCGATATCTTGCAGTTTGCAATATCTTGCAATAAAGCATAATATTAAAAAAAGAATACAAAAAACTAGAAGCTATTTATACTCTCACAGCTTACTA
Source organism: Leptodactylus fallax (assembly GCA_947044405.1). Lineage (NCBI taxonomy): Eukaryota > Metazoa > Chordata > Amphibia > Anura > Leptodactylidae > Leptodactylus > Leptodactylus fallax. Next base: position 481,050 of record CAMRHE010000388.1, on the reverse strand, counting down.
CTTCTCCCACACACAAAGATGGTAATATTCTTGTTCTGGTCACCTTACGGCTCTGTTCTGTCTCTGACTTTACTAGCGCTCGCCTACCATTGATTCTTTGACACCTTTCACTCCTTCCTGATGCTGAAGGTACAGGTACCTGTCACTGATTTCAGTGCACAAAACATGGCCATGTATTTCAAAGATAAAATCGAAAACTTCCATTAGGCAATAACTCAATCTCCAAGCAATATCAGTCCCCTTCCCTCCCTTGCTCCTCATTATGAACTCTCATTCTTTGACCCAGTAACAGAAGAAGAAGTCTCCCAGATCCTTTCTTGTTCACACCCTACTACTTGCACAAGAGATCCTATCCTGTCACACCTCCTCCGGTCTCTGTCCCCTGCTGTTACAACTCATCTTACTAAAATGTTTAACCTCTCTCTCTCTTCTGGAATCTTTTCCTCCTCCTTCAAACATGCTGTCATAACCCCACTACTGAAAAAACCCTCTTGCGAGCTATCCTGTGCTGCATACTATCGACCCATCGCCAACCTCCCCTTCACTTTTAAACTCCTGGAACGCTTGGTCTATTCCCACCTAATCCACTATCTATCTGCTAAATCTCTTCTGGACCCCTTACAATTGGGGTTTCATGCACTACATTCTACAGAAAAGGCCCTTACAAAAGTCTCCAATGTTCTTCTGATGGCTAAATCTAAAGGGAACTGTTCACTACTTATTCTTCTGTATCTCTCAGAATCATTTGACATTGTAGACCACCAACTCCTCCTCTCTATGCTCCACTCTATTGGCCTCAGGAACACTGTGCTCTCTTGGTTTTCTTCCTATCTTTCTAACCGCTCATTTAGTGTATCATTCGTTGCTGTAACTCTTCTCCATTTCCCCTTTCTGTTGGGGTTTCTCAGGGCTCGGTCCTAGGCCCCCTCCACTTCTTTCTATACACAGCCACTATTGGACAAACCATCAGCAGATTTGGCTTTCAATACAATCTTTATGCTGATGACACCCAGCTATATACCTTATCTTGTGACATCACCCCTGCACTACTACAGAACACCAGTGATTGTCTTTTTGCTGTCTCTAACATCATCTCTTCTCTTTATATGATCTGTATCTTTCAAAAACTGAACTTTTTGTCTTCCCTCCATTCACTAGCCAACCTAACCCTGATATCTCCATTTCTGGCTGCAGTCTTACTATTACACTGAGGTAGTATCTGGGGGTTGTATTTGACTCAAATATCACCTTAACCCCACATTTTCAGACACTTGCATGCTCTTGCCACCTGCACCTCAAAAACATCTCTAGAATTTGCCGTTTTATCATCGTGGAAACATCAAAAACCCTCACTGTTGCTCTGATTCTCTCTTGTCTTCACTATTGCAATTCTCTTTTAATTGTTCTTCCTCTTACTAAACTCTCCCCTCTAAACTCTGTCCTGAATGCAGCCGCCAGACTAATCTTTCTGTCAAACTGGTACACAGATGCATCTACCTTGTGTCAGTCACTGCACTGGTTGCCCATCCCCCACATAACACAATATAAAATTATCACACTCACCCACAAATCCTTCCATAATGCTGCACCTCCCTATGTCTCCTCCCTTGTCACAGTTTACCCGCCTAATTGTCCTCTCCGTTTTGCCAATGACCTTAGACTTGCATCCTCTGTTTTCTGAACATCCCACTCCTGTCTCCAAGACTTTTCTCGAGCTGCATAGGTGCTCTGGAATGCTTTATCCTGGACAATCAGATTAATACCCAACTACAGCAGCTTCAAAACTGCCCTAAAATACATCTGTATTGGCACACCTATCACATGACCTGATCACATTGCTCTACATCTCCTCACATTACACTAACTTTTCTTATAACACTTCATCCTTCCTTCTATATTCCTCAGATCCAGATGCTTCATTCTAGAAGTTACAATGCACTCCCTGCACTTAGTATCTGTATATTCACAGATACCAGCTGGTGATGGGCTCATACAGCTTCAGTTACAAGACCTTATTTAGTAAAAGATGGCTGCACCATTGTACCAAACAAGCCCTCTTACCTCTTGTGTCTCCCTCTTTCCTCATAGAGGAATATAAAGTTATTATTATTATTATTATTATTATACATTTACAGGCTCTATAGTTTGAATTAACATGGGCAAAATACAGTATATTTCCTATAAATTATAGTACACAATTTATAGTTTAATTTAACACCTCTCATTTTCCCAGAAACAAGGGCATTGGTCAAACCTATTTAAGTGAAAAAAAAGCATATGAAATTAGAAACTGTTCAAAATTTTATTCAGTATTACTGATTTATTTTAAGAAAATTGACTCTAATAATACATAAGAACCTAAATCGCAAACAGAAAAACAGCAAACACAGTTAGTGAAAATATAGAATGCAAAATTGCCTATTATGTAAATCAAAATTTTATTTTAAACAAATTTGTTTTATAAAATGTTAATGCTTTATTATTTTGTATGTTTCTATTCATAAAAAATAAATTCTGAAATATTCTTGAAGATCAGTTCAAGATCAGTGTGAAGGAACTCGTCCTGCTGAACCCACGTTCAGCACACCTGAGATTGCTTCAATTACCTCACACCCACCTCCAGTGAGTGTTCCAGGCCAATAGGATAATACAAAGACGAGCTTTTTAAATTTTATATATTTATTAACCCAAGTGGGTCAGTACTAAGCATTAACATTTACAGAAATATATATCAATTACCAAGCAAAATACAGATAAAAGTAAAAGTAAAAGTATGGTACAGAAAATAAAATGGGAAATAAAAGATAGAAAAAATACTTGTAGTCCGTTTCTCTAGGCCACAGCAGGTTCTTGGGCGTAGGGCGCTTTCTTCAGTGAGTTACAGAACATGTGTCTCCTACATGCTGTCTAGAACAAAGGAAAAGGCTGCAGGCCTCATAGCTAGGCCACATGCCTAGGCCTCATGGCCCATACTCCAGTCTACAGCATCACATGCCCTCACATCCTCTCCAAGATAGGAACTCTTTGCTGCCTCTTTGCTGAATGACAAAGAATCTAGCTCTCCTTTCAGCATATGGCTAGTGCCCCACCCACACCTCCTCCCCAGGCAGCCCCCCTTCTCCCTCCTTTGCAGAACCCTTGGAGACATGGGTACCTTCCTAGGTGCTTGGAGAGATGTGTGTCTTTGGGTGAACTTAAGGTCACTGGCCTTCTCTCCCCCATGGACATCAGTCCAGGGATAATAAAACTGGCTGGCTAGAGCAGGCCATCTCCCATGCCACACACATAAAACCACTGAAGCGTATTGTCCAGCAGTGTAAACCCAACTTAAGCACAACATTCCTACCAGTAGGGGGAGGACTGATATGAGCAAGTAATAATACATTTCTAAGAAAGATATACAACTGAAAGTCGGTTCATCACACATTGGTTCATCAAACATAATAATCATACTGAGACAGATTTACTAATGAAAATGCATCATAATTCTAGTTTAAATTGAGCCAGAATGCTTGCACACGTGCTGTGTGACACATATACTAAGGGATATACATGTGATGACAAAAGTCACAATTTTTGGTGCTTAGTATTTTCAAAAGTTTTTGTGTTTTCCACTTTTGTAAAAAGTGTGAGTAACAACAAGGATTTCAAAGGCCAGGGTGGTGGAACCTTGGCCTAACAAATTTACTTGCATCAATAATTTGCACAAGTTAAAGTCAAAATCTAAGCCAACTGCTGGCTGTCATATATTTAAATTCTGTTGTTAGTAAAGGAATGGATTAAGACTGGCTATCAAACCACCAGTCTTAATAGACTGGACCCCAAGTGTTTTAGATTTAGACTTTTTACATCCTGCACAGTAAGAGCGATTGATTTAACATTAAAGGAGCATGGATTTATGGAAAGGGGCATGACTTAAAATGCACCAATGTATACCAAAGTTTTAGCAAAAAAAAATTGGCATAAATTAAGTCAACCAATAGTTAATAAAAAGCGAGTTTAAATAACTGTTTAAAGATGCAGCAAGTTTTCATAAATTTGGCACACCTTTAGACTATCTAGTCTAATTTTACTCTGTCTAAATATTAGATGGAATTATTACATTTTCTGTATAATTTTTCATCTACAGACTTATATTTATTTACTTATATACACTTTTCTTAAGGATAGGTGATAAATATAAAAGCTCTGAGGGGTCAGACAGATGTGACTTCCATGATAATGAAAAGTTCAGTATACTTGGCTATCTTTGCAAGGTTCATAAACAGTGAATTAAGCCCTTGATCACTTCATTTACATACAGGATTTGAACCCGTCTTCCTGTTAATAAAATTAATTAATGAATTAATTGAATACATAACACATATTTAATATGGCAAATCTAAGGCTCAATCTTTTCACATAATGAATATCATCAACTTAAGACATGTTTATAATAGTGAAGATTTAAAGGAATGGTTTAAGCACAGAGGCTCAGTGGTTAGCACTGCAGTCTTGCAGCGCTGGAGTCCTGGGTTCAAATCCTGTCAAAGACAACATCTGCATAGGTACACGGTTTCCTCCCACATTCCAAAGACATACTGATAGGGAATGTAGACTGTGAGCCCTATATGGGACAGTGACTGACAATGTCTGTAAAGCGCTGCGGAATATGATGGTGTTCTACAAGTAAGCTAAATAAATAAATTGAAACATTTTAAAATCATATAGCATGTTACAATAACTGCTCAGGATTTTTAATTTCTTCAGTCTTAATATTCAAGTGTTTCTGAGCATTTCTTAATTAAAATCTTCATGTTAGTAACTAGAAGTTTAAAATATCTCTAATAGTAATTATATATTTCTCAGTCTTACATCAAAAAGAAAGCAAAAGAGAAGTTATGCAGTGGTCAAACTGCAACTCTTCATAGAGGAGATACATGTTTTAAAATAGAAGGATCAATTGTAAAAACTGGATCAAAAAAAGGAAATAAAATAAAAGTTTAGAATTATTAAAATTTAGAAACAACAAAAATGCAGTAAACATATTTTGTTTTAATCTTCTTTCCTAAAGTGAACCTTCAATTATACCACTTTTCATAGATGAATTGTACTCTATTAGTCTAATTACTAATTACTCTAGTAGTCTATTACTCTAATAGTACTCTAGTACTCTAGAAACCTTGTAATATATGCTGTAATTTTGTAATATATGAATGAAATCTGTTTCCTTCTCCATTTATAAGGCTGTATTTAGCTAACACACAGCATTCTAAGTATAGAGGAAAGGGGGGGAGTGTTAGTTAATGTATTGCCTCATTCTATACAATTGCAGAGTCCTGAAACATAGCAGTGTTAGAGGAGCTCTCTCACTCTCAGTGTAGCAAAGTGTAGCAGCAGTTATCTGTGTGTTTTTTCCAGCAGCCTCTTCCACCTCCTCTCTCCATAGACTAATATGTAAAAAGTAACTCAGCTAAATAAATTGAGACGGAAACATATTGCTTAAATAAGATATAAAAGATGTATCAAATCTCTTGGTTGAGGTATATAAGTGTTTAGCAGCTGCTTTAGCCTTCCTTTCCCGGATCTACAGTATTTAGTCCATGCCGAATAGATATAGAATGCTGAGAAGAAAATAAAGAACCTAAACTGGCACTGCTGATGAAGAATTAGCCTGCATGCATCCAGCATCAGTTTATTCAAGGTTTACTTGGTATAGAATACACTGAATAAAACTTGAAACCAATATTGAATCCATGAAAGCTTATTCTTCATTGGCTGGCAGTGCCTTTGTCAGGAACTTGTGTTTTTTCTTAGCATCCTTAGTTCAATCTCTTATCTTTACATCACAGTACTGAGATATTTGATATACCTTCAATGTACTTTAACCTAAAGTCTCCATTTTCCTTGTACTTAAACAGATTAGTTATTCAGACTGCATATATGCTTAAGGACTAAACTATATTGATTTATATGAGAGAAATTTAAAATGCTGCAAAAGGCGAGATAAACATATCTTTGAACTATTAAATTAATCATAGTAAACCACAAAATGAATTTCATGACAGAAAAATGAATCAACAAAATACATAGGACTCATTACATCCAAAACAGCTTTTGTTTTCATAAACAACACAATTTGTAATATTATTTAATTTCTCCTCTCCTTAATTTCCCAAGTTTATGTGTGAATCTTAGGAGCCACATTGCACAGCAAGAGAAAATATGACTTCTAAAGTTCTATCTTGGTATATTAGATCATTAGATTAACTTGGTCCTGTATACTGCGGTGGATTTTTCATTTGCATATATAGAATTATTACACCATTATTATAGTTTTATTATATCTTTGCAAAGGTTATAAGAAGCATTCATGCACGTACATCTTTGAAAGCTCACACTGAATTTGAATTGTGTTACAGCAATCTCCCAAAATATGATAAACACATCATTCCATCATCGTCAGTGTGTTCTTGGAGTTTAAGGTGTTCTTTTCAATTTCCTTTACTATCTTACACAAAAATCAGATTTTAGAACAATATTCAAATCTATGTAAGTTTTCTACCAGCATGACAATGTAGTTAGAAGGTAACACAACGTTTCTGATAATCATGATTCCAATCAGACTAGACAGTGGTTTGCCAGAAACAGCACAGTTGAATTAGTCACAATTTGTGTTTTTTTTTTGTAAAGGTAGAATTAGAGGTGTATGTACTGTATTATTCAGGCACAGTTACTAACATGTACAAAGAAAAGGTTTCTTATCTAAGAAACATACATTTACTAGGGCAAAGGAAACCAATTAATATTTTATTTTAATTTTTTGGTGTGGGATGAAATAAGACAATCTAAAGGAAACCCACACAAAGGAGAACATGCAAACTCCAATTCAAATGTGCTAAATGTAAAGCCAATGTGAACCAGAATAAATACATGCAATACATTCAAAAGATATATTAATGTGTCCTTCCTAAAAGAGTAACTAAACTTTCAAACAACTTTTGATTTTCCAGCAGCATTAATAAATTATATTTACTTTATTATCAAATTTTGGCTCCTTTCTGTGAAATCTTGCATCTCTTTATTCTTTCCCTTGCTTTGCATTTCAGACCAATATCCTGCTTCTTACTGTGTACGGGGCTTGTGTAAAGTTAAGAAAAAATGAGGGTGAGGGAGGGTCTCTTCAAACAGGTATATCTCAGGCATTATAAAATGTAGAAATGTGATTCTAGTGTTGCATGAAAGAGGATGGATTTTAAATGTTGCAGTGACCCTCCCCCACCATCATTTTCTTTAGATTACAGACAAGCCCATACACCATGCACAGTGAGAAGCAGGGCACAGCTCTCAATAGAGAGGAAAGGGAAATAATAAAGAAATGCAGGATTTCACAAAAAGGAGCCAAGAGTTATTAATAAGATTTGTTAAAATTTATTAATGATACAAATAATGCCAGAAATGAAAAGGTTGTTCAAAATTTGGTTACACATTAAGTTTCCTCCTGGCTTAACATATCCTGGAATATAAGATGTAGGAGAACCAACCTTACACACAACCATGATCCTGAGATATTCTGCTATACGATTTTATTTCCATTTGTGGTCATCTAGTAATTGCAGCCTTTTTTATGTGCTAGTGTTTGATATTGATATGTAGCTACAGTAAAAGTGAACAAATCTGTAAAAACTAATGATAATCACATTAATATGGTGCAAACATACTGTATTCTGCAGTTCTTTGCAAATAAAATAGTAACTGTACAAAGAGAGTCAGACCTTACAAAGTAACAAACTCAAGTCAAACAAGAGGAGAAAATTAAGGCTGACACGTTAAAGGTAATAGTCTTTATCCTTTATGATGATCCAGAAATCTTCTGTACAATTTTCAACACAAAATGGTCTTGTGACAAGTTATCTCAAAGTGATATTCTAACTAATCTATTTGTGTCTATCTGTGACCACCCAGTGGGGGAGGGAGAATTGCAGTCTCTTAAGACTTTTGTTAGCATGTGTATTATATTGAATTGGCTGTGTTCAGTTAATTTTGGACACATCTGTACTTTGTCTCAGTAAATAGGAATTAATCAGTAGCTAATTGCCTTTGCTAACTCATTTACAGGTGGCTAGGTTCTTATAGTTACTCTGATGCACAAATCTGTGGTGACCATATTGTTGGAAAATTCAATATTTGGTAGCCAGTTTAAAGACTACTTTTAACATATGTTCACGTGTTCACTTTTATTTGTGCAAACAAAATGCTCTTGTTCTTTCCCGGCAACTTCTCAACATTACCATTGTACTACCGTTGTTACTAATGCCTCTTGATCAGGGGAGTGTCAAACTCATTTTTGTTGATGGCCACAACAGCTTTATGATTGTCTTCAAAGGGCCATTAGTAATTCTATGACTGTATAAATGTAGCTATGTCCTCAGATAATAGTTCCCTCCCACATAGGTAATGCTATTAATTGTGTAGGGGCACCATTACTGTAATAGTGCCCTACACACATAAGAAATGCTATTACCTGTCGGAGGGACTATTGCAGTAATAGTGGCCTAATAGTGCCCCACAGGTAATAGTCCTCCTCCCTCACATACCATTCTATTCACTGTATATTTATGATATACTTATAGTGCAGCGATGTGACGGAATGTACCTCCTCTGGCACAGAGCCTATGTGCATCTTCTATTTTCCTTGTGACACCTCAACCCCTAGTCTATGGTATTGCTTGGAGGAAAATAGAAGATGCACACAGACTGTGTGCAAGAGGAGGTCCCGTCTGCAGCAACACTGTTCTTTAAGTACAATATTTGTACAGTTCTGAGCACAGGGGGAAGGACACCAAAAGGCTCCCCTAACACTGTGGGGTTCCTGGTGGAAATTTAAGGATTTTCACTCACTGTCTGCACCCTAACATCTTGCCAGTGCCACCTCCTCAGAGACTCAGCCAGGTATCTTCCACTTGGTAGATGTGGCCCTGCAGGCCACAAAAAACAAGGCAGCGGCCTTGTGTTTGATACCTGTGCTCTAGATAACTGCTCTTGTTTTGCTCCTCATCCTCTGACTCTACACAAATCTGATGATTTTCGTAGGACCAGATGTCTAGCTAATATTCTTGAGAGTACAATAGCTTCACCAACGCCCAATTTCAAGAATTAAGTAGATGCTTTATATCTCCTTATGTTAGATTCAAGAAATTACAGTAGTTGTCAGTCAAACAAGTATTTATTGTGTATGATCAGGTTTTTTTAAAATATATTTTAGTATACAAATCTTAACCCATGACGTGATGACATAAAGTGGTTATTTTAATTTATTTACCTTGTAATGTTCCAGCATTTCATCATCACTCTTTCAGTTATCACATGGTGGGGCTGGAAAAAATGCCAGGCAGTGCATGGAAGAGCATCCTCAGTAGTTATAGATATTTTTCTCCTTGTTGTTAGTATCTTGCTTTTGATATTTGTATCCTAAAACCCTGCTTGCCTCACTACTCTTCTGTGTTACTTCCTTGATACTGCATACCTTGCTCTGCAAGATTTCTGTTACCAAAACCAAGGTTTAACTAACCACCCACCCATGTTACTCCCTATGCTGCTAGATAGACAGCTCTATTAAATTCCTGATACTAAAAAAATGGATCCTACTTTTTATAGACCCATATATTATATACATACTTATTATATTATTATATACATACATACACGCAACAAACTTGACTATGTCCACGACCTCTTCATTTCTCAAATCATTTCTTGGTATCACAGAAACGTGGATAACACCCTCAGACACCACCTCACCTGCTGCCCTCTCCTATGGAGGTCTGCAATTCTCGCACACTCCCCACCCCAACAATAAACCTGGCGGTGGCATAGGCATACTCCTTTCTGACAATTGCTCCTTTGTCCCAATCCAAACAATACCTGCTCTCACCCTCCCCCCTTTGAAGTGCACTCTATTCGCATTTACTCGCCCTCTAACCTCCAACTGGCCGTCATATTTCGACCACCAGGACCTACCGCTGCCTTTATCGACCACTTCACCACCTGGCTAATGCAATTCCTATCTACAGACACCCCCACCATCATCATGGGTGATTTCAACATCCCCATTAACACAAACCAACCCCTCGCTTCCAGTCTCCTGTCACTCACTACCTTTTTTGGTCTCTCTCAATGGTCCTTCTCTGCCACCCACACAAAGGGGCACACACTCAACCTTTTGCCAGTGCCACCTCCTCAGAGACTCTGCCAGGTATCTTCCACTTGGTAGATGTGGCCCTGCTCTCTAGTCAACCTCTCTAACTCTCAGTCCACGTTCTCTGACCACAACCTGCTGACATTCTTGGCCCTCTCCTCTGTAATAGACCCCCAACCCCTAAACCAATACGCCCCCGCAGGAACCTTAATCGCCTTGACATCTGTATGCTCTCAGACTCTCTCCAACCGCTCGCTGACATATCCTCACTCCAGGATGCAGATACCACTGCTAACTTCTACAACACCACCATCACTGCAGCCCTTGACTCTGTGGCCCCTCTCACTAATCCCAGAACCCGGCCAATCAATAGGCAACCCTGGCACACTGACCTGACTAAAAAACTGCAACGTGTCTCACGGGTTGCAGAATGCCTCTGGAAGAAAAACCACTCCCAGGAGGACTTCCTTAGGTATAAAGAGGCAGTTCTCACATTCAAGAACACACTCACCTCTGGAAAGCAGGTCTACTTCACCACACTAATATCTGCCCTATCCCGCAACCCCAAACAGCTATTCACTACCTTCAACTCCCTTCTCTATCCTCCTGTGCCCCCTCCGACATCACTTATCACAGCTGATGACTTTGCCTCTTATTTCAAAAGCAAAATTGACACCATCAGAGACAATCTCACCCTACACCCCTACAACCACTCTGCTCGGTGCTCTTCATCTTTAACCTGTTTCTCCACCATCACTGATGAAAAGCTCTCCACCCTAATCTCTAAATCCCACCTCACCACCTGTGCACTCAACCCAATGCAGTCACATCTCATCCCCAAACACTCCGAAGTCATTACTCCTGCCCTAACCCATCTCTTCAACCTATCCCTAACCAATGGATCCTTCCCTTCCACCCTCAATCATGCTACCATCACACCTATACTTAAGAAACCCTCCCTGGATCCATCCTCTCCAGCCAACTATCGCCCCATCTCACTGCTCCCATACACCTCAAAATTGCTGGAGCAACACGTCCACTCCAAACTGTCCTCCTATCTCTCGTCCAATATGCTCTTTGTCAGACTACAGTCAGGTTTCAGACCCCATCACTCCACAGAAACTGCCCTAACCCAGGTCACTAACGACCTTCTAACTGCCAAAGCAAAACGTCACTATTCTGTCCTCCTCCTCCTCAACCTCTCCTCTGCCTTTGACACAGTCGACCATTCCCTCCTGCTAGAAACTCTCTCATTCCTTGGCATCTCAGACCTGGCCCTTTCCTGGATCTTCTCATACCTCACCAACTGCACATTCAGAGTCTCCCACTCACACACCAACTCCCTGCCACGCCCTCTTTCTGTAGGTGTCCCTCAAGGCTCTGTCCTAGGACCCCTCCTGTTCTCAATCTACACCCTAGGCCTTGGACAACTCATAGAATCCCATGGTTTCTATTACCATTGCTATGCTGATGATACCCAAATATATTTCTCTGGACCAGACATTACCTCTCTGTTTTCCAGAGTCCCAGAATGTCTAGCAGCTGTAGCCTCCTTTCTCTCCTACTGCTTTCTCAAACTCGACATGGAGAAAACGGAGTTCATAATCTTCACCCCTCCATGCACGACCCCCCTACCTGACCCATCTATCAAAATTAATGGAACCACTCTCACCTCAGTCCCACAAGCCCGCTGCCTTGGGATAACCTTAGAGTCTGTCCTATCCTACAAACCACATATTCAAACCCTCAACACCTCCTGCCACCTCCAACTCAAGAACATCCATCGAATCCGCTCCTTCCTCACCCCTGAAACTACAAAGATGCTAGTCCACGCCCTCATAATCTCCCGCCTAGACTACTGTAACACCCTTCTCCATGGCCTCCCAGCTAACACCCTCGCCCCCCTCCAGTCCACCTTAAACTGTGCTGCTCGCCTAATACACCTCTTCCCCCGTTCTTCATCGGCCGCTTCCCTCTGCCAATCCCTTCACTGGCTACCCGTTGCCCAGCAAATAGAGATCAAATTACTAACGTTGACATACAAAGCCATCCACAACCTTTCCCCTCCATATATCTCCAACCTAATCTCCCACTACCTGCCCACACATAACCTCCGATACTCCAAAGACCTCCTACTCCGCTCTGCTCTTATCTGCTCTTCACAGAATCGTCTCCAAGACTTCTCCCATGCATCCCCCATACTATGGAACTCATTACCAAGACACATAAGACTGACCGCCACAATCACAAGCCTCAAGAAGGCCCTGAAGACTCACCTATTCAGGAAGGCCTGCAACCTCCAATAAAGCTACTGTCACCACACTACCACACCACCACCTGAACAGCCTCTACTCCCACCTTCTGTCTCTATCCCTCTTCCCTCATAGATTGTAACCCCTTGTGGGCAGGGTCCTGTATCCCACTGTGCCAGTTAGTCACTGTTAGTATTATCTGTTTTGTACATCTTGTGTACCGTATGTAAATCCTCAAATTCACTCAAATTGTACTGAAATACCAAAAACCTGTACGGCATCTTCCTGACTCCCATTGATGACTTCTTGACTGCCTGACCATCCTTTAGTTACTCCATCTCTCCCTATGACTATTCTTTCTTGTATGTTTTGGACATATTTACAATTGTCATTGCCCATAGCAAATGCATTAATGATTCCTTTTTTTTTGCATCATCGAAAAGACTTCTACCTTAAAAAAAGTCATGTGAAATGAGAATACTTTAGATAAACTATGTCATCTGGTTTGTTCTTTCCTTGAGTATTGCTGAAAACAGACTATTAAACTTATCATCATTATTTGTGGATGGGAAGCAGACAAGACTAAAGCAGACTGCTAAAAATAAAATCCCAGTGTTCAAGAATGAACTTTTCCAAGCAAACATTTACATTACAGATAGTTTATTGAAATGTGTGTCATATACTATATCTACTATAGAGTCCTTAATAAATCAGAAGATTGTGCCATATATTCTTTTTCCAGGTTACTGGAAATTCACTCAATTTACTAAAAATCTAATGAATTATATAAATTCAATTAATGCAATCTTGCATTCCTTTCTGTGTTGAAAATAAGTTTTCAAAATTTCAATAACCTATATTTTATAGGTTATTATATATTTATAAATCTACTAATGTGTTTAACTTTTGCATGATAAATGCTTTTCTGAAAAGTAATTGGAATGTTGACACAAACTATCAAAGACCAAATATAAATGTAATTCATCATTTTAACATTTTAAAAATTGAAAACTTAATAAACATTTGGTAATTAAAAATGGGCACTTTTTGAACACTAATTTTGTAAATTTACTTTAGCAGATTCTGCATCATAGTCAGCCAAGATAATATTTTTCTGTCAATTATGAATAGTTTTCAAAAGCCAAAACTTATAGCACATGAAAATGCTGAAGAATCTTCAGAAAAAAATTCTCAAAGACTCATGGAGTCCTGATAAAATGGAAACTGCTTACATATAAAACAAATCAGTGCAATGCACATTTCTGTAAATGTATATAACTTAAAGAGGTAGTCCAGGATAAACAATATTTTCTAATTAGACCGGAGGAAGGTGAAAAAAAAAAAAAGCATATTCACCTGTTCCTGATGCTCCAAGGTCCTCCCAGGGGTGTCCGGTCCAGTCGGCTGCTTTTTTGCTGATAAATTTCTTGCTGGCAGTGACGGTCTGGTTCCCTTCTGCTGAGGCCACTCATTGGCCTCAGTGGTCACGTGACTGCTGAGGCCAATCAGCGGCCTCAGTGGCCTCAAGAAGGGAACCGGGGATGTCACTACCTGTGATGTATACAACGGGGACCAGGATTTTAGGGACTGCACGGGATCAGTATAATTTGGACAAATCTTTTTATTCCATAGAAATACACGACGCGTTTCGGGGTCTTTCGTGCCCCTTTTTCAAGTGTGTACTACAAAAACAACAGTAACAACAAAAATGATACCTATAAAACACGAATTACATATGATATAATCTATTAAAAATCATTGTTTGATGATAAGAAAGGCAAGTTGAACAAAATAAATAAATAAATAATGTCTATACATACACTATGGAGAGGGATAAGAATGATGTGTATAATGATAGTTCTGTGGATATTGTCGATAAAAACGTAAAAATGTGGACAATGTCAATGACATTGAATAAAGTGCTAGAATACACAACTGATCACATTGTGGATGAACCTTGCACTGAAATCCACATGAATAGATCCATAAGAGTGAATAAAAACTCAAAACGTTCATACGCAAATGTTTGAGGATGTAATAAAAAAAAAATAAAAAAATCGATTGCATATGTAAACGTTTGTTTGAAATAATAAACCTTAAGGTCCCACAATAAACACCGAAGTCTATCTTGTAAAACATACAAAAAACAAAAGGGATTGAACAATTCTCAAAAAAAAAAAAAAAAAAAAATGGAAAAACTGTAGTGAAAACTATAGTAAAGGGAACTAAATACTGTGATAATGATAGAAAAGGTTAAACCGGAATAGATAGCCACCTGAAAGTTGTATGGTATCAGCAATATTGTAAAGGGAATGGTTTTACCTTAATTGGAGATCCATCAGAGATGATAGAGGTATCTAGGGAGTGTCAGTGCTCTGACAAATTTAATTAGCGTGTGATAGCAAACAAAAAAAATATATAAATAAAAAAAAAAAAATCCAGGACATATGTAAAAGTATGTTTGAAATAGTAAACCTTAAGGTCCCAGAATAAACACCAAAGTCTTACTTGTAAAACATACAAAAAACAAAAGGGATTAAACAGTTCTCAAAAAAATCACCAATAGATGGAAAAACTGTAATGAAAACTATAGTAAAGGGAACTAAATATTGTGATAATAATAGAAGGGGTTGAACCAGAATAAATAGCCACCTAAAAGTTGTATAGTATCAGTAATATTGTAAAGGGAATGATTTTACCTTAATTGAAGATCCACCAGGGATGGGAGAGGTATCTAGGGAGTGTCAGTGTTCTGACAAATTTAAATAGCGTGTGATAGCGCTACTGCGCATGCGCGAAAGCGCTATTTCGCGCATTTATTTAAAAAAAAAATAATAATTATAATTTTTTTTTTCTCTTTTCTTTCTTTTTTTTTTTTTCTCTCTCTCTCTCCTTTTCCTTTTCTTCATTATGAACACAGTGAGGAACATTTCATTTGTGAAAAATGGAGTGATAAGATGATAAAATAATGTATACATGGATCAATACATACATAAATAAATGCATATAAAATTATAATTATAAAATTACAAAGTTATAATTATAACAAAATAGTAAATATATGATGTGTGATTATTACAATTTAAAATGAAATACATAAATATGATAAAAACAAAAAGTAGAAATGAATATATGAAGGTTTGAGTCGATTATGAATAAATTATAAATAAACTCAGATATTAAAGTGTATGGTTAAAAAATAATATACATAATAAATAGATTGTTTCGTATCGAAGAATACAGAATAAAATAAAAATTCAAAATGAATCCATATACAGCCCTTGCTGAATAAAAAGAAGGGAGGGTTTTGATATTAAGTTATATCTTCTAAAGCCTCATTCAATCCTTCTGGAACTAGTGTGTTTAATTTATAAATCCAATACATTTCTCTCCGTTTTAAAGTATTGAACCAATCAGGTCTGTCAACAAGTATATGATCAATGGGTGTCACTGAAAAACCCTCAAAGTTGTTATTATGTTTCAACGTGGCATGTCGGGAGACACTGTGTTTCAAAAAGCCATTATGTACGTTTGACCGATGTTTATTTAGTCTTTCTCTCAGGCACATAATAGTACGTCCTACGTACTGGAGGCCACAAGGGCACTCCAATACATATATGACATAGGATGTTGAACAGTCAAGTCTTAATTTCAGATGGAAAGTTTCACCTGTTGAATGGCTGGTTACAGAGGTAACATCATGTCTGATGCTAAGACAGCACTTACATTTTCTATGCCCACATTTAAAACTCCCAATCTTAAGTGGGAGGGAGCTAACTTGGGGAATAGACATGGTGGGTCCTTTGCGTAAACGACTTGGGGCTAACATATTCTTCAGGGTTTTTGCCCGTCTGTATGTTATGTTCGGTTTATTGGGCAAACTCACTTTTAGGTACTGGTCATTTTTTAAAATGTGCCAGTGTTTTTGTAAAATATTGCGGATCAAGCTGTGTGCACCATTGTAGGTCGTAATGAAATTTGTTCAAAATTTATTATTGTCTTTATTTTTTGGAATTTGGACAAGACATTGGGCCTGGGTAAAATTGCCAGCTTTGCTCTTAGCTGCTTCGATAATATTAGGTGGATAATTTTTTTCCTTTAAATCTTTCCATGAGTGTATCACTCTGAGTGGAGTAGTCCTCATTAGTTGTACAATTCCGCCTAATCCGTTTAAATTGCCCGAAGGGCACGTTACTCTTCCATTTCCGGTAGTGTTCACTACGAAAATCAAGGAGACTATTGCTATCTACTTTTTTGAAGTGAGTGTGTGTGGAGATCTTGTGGTCTGATCCAACCAGAACTAGATCCAAAAAGTCGATCTCATTGGTCCCTCGGGGGACCCATCCCAAATAAATATCAGGTCATCTATATACCTCTTGAAATAAACTATATTACGTGACCAAACTGTGTTATCATAAATGAAAATTTTTTCAAAGCATCCCATAAATAGGTTGGCATAGCATGGTGCGAATTTTGTGCCCATTGCCGTACCTTTGGTTTGTAGATATAGCTTGTCTTCAAATTGAAAGACGTTATGTTTGAGTATAAATTCAATGCTAGACAGAAGAAATTCTTTTTGTTGAGTAGGCATGGTCAGGTCGTTAGAGAGTATCGTGGAGATTGCTGAGATCCCTTTAGCATGGGGAATATTGCTATATAAAGAAGCTACATCTAGTGTAGCCCAGATATAACTGGGTTTCCACTTGACATTTGTCAAATCTTTTATGACCGTGGCCGAATCTTTTAGGTATGAAGGTAACTTCTGAACATACCTTTGTAAATGGACATCAATGAATGCAGAGAGGTTTTTAGTGAGAGAATGAACCCCTGAGATTATGGGGCGTCCTGGAGGATTGGTAGGGTTTTTATGTATCTTGGGAAGATGATAAAAAAATGCCATAGAAGGGTGAGTGACAGTGAGGAATTCTTTTTCTTTTTTATTAATGATGCCTTCAGAGTGGGCCTTAGTTATCAAAAGGGAATACTCCATTAAAAATGCCCCTGTAGGGTCTGAGGGGAGACGTTTATAATAGTCCTTGTCAGATAAAATATTGTATGCCTCCTGAAGGTAGGCTGTTTTGTTCTGAATGACTATTCCCCCCTCCTTTATCCGCATTTCTTATTACTATATCAGTGTTGTTTATAAGTGAGCATATGCTTTTTGATTCTTTCAAGGATAAGTTGTGTTTGTTCCCTTTTTTAGAGACTCTAGGTAGGTGTCTAAAGTCATTGGCTACCAAGGAAAAAAAAAGTCTCAATGTGACTACCACAGTTCTGTATAGGGTAGAAAGAAGACTTAGCCTTAAGATCTGTGGATATTGGTTGAAAATCTAGGTCCGTGGTATAGTTGCTTGTTGGGGAGATTACAGATGTTTGATTTCTACATGTTGTCTCATTCTTATTACATGTAGAGATACAGAAATGTCTATTAAGGGTGAGTTTTCTAATGTATTGATTAAGATCAATAAATAGTTGTAAATCGTTATGATTTTGGTTGGGACAAAAAGATAATCCTTTGTTAAGAAGACTTATCTCGGAATCACTCAGGGTGTGATCCGAAAGGTTAAAAATGCATGTTGTCACATCCTGTGATGTGACTGCTCAGGCCAGTCAGCGGCCTCAGGAAGTGAACCGGGGATGTCACAGGTAGTCTGTGGAACATCAAAGTAATGTCCCCAGTTCCCTTCTTGGGACTGCTGATTGGCCTCAGCTGTCATGTGTGGCAGATACTTCCACCAGAAGACAACAATGGATCTGCAGGACCAGACATCATACATGTATATAGTGAACCATAAAAAATTTTAATAAATAAATAAGTCAGGCATATATCAGATTAAAGACTTGTTACGTAGTAAAGGAGTAATGGAAAGTTAAAAGTCCCTTACATTATAGTCAAAATTTATGTTATGATCATATTACTATTCTTGGTAAAAAAACATTTTTAATCTATTTTATTTATATTTTTATTTGATCAAAACATTGTTAGAAGTCCATAAATGTAAGCTAACTTGTTAAAAAAAACAGGAAAAACAATAAGGGAGATTGAAACCAGTTAACCTTTCATAATGTGGTATTAGGTCTTGATTAGGTCTTTGTATTCCATGAATATGCTTGCCACAGAGTCTATGTCTGAAAAAAATATGGCTATATATTGTAACTCTGGTTACTACCAGACATAAACTATTAATATGCCAGTATGAAACCTAAAACTTTTCAGGAGTTTTGCCATTAATGGCACTTAACATCTAGCCACAGAATAAGAAATAAGTGCCCCATCTGACAGCTGCAACCCCCAGTAATCAGGCAGACAGGGTCCCAAAAGTCCCTCTAAATGCTCCATGTGGATGGAGCACTGCTGCAAAGGCATTGCCAGCACTCAATTTACTTCTATGGGGTTGCTGGAGATCACATTCCAGCAGCCCCATATAAATAACTAAATGAAGTTCTGGTCACAAATGGTGCACTAGTGCTCCATTCACTTAGGGCATTCAGGGAAACTTTTGCTATCCCAATTCTCCTGATCACTGTGGATCCTACCAATCAGACTCCAAATGATCTGAGGGTAATACTGAATCCTGTAGATAGAGGATGAGTTTCATTATAAGTGCAACCTCTTTAATAGAAGTTTACCATTTTAAAGTAACAAACAAGTAAAAAGACAAATGATAAAAAAAACAAATGAACAATGAGTCAAAAGGAGAAAGAATTTACAATCCAACTGTTTAGTTTATTGTAATGATTTGTTTTTCTTCTGTTTTCTAAGGGAACATCAAGAATTGACATAAAAGAAATGAAGTAAACATGTAATAAATAATATGTTTTACAAATTCTAATATGTGTGTAATAAGACTATTCACCACATATTTTTAACTTGTATGCAGTGCCTTAGAATTAATGGCACTTTAAAATAGACACTGTTAATAATATTTCTAAAACCACTGCAGTTTTCATTACGGTACAGTAAAATATTATTAAATATTTCTGCTGCATGCTTTTTATTTATATAAAAGCAACAACATGGGTAAATGACCCACTAAGCATGCAAATCTCCCCCACAGGAAATCTTGTAATCCCTATTCTTATGTGTTGTACAGATAAAATGTGCAGGTTTGATAAATGCTGCCTGCCTGTGAGTAAATTAGGTGTTTTAGTATCCATGCTGACTTTGAATGAAATAAATGTCTGAAGCTTTCCCACATCCATTTATCAGGAGAATCTCATAGCAATGACAGAAGGTAAAAAAATGCCGTCTGATTTCTAGAATCCTGTGTTGCTACATGGGAAGTTTTTTTTTAGCATATTCTGCCTATATTCTCTTAGAGGATTTATAAACTTTCCAAATAATTACTACTTGGACTTATGCAAAGAAATGTATAAAAATAAAGAAATAAGTGTATGCATGGCATCACCATCAAAATATTACAAAATGCATTTGAAAACAGTTTGAAAGATAAAGTTGTTTTTTAGGATCTTGTGTTATTTTTGGGAGGGGAAACATACATCTAATATATACGTATACATGTATATTTAATTACTTGTCTTCTTGGCTGGAAATGTCCAGATGTGTGTTACAAATTAAGCACCTTTTCTAAAAACAACATGATCTCCTGATAATTTAACACAAAGGAATATTGTAACTATCCTATTTTTGTCAATGGGAGATCAGTGAAGTGTGAATTGCAGCCTATCAAGGCTTTTGTTAGCATGTTGTCATATGGAATTGAACTGGTTTTATGAGAGATTATGTTAGATAACTAAACTAGAGATCAGTTAAACCTGCTCACATTCATAGCAGTAAGCCATTACCACTGCATCATATTCTAAGACATCAGGGCTCTCACTGTTATAGGGAATAACCACTGGATCTGTTCATTCATTAGTACCCCAAAATGCAGTACATCATTATTTTCACCATCACAATTTACCATAATAAAATATTTTCAAGCTCAGATTGATTTTCATAGGATCCTCTTTTCCTAGCTTGAGGAAGCATCCATCACATTAAATAGCTGTTCCCTGACAGCACACACTTTTTACCTGCTGTAATGCCAATTCAATACTGATAAAAAGAGAGTGTAACTGCTTTCCTTGCACTTGTAGGCCCCTTTGCCATAATTATTGTTTCAGTACTAGTTTGTACTACTAGACTGTACTATAAGATTAATAAAGCTTTCCATGGTTCACATAAATATATATTAAATTTTTTTCCAAGTAGTTCATAGGAGAAACAACCAAAAACAAGAAATCATAGAGCTGGTTCGTACAGACTGCAAAAATATTTACCACCTCATAACACATTCAGCCCAAAACTCCCACTCGTAAGCGAGTCATTTTCATAGAACTTTTTTCATATTTTTAATTCAGTATTGTATTTAGGAAGGCTTATGGTTGAGAAATTAGTATAAACAACACAAACACACTTTTACATTTTGCAGAATATATTGAAACATTACTCCCAGTGCTTTAATGTATAGCATTGCACAATTTTGTATTCCTCACATGTCTTTAGATGATTTCCACCATAATATTTAGCTGGACTAAAACTAAACACAATAGGGCTGATAACATGAGGATATTTTTTTAAGTTGTTTATGTTTATCTGTCTTTTTTCCTAGTACTTTTTTTTTTACAATAAAGTTATCAAAAATGTCACTCGTTGGTTTAAAAATTCCTGTAGGGGTCGGACACCAGAGTTCATTAAGGAATTTGTGTGCCTTTTTTTAAACCAAGTTTGAAGTGAAGTATGCTTGTGCAAAAATTTTTGTGATTTTTTTTTTAAAAAGCTCATGTATGGTAAATTAGGTATGCACCAATGCACCATCTAAGTCATGCCCACAATACAAGTCGATTTAAAAAAATGCATTAAGTGAAAGTCAGTAGAAAATTGGTGTATCATGCACTACAAATTAGGCAAAAAAAAAAAAAAAATGTAACAATGCACTAGACTTCTAGTGCAAAGGAGTAATAAATGTCAATAAGTATGTTTTTTTATTAACTACTCAACAGGAAAAGTTGTTAGAATTAATATAATTTAGATAATACTGTTAAGCAATATTGTGTCACAAAGTGATATCAAGTATTTAAGAAAGGACACAAAGGACACATGTATGATATAGTGGAAGATAGATAGATAGATAGATAGATAGATAGATAGATAGGGGGGTGATTACAATTTATAAACTGGATTAGTACACTAGATAAGCCAATGAAAATGGGGTAGGAGAGATGTGTAATCTAAATAATAATATTTGCATCACAAAACATATAAAACGGTTTATTAGATGTTATATTTAAATCAATTTGACTATTACTACTATTTTTATTACTATAAATTATTATTAAAATCTTAAAGATAGTTTGAATTTAAGTTTCTACCCGACGTGGCCAAACTGTTCACATCAGCACCAGATTTCACTTTCTTAAAAAAATATATACTGTATAGAATGTTTTATGTACTGCCTATGAAGTACTTTATAATGAATCTAGAATAACCATGATTCTCAGTAGATAAGCTTGTTTAAACATGTATCCATATGTATGTAATATCACTATACATGCTTGAGCTACCACATAAAAATAATATATTTCTTCCCATTTTAAATAATCCTTTTTAACCTTTTACCTTTTGGCTTACTGCTGATTTTCTTACTTTGGTAAACAATATTTTTGCCAATTGTCAATTCTGTTCACAGTAATACCATCTTCAGTGTCCAGCTGAGAGAGAAGGAATGTGATAAACAAGTACAGATTGAAGGATTGTTCACAAGCTCCATCAATCCACTCAGTTGCTTCAAAGATCAAACCATGCCCCTAGGCTGTGTAAGGCAACTTACTAAAATAATTGTTTCAGCCTCACTTAGTCTTTTGCACAATTCAATGTCTGCCAAATCAGATAGTAAAGGCTATATGAAAAGTTACCAAGCTGTTTGTTTGCTGAGTGAATCTAATAGATGTGATCTTTATGGTTCATCTTAAATCACTAGACAGGTTGAATAAAGGCATTGTCAAGAGCTGATTTTCCTTTTGTTTACAATGAATAAGCAAAGATTTATGTTCAAGACCAAATAAATGTATGTATAGCTTACAAATATAAATGAAACCTCCTGCATTTCCCCTAGCATAACAAAGTCTTGTGCATCTAAATAATGTACATATACTTAAATCCACTTGTAGTATTCCCTTTAAAGGGGTTGCCACATTAATATAACATCTTTTCAACAGTGTATGCCCATTATATATCAGATAAAAAAAAATCTCCTTTTAAAAAGTAAACATGTCTTTAACTTAAAAGAAGTTTCACCCATTCCCCATGCAACTTACTGTATCCCTTAAATGCAGATATAGAGCAAAAAGTCTTTGAGGATGTACATATTAATATTGTGAGTGGTGAGAGGAAGTGATATAATTCTTAAGGTTTCAGATGTATACCTCTTTACAGTATCACATCCCTTGTATATACAAATAATGCCAATATATCATTATCTTATTTACCTGATTTACCACTAATCTGTATTTGGAGTTTTACTGACATCCTGTAACGTCTCTGCCTGTTCGGGTCTCTGCGCCACCCTCCGCTCGCACGCTGCGGCAAAGGAGGCGTATTCAGTTTGATTCCTTGCGTAGGTTTCTTGTTGCTCAGTCTGAACATGGTCCTAGTTCCCTTGCTGTGTAATGGATTTCCAGCCACACCCATGTTCTAGCATTGTTTCTCTTTGGACTGCATAGAGTTAATCTTTTCCTTGCCTGTGTGATTGACAGCCTATGTACCTATCAGGTCTGGGGCTGGACCCAGACTTTCTATATACGGGATGTCACTTTCTCAGCAAGTTTCTGGTTATTGCTCTCACTTTGCCTGCTCTCTTTGTGCCCTTGATATTTACTGTGTTATTTCTCTGACCGTTGGCTTGCCTTGTAACTATTCTCTTGGATTGTGATTTCGTACTGCATTGCTTGTCTGTTACCGAACCCTTGGCTTCCTGACCTCCCTTTGTGTCGTTTGTTCTGTCTTTGTTCAGTGTTGTCACTTACCCAGTATAGGGCTCGTCTTCAGGTTGTCCTTTTACCGTTTAAGGTAACTGAGGCAATAGGAAGGGACAGTGGCTGGGATGAGATTAGGGCTCACTTGTCTCTGTCCTTCCTCCCAGACCCCTGCAGTAGTGTCAGGGTATTGCTACGTTTGGCAAGACCCTGACACATCCATATTCTAATGATAATATATCCACAAAAAACTGTTTATACATAGTTTCTTTGCTGTCACTTTTCATATGCCCCATCCCCTATTTGTCCAAACTATAATTAAAAATTCCATTATTCAGAATCTCTACCATAAATTGCTGTAATTATTTGTAAAATATTTAACAAAAATTTATATATTTTAGTTCATCAGAACAACATGTTAGATATTTTGGTTCTGTTATTTTCTATATAGGACAAATGGATGTTAATATAAACCCCAAATTTTATTCTACTTGGCGTATTGTAAATTTGTGTGTGCTAACAAATTTATGTAATACTATCTTTACACTTCAGCAGCCACATCAGAGGAAACATCTGGTCTGTTTTAGCTTCTCCAGGCAATAACAGCTAATTGTCAAGGGTTTCAGAATCCAGACTCATGTGGATTGATAGACAATATGCTTATGTTATGTATGTCACTTCTTTAAGTTTGAGTAAAAACAACTTAAAATGTTATGCAAATGAGGCAATTGGTGCACTGGGAAAAGGACTTCAGCTCTTGCCACTTAGAACCCTACTATCTGCACCACCCTGTGCAGTGAGAGCTGATCCCCCCACTGCTATGAAATTACCCATCCTACTTGAGCAACAAGGGCAGTGCTCCCAAGCCGGAAGGCCCATTCCTAGTGCACCAACTGCATCATTTGCATACAATTTTAAATAATTTCTCTCCAAACCTACAAAGTGACATACATAACAAATGCTGTTCATCACTTTAATATGATCTGACCGACCAATTTTACCTATCTATGTATTTATTTATATTAACCATTTAACTGTTTATATGTATCCATATACTTATTTACCCACATATCTACCTATCTATGCATTAATTTATTAATTTATTTATTTATATGTTGATTTATTTATATCATCCATTTATCTGTTTATCTATACTCCACATGTACCCATATACTTATTTACCCACTTATTTACTTATCTATGTATTGATTTATCTATTTATTGTTTTATTTACTTCATTCAGTTATCCGTTTATCTGCATCTGATGTTTGTTGTACTTTACAAGCAATCAACGCTTTTCATTTTATATCCATATATATTTTCATATATTTTCATTTCTACTCATTTATATTGATATTTATATTTTATTTTATCGAATTTGTATGGCACTACTGGCATTATTGTCACCTTTTTATTATTAGTATTGCCATTGTATTGATGAAGATGCTGGTACAGCGTCGAAATGCACAGCCTATTACTGTTTGTCCGAATTGGAACCAATAAAACGTGTGGTTTTATCTAAGCACCCAGTGTTTCTGTTATTACCTTGATCATACTATTGTGACCTGCAGCGCTCAAACAAGTATCCCAGTTTTTTACTGATTTTTTCCTTATGCAATATGTAACAGTTGCCTCAGTTGAATATGCTTGGGCAGGTGGTAGACTCCTTTTATTCAGTAACATACTAGAATTAGTTAAGATGCAAAATATACAAATATGGTTGTGTTTCAATTTATAGTCAACTACACTAATGCTGTTTTTTTCAATGATTTGCATTTAAGTCCACTATTAACATTGGACACTAACAAATAAGAAATAGGATGGACCCAAGGAATGTATTGCATTGTGTAGCTATAAAGATTCTAAATGTTCATAGGCTTCACTGCAGCTCAGTATTGAGACTTATTCTATTGCCAGCCAACTGTTTAAACTCATTCACTTCAAAAAGTTACTACAGATTGCAGAAAGAGACACTAAAAAGCAACATTTATCAGGTAAGGCTTTTCCATTTTCGATATGATCATAGTCTCCATGCACAGAGCTCTACGATGTGGATTAGCTCTTATCTGAATCACAAGGGAGTATAAACTAAATGAAAAAATGACTAAACAAGAGCAATATAAAATATTACAAGGCAATATCAATAAAAAAAAAAATCTTGAAGGCATTTATATATTGTTTAATGTTCACAGTGTTACAGTACCATTTTATCCAGTAGTCAAAGATACTAGGGTATAATCCTTTACTGGGATTAGCCTTAGCACTTTGTTTCTGTTCCTGCAAGAACTAATCTGTCAATGCTTTAGGGCTAATAGTCCATAGCATCAAGAGTCAAAGGAGCAGACAAAGCACAAGGTTTGGGTATTATGTAGACTTGTTATGCTCTGATTAAAAAGTAGTATATTACAGACTTATTTCTATTAGATTCACTTATATGAGGTCTCCTGAAGTTCATTAAACATTATACTAGATAAGAGTTGAAACAAGAAAGTATTATGTAAAAAACAAGAATTATGTAACTTTGAAGCTCCTTACTTGTTTTACTGTTATGTGACATTTTCATGCAGATGGTGCTAAAGAGAAGAGCGATTGGCTGATAAATAGGAATTTATAGGTGTTTTATTTTTCATAAAACAAAATTATTTTTACAAATTAAAACATTGACATTGAATTATGGCACTTCATATATAAATTGTTCAGTTCTCAAGGACCTTGCTTGCTGTCATAAAGGACAGATTTCATTGCATCCTTTCAGCATGGACATGTGATTCCCATAAATAATTTTAGGAGAGTGTTTTTGAACCATTGAGATAAACTAATATATAAAATCATATCTATTTAATTCTACTACACAAAACATTGTAGTCAGAAACATTAGCATTAGACTGTATGAATTACCTCCAAGGGCTCCACACTAAAACTGAGAGAAGCCAACAGGGTGGATCTTACTTAATGGCTTGTTTTAGATAATGGTAGAGACCTTAAATCCTAGACTATAGAGCTGGATATGTGAGTGTACCTGATGATTTAGTTGTTCATAATGTGTGTAATTGACTGTATTTAAAGGGATATATTTCAATATTTAGGCCACATTGGTGATTTGTCACAGGTTAATGTTCTGTGGCAGAATTGATCATATTGTCCCTAGGTATATTCATGTGAAAATATTGTGTAAAAGCATTCATAGCTCAAAAATAACTACGCACTATATGTGTGACATATTGTTTCCAGATGATTGACCTCAGATGGATTCTTATCCTGAAGCACAGACACTTAATAAGAATTAGTAATAATGACTTACCATATACAAATATAAATATACAGTAGATAAAATGTTCAGACATTTACCTAAGGTCACACATACACAATTTTTTAGCATTTTAAAATTCTTTTAAAAAATACCATGACTTTTAGAGGAGCTTCTGCAAAGCATCAGAAGCACTGAAGATGCAGGGTTATAGGTAATGTTTCATTTAATGTTTTATGCAAACCCCCCCATTGCCTTGTTTTTTTAATCCCAAACAACCCTTCAAAGCATTTTAAAATTTTATTTGTAAGATTTTTGAAAAAAATGCCATAAGCAATATTACATCAAGAATATACTGTCTTTCAAAAACATAGCCACAAACCACCAAAATTGAAAAAAAAACACTTAGTATGTAGACTTTTCAATTTGCTACAGACTTTAAAGAAAAATCTGCAAAAAAAATTGCTAAATGCTGTTTGAATATGCATTCAGCCAAAAGATAGATATAAGGTTTCCATATAATTCAAAAAAGTTATTAATTACTTTTAAAGTAAAAAAATATATATATATATATATGTTCCAATACGTACCAATATACACACATACACGCACACAAGCATCATCTCTATTATCTAATTTACTAAAATCACTCACTATATTTGAAACTTTGAAACTTTTTCTCTTCCTTGTTTTGTGGCTTTAAACATTTTGTGAATGTGTAGTGGCTTTGACATTCTGACTTATTGACCTTTTATACTGAATGTCATTTTTTAATGAATATGTTTTTCTGTCTCTAAGTGAGAAGAGGTTCAGAGATCAAAATTTTAACTTCATGTCTTACAGACATTTAAATGATGTTAGAAACAATGATTCCATCTGATGTATTCCAAAAACACTGAAAGCAGCATACTTCCCACAGAAGCTAATCTAAAATATAGATAATATTTATGAGAGCCACTGTATTCATGAGCTAAATATTCAATAGTAGCAAAATATTCCATTTAAAAATTGTAACAATCATGCTTTTGTTCGTGGAAATGGAACATGAATATGAAATTTATATTAAATTCTGCAATATTTGCTAGCTATATTGAAAGGAATATTGTATCAATTAAGAATTGCATGAATTTAATAACAATTGAATAATAAAGTAAATATTGTTTAAAAAATAAGTGTACCATATGATGGCAAGACAAATTCTCTTAGTGTCTATATCTGTAATCTCCCAGGTTCAGCATGCTACAGTAGCTGTCTTATGGTTGTAAAATGAATTGTCCTTGTTGTACCTTTCTATCAATCCTGTCTATTTAAACAGAGAAACACTAAATGGTAAAAACTTTTTAAAAACCATAAATTCCCCCCTCAACGTTGCCCTAGATAATTACCTATTTCTGCTATCTCTTATCTTACCAGTGATGTCAGATTTGTTTCTGGTTTCTATATAAATGCTCTTGGAATAGAATTGTTCTAGTACAGTCACTGTTCTCTTTTGCTTAGAGAGGTGGTCTTTAGTTAGATGATTTAGCAAGGCAGTTACTCCTCTGTAATGTTGTGCCTGCTTCAACACTTCTGGGTTCTTGTTGTTACAAAGGCCGGGGCCCCACATGTAAAAAAAAGTGGTGTTTTATAGTCACAGCAAAGTGGAAAAATATGCCCAGCAGACACATGTTAATTATACCTATGGAAACGCTGGCAGTTTCATTATAGGTATAATTGAAACAGAAAGTACACAGAGGAACCTGCTGTGTACTATCTGTGAAAAGCTCTGCACGGATAACCTGGGATGTGTTTCCGCCATGATTTTTTCCCCGCAGCGCTTTTTTTTTGCTGCAGCAGCTACATGGGGCCTTAGTCTGTCAGAAAATGCTTTGACTCTGACAGATTAACCCTTCAGATGCTGTAATCAGTAGCAATAAAGTCATGTCAATTTGGGGGCACCCGTTCTTTCACTCCCTCATCCTACAGTGGAGTTACAAGGGTTTGGCAAGGCAGCCAGGTGGCCAATCAATGGCTTCCTAGCACATAGATAATAGATAATTTAGTATATACTGCAGTATATGGTATAGGGAAATAAGGTTCAAGTCCTCTTATGGGAAAGTAAAAAAATATAAAAAGGAAAGTATAAAAAAATTTTGAAAAAGTACAAAAAATATTAAATGGTTCAGAAAAATGGTTTAACAATAATAAATCCTAAGCCATACACAACACGGTAAAATAAATATACAAAAACTCATTTATTAAAAAAATAAATAAATAAATAAACAATAATAAAAATTGTGGGGAGTATAAAAACCATGTTTTGTGTCATCTTCCAACATTATTCTATACCATGATCTACAAAAAAATAAAAAAAAATTATGAATATATAGAAAAATATACAAAATAAATCTTATACAAAAAATAGTTCCAAGTACACACTAACCTATACTGAGGAAAAAGGAGTTTGGGGGACCCAGTTATTTATGCTGTACAATGAACACAGTAAAAAAAAGTCCTCAAATAGTTCTGTCAACAAAAAAGTTATACTTGTCAGAATACAATGACCCTAGAAATGTGTTTTTTTTTGCAAAATGACATTTTGTTCAGTAAAAGTGGTAAAACATAATAAAACTCATGTAAATACGGAAAAATATGGAAAAATTGCCATTAAGTTTTACACGGACCCCAAAAAACATTAATACAAACTTTTCAAAACATTACATAAATACCAAAATGGTGCCATCTATAAAAACTAATTATACTAATAAAATATATGAAATAAATTCACTGATCACAAACAACCCGGTGTCTTTCATTGGTTAAAAAAAAAGCATATACACTTCTACGTTTGACCAGGGATCCAGCAGGGATTCTCCATTTAGCTCTCTGATCTCCCTGACTTTCCGATCAAATGTGAGCAATGCAGACATTCAGTGGCTGAGTAGTGATGCTTCTTTAGTATGGCTGACACCCTCACATGTGAGCAGAAGATCACCAAACACTGAGTATAAAAAGCAAAGGTATCAAATGTCCACATACTGCATAATGGGTTGGCATGTATTGGGCATTTCCTGCAACACTAGGGCTAGGGCATGATTGTATTGATTTGGCGATTTCTTTGCTCTCTGTGGGAGCAGATTCTGCCACTGAATTTATGCCCCAGTCTCCAGAAAGACTCAAGGAAAGGAAAGCATTAACCAAATCAAAATATGCAAATCACACAGAGTTGGTCACAATCCAATTATTAAATCTATTATAAACACAGTTATGTCATTTGCATACAGGTTATACACCATTCTATAAATAACTGTCTTCTTGAATGGAAACAATGGTCTATACACTTATTGTGACATCATAGCAAAGTTATACATACACAATGTATAACTATGTTCACTATGACATCACAGGACATGAAGGAAGTAACTATAACAATATCACATATTGAATTATTTTCTAATCCATGTTACAAGACTCTACTCAATAGACACTGATTTAGTATCTACTGCTTTACCTCTACTGAAACAACTATATTTCTATATT
The DNA here is from genome assembly GCA_947044405.1 of Leptodactylus fallax. Lineage (NCBI taxonomy): Eukaryota > Metazoa > Chordata > Amphibia > Anura > Leptodactylidae > Leptodactylus > Leptodactylus fallax. The sequence goes on along the minus strand of CAMRHE010000388.1, from coordinate 450,878 downwards.
GAAAAACAGGCAGAGAATACGGTGGGGAAAAAAGTATTTAGTCAGCCACCAATTGTGCAAGTTCTCCCACTTAAAAAGATGAGAGAGGCCTGTAATTGACATCATAGGTAGACCTCAACTATGAGAGACAAAATGAGAAAACAAATCCAGAAAATCACATTGTCTGATTTTTAAAGATTTTATTTGCAAATTATGGTGGGTAATAAGTATTTGGTCAATAACAAAAGTTCATCTCAATACTTTGTTATATATCCTTTGTTGGCAATGACAGAGGTCAAACGTTTTCTGTAAGTCTTCACAAGGTTGGCACACACTATTGCTGGCATGTTGGCCCATTCCTCCATACAGATCTCCTCTAGAGCAGTGATGTTTTGGGGCGGTCACTGGGCAACACGGACTTTCAACTCCCTCCAAAGGTTTTCTATGGGGTTGAGATCTGGAGACTGGCTAGGCCACTCCAGGACCTTGAAATGCTTCTTACGAAGCCACTCCTTCATTGCCCTGGCAGTGCGCTTGGAATCATTGTCATGCTGAAAGACCCAGCCACGTTTCATCTTCAATGCCCTTGCTGATGGAAGGAGGTTTGCACTCAAAATCTCACGATAAATGGCCCCATTCATTCTTTCATGTACGCGGATCAGTCGTCCCGGTCCCTTTGCAGAGAAACAGCCCCAAAGCATGATCTTGCACTCCATGCTTCACAGTAGGTATGGTGTTCTTTGGATGCAACTCAGCATTCACTCTCCTCCAAACACGATGAGTTGTGTTTCTACCAAACAGTTCTACTTTGGTTTCATCTGTCCATATGACATTCTCCCAATATTCTTCTGGAACATCCAAATGCTCTCTAGCAAACTTCAGACGGGCCCGGATATGTACTGGCTTAAGCAGGGGGACACGTCTGGCACTGCAGGATCTGAGTCCCTGGCAGCGTAGTGTGTTACTGATGGTAACCTTTGTTACGTTAGTCCCAGCTTTCTGCAGGTCATGCACTAGGTCCCCCCGTGTGGTTCTGGGATTTTTGCTCACTGTTCTTGTGATCATTTTGACCCCATGGGGTGAGATTTTGCTTGGAGCCCCTGATCAAGGGAGATTATCTGTGGTCTTGTATGTCTTCCATTTTCTAGTTATTGCTCCCACAGTTGATTTCTTCACACCAAGCTGCTTGCCTATTGCAGATTCAGTCTTCCCAGCTGGTGTCCTTCCACAGCTCTTTGGTCTTCGCCATAGTGGAGTTTGTGGAGTTTGGAGTGTGAGTGTTTGAGGTTGTGGACAGGTGTCTTTTATACTGATAACAATTTCAAACAGGTGCCATTACTACAGGTAATGAGTGAAGGACAGAGGAGCCTCTAAAGAAGAAGCTACAGGTCTGTGAGAGCCAGAAACCTTGCTTGTTTGTAGGTGACCAAATACTTATTTTCCACCATAATTTGCAAATAAATTCTTTAAAAATCAGACAATGTGATTTACTGGATTTGTTTTCTCATTTTGTCTCTCATAGTTGAGGTCTACCTATGAAGTCAATTACAGGCCTCTCTCATCTTTTCAAGTGGGAGAACTTGCAAAATTGGTGGCTGACTAAATACTTTTTTCCTCACTGTATCCATCTATCTATCTATCTATCTGTTCCAAAACTTTCAAAACCACCACTCATCCTATGAACATTCGCTTAGTCCTGGCTGCCCGGGCCTCACTTGCTCACAGAAGTACTATACCTGACTCATGGAAGGGGTGGTTACCCATCACTTCTTCAAAAATCTAATTGCAATCTGATCTCAATACAACCCAGACCCAGTCAGGGAGAATAATTTGGGCATGCCGCTTAGCATTATCTAAGGCATGGATGGCGGGGTCCTCTATTTCTTGAGATCACAAAATACATGATCCCTTATTTCAGCCACTCTTCTTCCACACACCTATCTCTCTAAAATTAGTCTTCTCACACATAAAGCATAATTGCAGACACAAAGTAACACAACATACCAGCAATCATATACAAGACCTACATCACAAAGAAAGGTGTTCTTTGAGACCCAACAGGTTCTTTGAGTCAACAGGACACAGTACTTTAAAGGTGGTCTTACAAGTGGGAAGCCACAGTAAGAATAACATGTGTCACTCACCATGGTTTCAAGTGTTCCCAATTGCACAGATCAAATTGGTCATTCTGAATTACTTTTATTGGGGTTTCCAGATCAAAGGACAAAACTGTTGCTGAAGAATTTTGTTAAGTCCCAAAATCTTGGGGACTTCATCACTTTGTCTGTGAGATTCAAATTATGGTTAGTAAATATCTCTCCCTCTGGCCTAGGGAAAGTCACTGGTTGGCCGAAGAGAAAGCAACACATCAATAAACAGGTCAATGGAGATTCTGCCTCAGGGTATCTGCCCCTGACTTGTTTATAGTACAGTCCTGAGGCTCTGTCTCTTACAGGCTATAGCTTAACCAATCATTTTCACACTTAAATGGGAGTTACATATATGGTAAAGAGATCATTTTCATATTAGCACACAGGACTACTAGCTAGTTAGTTAGGTGCTTTTTGGTTTCCTAGCACTTTTCCCATTTGTCTCTCATATAGCTGGACAAAAAAATCATGAGTGAATTGATAACCACTTTGATGAACTTGCATTTAAACAAAAAGAAAACTTATGGAAAAAAAACATGTATCCAGCAAACGAAGAAATGAATCATGCATAATATGATTTAAATATCCATATCCAAATAGAATTAGAAAAAAATGTTCTTAGATTTAGGATATGTATTTTTTGAATTCTATTTGGTTATGGATATTTAAATCATATTATGCTTGTGTTTTTTCTTTTCTTTCATTTTATTTTCTGTTTTTTATGTTAATGTTATGTATTGGTGAGGGACTTATTGCAGGTATTTTAGGGTTAACCATTGTCGTGTTGTATTCCGTCATGTGTTAACAATTAGCATGCTAATGTGATCGGCATTGTGGAGAGTTTTTAAAGCGATTGTGGTATTGTGAATCTTGTGCTATGACTAAGGGACTTATGCCCTGAAACATGTAAACAGTTTAAACATGTGCTGTTTTCCACTTTGTATATATATTTTTTTTCATGGTAATTAAAAGCTAAGATTTATATTTACCATCCGATTCTTAGTTTGCTGGATACATGGCTTTTCCACGCGCCTGGATATCAGAGTCAAATCCATGCCTATGACTATAGACATGTTAGTGGGCTGTGTAAATTTGGTGATTTTTATATTATAGCAACATATGTTCAATAAATTATTATAGGAATTTATGTTCAATTACTAATCCATTTAAGCTTAATCTCTTTTACATCAGTGGACAAAAGCCTGGAATAAAAGTGCTGAAAAGCATGTATACTGTACTGTGAGGAACCATATATCATGACATAAAGTTCAAAATTGTATTTTAAACTCTATTTCCATTTATCTTTCTACTTTTCCCCTTCTGTTTTCTATCCCAACAACACCATGATTAGCACTTTTCCCTTGTAGAAATGTCCATCTAACTGTCCTGGGGTAGGATGTCTATGGGGTATGTATGCATGGGTTTAGTTCTGGAACTCTGGTTTTCTCCTCTGCTCTCAAAAGATAGGCTGGAGATAGTGTGTGTATGTGGGGGAAATTATGAAGAATGTTTTTCCTATGCCAGTCTTGATTTCCCCAGCTCCAGAGCAATAAATTAGGTGTATCTCCTGCCCTCTGTACAGCAGAATCTTAAATCTACGCTAGCTAGGAGCTGGTGTAAATTTGAGTTATAATTTTCTATAGTTAAAATAAAAATATTTTTATTTTACATATTTTACTACAACTTTGAAAACTTAAACTTCAAATTTATGGATTATACTAGTAAAAAATAATAACATTGTATTGTATGCAGGATATAAGGAAGTAAGGTTAATCAAACACATGCTTTGCATAATTATATTCACTGAGCTGATTTATTTTCTTCATGCTTGCGTTCACATATAGTAATATAGTTCACTACACTGCACACAGTTTAACATAAAACACAAAGCCATACTTGCAATAATCTTTATACATATTCACATCTTAAACATTATACAAGCTACACTATCTCTCCTGTGCACAAAATAAATATGGATGCAGAAACACCCAGAACTTGTGCAATAAAATTTTCCATTGACACACAAATAGTATAATACACATTTTGTTTTTATCACTGCAATTCCTGTAATGTCACATACATTTAGACTCCTTATAGGCATGTTGAATTGAAGCTATTGCAGCACAAGATTTGTTTTATCTAATAATATTGGAAAGGATGTTAGACTGCTTAAAAATCCTTAGAAGCTGAAATATATGATATAGGATATGCAATACTGTGAAATATACAAGGACTACACCTGTAAGTTTGAAACACAGTTATTTGGTATAAAATTGACAATATTTTTATATATGACATTTACTACATTGCTTTACAACCATTTTTGTTCTTCAGAATGCAGGACTATATTACACATAAAAAATGCAATTGTACTATAACTGCAAAGTCATTCTGAGCCACATTCTAGTGTATGCTGATTTTGTTTTATCTGACTTGAAGCTTAGAAGTGGCCTCGTCTGCTGTGCCTGCTCTATCTACTAACTTCAGTCATCAACACAGTTCAAGAGAAAGCTTCAGAAGACTCCTTCCCTCATATTGCCAAAACAATAGTTTCAGTTACATCAGTGGCATAACTAATACAGTAAATGAAAGTGGATTGACTAAAAACCTATTCAACCATACAGTTGTGCTAAAAAGTTTTTTTTTGGTTTTTTTTTATTCAAAATTTTTTATTGGTTTTACAATAACAGTAAAGATAACAAGCGCAAATAAATACATTCAACAGCAAGGAATACTCATTCTCGAATACAATGCAGCGAATTACCACAATGTTTACAGATGATGTTGAATAATACGTAAAGGTGCTTAGTTTTTATAATACGTGACACACCTCTGCTGGGTGAAGTCCGTATAGGTCTTTCTGTCTTGTCACTAAATTCACCTCTGAAGTAGGTGGGCATTGGGATGTGGGGGTTAGGAAAGTTGGGTCGTGTTAGTAGAGGCACGGCAAGGTGGGTCTAGTGAAGAGGGTACGACATGAGGGGAAGCTGGAAGGAAGGATAGGCATGTAGGCTGAAAAGCAAGCGGGGAAAGTGTAGAGAGAGGAGTTGAGAAGGTGGTAAGGAAGAGGAGAGGAGGCCAGAGTCAGCGTTAGCTGTTGGTCCATCGGGAGTGTCTGGTGGGTGTTCCTATAGCCGTAGCTGGGGCCCTAGATGTTGTGGACTGCGGTTGTCCTCGATTATCATAATAGTGGTGGTGGCTCAAGACCGGGCCAAGGGTGGTATGTTAGATGCCTCTTTGAAGTAGTGCATCCACGGGGACCAAAGTTTTAGGTAGCGATCGTGGGTCCTGGTCATCCAACTCATGAGGTTTTTCCTGCCGAAACATGAGAGTGGCAACTTATCATAAGCGGAGAGATCTCTCTTCAGCTCTTCTAGAAAGGGGATGAAGTTGCTGGCATACAGGTCATCCAGATCGGGTGTAAGTTTGACTCCTAAGTACTTCATTGACGTTGTCGTCCATTGGAATGGAGTGCTCTTTTGAAGCTTTTCAACTCTTGATTTTGATAGGGTTATGTTTAGCACCTCCAACTTAGAGAGATTTGCTTCATACTTTGAGACCCTGCCAAAGTGGAGTAGAAGTTTCGTGATGGCCGGCAACCCTTCCTCCAGGTTGGAGATGACAAAAAGCACATCATCTGCGAACGCTGTGGCTTGAAGGGTAAAGTCTCCTGCTGCAGCTCCCTCAAATCTGGGGTCCTGTCTGACCATCTGAAGGAGCGTTTCCAACACCAAGATAAACAAGGTGGGAGATAGTGGACATGCCTGTCTGGTGCCATTGGTGATGTAAAAAGTGTCAGACAGGGTTCCATTAATTTTTAGCTTTGCATGTGGCTTCGTATAAAGGGTGAAAATTGCTGTAACGAATGTGGTTGGAAATTCAAACTTCAGCAAGGTAGCGTGGAGAAAGTCCCAATCGACCCTGTCAAAGGCCTTCTCCGCGTCCACTCTCAGAAGGAGTAATGGTTGGTTTGTGGTTTGCGGTCTCTGTATTAAGGGGAGTAGTCTAACCGTGTTATCTCGCCCCTCTCTTCCATTTACAAAACCGGATTGTTCAATGTGTACTAAAGTTGGGATTACTAACTTCATGTGGAGTGTCAGGATTTTCGCCCAAAGTTTTAGGTCAAAATTCAGCAACGAGATGGATCTGTAACTTCCGCATCCGCATGGGTCTTTACCTTCTTTGGGTATCAGTGCAATGTGAGCTTCCAGAGCCTGCGTTGATAACTCTTTACCCTGTAACAGGGCATTACATACCAATGTAAACTGTGGAGCCAAAATGTGTTGGAACTTTCTGTAATAGGTTAATGGGAATCCATCTAGTCTGGGGCTTTTCCCGGTGGGGAAGCTATGGAGAGCCTTGGTCACTTCTGCTAGGGAGATGGGTTCTAGTAGTGCTGAGGCCTGTTCAAGAGAGACCCTAGGTAGTGAGAGGTGGGCTAGGAAGTCTTCTATGAGGGTATTTCTCTCTATGTCTGTTGGGAGTGGATTCTCATTTGGTAGGTTGTAAAGGTTGGAGTATAAAGTCACGAATTCTGTTGAAATATCTTTCGTGGTCCTTTTGAGTTGGCCAGATTAATTTCTGATGGAGGAGATGAAGGATCGAGCCTTAGCCTTCTAGATTAGGGATGTCATAAGACGACTTCCTTTGTTGCCATGGGCGTACAGGAGTTTCTTAAAGTGAAGGTGATGCTTGGCCGACCTGGCGTTTAGGAGATCCAACAGTGATTCTCTCAAGGTAGTGAGTTCATCTTGAATGCTGAGTACCCTTGTCCTTTTGTGGGTTTTCTGTAATTTAGCGATGCGAGCCAAAGTGAGATCCAATGTTTTTTGCTTGTCTTTCTTTGCTTTGGAGGCCATGGATATGAGGAGGCCTCTCATATATGCCTTGTGCGACTCCCAGGCTACTGTAGGGCACATGTCCTGGGTGGAATTGATGGAGAAATATTCTGTGAGGAGTTTGGAGAGGGACTCAACATTCTCAACTGCGTTGATTCATTCATGCGCCATGTCCACTGTCCCTGATGTAGCTGTTTTATGACTATGGACACTGAGACAGGAGCATGATCAGAAACTGTAATGGTGTCAATTTGTGAGTTTCTAGAGAGTGGCAGAAGGTCTTGTGAGATGAAGAAATAATCTAGCCTATGGTAGGAGTGGCCAGGATGCGAATAGAAGGTATAGTCCTTTGTGGTAGGGTGATGGGTTCTCCAGATGTCTAGGATTTTTAAGTCTTGTAAAGAACTCATAAGCTTGATTATCATTCTTTGTGAGATAGGGTTGGTGGGTGAGAAGGAGTCTACTAAATGATTAAGGGCAACATTGAAGTCGCCACCTAAAATCAAGTGTCCTTCCATAAATAGACTCAATGTCTGAAGGGTGTTGATGAGCCATGTGACTTGTCCTTTGTTCAGGGCATATAGGTTCGCAAGGGTGTACTTCACTGAGGCTATAGTACCTTTTACAAAAAGCATTCTGCCCTCTGCATCTGTACAGTATACTGTTGCTGTTCTAGGAACGGGATTTTGTTGTGAATAAGGATTGATACTCCTTTGGAAGCCGAGTCTGGGTTGGTGCTATGGAAACATTGGGAAAAGTCTCTGCATGACAGCTTAGGGATTCTATCTCCTTTGAAGTGTGTTTCTTGTAGAAAGGCCACTCCCGTTTTCATTTTCCGTAGAAGAAGCAAGATATGGTGTCTTTTGTTAGGTGAGTTAAATCCCTTTACATTGAATGTGGTACAAGTAATGCTAACCGCCGTGGATGTCTGCTGTTCACCAGTGGCTTTGTCAACGGGTGCCATGAGGTCCAGCTGCGTCTGGCAACATTAGAAAATGGTAAAGGAGGGGTTGAAGGGAGAGAAGAGTGGCACGGCCTAGAAAAGGAAGAGAGAGAGAGGGGCAGGAAGGTAGAGACGGTAGAGAGGAAGGAGAGGGGGGGGATGTTAGTTGTTAGTGGTTAATAGTTAATGATTAGTAGTTAGTGGTTAGAGGTTAATCAGTGATTAGTGCAATAGGGAAGTAGTCTTGAAGACTTGATAAACTCAGTGGAGAGTACGTGTGCTGCTAAGTATAGAAAGTGGTGTAACTGCACAACCCTTTGACTACTCATCGGGTGAAAGGCAGTTGGGTGGGGGAAGGAGTAATTCCTGATCAGTCTGAGACCCACATCCATCCCATGAAAAATGAGCTTTCTACCACCATATGGTCAGGTAGGTTTAGATAAATGTGTATAGATAAGTGTGAGCGAGTCAGAGCGCCCCAGCATGCCAATCGGAGCAGGTCAATAAAAACTCATAAAGCCATCTCCGGGGAGCGTTTCAGGGGATGGAACTAACACAACAGTATAATTATGCTCATCCAGGAACATCTATATTTTGGTAGGATGGAAGATTCAAATATATTAAGCTCAATATTCCTATCTTAGTCACGGGGTGGACACAAAGGTTGGGAGCAAGAGTGTGCAATGAGTACATGTGAGTGGATCGACACATCCCAGTAGGTTAAGCTGGGCTGGTCTATAAGAGCATGAGGGGCTCCTTCTGTGGGCTGCGTTGGTGCATATAGGGACCCGTACCTATCCCATTAATAATAATATAACTGCATCCTTCCAGGAAAACACTTGCATTAAGTACATTAAAAAGGTCTAACATATGAAACACAACACTACTAACTTATTCTTTAAGTAGTAATAGACGTTAGCAACCAGAATAGAAACCAGTATAAGGACAGTCAATGCGTATGCAAAAATAAACTTTAATACAAGGGAGATGCCTCCCTAGTAACACCACTCCTGGCTCCAACCCATAGCCTCCAGTCCCGGACAAGAGAGACGAACATCTCTGGGGAACAATGTTCTTGTAGTTGTTGTCAGCGCTCTTCAGGCAAGGCATTCTGTGGCTTCTGAGGCATCTTCTTCCCTCTCGGTGACATGAGTCGCACCGGGGCATGTGGAGAATTCGTCTCCTGGGTCGTTGGAGGTGGGGCAGGCAAGGGTTCTGTAGTAAGTGTCAACCAGGAGGGGACACGTATTGGCATGATATCCAAAGCAGGACAGGCGGATTCTGGGTCGGCTGGGAGTAGATCTTGATCCTGCGGCCATTCTTGAGGATTGAGAGCCCAAACGGGAATAGCCAGGCGTACGTGAGGCCGTTTGATTTGAATTTATCCAGCAGGGGCCGCATCATGCGACGTTTCTGCAGCGTCGAAGGAGCTAGGTCTTGATAGATTTGTACTGGTGCCTCCTCATAGATTAGAAGAAGCTCGGTGGTGTGAGCTGAGGATAGCAAGGCACAGATTATATCTCTTGGGGGTTCTGTCGCTGAGGGACTAGGCCTGACTGCTCCGTGTACTCTCTCAATATGCATGGCTTTCACACGTTCCGTCCCCACCAAGGATGCAAAAATGGCTGTAGTTACTTTCTGTAGTGTGTCAGGTGCGTGTCCGAGGGAGGCCTCTGATACGCACATTGCGCCTCCTGTTTCTGTTCTCTAAGTCTTTTAGAAGTAGATAGGATTTATTGAGACGGTCAGTGTGAGCTTTCAACCTGTCAGCCAAAGCGTGCGACATGCTCAGGGCCTCTGCTTGGTTTTGCTATAAGGTCTCCACCCTTCGTCCTGTAGTCCTGATGTCAGCGCGAGTTCAGCTAACTCCATTAGCACTGGTGCGACAGCTTGGGATAAAGCTTTTCTAAGGAATCCCTTGGTAATAAGCGATGTGATTCAGTTCACAGATCAAGCTGCCATCACTCTTCGCGGTCAGGCTCCGTCCCCCCCAGTTGTGCTAAAAAGTTTACATACCCCTGCAGATTTTTTGGCTTTTTGGCCTTTTTTTCAGAGAATATGAATGATAACACAAAAACTTTTTCTCCACTCATGGTTAGTGGTTTGGTTGAAGCCATTTATTGTCAAACTTCTGTGTTTTCTCTTTTTAAATCATAATGACAACCAAAAACATCAAAATGACCCTTTTCAAAAGTTCGCATACCCCAGTTCTTATTACCGTGTATTGCACCCTCTAACATCAATGACAGCTGGAAGTCTTATGTGGTAGTTGTAGATGAGGCTCTTTATTTTCTCAGATGGTAAAACTGTCCATTCTTCTTGGTAAAAAGTCTCCAGTTCCTGTAAATTCCTGGGCTGTCTTGCATGTACTGGGGCTTCAGATCTCCCCAGAGTGGCTCAATGATATTGAGGTCAGGAGAATGAGATGGCCATTCCAGAACCTTCAGTTTCTTCTGCTGTAACCAATGACAGGTCGACTTGGCCTTGTGTTTTGGATCGTTGCCATGTTGGAACGTCCAAGTACGTCCCATGCGCAGCTTCCTGGCTGATGAGTGCAAATTTACCTCCAGTATTTGCTGCATTCATCTTTCCTTCAATTTTGACCAAGTTTCCTGTGCCTTTGAAGCTCACACATCCCCACATCATCAGTGATCCACCTCCGTGCTTTACAGTAGGAATGATGTTCCTTTCATCACAGGCCTTGTTGACACCTCTCCAAATGTAACGTTTATGGTTGTGGCCAAAAAGTTCAATTTTTGTCTCATCACTCCAAATTACCTTGTTCCAGAAATTTTGAGGCTTGTCTCTGTGCTGTTTGGCGTATTGAAGGCGAGATTCTTTGTGGCATTTGCGCAGTAATGGCTTTCTTCTGGCAACTCGACCATGCAGCCCATTTTTCTTCAAGTGCCTCCTTATTGTGTATCTTGAAACAGCCACACCGATAGTTTTCAGAGAGTCCTGTATTTCAGCTGATGTTATGTGTGGGTTTTTCTTTGCATCCTGAACAATTTTTCGGGCACTTGTGGCTGAAATTTTGGTTGGTCTACCTGACCGTGGTTTGGTTTCTAGGCATGTTATCAGGCCAAAAACACCAAGGTATGTGAACTTTTGAACAGGGTCATTTTTATGTTTTTGGTTGTCATTATGATTTAAAAAGGGAAAATACAGAAGTTTGACAATAAATGGCTTCAACCAACCACTAACCATGAGTGGAGAAAAAGTTTTTCTGTTAGCATTCATATTCTCTGAAAAAAGGCAAAAAAACAAAAAATCTGCTGGGATATGTAAACTTTTTAGCACAACTGTATCTAAAGTGTCTGTTTTGTCAGACATTGTTTTAATGGTTTATGGCATATACCCACGTGGACAAAATTGTTGGTACCCCTCGTTTAATGAAAGAAAAACCCACAATGGTCACAGAAATAACTTGAATCTGACAAAAGTAATTTGCCAAACTACATGATGACAAGCCACAAAGCTTCTGGGAGAATGTCCTATGGACAGATGGGACAAAAATCTAAATTTTTGGGAAGGCACATTAGCTCTATGTTCACAGATGGAAAAATGAAGCATATCTTGAAAAGAACACTGTCCCTACTGAAACATGGAGGAGGCTCTTTTATGTTCTGGGGCTCCTTTGCTGCATCTGGCAAAGGGTGTCTTGAATCTGTGCAGGGTACAATGAAATCTCATGATTATCAAGGGATTATAGAGAGAAATGTGCTGCCCAGTGTCAGAAAGCTTGGTTTCAGTCGCAGGTCATGGGTGTTGCAAAAGGATAATGACCCAAAACACACAGCTAAAAACACCCAAGAATGGCTAAGTGGAAAGCATTGGACTATTCTGAAGTGGCCTTCTATGAGCCCTGACCTAAATCCTATTGAGCATCTTTGGAAGGAGCTGAAACATGCTGTCTGGAAAAGGCACGCTTCAAACCCGAGACAACTGGATCAGTTTGCTCATGAGGAGTGGGCCAAAATACCTGTTGAGAGTTGCAGAAGTCTCATTGACAGTTACAGGAATCGTTTGATTGCAGTGATTGCCTCAAAAGGTTGTGCAACACAATATTAAGTTAAGGGAACCATCATTTCTGTCCAGGCCTGTTTCATGAGTTTTCTTTTTAAAAAAAATTCTGTTGAAGCATGGTTGAAAAGCAATGTCTGACTATCATTTGTTCATTTTCATAGAATTTTTATATATTATTACTTTTGTCAGATTCAAGTTATTTCTGTGACCATTGTGGGTTTTTCTTTCATTAAACGAGGGGTACCAACAATTTTGTCCACGTGTGTATGAGTCTTTGTACATTTGTATTTAGCAAACAGTAATTGCAGCATAGAACTAACTTAACAAAGTGCAAAAACAAGGAGTGAAGAACAACAGAGCAGACAAGAACTAGAGCATAAAAATACACCAAAATCACAAATCCAAAAAATACCACGCTCAATCTTAGTAAGTTATTCTGACAAGAAAACAGCTATGCCATGTTTTTTCCGCATTCTCCCACCTTAAATAGATTATGTGGTATTACAGTTCTTTATGTGGTCTTGGTGGGGTATCATAAAGACAGAACTATATATTGGCACTTTCAGTTTTATTAAAATTTCATGTCAAAGTCATATATAACAATCTGAGGGCTCCTAGGACTCAATCTAATTCCTTTCTAGCAACCTAACTCTGACAAAGACTTAGTAATATCAAAGTGACAGCAACAGATATGGCTGTGGGTAAATGGATGGTAGCTAGTGGTAACAAACAGTCTGTTTTAAAAGACACTGCATTTTTTAGATTTTGAAAATCCCACCATCTATAGCACATATCATTTAAAGATTCAGAGAATCAGTAGAAATCCAAGTGCACAAGGAACAAGGTTGACTTGTTATCCAAGAGCCCTCAGGTGGCACAACATTAATTGCAAGTGCATAAATCGGTAATGGAAATCACTGTGTGGGCTCAAGAATACTTCTATATATCATTATCTGTGAACACGGTTCACTGTGCAATTCACAAAAGCAACTTAAAGCTGTATTCATATACAAGCACAATCCAGGAATGCCACCATATTCTCTGGGTCAAAGTTCATTTAAAATGGACTGAAGCAAAATGGAAAACTGTTCTGTGGTCAGATGAATCAAACATTAAAATTCTTAATGTGAACCATAGATACCATGTCCTGCGGACTCAAGAGGAGAGGAACCATCCAACTTGTTATTGGCACACAGTTCAAATGCCTGCATCTTTGATGGTATGGAGTTGCATTAGTGCTTTTGCATGGCCAGCTAACACATCTTGAAAGGCACTAACAATGCTGAGAAGAACGACATATGCCCCCATCCATACAGCATCTGTTTCAGGGAAGGCCCTGAATATTTCAGGATCTATTTTGTATGAAAAAATGTGTCACTCTGGCAGTAAAAAAGTAATTTATTCATCTGGCATTGTGGCACAGTATCAGCAGGGTATTCATTTATAAAGCAAAATTTGAAAAAATATCACTTGGACACAGACTGATGTGAGTAGCCACCATGACTGTTTAATTGTAAGCTTGACAGAACAATTTAGATTTCAACACACACACAATAATTGCTGAATCTATCCTTTCTCTCGCTATCAATTTAGCTCTTAAAAGTTGTATTTAAATCTAATTTATCTCACCTCCTCCCTGAAGAACACTAACCTTCACTATCTACACTCTCTCTCTGCACTCTAACCCTACAAAATTGCAGCATTCATGGTTGGGCTTTTTGTAATGTAACAGTTCAAATACAAATTTTTCTTATCAAACTCATCAAAACCTGGAACAATATCTTGAGGGATATCTTCCTCAGCACACAGAATACTATCTCTTCTGAGAAAAAAAAAATCACTTCACAAAGGGTCAGTGAAGATGGAGATGATGAAATAGAAAGGCTGCTTTAGAGATAATCAACTATTATGGTGGTGGGGCAGTAGAGGGAGAAATGTGCTAAAGTTGCTGAACACTGGCTTAAAGTCACTGTGTCACTGTCATCATCATCCTGCTGTGACTGAGATGCTAAGAGAGCCACATACTCTGCAATCTTATATATTTTATCTATAAGTAATTTTATTCCATTGCCTTCTGTAATCACCAGACAACTGTGGTCTGTTGCTACCACTACTTGCCAGATATCTGTCACCCACATTCTTACTGGTGATGGCAGATGACAAAAAGAAACCCACCAAATATTACTGCACCACATTGGTACAACATAATCTCAATTACAGAAGTACTAGTGTAGTATAAATAACTTCACTAGGCATTTATTTATAGTTTGGCAAGAAAAAGCAAAATTACCCCAGACACCTACAAAAAGAGTTTGGTACGGCATAACTAAACTGTCTGCCTTGGTCTTGGATACAGCACAGATTGAATTTGATTGTTTTCACTTTGAGAATTGTAATTGAGATTTATGCAGCTGCTAAAGTACAGCAGTACAGTCACTGATACATAGCCTGTGCTGCTGATCTAACAGTGTGTCATGAGGGTTATCTGTGATCTGTTATGGGGGATGCCCATATATTTCTGAAGGCTATGTGATCCTTTTTTTTCTTCTTTCTCTATAGTTTCAGATGACAGCCATCATTCTAATCAGTGTGTGTGAACCGAACTGCAAACAGTTTGCTTGATGTCAAAATCAGTATGTAAAGAACCAATTTACTCATCTATAAGTAAAACCAGATATCATAACCTGGGAAACAGGAATCGGCAATCCAGACATAACGTTTGGCATCCAGGATCCACACGCCTAGAATTAAGAATCATGCCAGAGACATCATTACTAGGAATCAATAGAGAAGCAAACATTGTTCATGCAAAGATGTTCAAGACAGAGATGTTTAATAGAAGACACATACATTTGCAGTGTTGTGCATTCAAAATAACAATAATAATTGTAATACATTAAACTAAATTGAATAAAAATCAACATGTGTAAAAATGTGAAGATTGTGACTTTATTATACATTAAAGGTTACATTATATTATATATAGTCTGTCTATGTCTATACTATGCTACTATGGTACTGTATTACTATAGCAGTGAGAATTATAATTCTTTTTTTAAAAATGATTTTAGACAATTTTTTTTGCATTTCAGATATCATTCTAGTTGATAGATCCAAGAAATTACACTACCGTGTATTAAGTTAGGAATTATGTTTTCTCTTACCTGAGGATACACTGGCTACAACTACCACCTAGGGAGTTCCTTTTCTACTTTCTATGAATCAACACAGCATGAAAATAATAGGTTGAACTTGATGGACTTTGTGTCTTTTATAACCTTACTATCAGAGTATGTTTACTTCAAAGTCCAACCTTTGGTAAGATCACATAATTCATTTATTTCAAATTTTACATTTTCTAGTAAAGCTTTCGTAAGACTAGATACTTTCAGAACTTAAAGTAAGTGTATCTGAACCAGATACTTAAACTTATTGGGGAAAAGTTATCATTGCTTACATTAGTTTTCTGTTATAAAAGTGCAATTTTTGGCACACACTGGTATCCCACCTCTGACAAATCCTTTTCTTTCCTTTTATTTGTAAAGTGCTGATGAATATGTTAACACTATAGAAATAAAAAACATAATTTTGAATATTATTTTTATTATTATTATTATTCACTATATGATACTTTTGTGTCAAAAAGGCAAAAGTACAGTAGGTGTGATACCTTTATTGGCTGAGCAGAAAAATTACATTTGTAAACTTTCAAAGCAAAGAGTTTTCTTCTTCAGGCATTTCCAAATGAATGACTGAGAGCACAGCTCAACACTGACAAAATGCTAATCGAAGGCAATTAGTTTCTGATATGATACGTCAGTAAGAAAAAGTAGGGGAATAAAACTGAGGTTATAGGGGTTAGAACTTTGGGGGTGTGGAGTCATCTAGAGTAGGTCTAATGGTGAATTGTGCCCATGTAAGGGCTCATAAATCCAGGTGTCAGATTAAGTCCTTTTGTCAGTTATTTAACTTTTATAATTAGATTGAATTCCCAAATTTTTCTCTCTCTGTTATTCTTGAAGAGACCTTTTAGAATTAGAACTTTTAAGTCTGACAAGCTGTGGTCTGGCCCAGAGAAGTGTTTCACCACGGGGGTATCCACCTGAAATTATATTATGTGTCTGTATAAATTCATCATGGTCTGCAGTTTTGTTTTGTTTCTCCAATGTAAACTCTTTCATTAGGACACCTTGTACACAGTATCATGTACACAGCCACATTGATGGATGTACATGAAAATGTTCCAGAAATTTTATAGTACTGTTATGTGTTTGGTATGTGGGCAATTTTTGATGAAACAATGTGGGTACAAGTCTTGCATTTTTTGCTGTTGCATGGAAATGTGTCAGTCTCTGATGGTGATGTGAGTCACTTCTAACCAGGAGATTGCTTAAGTTTGGTGGTTGTTTACATGTGAGGAGAAGCAAACCTGGGAAGACTTTATTTAGGTTATTGTCCCTGTGAAATATTGATTGAAGGTAAGCAGAAATTTTCTTTAAGATGTTCATTTGAGGGTCCGATGTAACCACTTAGGGCACCCTGCTGTTCTCCTCCTTCTGTTTGTACTCTAAGAGACTGCTCCTTGAAATAATGGCATCATACCTACAATACATTTGACTTTTTGACACAAAAGTATCAGATATTGCATGATTTTTCTGGCTAACACACTACTACACCATTTTTCCCTATACTTTATCATCATCTTCATCTTTGTGATTATTACTATTACTTGTGCCTTTTTATAATATTACTTGTGCCTTTTTATAAAATTTCCAATACTCAACTTTTAAAAATATACTTATGCCACTAAACTAACATAACACCTAAAATAGATTTCCCATTCTGGTGCTTAAACAGAAAATTATTAAGAATAATTTTGGTGTATCAAATGGCAGTAGAGCAGATTATTAAAGGGAGTCTATCAGCAATAAATTCATCAAAAAATCTAATCCCAATACTTTGTGGAGGTGATCAGCTTTGGAACCCCATTTTCATGTACAGTGCTTTAGAAGTCTCCAGTGCTTTCTCTCAAACCATTTTCTAGTGCTTTTTGAAGTGTGTTTTGGGTCATTGTCCTGCTGGAAGACCCATGACATCTGAGGGAGACCCAGCTTTTTCACACTGGGCCCTACATTATGCTGCAAAATTTGTTGGTAGTCTTCAGACTTCATAATGCCATGCACACGGTCAAGCAGTCCAGTGCCAGAGGCAGCAAAGCAACCCCAAAACATCAGGGAACCTCCGCCATGTTTGACTGTAGGGACCGTGTTCTTTTCTTTGAAGGCCTCTTTTTTTTTCCTGTAAACTCTATGTTGATGCCTTTAACCAAAAAGCTTTACTTTTGTCTCATCTGACCAGAGAACATTCTTCCAAAAAGTTTTTGGCTTTCTCAGGTAAGTTTTGGCAAACTCCAGCCTGGCTTTTTTATGTCTCTGGGTCAGAAGTGGGGTCTTCCTGGGTATCCTACCATAGAGTCCCTTTTCATTCAGACGCCGACGGATAGTACGGGTTGACACTGTTGTACCCTCGGACTGCAGGGCAGCTAGAACTTGTTTGGATGTTAGTCGAGGTTCTTTAGCCACCATCCGCACAATTTTTCGTTGAAATCTCTCGTCAATTTTTCTTTTCCGTCCACATCTAGGGAGGTTAGCCACAGTGCCATGGGCTTTAAACTTCTTGATGACACTGCGCACGGTAGACACAGGAACATTCAGGTCTTTGGAGATGGACTTGTAGCCTTGAGATTGCTCATGCTTCCTCACAATTTTAATTCTCAAGTCCTCAGACAGTTTTTTGGTCTTCTTTCTTTTCTCCATGCTCAATGTGGTACACACAAGGACACAGAACAGAGGTTGAGTCAACTTTAATCCATTTCAACTGGCTGCAAGTGTGATTTAGTTATTGCCACCACCTGTTATGTGCCACAGGTAAGTAACAGGTGCTGTTAATTACACAAATTAGAGAAGCATCACATGATTTTTCAAAGGGTGCCAATACTTTTGTCCACCCCCTTTTTTATATTTGGTGTGAAATTATATCCAATTTGGCTTTTTGACAATTCTTTTTGTGGTTTTCCATTGAAGACAAATTAAATGAAGATATTATTACCAAAGCATTTGTGATTGCAATCATTTTCTGGAAGAAATTGAGTATTATCTGACAGAATTGCAGGGGTGCCAATACTTTTGGCCAGCACTGTACATCCACATTTTAATCAAATGGAAATGAGGGGAAAGTGCTTTGGAGGAGTGCCTTAGCTTGCTTGGGCTTTGGTCTCAGTGATTTACATGAAAATTGGGCTCCAAAGCTAAATAACTGAGGAATATTTGGAAACAGTAGAATCACCTCTACAAGATACTGGTATTAGATTTATAGTAAATTTACTGATGACAGACCCCATTTAAAACTAATGTATTACAGAACATTCTTAATAACACCATTCTTTTCACGTGCAACTAAATGCACCTTAAGGAGAACTCTTCCTATGTGCTTTTCTAACTCTATGAATCAGTTATTTATGTTACCCTGTTGACATGCTACTATATGAACTTTTCTTAAGATCAAAGGAGGTATTATTTTGTAGAATGCACAAATGGACCATGATTACTTTCCCGGGGAACTAGGGACTCTATCACTGTGTTGTAGATCATTATTGCTATCAAGGTCTCATTATTACTGTATCCAGGGCATTATTTCTATGTTAAAGGCACATAGTAATCTATGTTGTGAGAAAATGGGCAGAAAATTCATCAGTCACAAGTTGTGGCTGGAAGAAGTCTTAATGGTATTTGGGCCAGATATAAAAGACAGGACACAATCAGGTAAGCTGCCACCTGTGGGTCATTAGATTTAACAGTGCTAAATTCACTCATATGGTCTGCAGCATGCCTGTGTGTAACTGGTATCCTACCTCCATACTATCACTGTATGCTAGTAATATTGTCTTATAGTGGTTTTTATCCTGTAAAAATCTGGAAATAATATTAACTATATAATGATAATAGTAGTAGTTTGGCACTTTTATTCGGGCATTGTTATCATTGGTAATATTGGTCTTTTGTTGCATTTTGCAAAATATATATATTTGTGACCTTTAATAACCACTGTCTTAATATGGCTGTGTTTTTGGTGAAAATTTAGCTGTTTTAATTTTGCCCAGGGTCTCACATTCTCTAAAACCTGTCTATAGTATGACAGTTTCACACCACATTTGGGAAATCTGTTATCATTTTTACAATCAAAAAACAAGGATAGAACCCAGCATGAGACAGATGGAAAACATTACGTGACATTACTTTTGGTGTGAATTTAGCCTTCAGTCAATGTGCAGCAATAGTATTTAATTATAGTATTGTTGTGCTATTTAGTTTGGATGACCTTCCTTTTGGCTAAATTCCCTAGAAATGAACCTAGATAGATAGATATACAGTGGATAAAGAAATATACAGCATATCAGCTGTTTAGATCACATGGTACAATACATAATGATATGTTTCTTCAAAAGATAAATAACAGTGTTAGATGACAATATACATCTGTGAGAAAATTACTGCAATGCACAGCCCATTCCACGTTCTAAAATTGCTACATATTGTGATTATGATTGACTAACTTGGCAGAAAAAGAGCTTTTTTTTTAGCAGAGGTAAATATGCTTTCATGTTATTCTACACAAAGGTATATGAACTCCTCAATTTTATACATTTTCAATTCTGTTAATTTGGACTTAGGTTCCAAGACCTTTAACAATAATATCAATTATCTTGTCATTCAATGTAAAATTTGTTTTTCCCCCAATAGTCCACGTACCGATTTGTCAGCCGAGAAAGACACCTTAAAAATACTCAAAACATTCAACTTAAACCAATTGTTTCACTCAGAAGTTAAATATCTTTTGTTTACAGCCAGATATGAATGCATTTCTATTGCATATACACAAAGATTATTCTGAAATTGCTCAAGGCTTTCTTTGCAGTAGAATACTGTGAAAGGCTGAAGCCCCACACTGCGAAAATGCAGCTTTTTACAGTACCTGCAAAGTGAATAGGATTCTGGCTAATCCCATCCACACATTACAGAAAAAAATCTGCAGCAGAAAAGCTGCGTTTTCACAGCATGAAAATCACAGCCTGTCAATTGTACCTGTGGTAACACTGGTGTTTTCCGTATAGGCATAATAAGAGCAGAAAGTACGCAGAGGAAAATTCTTCAAAAATGCAATAAAAAAAGCTGTGGAAAAAAATGTGATGCGTTTCCACTGCATTTTTTTCTGCAATTTTTTTTTTCTGTGTTTCACTACATGGGGCCTTAGCCTAAAAGAGCTGTTATTTCACTCCACTGTTTTAGTTGCCTTCCCATTTACCTTGAATCGAAGATATGTGAATGATAAAAATTAGGACTGATTGTAAAATAGCATCACATTTTTGTAGATCAAAGAAACATTTGTTACCACTGTGAAGAACACCCTCCAGAACTTGCAGAAGAAGGATCAAGAACATGGCCACTGGCTCACTGATATCAGGCACACAATGCATACAATGGACGCAAACTTAGAATAGGCACATGCTCAATTACAAGATATGGTCCAAGGGAACAAGAAAGTATGGGAGAATTTGGAGGAAATAGAAATTAGATTGCGGTAAAATATTGAAAACATATTGCGCGACCAAACGACTGGATCCTCACCAAATTTGGCACACAGGTACAACAGGTGTCCGGGAAGATTTTAGACCGGCTCTCAGCTATCTAGGATGTACCGTTCCTGAGATACAGTATTCCCAAAAAATAACCTGCATCAGCCAATACAAGCCTACAAATCTTTCACTCATATTCCAACTGCCATACACATGGTCACATGTCCCTTATCAGCCAATAGAAGCTCGCAGGCACTTACTCTCCTTAAGCACACAGCTTTACATCAGGTTTCCATAGCAACCAAGCTATGGCCTGTATTAGTCAGTAGCAGTTCACAGGTCCTTAAATATTCAGTCATATCACGTGTATCAGCCAATAAAGGTTCACATTTAATTTACCATTTTTCCATAACAACACAGCCAGAAATAGACTGTACCTATACTAGACTGCCATACTGGATGCCAAGTGCAAAACTGGCCAATTTTTATGAGGCCACTACACAAACAAAAAATGAAATATACCTGTGTGAAGCTGGGTCTCCCCTCCCCCCATACAAACTGCATCCTGCACACACTATTATGCTCCATAGTGGCCCCTACAAACACTATTATGGCCCATAATGGCCCCTACACACTATTATTCCCCATAGTGGCCCCTACACACACTATTATGCACCATAGTGGCCCCTGCACACAGTATTATGCCCCATAGTGGCCCCTGCACACACTATTATGCCCCATTGTGGACCACCCATGAACAATTATACTATGGGGTCTTTTCAGACCACAGAGTATAATGATCAGAGACCCAGGGGAGGATACAAACATAAAAAACAATGTTACTTACCTCTCCCTGGCTCCGGCGCACTCCCCGCTACCTTGTCAAAGTTGGACCAGATGTCACGTGAGCCAGGCATACGTTGTGATGCATAATGAGTTCGGACTGGCCCACCGACGTCTGGGATGTCACCAAGGAGGCCCAAAGCCTGCTGGAGCGCAGGAGAGGTAAGTGACATTGTTTTTTATGTTCCCTCACCTCCCCTGGGCATCCAATCATTATACTCTGGAGTCTGAAAAGACCCCAGAGTATAATGATAGCAGTGTTTGTGGGGTTCGCAGGCTGCGGCTTTACTGATCCCCACTCCTGCTCACAGCCGCCTCCACAGAAGGTGAAGCGCAGGCGGCCGTGAGCAGGAGTGGGGATCGGTAAGTAAATAGGGACCGTAACCTGCTGGTGTTACACTATTTATGACCTGTATGAGTTTATAGCAGTTCGCAGGTCCTTAAATATTCAGTCATATGACGTGTATCAGCCAATATAAGTTCACATTTCATTTACCAGGTTTCCATTGCAACACAGCCATAAATAGATTGTACCTATACTGAACTGCCATACTGGATGTCAAGTGCAAAACTGGCCAATTCTTATGGGGCTATTACACAAACAAAAAATGAAATATACCCATATATATATATATATATATATATATATATATATATATATATAGCAATAAAGCCCTTTGAGTGAAAAAAATGCATTAGCCTATATGTATATCCCTATGCCACTGATCTGGATCTGGATGCCATTGCTTTGTACCATGGGTATGCCATTACTGTACCCTGGGAATCCCACCACTTTTTCTGTGACCTGTGTGTGGATTGTGCAAAAAATACAGTGGGTTTTGGAGGATTTGGGGGGATTGGTCATTTTCTATTTTATTCATGAAACTTTAAAATATAAATTACTGAAGCATTTGCAGGATGATGATCCTACCAGGGCAGGTAGGAACATATTTTTTTGTTTTTTATGGATTTATATTCTTTTATTTCTCATATCTGTTATACTGAGTATATCCACACACTGATTTCCAGAGAGTGATAGACCCCCATTCTCAACTCACTTTTTAAAGAAGGAGGCGCAAGGCAACTATTTCTTCACCCATCCACTATTCTATACCCTTTTACTGGTACAATTTAAAAGGTATTGAGAGGTATTGAGTAGTGTACTGTCTGGGTGTGGTTGAAGAGTGGGTTGCTTTTAACGAGAGTCATTGGCAACACAGATTTCCTTTCATATATTAGCATAAGGAAATTTTTTCCATCTGCATTGCTCTGGGGACACCTTCTCTGTCATAATTAGCTTTGTGGTGTTTACCATCAGTTTGTTCTTCTGCCATCAACTGCATGGCATTGTTCATAGAAATAAAGTAAGATTTCAATGTATTCACTCTTCCCCACACACACACCATGTGACTTTTGGCATTCAATTAACATGGGTACATGAAATCTATGGGATAACTGGATTCATTGTTATTATTATATTGCTGCTAAATTTAGAGTAGGTCCCAAACCCTATGGAACGTTTACCAGTTAACTGTGAGATTCAAATTTTAACAATCTCTCACTTCGGGTCATATTTGGGAAGAATTGGTAGATGCAGAGCCAAGGTTGTATACAATAAAGTCATTGAGTGTGACCATTGAGGTCCCTTTATTTGTATTAAAACTTACAGACTAAATATATATAAATGACTAATAAAATGCATAGTAGACAAAAATGTATGCCCATATACAGTATATACTTGTATTTGTAGATGATGCCATGTCCATGAAATTTTTCCAAGACAACCACCCAAAATTGGTCTTCAAGATGGGTTGTCTTCTAAAAAAAAAAAGGAACATAATTATACATAATTGCATAATACTGTATGAGATGGAACTGAAATACACACAGAAAATCTAGTCTAGACATATGTATGGTATTCTCAAACAAGGGGTCTTTTGAAGAACTTTCAGTAGAGAATGTAATATACTGTAAGCATTTTGTGCAATATCATACAGTTCATGTGTTAAGAGATCTGCATTTTCTGTTTTTACAAAATCATAAAAGTTATTGTCTGATACTTTTGTAGTGATTAGTATATAATGGAAAACTGAGTTATTGGGAATAAGAGTTAATGTGAGATGAATAAGGATAATTGCAGACCTTCTCTGATTTTGTTATTCCAAATTTTATTGGAAAAAAATGAATATACCACTGAAATGGACTTTCAATGAATTTGTCCTCTGCCTGAATAAATCATCATGGTTTTTCAGCCACATTACATATTTATAAGTGGTATGCTGATGTGATGCTATTCTGCTCTGTGATGCATGAAAAATTACTGTAGACGCCTTATTGCTTATGGTCAATTTATTGTAATGTGATATCTCATATAATGATGTAATGAATGCAGCACTGATGTGATATAATAATAATTTCTTACTTATTTGACAGAATAAGCAAATTATGATAACAAAGTAGTCTTCTTTAGCCTGTGAGATTTTCAGTTTGGTTTTCGACATTATCAAGTACTACATGCTCTTTTTGTATAACCAACTCCAACTATGGGGTCTCCATGAATATTTGTGAAAGCCTGCCTTTCTGAGACAAATATATGTTAAAAGCTTTGGGTCTAAATAAAACATATAACTAGCTAAACTGAATGAAAACACCCACTTAACACCATTTCAACAACACATTTTGCTGTGTTGCTAAGCATCTGTCTGAACACACTGGAGTATAATTGACATAGGAATAAAATAAGCTTTTAACAAATATTAATGCATTCTAGGTTTCACGATATGTGTTTAAAACAATTTTACATTCAAATATTTTGGATGGTATGTATTTTTTTTTTTTTAAACTCTCGCTAAGAGGTCATAAAATTATATACAGCCAGGATGTGGGTGATGGTGGCCCACTTTAATCACCCAATTTGCTTCCATGGGAGACTCGACGGGGGTCTACGTTAGATCTAATCTTCACATTTTTTGACGAGTTTTGGGAATATGGTAGAAATGTAGCAGCAGGGGGGTTCACCGAAACCAGTAAAATTTTGAAAGTGGTCTACCAGAAAAAAAAGTTTGGGAACCTCTGTATTAGATGATAGGGAGAAAGGTCATTATTGCTTCCTCACATCCATTACCTAGTACCTAATACTTATTCTTGAACATATCTCTTCTATGTGTGACTTTTATGAAGCCTTTCATGTAAATGCTAAGGTGCTTGTATTGCATGTTACAGATATGCTAGATCTGTAGCCCAATAACTGTCTACTTGGTAATGCTCTTCCATCAACTCTTCATTGTAAATTTATTCTATTGGTCACATCTAGAGGTGAATGAACAGATTCGTTACAAACCGGGTTATTTCAAATTGTTTTGGTTTTAACCGAACAAATGCCAGTCAGTCAGTCCTGTTAGTGAAAAATCTTTTGTTAAGGTTTTTTTTGGGCAAAACTAAGAATTTGTTTCATTTAATTTTTTTTTCTGCATTGCTCACCCAATACATAGTGTGATGGATTGTGGTGGTATTCTGGTAAAAATATTCTTTTCTTAAGACTTTTTTTGTTGCTCATATATATATAGACTTGCCGTCTTCAGTAATATAAAAAACTCTGTTATATAAGGTTTTTTTCTGCTCTACTCACCCAATACACAGTGTGACAGAGTATGCTAATCTGAAAAGAATATTATTTTCTTAATAGATTTTTTTGTTGCCGCTCATATATATAGTCTCACAGCCTGTGCTAATATGAAAAACTCTGTTATATAAGGTTTTTTTCTGCTCTACACACCCAATACACAGTGTGATGGAGTGTGCTAATCTGAAAAAAATATTATTTTCTTAAAACCTACCTATAGTTATAAACAGCTTTTCATAAATTAATAGTACTGGTGAAAATAAGAAACTTTGTAATATATCTTATTAACACTAGAAGTCCCAGAGAGGGGTCATTTAACATTTCTACCTTTGGAACCCAGAGACGGGTCGAATGACCTGAAGGATTTTATCTAACATCCTATAATCACCGTCTTTTGTTCTGTAATTAAGGCCATTACTGTCACACCACAGGAGGTTGTTGTTTTCCATTGAGTTTAGCCATTTAGTGTCTAGTTAGTTCTATTCAGTTTATTGTATTTGATAATATAAAGACTATACATATTGTATTAAGTTTAGTTTTATTTGAGCAAAAAAGCACTGAAACAATTAATCATTTTTTATATATTTTAAATAGAATTAGAAATTTTAGAGCAAGGTACAGCTGTGAGTAATGACCAGAAGCATTTGTCTAAGGCAGGGGTAGGCAACCTTTTTTGTTCGGCGTGCCGATTTTAATAAAAAAATCAAAGATGAGGTACTCGGAGTGCCGGTCAATAATTGTAAGTCTGACGACCCCTAAACTAAAGTCATATACCACAAACCATAACACAGAAGTGCTGCCACCAGATGCTTTAGGACACATGCGTTTACTGCTATTTCCTGGGACACTCCTGTACTTTCTGATTAGAAGCAATGAAAGTCCATGTGCAGCCCCCAATTAGTGGTAAATTTATTGTGTCCAGGAGCCCCGTATGGCGGCATCCTTATGGTGAATACACACTATGTATCTGGATGCAGCTATATTTGGAACTTTTTCATTCAATGTAAAACTGGTGCATTTTTGCACAAAAAAAAAAACAAAGCCGGAGTTTTCTGTGCAAAAACACATCCTTAATATAGAAAACACACCGTTATACAGAATAATGTCCCATAGTGGTCCCTGCACACGGTATTATGTCCCATAGCGGCCCCTTCAACATGGTATATGTCCCATAGCTGCCTCTGCACACGGCATTTGTCCCATAGCTGCCTCTGCACACAGTATTTGTCCCATAGCAGTCCCTGCACACAGTATTTGTCCCATAGCGGCCCCTGCACACAGCAATATGTCCCATAACGGCCCCTACACACCGTATATGTCCCATAGCAGACCCTGCACACGGTATATGTCCCATAGCGGCCCCTGCACACGGTATTATGCTCTATAGTGGCCCCTGCACACGGTATTATGTCCCATAGAAGCCTCTGCACACGGTATTTGTCCCATAGCGGCCCCTGCACACGGTATTATGTCCCATAGCGGCCCCTACACACAGTATTTGTCCCATAGCTGCCCCTGCACACAGTATTTGTCCCATAGCGGCCCCTGCACACGGTATTATGCGCCATAGTGGCCCCTGCACACGGTATTATGTCCCATAGCGTCCTCTGCACACGGTATTTGTCCCATAGCGGCCCCTGCACACGGTATTATGTCCCATAGCGGCCCCTACACACGGTATTTGTCCCATAGCTGCCCCTGCACACAGTATTTGTCCCATAGCGGCCCCTGCACACGGTATATGTCCCATAGCGGCCCCTGCACATGGTATTATGCTCCATAGTGGCCCCTGCACATGGTATTATGCTCCATAGTGGCCCCTGCACACGGTATATGTCCCATAGCGGTCCCTGCACACGGTATTATGCTCCATAGTGGCCCCTGCACATGGTATTATGCTCCATAGTGGCCCCTGCACACGGTATTATGCTCTATAGTGGCCCCTGCACACGGTATTATGCTTCATAGTGGCCCCTGCACACGGTATATGTCCCATAGTGGTCCCTGCACACGGTATTATGCTCTATAGTGGCCCCTGCACACGGTATTATGCTCCATAGTGGCCCCTGCACACGGTATATGTCCCATAGTGGCCCCTGCACACGGTATATGTCCCATAGTGGCCCCTGCACACGGTATATGTCCCATAGCGGTCCCTGCACACGGTATTATGTCCCATAGTGGCCCCTGCACACGGTATTATGCTCCATAGTGGCCCCTGCACACGGTATATGTCCCATAGTGGTCCCTGCACACGGTATTATGCTCTATAGTGGCCCCTGCACACGGTATTATGCTCCATAGTGGCCCCTGCACACGGTATATGTCCCATAGTGGCCCCTGCACATGGTATATGTCCCATAGTGGCCCCTGCACACGGTATATGTCCCATAGTGGCCCCTGCACACGGTATATGTCCCATAGTGGCCCCTGCACACGGTATATGTCCCATAGTGGCCCCTGCACACGGTATATGTCCCATAGTGGTCCCTGCACACGGTATTATGCTCTATAGTGGCCCCTGCAGGCAGAAGCGCCCGAAGAGTACAGAGCGGCTGCGGAGCGTGGAATAGTGAGTACATTGTTTTTTATGTTTGATCATCTCCCCGGGGGCTCCGCTTATTATACTCGGGGGTCTGAAGAGACCCCACAGTATAATAATAGCAGTTTCGTTTCGGCCGTGTTTGGTCCGATCGAAACTGCTGGGTGAGGAGTCCGCTGCCGTGCCAGGGGAATAAGCCTCGCGTGCCAAGAGTGGCACGCGTGCCATAGGTTGCTGACCCCTGGTCTAAGGCCTCAAGCACACTAGCGAAAAAAAATTGCGCGAAAATCGCATCGCAATGCGATGCAATTTTTTTCTGCGATTTGCCAATGTATTTCAATGGCACCAAGCACACCTGCGATTTTTTGTAGTGCGATTTTTTTTCATAGGTGCGATTTTCCTGCGATTTTTTTTTTTTGTGCGATTTTTTTCGTGCGAAAAAATCCCAGAGGAGTGATCTATATGACCAATGGGACAGATCACAAAAATATCGCAAGTAGCTGTGATTTTTTTTGCGATTTTTTTTTTTTTTTCTGCACCCATTGACTTGAATCTAAATATACAAAAATGTAAATATACAAAAGAACAACTGTTATTTGTTTCTATGCTTTTTATTTTTGTTATGAAAATAATAAAAAAAATACAAGGAATAAAACAATTCCACACATATTTACAATAGGCTGCTGTGGGGGGCTGCGTGTGTGTGTGTGAGTGGCATGTCCTTCTTGTGTGACTAGCATTTCAGCACTCACTCAGCAGTCTGTCTGCACTGTCGGAACATACCTGGCACTGCCTGGGTATGTCCCTGGTACATTTGCCACACGTGTATTTGTAGCAGTAAACACATCTCTCAGTTGCACAATTGTTCGTGCATCGATGGTTGACCTGACACTTCGCCCTTTTGCCAGGGCTGGGTGTGGAAGGTTGTTGCCGAAGGAGTTTCTCCTTGCGTGCCTTCTTTTCAGTCACATGAGAGCCACCTAACTCTTTTGCAAGCTCAACCAGGAAGTCCACCCGTCTCTCCTGCACCCCAGTGCATGCCTGATAAAGAACATGAGCATTCAGTGCTGCCATGTCAATCATGTTGTAGAACACGGCGACTGGCCATCTCCGTGTTCCTGCACGCACGCTGTACTCCCGCACCATTTGGTCCATTACATCCACACCGCACTTTGTGTGGTTGTATTGTGTGACCGTGTTTGGCTTCCTTTTGTTGGAATCCTTAGTCTCAACCATGCTGTGCATGCTGCTGAGAATGTAGACGGCCTTCTTTCGTTTGGGTGCATACACTGTCAGTGTGGCATCAGTGGTTGAAAACACCTGAGTGGTGAATTCAGTGCGGTCCATCTGTCTAGCGGATTGAGGAATTTCCCGGCGACTCTTGTTGACTGTGCCGAGGATAGTGGTTTTCTGGCTAAGCAGTCATTGTGCAAGTGACAATGATGTAAAGAAATTGTTCGTGGTTACAGTTCTGCCCTTGTCCATGAATGATTCCATCAGCCTCATCACTACAGTTTCGGACAGTCTCTCCCCGCTGGGACGACTGGGGTCCTTGCCAAGATATGGGAGGACATTACAGATGTACTTTGATTTCAAGTCGCAGACTACTTTGAGAAGCAGTCACATCCCCCACAGCACAAAAGGCTGCATGCAAATTTGCTAAGGTGTTAGCAAATATTCCCAGCACAACAATGCAGCTGGGGGGTGGGCAGACACTCAGGAGCAGCTTACATTCTTTTCTTTACACTCTCTTACAAGACCTGAGGTGGATCAACACAATTCCCCCCTGCAGATTCCTCAGACAATGGCCACATTTACAAATGAAAGGAAATGCTAATTGGAGCCATCAGAGTTGTCAGTTTGGACTAAGGGTCATTTGACCCTCTTTCAGGACTTGAAGGGGGAGCTCGAAATTTCTGGGACTTCTAGTGTTAAAGAAATATGTTTTCTTCTCCACTTTTCAGGCAGTTACATTTTCCATGTTAGTGTATGAAGAGAGGGTGGGGTATAGAAAAAACACTCAAATAATTGCTGCTGTTTCACTCTATTGTTCCTTACTTTTTAAACACTGATAAGTTGTAGATAACAAGCTGATAGCAAACAAAGTGAGGCAATAAATCAATCAACCAGCCAGCAGGAGAATTCTGCTCAGTCCCTTCATGTTCCATACAGTTGTATATGTGAGGCTGAATACGATGATGGATATAATGTAAACAAAGGATTGAAGATAAGGGGAGGGAGAACACCTTAAAAATGGATAATGAATAAGATACATTACGAAGTTTTTTATATTTAAATGCACTATTCATTTATGGAAAGTTGTTTATAACTGCAGTATGGTTTAAGTGTTTTCTTGTTACTCACATATACAATCTCCCAGCCTGTGCTAATCTGAAAAATTCTGCTAAGGTTTTTTTTTTTTTTGCTACCCAATATGCATACAAACGTCCATCATTTTAATAACAAAAACAAATCAAAGCTGAGTGATACATTTCTAGTCGAATAGTCACTGACCAGGTCACCCTTTTAGTGCTTTTAAGACTTTGCCATTTTTCTTTTTTTTGCAGTGTGCAGTAAAATGGCAGGAAACAAACAGGGCAGGGGACAGGCAAAAAGAGGGGGAGGAGGAAACAGTTGTGCAGGTATTAACAATAAGAATGTGGCTGTCAATAACAACATTACTTCTGGTCTTGACTGCCCCACCAGTAGCTGCAGTGTTGTTTTGCTTCCTTGAGAAAAATAACTTTTTGAAAGCAGGGAACCACAAATGTTGAGTCAGGGCTCTGTGTGTTCCTCCTCCTCTGTTGTAACATGTAATTTACCATGCTGTCTATCTGTAGTGTAAACCATGTTTTCTTCACTGACATAGATGTCATTCTCTGGTAGTCATGTTGCATCTTCTAGGAGAGATATTCATCATAGCCCAAGACTTCCTCTTTTTTCTCTTATTGATAGTTGGATGAGAACTGCCATTGTTTTTTGGACTTCAAGGAGGTAGATGTGAAAGACATGAGTGTTGATGGAGGCGGTAAGTGGTAGGGGCTGTGCTACTGGTAGCAGTGCTGGTAGGGGCACTAGGGGGAAATCTATTAGGAATTGTAAGGGCATAGAGGAATCACATTGCCATTATGATTCACAAAAAAGTGGGGAAGATAATGACATTACTGAATCTGATGATAATTCTATTGCACATAAGACTTGGCAACCAGGTCAGGGTGACATCAGAGGAAATAGTAAGAATTCCCCAACATCCAAAACACCTACCTGGGTAGACCTAAGGCAAGCTTGAGTGGTGAGGACACTGGCACTGCTGCTTGTTTTTGGTGGCAATAGCTATGTGCAGTCATCTTCCATATAGAATTTTTTTTTACATTACCAAATGATAATCGATGGCAAGGTACAAGATCTGCAAGCCGATTAGATATAGGAATTTTGGCACACGTGTAGGAACTAGGTCTCTCTGTTCTCACATGAAATGTCGTCACCAGCTCATTTGGCAAAATGAAATTGATATCATTATGTCGACCTCTCCTTGTAAATGTCCATGTGGGGTAAGGTGAACACCACCATAAATACGTGGAGCAGCAATTATGAGCAGGGACAACACACAACTCTCATGGTCCACTAAGTTAATGTTTTGAGCATCAGAGGTCACAGTCTAGAAACACAGCAAGGCCCAGAAATTTCTAGTACTGACATCACTTCATGGGTGCAGGGCAGACAGTTTCAACACCAGGTGGGACCCATTCACCTATTTCAGTTTCTCCACGCTGGACCATTTCCCACCCTCAACTTCACCAGGGCAATCCATTGCTTTAACTACCCTCCCTCATTTCATGTTTGTAAGGTGAAGCCCACATTGAGTGGTACTGTTGCACATGATTGAGCATTAGTTTGAGCATCGAGCATCGGTATACTGTGAATGATTACTGCATGCAGCAAACCATGGATGCAATGGAGTGGAACTGGATAACTGTGAGAGGAAGAAGAAGAAATACTTCTATCTCAAGATAATTTTTGGAAGATAGTCCAGCTTTTTCAACTGTCAAACTAGGTAGTAGACACACTGATAGTGTGCCCCAAATTTTTCTTGAAATTATGTAAATTGTCTGTACTTCGTGCTGCACGTGCACCCATAAAGCGTTTTTTTTTTTCTTGGTAACTTTGTTCTGCACTCAATTCTTTATTCCTTTTTAAAATGGCAGGTAGTGGACACACTAATGGTGTGCCACAAATTTTCCTTGAAAATCTGTAAATTGCCACTTTGCCAACACAATGTTTATGTGGCATGTGCTCCCATAAAGGGATAACCGGCAAGATAATCCAGGTTCTTTTCATGCTCCCAAGTGTTGTTCTCAGGGTCATAGAATACTTTCAATTTCACAGTATATTATAGCTATTTTATTTGGCAGGCCAGGCATGCTGATCATTTTTGGAACAAAGTCTAGCTTTTTCAGCTGTCAGGCTAGGCAATAGGCACACTGATATTGTGCCCTAATTTTTTCTTGAAATTCTGTAAATTGCCACTCTGCCAACACAATGTTTATGTGGCATGTGCTCTCATACAGGAATTACTGGCAAGATAATCCAGGTTCTTTTCTAGCTCCCAAGTGTTGTTCTGAGAGTCATAGAATCCTTTCCATTCCACAGTACTGTATATTCTAGCTATTTTATTTGGAAGGCCAGGCACGCTGATATTAGAGTGTCACGAAATTTTACTTTAAATATTGTAATTGTCACTGATTGGTGTTGCATTCTGTAAAGGGTTAATTTTTTTTTTTTTTTTTTTTTTTTTTTTGAAAAGCAAGTTCTTCATCATTTTTCAATTAGACTGACACAGCCACTTTATCTCCCAAATAACAAGCCTGTAGCTCTTACAAGTTATCAAAGCAGGGTAATTTTTATACAAAATCAATTTTTTTTTGCAATATAGCTGCCACATGTGTCTAAAAACCATAGGCAAACACCTTTCCCCCAAAAAAAGCTAATTGCGAGTGTCAGCACAGTGTATGGTTAAACTTGGAGTTTGTATCCAATGCTCACCATCTGTCATCTTTCCCCACTTTGACATAACTTCAGCTGTGTTTGCCTTAGAGAGCTAGAAATTGAATAGATAAGTTCCTAAGAGCCCTGGCAGTGTTATATACTATGTTTTAAGCCAATCTAAGTTGTGGTTCGTACCAAACTTATTGAACCCAAAATGAATCTGGGACCCGAACCACCTGACCACTAAACAAATCTTAAGAGGTTTACTCATCTCTAGTCACATCCCTCTCACAGTCTTATAGTCACATCCCTCTCACATAGTAGAGACTCAACTTCAATCATTGCTGAAGCTACTGTAATATTATGACTTCTCAGTGATTCCCTCAATAATTAAATTCTGCTCCTACACTTACCCATACTGAAATAAGTGGTGCAGCATGTGTCTCTTACCTTGCTCAGTCCCACGCTGAGTTCTAAGGCCATAGCTCTTATAATACTCTTGTCGCAATGTCAGTAACAGACTTCCTGAATCCATTCATAGCTGTTCTCATAACCTTGGTCAACAATATTGATGCCAAAGATGTCAGGCCTTGGGGGCCTACTGAGTTAAAAAAAGTTACCAATGCCTTGTAGGCTTTCTATCTTGTTTAGGGGCATAGCTATAGGCTCATAGGCTTGTACAAAAGTTCAGCTTGGGCTTTGCTTCACAACTTTTCCTCATAACCATCAGCCATGTCCGATTTGTACATTTTAACAGTATTTTCATTTTCTTTGCTCTTCTCTATCTGGGCCGAGACCACCATAAAGACCTGTTCACAATATATTTGTGCACATAAACTTCCCATCTTTCCCATCCCCTGTTAGTTCCCACCATACAGTAATTGCAGCTTCTCTCCACAGAATTCCTCCTTGACTATGTGATAGACCATGGCATTGACCTTGGCCTTGTACCTGCCTTTCCCTTTTGCCTTGCACTTGGGTTTGTTTGTATGGGGTTTGTTGCATTCTTCTGGTGATGACCCTCAATTCCATCCTTCACTATGCTACTCCTTCATTATGGCTACCTCTACCAGTCCTTGACTATTTAATGCATCATGCATCAAACTCTATACTCCCTTGCATGAGGTAAGAGTGAAAACCAGGGAATTGCCAATTATCAGGGCAATCATCATGAACAGCCAAAACTGGAATCTTTAATCCCTGATAATGGGCCCATGTAAAACTGCCCACAAGCACCTAAAAAAAGGATAGCCCTCATTTTTCAGACGATTGTTTCTTTTATGTACCATAAAAGATGCTTATTTATAACAGCGTTATGTATTAGGACAATAGAGTATATACTGTTGAGAATGCTAATGGTATGCTTAGTTCCTCTGATGAGGAGAGAAGTTTGGAATATTCAGACTCTTAATATGTACTGTACCTATTAAAGGCAGTAATACTGTAACTCCTAGTTCACAAGATTATTCAGATAATGACAATCCTGTAAAATGGGGTCACAGAGAAGTCATCAGAGATCTTTTGGCCACAGCGAGCAGTGTACAGCTATCATTAGCACACACAGACAGCAGGACCAAACACCCAGGAATCATATATGAAATGTTCTATCAGGAATTATTTAGTGCGGTCATGTTCAGACACATACAAACCTACAAATTACTTGGTTTCTGGCACAAATTGTTGTAAATGTGCCAACAGAAAAATGTCCCATTGACCTTTTGAAATAACATCTACTCCTACAAACTAACATATGCTGAGAAATTTCTGGCAAACAAGCAAAAAAGGCAGAAGAGCACATGGGTGAAAACCCTTATGTCAGAAAAGAAGACTGGATGCCCGATGAGGAAAAATGAGTGTCAGTGTCATTTTTATTTTCTCCTTTCCTCCTCTGGGCCTCTGTTTTTTTATACTCTGGGGTCTGAAGAGTCTGAAGAGACCCCAGAGTAAAACAATAGCACTTCCGAACCCAAACTTGTGGGCAAACATTGCAAATATTTGTAAACTGCTGGCAGTAAAATACAGCAACAAGAGAAATGTGCTCCCAATCTTTTTATTTTTGGTCATAAGTACAGTAACTTTAAATCTAAATCAAATGAAGGGAGATTAGGCTGTCTGCTTAGTAAAAAAAAAAAAAGAGTGATTTTAGAGTTGTTCACACAGTTTTAGCACTTCACAGCATCTGTAATGATACTATGGTGTCACCAAATATACCATCCAAAAGCCAGCTTGCACACTATTCTTTGCAACCAGCCCTGCGAAAGACCCAGCATGTAAGCAATGCACTTACATATGGTATCTAAGAAAATGGTATAAGGTGCTAAATAAATGTTCAAGTGTTTTAAGTGCACCAAATTTTAAAAACAGTGACCTTAATACATTATTTGTTAATATATGTGTATTTAATGTTTTTTTTTTGTTTTGTTTTTTACACCAAGTTAATTTAATTATCTGAAAAAAAAAGTGCCAACTTCTTTTATATGTCCTTTATTGAATACCTTGGGCATCTAATTTGTTAAAAAGAGACATTATATTATATATCTATAATTGTAGCTATATACACTATATTTATTCATTAGAATTGACAACAGCGATGGTCTCAGTAATGCTGACAGGTCAGCACTATTGCCAGTGGCTGCTGCGGTCAGATGTCAATGTCAGGACATTATGGCTAGAGGTCCATATAAAAACACTGGTGTGGGACTGGGAAATGTCAGACTGGAAACACAAGGGATTGATAAGGTATTACTTCTTTTATTATTTCATAACACTTTTTGAAAATTCTGCATTGTTAGTCAACCCTTTTACATCATAACCATGTACAAAATAAAGTTGGTAAGTGTATTTCACAACATCTAATACTTCCAGTGTCTAATACTACATAAATATAAAGCAAATCATCTGGATGAATTTTGCATTGCGGACACTATGAGATGGCCAACACTCCATGTCCAAGTTGTCGAAAAAAAAATTGAGTTTGTACACCCTATGCAGTATTTGCAATAAAGGTCACACTACTGGAATCCACAAGATCCCTGCTCAACACCTCACATAGCATGTTTAGCAAGTAATAAAGCCACAGTTTAGGCAGTGCCATACTTGATCCATCTTGAAACCCTTAAAACTTTATATGAGCATAGCCATCGTATATATATCTTCGGTTTTTAACTTTATAACTATATGATTACTTACAGTGGGGAAAAAAAAGTATTTAGTTAGCCACCAATTGTGCAAGTTCTCTCACTTAAAAAGATGAGGCCGGCCTGTAATTGTCATCATAGGTAGACCTCAACTATGAGAGACAAAATGAGAAAACATATCTAGAAAATCACATTGTCTGATTTTTTAAGAATTTATTTGCAAATTATGGTGGAAAATAAGTATTTGGTCACCTACAAACAAGCAAGATTTCTGGCTCTCAGAGACCTGTAACTTCTTCTTTAAGAGGCTCCTCTGTCCTCCACTCATTACCTGTAGTAAGGGAACCTGTTTGACAATATCAGTATAAAAGACACCTGTCCACAACCTCAAACAGTCACACTCCAAACTCCACTATGGTGAAGACCAAGGAGCTGTGGAAGGACACCAGAAACAAAATTGTAGACCTGCACCAGGCTGGGAAGACTGAATCTGCAATAGGCAAGCAGCTTGGTGTGAAGAAATCAACTGTGGGAACAATAATTAGAAAATGGAAGACATACAAGACCACTGATAACATCATGCAACAGTTTTCAAAAAAATATTTGTTCCAAGTTGTTAAGTGTGTTTTCCTGTTTGTTTGTACCTTAAATGAATAGAAAAAAGTTATTATTCCCTGTAAACTTTGCTTTTGTGGTCAGCACAATGATATTTTGAAATTGATCTATGTTTAAGGATATTCGCAATATTTCAAGATACTTAAGAAGCTTCTGGAATTGTGAGAACTATCAAGAAGTTTCTAGAACTGCCCAGAATTATCTAGAACTTTCTAGGACTGTACAGAATTGTAGGTAGCTGTATAACTACAGTTATATAGGGCCACTATAGCCCTTCTTGAGAGACGGAGAGACAGGATCTAATTGATTGGGATTGCATAGTAAGTGGGCAATGGCCATCACAGACAAAGGGGAATTGACCTAGACAGACAGGTATGAATTCAATATCTATTCAGATTCCGATAACGACAGTATTCACACTTCACCCCACACCCATTATAGGAGGCGCTTAGGAATGTAAATGTATATATTGTGTGTTACTCTGGTATCGGGTGATCAATCTTGCTCTGCTGAATTCTCAGTACACTCTTGAACTTTAATACTGCATGGAATAAAGTCCATTTTTATCAAGTTTGGAGAGACATCCTTTTTCCTTACAGTTCACAGCAACTTAGTCAATTTAGATGGCATCAAGAGGTTGCATACATCCAGCAGCATATTTGTTAGGCCTACAAAGCATACTTCGGCATGCCTGTTGGTGACCAAGACAAACCATGGGCTCCTCATTTCACATGTGAGCACTGCAAGAAAACTCTTGAAGGTAAGTGGATAAATGCTACTCTCTTAAATAGCAGATTAACTGTGTTAATATTGTAAATATCACTAGTCATTAGTGTGAAATAGGCCTAAATCAAATTCTCAATCCAAATATTATTTTGTTTGCTTATAGGTTGGTACAGGGGAGAAAAGAGAGCCATGCATTTTGCTATCCCAAGAATTTGGCGTGAACCGACTGATCACTCAACAAATTGCTACTTCTGCATGGTGGACCCTTCCAAACGTCACACTTGCAAAAATGCACCGCCTGTAATGTATCCTGACATTCCGTCATCTATTGCCCCAGTACCACACTGCCCTGAACTTCCTGTACCAACACCTCCAGACAGAGCTACACCACCTTCAAAAGAAAGCAGCAGGTCAGACATCGAGGAAGACATTGAAGAGCACGATTTCTCTTCATATGCAGATGAGGAGCGGAAGCCATACTACCCTAACCAAAAAGACCTCAACGATCTGATCAGAGACCTTGGTCTCACCAAGTCCAACGCTGAGCTTCTGACATCAAGGCTCAAGCAATGGAACTTATTAGATGAAAGCGTCCAAGTCACAGATCAGAGGAAGCGTCACCAAGTTTTTTCCATCTTCTTCAGTCATCAAGATGGACTGTGCTTCTGCAACAATGTGGCCGGTCTATTCGAGGCTATAGGTATCACCTGTAACCCAAATGAGTGGCGCCTCTTCATAGACAGCTCATGCAAGAGCCTCAAAGCCATGCTGCTTCACAATGGGAACAAGTATCCGTCTCTTCCTGTAGCTCACTCGGTGCACCTGAAAGAGGAATACACCAGTGTCAAGATGTTGCTAGGTGCCTTGAAATATGATGAGTACGGCTGGGAAGTTATCGGAGATTTCAAAATGGTGTCATTCCTGATGGGTTTCCAAGGTGGTTTTACTAAGTATCCTTGCTTTATTTGCCTTTGGGACAGCTGGGATACTGAAGCGCACTACCACAGGCGGGACTGGCCTCAGCGGACAGAGTTCACTGTGGGGAAGAATAATGTCAAGTGGGAGCCACTGGTGAACCCACGCAAGGTGCTGATGCCACCACTACACATCAAGTTGGGGCTCATAAAACAATTTGTCAGGGCTCTAGATAAGGAGTTGAGAGCTTTCAATTTCCTCCAAGATATTTTACCTAAGCTGTCTGAAGCAAAGATCAAAGCTGGTGTCTTCGTCGGACCACAAATCAAGAAGATCATAGAGTGCAGTGAATTTCCCAAGAAGTTGAATAGGAAGGAGAGAGCAGCTTGGAACAGTTTTGTCGCAGTGGTTCGCGGCTTCCTAGGCAATCATAAAGATGAAAACTATGTACAACTGGTTCAGACTCTGATAAAGAACTATGCTGCAATGGGCTGCAGGATGTCACTCAAAATCCATATCCTGGATGCTCATCTTGATAAGTTCAAAGAGAACATGGGAGCTTATTCAGAGGAGCAAGGCGAGCGCTTTCACCAGTACATTATGAACTTTGAACGCCGTTACCAAGGACAATATAACGAAAACATGATGGGCGACTATATTTGGGGATTGAGTCGTGAAACTGATTTGCAGTATAGTCGTAAATCTCGGAAAACCACACGCTTCTGAACAGTTTTTGGTAATCTGTGTAAATTTGCAATGCATATAGTGTTCTTAGTCTGACTGTATAAATGAGAAGATGCAAAATCATCTGTTTCTATAGTAAAAATGCATAATTTTCGTTGCTGTGATCACAAAAGCGAAGTTTATGATGAATGTAAGCAATTTTTAATTTGTTTTAGACATAAGCAATTGGAATATAACATTTAAAAGCTGGGAACAAAATTTGTGTTACATAGATTATAATCTCCCTCGATCAGGGGCTTCACGCAAGATCTCACCCCGTGGGGTCAAAATGAGAATGTCATATGGTCAGATGAAACCAAAGTAGGTCATCAAACAGCTTCATCTGACCATATGACATTCTCCCAATACTCTTCCGGAAATGCTCCCAAATGCTGTCTAGCAAACTTCAGACGGGCCCGGATATGTA
Organism: Leptodactylus fallax; assembly: GCA_947044405.1. Lineage (NCBI taxonomy): Eukaryota > Metazoa > Chordata > Amphibia > Anura > Leptodactylidae > Leptodactylus > Leptodactylus fallax. Next base: position 411,774 of record CAMRHE010000388.1, on the reverse strand, counting down.
CTGGCTTAAGCAGGAGGACACATCTGGCACTGCAGGATCTGAGTCCCTGGCGGCGTAGTGTGTGACTGACGGTAGCCTTTGTTACGTTAGTCCCAGCTTTCTGCAGGTCATTCGCTAGGTCCCTCCGTGTGGTTCTGGGATTTTTGCTCACAGTTCAAAGTAAAACTGTTTGGTAGAAACACAACTCATCATGTTTGGAGGAGAGCGAATGCTGAGTTGCATCCAAAGAACACCATACCTACTGTGAAGCATGGGGGTGGCAACATCATGCTTTGGAACTGTTTCTCTGCAAAGGGACCACGACGACTGATCAGTGTACATGAAAGAATGAATGGGGCCATGTATCGTGAGATTTTGAGTGCAAACCTCCTTCCATCAGCAAGGGCATTTAAGATGAAACGTGGCTGGGTCTTTCAGCATGACAATGATCCCAAGCACACCACCAGGGCAAAGAAGGAGTGGCTTCATAAGAAGCATTTCAAGGTCCTGGAGTGGCCTAGCCAGTCTCCAGATCTCAACCCCATAGAAAACCTTTGGAGTGAGTTGAAAGTCCGTGTTGCCCAGCGACAACTCCAAAACATCACTGTTCTAGAGGAGATCTGCATGGAGGAATGGCCAACATACCAGCAACAGTGTGTGCCAACCTTGTGAAGACTTACAGAAAACGTTTTACCTCTGTCATTGCCAATAAAGGATATACAGTCATATGAAAAAGTTTGGGCACCCCTATTAATCTTAATCATTTTTAGTTCTAAATATTTGGGTGTTTGCAACAGCCATTTCAATTTGATATATCTAATAACTGATGGACACAGTAATATTTCAGGATTGAAATGAGGTTTATTGTACTAACAGAAAATGTGCAATATGCATTAAACCAAAATTTGACCGATGCAAAAGTATGGGCACCTCAACAGAAAAGTGACATTAATATTTAGTAGATCCTCCTTTTGCAAAAATAACAGCCTCTAGTCGCTTCCTGTAGCTTTTAATCAGTTCCTGGATCCTGGATGAAGGTATTTTTGACCATTCCTCTTTACAAAACAATTCCAGTTCAGTTAAGTTTGATGGTCGCCGAGCATGGACAGCCCGCTTCAAATTATCCCACAGATGTTCTATGATATTCAGGTCTGGGGACTGGGATGGCCATTCCAGAACATTGTAATTGTTCCTCTGCATGAATGCCTGAGTAGATTTGGAGCTGTGTTTTGGATCATTGTCTTGCTGAAATATCCATCCCCGGCGTAACTTCAAATTCGTCACTGATTCTTGTACATTATTCTCAAGAATCTGCTGATACTGAGTTGAATCCATGCGACCCTCAACTTTAACAAGATTTCCGTTGCCGGCATTGGCCACGCAGCCCCAAAGCATGATGGAACCTCCACCAAATTTTACAGTGGGTAGCAAGTGTTTTTCTTGGAATGCTGTGTTTTTTTGATGCCATGCATAATGCCTTTTTGTATGACCAAACAACTCAATCTTTGTTTCATCAGTCCACAGGACCTTCTTCCAAAATGAAGCTGGTTTGTCCAAATGTGCTTTTGCATACCTCAGGCGACTCTGTTTGTGGCGTGCTTTCAGAAACGGCTTCTTTCGCATCACTCTCCCATACAGCTTCTCCTTGTGCAAAGTGTGCTGTATTGTTGACTGATGCACAGTGACACCATCTGCAGCAAGATGATGCTGCAGCTCTTTGGAGGTGGTCTGTGGATTGTCCTTGACTGTTCTCACCATTCTTCTTCTCTGCCTTTCTGATATTTTTCTTGGCCTGCCACTTCTGGGCTTAACAAGAACTGTCCCTGTGGTCTTCCATTTCCTTACTATGTTCCTCACAGTGGAAACTGACAGGTTAAATCTCTGAGACAACGTTTTGTATCCTTCCCCTGAACAACTATGTTGAACAATCTTTGTTTTCAGATCATTTGAGAGTTGTTTTAAGGAGCCCATGATGCCACTCTTCAGAGGAGATTCAAATAGGAGAACAACTTGCAATTGGCCACCTTAAATACCTTTTCTCATGATTGGATACACCTGACTATGAAGTTCAAAGCTCAGTGAGGTTACAAAACCAATTTTGTGCTTCAGTAAGTCAGTAAAAAGTAGTTAGGAGTATTCAAATCAATAAAATGATAAGGGTACCCAAATTTTTGCACCGGTCAAATTTTGGTTTAATGCATATTGCACATTTTCTGTTAGTACAATAAACCTCATTTCAATCCTGAAATATTACTGTGTCCATTAGTTATTAGATATATCAAATTGAAATGGCTGTTGCAAACACCCAAATATTTACAACTAAAAATGATTAAGATTAATAGGGGTGCCCAAACTTTTTCATATGACTGTATAACAAAGTATTGAGATGAACTTTTGTTATTGACCAAATACTTATTTTCCACCATAATTTGCAAATAAATTGTTAAAAAATCAGACAATGTGATTTTCTAGATATGTTTTCTCATTTTGTCTCTCATAGTTGAGGTCTACCTATGATGTCAATTACAGGCCTCTGTCATCTTTTTAAGTGGGAGAATTTGCACAATTGGCGGCTGACTAAATACTTTTTTTCCCAACTGTAGCTAAGAGTATCTTGCCGCTCTGTTCAATAAACTTTGACAGAGTGAGCTATTTATATCACATTTTGTGAAGCGTCATTAGATTTTTTTTTCACTGCAGCAGCTTATACTCTTGCCCTCAAAGAAGCTGTGAGGGTGAAAACCAGGGTCAGGCAGTTGCACAGTGTTTCATGTTTTAATTGATGAGCTTTTTTAATGGATATTTTGTGAAAATAATAAAAAATCTTTTCATTTGCATCAAATCTATGCAGACTAGCATGATTTGGAGCTTTATTTGGTGCTAGTTTCATATTTATAACAGCCACATTGAGGAGGCATTCTATGGTCACAAATGGTGTGTTACCGATGAGTTGAGTTTCTGCTTATGGTTGTCAAAAGGAGAGGTTTATATATTGAGAATTTGGCATCTGTAGATAACATATAGTGCGTGTAGAGGAGTGAAACCTTTGTGACTGAAGTACATGAGACTTTGATTAACTTTTTTGAACTTTTTCTCCATTTGTTCTCTTACCTGCTCTGTCGGAGTTTCTGAACTCTTGTTGTTGACTGTGTTATCTTGATGTAATTGTTATACCCTTGCTGTGTGTTAGATAATGTTCTCGACATAGAGAATATCTGATATACTGTTATGGGGTCCAAAAGCGGTTAATTTTTAATATGTAACCTGGTCAGAAGTGAATGTCGCACAGGAAATCCTAGTTCAAGAAGATGATAAAATCCCCATTTACCTATGCTCTAAAACATTGTGGCTTTTATTATTAGGTTACAAAAGATCAAGATTTATGTTCACACTAATGTCAGTCTCATTTCCATTTATATTAAACTAGTATTTGTTTTAAAAAGAAGCATACGAATGAAAGGAAACTTTCCAAATCTCTGTTTGTTCAGCTTGTAACATGCACAACAGCAAATTCAATCTTGTTAAGAGGCTCATTCTTCCATTGTGTTATTCAGCTGAATTACAAGAAAGTTCAATTGGGTTCGCTTTTATGTACTGAAAAGAACATTTTAGTAGGTGGGAGAGGTTGGCAGCACTGACCAGATAATCTTAAATTCATTTTTAAGGATCAAAATTGTGTATTTGTGTTATGTAAAATGTTTGGATGTTTTTTTTTTAGAAATGTAATGCATTTTATCACATACAGTGGGGAAAAAAAGTATTTAGTCAGCCACCAATTGTGCAAGTTCTCCCACTTAAAAAGATGAGGCCGGCCTGTAATTGACATCATAGGTAGACCTCAACTATGAGAGACAGAATGAGAAAACAAATCCGGAAAATCACATTGTCTGATTTTTAAAGAATTTATTTGCAAATTATGGTGGAAAATAAGTATTTGGTCAATAACAAAAGTTCATCTCAATACTTTGTTATATATCCTTTGTTGGCAATGACAGAGGTCAAACGTTTTCTGTAAGTCTTCACAAGGTTGGCACACACTGTTGCTGGTATGTTGGCCCATTCCTCCATGCAGGTCTCTTCTAGAGCAGTGATGTTTTGTGGCTGTCGCTGGGCAACACGGACTTTCAACTCACTCCAAAGTTTTTCTATGGGGTTGAGATCTGGAGACTGGCTAGGCCACTCCAGGACCTTGAAATGCTTCTTATGAAGCCATTCCTTCGTTGCCCTGGTAGTGTTCTTGGGATCATTGTCATGCTGAAAGACCCAGCCATGTTCCATCTTCAATGCCCTTGCTGATGGAAGGAGGTTTGCACTCAAAATCTCACGATACATGGCCCCATTCATTCTTTCATGTACACGGATCAGTCGTCGTGGTCCCTTTGCAGAGAAACAGCCCCAAAGTATGATGTTGCCACCCCCATGCTTCACAGTAGGTATGGTGTTCTTTGAATGCAACTCAGCATTCACTCTCCTCCAAAGTTGACGAGTTGTGTTTCTACCAAACAGTTCTACTTTGGTTTCATCTGACCATATGACATTCTCCCAATACTCTTTTGGAACATCCAAATGCTCTCTAGCAAATTTCAGACGGGCCCAGATATGTACTGGCTTAAGCAGGGGGACACGTCTGGCACTGCAGGATCTGAGTCCCTGGCGGTGTAGTGTGTTACTGACAATAGCCGTTGTTACGTTAGTCCCAGCTTTCTGCAGGTCATTCACTAAGTTACCCCGTGTGGTTCTGGGATTTTTGCTCACCGTTCTTGTGATCATTTTGACTCCACGGGGTGAGATCTTGCGTGGAGCCCCTGATCGAGGGAGATTATCAGTGGTCTTGTATGTCTTCCATTTTCTAGTTATTGCTCCCACAGTTGATTTCTTCACACCAAGCTGCTTGCCTATTGCAGATTCAGTCTTCCCAGCCTGGTGCAGGTCTACAATTTTGTTTCTGGTGTCCTTCCACAGCTCTTTGGTCTTCACCATAGTGGAGTTTGGAGTGTGACTGTTTGAGGTTGTGGACAGGTGTATTTTATACTGATAACGATGTCAAACAGGTGCCATTACTACAGGTAATGAGTGGAGGACAGAGGAGCCTCTTAAAGAAGAAGTTACAGGTCTGTGAGAGCCAGAAATCTTGCTTGTTTGTAGGTGACCAAATTCTTATTTTCCACCATAATTTGCAAATAAATTCTTAAAAAATCAGACAATGTGATTTTCTAGATATGTTTTCTCATTTTGTCTCTCATAGATGAGGTCTACCTATGATAACAATTACAGGCCTCTCTCATCTTTTTAAGTGAGAGAACTTGCACAATTGGTGGCTGACTAAATACTTTTTTTCCCCAATGTATTTAGCTCTGAATGCTTGAATATAGAAGACACATCTTCAGAATTCAGTTAATTGCCAGGGAAAACTATGACATCATTGATTTAGTCACAGAGATTCCTGGTGGGCAAACAGAGAAGACAACATTAGTGTCTGCATGATCCTGTATACAGATCACTGAAAACAGCTGTTTAATGGGCTATTACCATTATATTATTCTCATCATTTTCATCTGTATATGGGCACAGCAGGGAAAACAAAGATTATGTTCTCCCTGGCAACCTGAGTCACAAAGTCGCAATGCTATAATATGATATAATGATATAATATGGACAAAATTGTTGGTACCCCTCGTTGAATGAAAGAAAAACCCACAATGGTCATAGAAATAACTTGAATCTGTCAAAAGTAATAATATATATAAATTCTATGAAAATGAACAAATGAAAGTCAGTCGTTGCTTTTCAACCATGCTTCAACAGAATTTTTAAAAAAAGAAAACTCATGAAACAGGCCTGGACAGAAATGATGGTACTTTTAATTTAATATATTGTTGCACAACCTTTTGAGGCAATCACTATAATCAAAAGATTCCTGTAACTGTCAATGAGATTTGTGCACTTCTCAACAGGTATTTTGGCCCACTCCTCATGAGCAAACTGCTCCAGTCGTCTCGGGTTTAAAGGGTGCCTTTTCCAGACGGCATGTTTCAGCTCTTTCCAAAGATGCACAATAGGATTTTGGTCAGGGCTCATAGAAGGCCACTTCAGAATAGTCCAGTGTTTTCCTCTTAGCCATTCTTGGGTGTTTTTAGCTGTGTGTTTTGGGTCATTATCCCGTTGCAAGACCCATAACCTGTGACTGAGACCAAGCTTTGTGATACTGGGCAGCACATTTCTCTCTATAATCACTTGATAGTCTTGAGATTTCATTGTACCCTGCTCAGATTCAAGACACCCTGTGCCAGATGCAGCAAAGCAGCCCCAGAACATAACAGAGCCTCCTCCATGTTTCACAGTAGGGACAGTGTTCTTTTCAAGATATGCTTCATTTTTCCATTTGTGAACATAGAGCTGATGTGCCTTGCTAAAAATTTTGATTTTTGTCTCATCTGTCCATAGGACATTCTCCCAGAAGCTTTGTGGCTTGTCAACATGTAGTTTTATATATTATTACTTTTGTCAGATTCAAGTTATTTCTGTGACCATTGTGGGTTTTTCTTTCATTAAACGAGGGGTACCAACAATTTTGTCCACGTGTGTATGTGCGCCTGCCCTGCCAGCTGAAATAGCTAGAATATCTTCTGAAATGGAAAGGATTCTGAACCTGAAAACAATACTTGGGAAGCAGAAAAGAGCCTGGATTATCCTGCCATTTATCCATGTATGGGACTAAATGCCATATCAACTTCATGTTGGTGGAGTGGCTATTTACAAAATTTCAAGAAAAAATTGGGGCAAACTATCATCGCATGCCTGGCCTGGTTGCTGAAACTAAGAATCATGTCTAAGGTAGAAACTGTTCTCTTTCTCACAGATCATTTATCCACTCCATTGTGTCTGTGGTTTGGTGCATGCAGTAATCATATACTACTGATCAAATTGATGCTCCAGTATATGCAACAGCACCACTAAATATGCGCTTCATCTTACTACTATGAAATGAAGGATGGGAGTTTAAGCAAGGGCTTGCCCTGGTGAAGTTGGGGTTGGGAAATGGTCCAGTATGGAGGAACTGGAGAAGGCAGATGGGTTCTGCCTGGTGTTGAAACTGTGCCTGCCCTGCACCCATGATGTGATGTCAGTAGTGGTACTAGAAAACATCAGGCCTTTCTGCATTTCTAGACTGTGGCATCTGATGCCTAAAACATTGATTCAGTGGCCCATGACAGCTATATATAGAGCCTGACCATAAGTGCTGCTCCACATTTTGACAGTGGTGTGCACCTTACCCCACATGGACATTTACAAGAAGAGGCCCACATGGTGATATCAAGCAGGGACAATTTTCCTCTCAAAATAATGATGGCTAGGCATTCTCCATTGAGACTGTCATCAGTTGGCAAAATGCAATGGATTCTACTAAGTGGCACGGAAGTAAATGCATCGCCAGTAACTTGGCCACGTGGGAGTTAAAGTTTCAGACCAGCCAGTTGACTGGATGAAGATTTCTGCCTACCGGACACATATTCTTTTATGGATGATTACTGACGTTAGTGTGGAGGAGGAGAAGCAAATGGAGATGATAATTATGAATGATAATGACGATGACTATATGCTAGGTATGGATGTCACCTGCCTAAAAGATGATCTTGGGGAGAGGTAATTGAATGTTCATGCTCAAATGGTGCCACAGTCAATTCCATTTTTCCAAATGAGCTGGTGACACCATTTCATGTGAGTATGGATAGACCTAGTTCCTACACATGTGCCTGCATGCCCATAGCTAATTATCTACTTAGGCTAGCACAGGCTAGACTGTTTATTGGGTGAACAACAAAAAAATGCATAAATAACTGAGGATTTTTTAAGTTTCGCACAGACTTGTCTATATATTGGGTGCACTCAAAACAACAACAAAAAACACTTTTTTTTAGATTAACAAAGACTGCAATACTGTATATTTGATCAGCAAAATATGCTTAAGAAATTATATGAATATTTTATTTACATTAGCAACACTTTGTCACTGTGTATTCAATGAGCAGAGCAAAAAAAAAAAAAATTAAATAAAAAGAGATTTTTTTTAGATTTGCCCAGACTAGACTGCATATTGTGTGAATGGAATGCAACAAAAATAATGCTTTAATAATGGAGATTATTGGAGTCTAAAATACTGTATATATAAATATGCAGCAAAAAAAAAAAAATGCTGAAAAAAATATTTTAATATTTTGTTCACATTAGCAACACTCTTTCACCGTGTATTTTGTGAGCAGAGCAAAAAAAACATTAAATAACAAGATATTTTTTTCAGATTAGCACAGTCTAGACAGTATATTGGGTTAACAACAAAAAATTTCTTAAATAACAGGTCTTTTTTAGATTTGCTCAGGTTAGACTGTTTATTGGTTGAACTGAATACAACAAAAAATGATTAAATAATGGAAATTCTTTTTTTGGTTAGTGGAGGCTACAATACTCTATATAAGTGCAGCAAAAAAACACAGAAAAAAATATTTGAATATTTTTTTCAGATTAACAACAGTCTGTCACATGGTGTATTAGGTGAGCAGAGCAAAAAAAAACCCCATTAAATAAGAGTGTTTTTACAGATTAGAGCAGGCTAGACTGTTTATTGGAAGAACAACAAAAAGTTGCTTAAATAACAGTTATTTTTTTCAGCTTTGTGCAGGCAGAATCAGCGCTTTGCTGTTAGCAACAGTAGTTGGTATGTATTTAATGAAAATTTTAAACTCTTGTCCAAAAAAGCCCTTAACAAAAGATTTTTCACTAACAGGATTATTTTGTCAGTAAAATGTATGTTTAAAGACTGTGTATACAGATAAAACTGCTCTATTGTATGACTTATACAAAATTATTGTTATTGGCAATGAAAGGGTTAAATATCTGTCTATGTGTCTATAATTCTGTATTAAAACAGGTATGTATACATTTCCAGCTCAAACAGCAGCACAGCTATGCTCTCACATCCTATCCTTTGATTTCTATTACTGTCTGTGCAATTGCTTGGATCTAACTTGACTCTCCTGTTCTAACTATTGCTTACAAGCTTTTTAGAACTTTGTTCTGTATGATTCAGTAAAATGAATCACAGATCTTTCTCTATCTCCACCATTACTGCAACTAGCTTGTGATGATGCTTGTATCACTTTATATAGTGTATATGACATCAGCACGGTAAAGTGTCCACTTAACATTGTCTATGGGCTGAAAGGCTATCAGCTGATATTAGGTGTGCTAGACTGGTCACAGTCTGAGTCACACTCACGTGTCTGTATTTCCTGTTCAAACATGTGGCAGCGACCATTTTAATTTGTTCAAAACGAATCTGCATTTGTTCAGTTTTGTCAAAAACCGAGCAATTTGGAATATTCAGGTACAATCTGGCTCTCAATGAAGCTCAAATGTTATTATATTCAAGTTATGTTCCCTATTGTGAAGTGCTGATCGGAAGTAACCAATGGCATTTATTTTGGTATTTCTTCTTAATATACTGTTTTGTTAACTTTGTGGGCAAAATACCATATTTCCATGGTCTAAAATATATACTTAGACTTTTAATCTGTTGAAACTTATCATTTTTATTCCCCTTGCAAAATTATACATATTTATTTATTCTAATGTTATGAAACTGCTATTTATTTTATATTTCTTGTCTTGTTAAGTGATACATTCTATAAGTAATAATAATATGATAGGTTTATTACTATTTTCCATATAGTTCTGTCAGTTTTATAAAAGGGGAGACAAAAAAGAGTTCAGCGCTGTAGATATAAAATATGACTGCTGGAAAGAAAGAATTTCCAATCTCACTGTTATGGTAAGATACTGCACATTTTGCATTATGCCTCAGGCAGAAAGATGTAGCTTACTAAGTCATATCACAATGTGTACAGACAATCACTCATCAATTTTAGTGACAACAAAAGTTTCAGTCATGTTTTCCCTGTGAGAGGCAATAGTTGGGTCAAATATGCTGTCACTTGTCAGTGCTAATACAGAGGGGTGTTGTGTGCTCTCGGAGTAAAATAAGAATGAGTGAATCCTTAATGACTTGTTAGTGCTAGATCTCGGAAACAATTTTTCATAATGCATGTTATTATACATATAGCACCTATCATTTCTTTTGCTCAGTATATCCTAAAGCACAAACAAATCCTCTGTCTACAAGGTGTGCTTGTATGCCATAAACATTCGCTTATAGTTTGTTGACAAGGTCACCTTTACGTTATGCCTGTCACTGCATTTCCCAGCCACAAAATAAACAAGAAGCTTCACGAAATAGATTATGGCGCCACAGGCCATATGAATAACAAATGATTTCATATACCAGCAATATATATGTGGTTACGGAAAATAATGAACAAGGAAGAGGTGCAGTGGCTGCTTCAAATTTTGATCTTCTGTCAAGGAAGATAAGTTTTCAGTGAATTAAACCAAAATCTAAATTTTATTCTGTGAGTTAGTAAATCTCCCCTTGTTCTGCTCATTATTTCTGCTGTATTAAAGATGGGATGTTACTTTTCATAAATTAGAATCATTACAGGTTAAAATATATTTTCTTGGTTGTATTCAATTAAGACATATCTTTCATCTAAGAAATTCTAACTAAAAAAAGCAAAATAGCTCTTCTTCAGAAAATAGAAAACTCTTTTACCGCAGGAAAATACTAAATACTAAAATAGTAGCAGAAGGCCTGGGGGAGACAGGAAGCAAGTGGAGGACTAATCCCTTTGTGATGTCCATTTGTCCTGCTCACCCACTTGCTATTCCTGATGTGGTGACTGTGTGTCTCCCAGCAGAGATGTGGATTTTCTAAGTCCCAATTAGTTTAGGACAGGCTAGACTAGGGTGCAGACTCTAAAATTTTCAGGTTCCTCACCCTTAACCCCCATGCAGAGGTACTGCGTAGACTTTCCCAGAGTTACAGCCACCATTTAGAATAGACACTTATTGGTCATTGTGGCTCTGGTAATGTAGCACATGGTTGTTAAAGGGAGTCTATCATTCAGAAAACACATTTTTCACTAACCCTACATTGGAGTAGCCTTTATAAAGGCTATTATAGCCCTACCTTTGTTTCTGTTTTCCAGGCAGCGGTTTTTATGTAAATTCATTTTTTGCAGATATGCAAATGATGATCACGGAACACAGGGGGCGTTCCCCCTGTGCTCTGAGCACAGCAGCGTCATAACCTTCAGTGTGTACGCTCCCTCCTCCTGGCCTTTGTATTCACGTCTCCTCTGATGATGACCTCCCTTGTTATGCCTCCTCTTCTGCTGCGTCATCAGCAGCATCAGTCTTCAGCGAAATCGCAATCTCATACATGCACTGTCAGCTCTGCTACTTCAGGTTCGGGAAGAGCCGACAGTGCATGCTCCTTCAGCCATCTTGGTTTTCATCCTACACGAACGTACTGCACATGCACAGTACACTCGTGTAGTTCTAAGGAGAACCAAAGCATGCGCTGTCTGCTTTGGCCGAACCCAAAGTGGCAGAGCTGACAGCGCATGCGTGAGATAGAGATCTCGCTGAAGACTGATGCTGCTGATGACGCAGCAGAAGAGGAGGCAGAACAAGGGAGCTCATTATTGGAGGGGACGTGAATGCAACGGCCAGGAGGAGGAAGTGAACACACTGAAGGTTATGACACTGTAGGGTTTGTAGCACAGGGGGAACGCCCCTGTGCTTAGTGATCTTCATTTGCATATCTGCAAAAAATGAATTTACATAAAAACCGCTGCCTAGAAAACAGAAACAAAGGTAGGAATAGAATCCAATATAGGGTTAGTGAAAAATGTGTTTTCTGAATGATAGACTGTCTTTAAAGCAACCAGATGTCATCACAAAAGAGTCATAAAAATGAGACTGGAGAATAGATAGTAATAGGAGACCTCAGAGTGTTATATACATCTTTTTAGGGCAATTCGGGAACTTTCGATTTGAACTGAATTTAATCTGACCTATTCCAGTCTGGTAGCCCAACATAAATTTTGAGAAATGCACTTATTTGTAATAGATATATTTATACTGGAGATATAGATATATCTCCAAAGCTGGTTTTGATTATTTTCATTTCCATTAAAATCATTAAATCTGTGACTTTAGATTTATCATAAAATAGTGGCAGTAAACATCTCTGCTGCTTTGAAGTATAAAATACTAAATCTTCAATGATATGCAAACTTTTAATTCAAAATATGATATTGTTCCTGCATCTGAAAGTTGATTCTGAAAACATCTTTCTCAGTTATCAATTATAGACAGAGACAGGTTTCTTTTTCAAGTACAGTATGTAAAAAAAGATGAAGAATTATTTTTTTCTGCTGGATGAAAAAAGTGTGAAAGAACTTTAAAGAAACCAATCTGAATTCTGCATTGATCCTCCACACAGCTCTGTAGAAATATAGTAATTTATTTACTCGTCATGTCACCCAGCACAGACAGAAAATCAAAAATACATAAATATTCAACAAGTTTCTTGAATTTCATTGAGCAAAAATATTACTTATGGAACAAACTTCTACAGTGTGGAATGTGAACTGACTCCTTGCAGTCCAATGCATGACTGAAAACATTTTTAAGGTATCACAATTATATATTTATAGTTATATTTTATTAACAAAAATTTGTTCCACAGACCTCTCACAGGACCTTTTGCTACATTTTATAGATATCACAAATAATATCTCTGAAAGCATCAATGTTGAAGCTAATAAAATATTGCTGTAACGCTGAACTTTACTACTAGGTAGTTGCAATATGCCACACTACCATGCTAGTCACAATGTATCCCCAAGTGTCAGCCACATCGTGTCTCTCTCTGAGTTATCCTTCTTATATAATGCTTGCGTTCTCTGATTGCTATTGTACTGCCTTTCCCAGCAGACCTAGTTTTCTTGCTGCCTGTGTGTGTGTTCCACCTGCTGAACTTCCTCCTGCCAATCCCTGTATGTTTGTATGTATTTAAATATTTAGTTCCACTTTTGCTAAGCAATGCTATGTCCATCATCTTCCCTTCTTACTGGTATCTCCAACCAGGGATGGGACAAAAATAGGCAACTGACTAGATCACCGCCTCGCAACAAAGACTGGGCATCACAACTGTTGAAAAAAATACAAGGGATTTAATGTATATCAATAATGGTTTTGTTCTGAATCAAAGCAAAACCCACAATAAAATTGATGTACCTTCACAAATGTTCAGTCACAGTAACAATTGTCACTGTTGTAAGACCTGCATAGATATGGTCATAGATATGGTTGCAAAATTCTACAGAGGAGGAGAATATGAACTGTTCTGTGCTGATGTCTAGAGTCTGAATTTGTCTAATTGGTGTGGTCTATGGTGTATTTTTATATAGGTAGCTGATCTGTGGTCTGTATGTATTTTAAGGGTCTGGGGTCTATTTTATTTAGACCGTATGTAGACATTTTGGAGTTTAATCTGGAGTCTGTGTTTAAATTTGGGTACTAATGTATCCACCCTTAACTTAATTCTGATTTGGTTAAGGACTACAAATTCTCATGCAACCAGTTCAATGCAATATTGCAACATGATAAAGCCATTGAAAGATTGCAATTCGCAACAAAGCAACTGCATCGCCTCACATAGATACATTAGGGATAGACAGCAACTTTTTGATAGTATATAGAAAATAGGAAACTCTCTTTTATTTCAATTTCATAAGTTGACATTGCCATTAAAAAACTGACTTTTACATATAGCAGGATGAGTGCACCCTTAGAACCTGCCAGCCTATATCTTTGTAGACCTGTGAATGGAACACAGCTGAAGCTGGAGCTGGAATCTGATGAGGTAACTAAACCACCGGACACTAGGTGTTTGACTTGGATGATAAAAGTCTTTGATTTCTATGTAAATCTATGAGAGTGTAACATTCAGACTTTCACAGACGTACATAGAAAAAGTGACTTTCATCTAGGACTGGGCGATTATAACTTAAATCAAAATCACAATTTATTGAATGTGAATGAATGATTATGAATGAATGAATGAATGAATGAATGAATTATTTTTGATGAATGAATCTGAGGTCAAATGATAGTTCTCAATAATAGATTCAGCAGAGAATGACAACCATATTGCAAAGCAAGCCATGCTATAAAAACAGGTCATACTATGATCATGTTATTTATTAGGAAAGGTAAAAAGCAGGATAAGAAAAGATACTGTGATTAGACAATTATTATTATTGAGGGGATGGTCATTCAGGCAATATAATGAGTCAAAACAAAATCACTTGAGTGTCCCTTTAAAAGCCAAATGTTTTAGTCAGCCATTATTATTATTATTATTATTATTATTATTATTTAGTGGTCATTTAACTAGATATTTTATTGAGATTTAACTGTGTATAATATTTGGCATTCTATCTTCCATGACATTCAGATGCTGATATTTTATTTAAATAAAGTTTACTCTGATGTTTGTGTCTAAGAGTCAAGGTCTTTCCTTAAATAGCTGTAATCCAGGATGGTTATGGGCATGGCATTCTGCATAAGGTTAAGTAAATGTTTTGAGCATTGTCAAAATAATTTAGACTTCAAAGGTTACATTTGTGTTTGGGGAATTGGCTTATAAAAGAAAATAGAGGTTTGATCATACATTTGAGTAATTTATTCAAATGCAGTAGCTGAGTGTGCATTAATCATTCTTACAGCTATTTCAGGCTGGGAAGAGTTCAAAGCTGGCAGAGCAAATATACTAGATTGGAAAATACAAACAAAAAGAAATAACATTCTTGTACTATTAGACTTCAGTTTAAATGGGAGCTGTCCAGCAAAGGGACATTTCTCAAACTACTGTAGGTAAACTTTCCTACATAGTTTGATTAAATTTAAAGTGGATCCCAACCGTAGATATAAAAATATAAGGTTTTGAATAGTTTAAGGGAAGTTGACTGGTGGGTAAGTATTTTTAAAAAGTTCAAAAAAGGATTAAAGAAAAGGCTTGTTCACTTTATTAAGCCTCCAAAGTCACAAGTCACTCTGACTTGTCATATAATCGCCAGACCGACTTACCGATTCACACACCAGTCTCTGATGTCTATGTAAATCTATGAGAGTGTAACATTCAGACTCTCACAGAGGTACATAGAAAAAGTTGCTTTCATCTAGGACTGGTCGATTATAACCTAAATCAAAATCACAATTAATTGAAAGTGAATGAATGATTATGAATGAATGAATGATTATTTTAGGATACTTCCTTTTTATATGCCATATCCTCTATTTATACACCACAGTGTGTCACTGAAGTCTGATTTTGGTCATTCACCACAGCAGTATTGATTGGATAGCATACAGTAAGTAACATATCCTTCAGCCAATGGCAATGTGAGACAGGATGGTATGGAGGCAAAATAATTGAAATAATTAATGTGAGCAAGTTTGGTTGATGGTTTCAGTTCTTTTGCGATTAAATGCCCAGCTCTATTTTCAGCTATGTGAATCGACAAGACAATCTGCCAATAACATACCCAATTGGGGAATCTGTTCAGAGCTTTAATAAAGTGAACAATGCACTTTAATTGGTGTCACAGGTATTGGGTCTAGCTGCTGCATACAGTTGTATATGCCTCTTCTCTGGCATATTCTTGTGAGCTCTCTCGGCTCTCAGTGAAGAGCAAGGATGTTGCACTGCTGAACTCAATACCTGTGACAACACTGTCACAGGATAGGGTATTTGAAAGTGAAAGAAGAAAGGAACTCTAAATGGGTGTTTAAATAGTATAGGGAATAAATCAGGTGGGATAGTAAGGAGCAGGGGCACTGACAACAGTATCGCAGGGTCAGAGGGGACCTGAAGTATTACAATACATGAGCTACATGGGGGAATAGTAAGAACAATGTGTGGTCTGCTGATGGACCCTATACTGGCACATTAATAGGGATGTTGTCTATTTAGTCTAGGGATACACAGCATCTTTGACCACTACTACCATGGACTAACCAAAGTTCGTGACGTCTTTAAAAATGTCAATGATTGAAGCTGCATTGCAACCCGTATTGTTCTGCAGCCATGATGGCCAGTTGCAAAAATGTTGAGAAATACTCAACTCAAAGTCACAATCATGTCACTAGTGCTATCAATGGGACTTCATTCACTAATATTAGAGAAGGAGTCCCAGGGTAACATGGCATGGCTTTCAACGGGCTTCATTCACTAATATTAGAGAAGGAGTCCCAGGGAAACATGGCAATATTTTTGGGAGTTTCAACAAAAGTCACACGTAGCCATACAATACAGGAGAGATCCCTGGTTATATTTAGCTGTATATTTTTAAACACCCACAAACATTGGGGTGTTGTCTTTTTAGCCTAGGGCTACATGGCAACTTTGGCTGTAACTATCATGACCTGACCAAAGATCACCGTATGACTGCTTCAGCATTGTAAGTGAATGGAGTCGCATTGTGGCCCAGAGTGTGCCATGATTCTGACTTCTAGATGCAAAAAAAAACAAACACCAGTGCTCAATTTTTTTGTGACTACATGTCACAGTTGCAGCATCCTCAGGTTGCAATGTCACTTCATTCTCTTACAAAGGTGAAGCAGTTGCAAGGTTACACATTGATCTTTTATCACGCAATGAGAGTTGCAGCTAAAGTTACAATATAGCCCTAGACTAAGTATATAAGTGGTTATTTAGGGGATGTATGTCATATAAATTTTTACACTTTATTTGAGTTTGGATTTTGACTATCCTTCAGGTATTTACAGTATTTATTGTGCTTACTTATACTGTATAGAACCAACATATTCCGCAAGACTTTACAGACATTGCCTTCACTCACTGTTCCAAGTAGAGCTCGCGGTCTAAATTTCCTATCAGTATGTATTTGGAGTGTAGGAGGAAATCAGAGTAATCAGGGAAAATGTACAAATTCCATGCAGATGTTGTCCTTGACTGGATTTGAATCCAGGACTCCAGCACTACAAGTCTACAATGCTAACTACTGAGCCACATGCTGCCCAAAAGGTATCACTTTTTTAAATTACACTCTCACAATGCGGTTGACACATGCCCTGGATGCAATCGGTCACAAATGCTTGCATGATCCAAGCTAATTGTACAATCATTGGCAGCTGCATGCACCTGCCGCATCATGAGTATGCACCCTGAACACAAATTCACGGAGCCATGTTCATTTAGGTAACTACAGTTCCTCTTACTTATGTGTCAAACATAAAGTGTTTCCTCTAATGAACATGACCATGTGAATTAGGCCTTACTCACTCATCCATGTCCATTTTACAACTGTGTGAAAACACTGTCCAAGATTTACTATTATGGTTACAACTAGACACTGGTGTAAACATGGTCACTATTTAGCATAGTATGTTGCTTCCTTGTGCGATGTTGCACATGTTTGTGCATATAGTTTGCATCATCTGTAAATCTGGGACACTGTTTTTTATCTTAGGAAATTTCTTTTTTTCAGTTTTGTGTTCATGTGACTGTGATTTTACATCTCCCTGTGCATTTTTACGTCTGTTTAAAAAAAAGTAGAGGAATACAAACCCTGTGAAAAAGGTCATATGATTGCACAAAAGCAATTTTTTTGTGTTTCAGCTAGTAGTAGTCACTGACAAATGAACAGTACATGAAGGCATCTGTAAACTGTGTGTGGTTTTTCACTGATCCATTGACTTGGGTGTGTTCTGTCTGAAAAACTGACGAACATTAATTACATGAATTACATGAAAAAAATCATGAAAAAATGTCTGAATAGACATTTTCGAAAAATGGAAAAAAAAGTCTGAATAGATATATAAATCAATGGGTCTGTTTGCTGTCCATGGAAGACACTGATATAGTATGGCTGAAAATCACTGATGTGTAATAAAAGCCTGTAGTAATATTTATATTACTGTTTTGAATGAGTGATGTGCAGAGATATTGCAGGACTGAGTGACAACAGGGAGAGTGGGTTGCAGTTCTAATCGCAGCACAATGAAACATGGGATTCCCAGTAGGGGCTCAGAAAAGGAAGCAGCAGTTACAAACAAGAAAAAGCTCGTAAACCAATGTCAATGTTCCCCATGCATTGTGAGTCCCTAACCAAAAATCAAAAAGACATATCACTAAAAAAAGGATATAATATACAAAAAATCACATAAAAAGGCCAAACTTAACCAATACCAAATGAAACATGGCTCTATGCAGGATGCAGACAGGTCCTTGCACCCTTGCATATTTTGGCCAAAATATTGACTAATGTCCCATGACTAATGCCTTTTTTGCAGGATCCAGCCAGTCTCTGTTACTTTTGCAGGGTGCTGTTACTGTTGAGGTGCACTTATGGAGGTGCTGGGTAGCCCACCTGATCTAATAGTGTAGATGTAACCAATAGACTGTTCTTTATCATGTGACAGCACCTTGCATAAGTTTTATCTGTGTGCATTTGAAATGCAAGCATCCACCCCGATCATGGATTGTACAGTGCTGGCCAAAAGTATTGGCACCCCTGCAATTCTGTCAGATAATACTCAATTTCTTCCAGAAAATGATTGCATTCACAAATGCTTTGGTAATAATATCTTCATTTAATTTGTCTTCAATGGAAAACCACAAAAATAATTGTCAAAAAGCCAAATTTGATATAATTCCACACCAAATATAAAAAAGGGGGTGGACAAAAGTATTGGCACCCTTTGAAAAATCATGTGATGCTTCTCTAATTTGTGTAATTAACAGCACCTGTTACTTACCTGTGGCACATAACAGGTGGTGGCAATAACTAAATCACACTTGCAGCCAGTTGAAATGGATTAAAGTTGACTCAACCTCTGTCCTGTGTCCTTGTGTGTACCACATTGAGCATGGAGAAAAGAAAGAAGACCAAAGAACTGTCTGAGAACTTGAGAAGCAAAATTGTGAGGAAGCATGAGCAATCTCAAGGCTACAAGTCCATCTCCAAAGACCTGAATGTTCCTGTGTCTACCGTGCGCAGTGTCATCAAGAAGTTTAAAGCCCATGGCACTGTGGCTAACCTCCCTAGATGTGGACTGAAAAGAAAAATTGACGAGAGATTTCAACGAAAGATTGTGCGGATGGTGGCTAAAGAACTTCGACTAACATCCAAACAAGTTCTAGCTGCCCTGCAGTCCAAGAGTACAACAGTGTCAACCCGTACTATCCGTCGGCGTCTGAATGAAAAGGGACTCTATGGTAGGATACCCAGGAAGACCCCACTTCTGACCCAGAGACATAAAAAAGCCAGGCTGGAGTTTGCCAAAACTTACCTGAGAAAGCCAAAAACTTTTTGGAAGAATGTTCTCTGGTCAGATGAGACAAAAGTAGAGCTTTTTGGGAAAAGGCATCAACATAGAGTTTACAGGAAAAAAAAAGAAGCCTTCAAAGAAAAGAACACGGTCCCTACAGTCAAACATGGCGGAGGTTCCCTGATGTTTTGGGGTTGCTTTGCTGCCTCTGGCACTGGACTGCTTGACCGTGTGCATGGCATTATGAAGTCTGAAGACTACCAACAAATTCTGCAGCATAATGTAGGGCCCAGTGTGAGAAAGCTGGGTCTCTCTCAGAGGTCATGGGTCTTCCAGCAGGACAATGACCCAAAACACACTTCAAAAAGCACTAGAAAATGGTTTAAGAGAAAGCACTGGAGACTTCTAAAGTGGCCAGCAATGAGTCCAGACCTGAATCCCATAGAACACCTGTGGAGAGATCTCAAAATGGCAGTTTGGAGAAGGCACCCTTCAAATCTCAGGGACCTGGAGAAATGTGCCAAAGAAGAATGGTCTAAAATTTCAGCAGAGCATTGTAAGAAACTCATTGATGGTTACCGGAAGCGGTTGTTCGCAGTTATTTTGTCTAAAGGTTGTGCTACCAAGTATTAGGCTGAGGGTGGCAATACTTTTGTCCGGCCCATTTTTGGAGTTTTATGTAAAATGATCAATGATTTGACTTTTTTTTCATTCTCTTTTGTGTTTTTTCATTGCAAGCAAAATAAATGAAGATATTATTACCAAAGCATTTGTGATTGTAATCATTTTCTGGAAGAAATTGAGTATTATCTGACAGAATTGCAGGGGTGCCAATACTTTTGGCCAGCACTGTAGGTGTGTGGGTGGGTGCTATATCAGCATTGTACACCTAAACTGTGTGTATCATATATTGCAAGGGCCTTTCTGCATCCTACATAGAGCCATGTTTTATTTGGCATTGGGTAAGTTCAGTCTATTTTTCTATGATGCTTATTGTTTTTGCATTATAAATTAGCATCACTGACCTTGACCATATGGAAAATATAAACTTTATTCTGCAGGTCTGTATGAATATGTCAATATGTATAGAGGGGTTTTTTACTATTAAAAAATTATTTTTTTTTTCTACCTCATCCCTTTCTAAGAACTGTAACTTTTTATTTTTTTAGTGTATGAAACTTAGTTTTTTTTTTCTTGCAGAAAGAGTGGACATTTTTGTTGGTACCATTCCAGGGTACACATGATTATTTGATAGCTTTGTATTAATTTTTTAGGAGGTAGGATAAGCAAAAAAAAAAGCAATTTTGGAATTTTAAAAAAATATTTTTAAAAGTGTCTATTGTACAGATGAAATAGTGTGTTTAGAAGCTCAAGTTTTTAAGGATGCAGAAATACCAAATATGTGTGTATGGTCACAGTCCATAGCAGTCCAGGTTTATCCTACATGACACCACTACAAATGAAGGCTACCATGACTGGCTGTCAATGGCAGAACATGTAATGGGCACCGCGACACCAAACTTCCTTTTGCTAAGCGCCTGACAATGGTTTGAGGCAGAGACAGGGGTGTGTAATGAAGATGCCACCTATGCCTGAGTGGACAAGGAAATGGTGGAAGCAGCTTGTACTTACACCAGTCTACTGGTGGTCTGTCTGGACCACATGGAGTATGTTTGCCATATGTACATGCTCTCAGGTAACCATTGCTCTTAACAACTCTTAACAGATAGGTCAGAACTGCTTTCATGGCAGGCAATTTGCCAATTTGGCTATCCTGCTTCTCTCACTCCAATGATGCTCACTCTCTCAAAGTTTGTCAACTGGACAAAATGTCTTTGAATACATCATAGAGGCATATCTAGCAGTCAACAATCTCTCACCAAGAGGTATACTACCCAAAAATAGTCTCTGAGAGCTTTGTTATAGGGCAGAGGGAGAAGTACTTTTATGCCCTTTTCTGGCAAGACCCAATGTCTTATCAGACCACACCTGTAATCAATGACAAATCTCCCTGAGATACAGTCATATGAAAAAGTTTGGGCACCCCTATTAATCTTAATCATTTTTAGTTCTAAATATTTGGGTGTTTGCAACAGCCATTTCAATTTGATATATCTAATAACTGATGGACACAGTAATATTTCAGGATTGAAATGAAGTTTATTGTACTAACAGAAAATGTGCAATATGCATTAAACCAAAATTTGACCGGTGCAAAAATTTGGGTACCCTTATCATTTTATTGATTTGAATACTCCTAACTACTTTTTACTGACTTACTGAAGCACAAAATTGGTTTTGTAACCTCACTGAGCTTTGAACTTCATAGCCAGGTGTATCCAATCATGAGAAAAGGTATTTAAGGTGGCCAATTGCAAGTTGTTCTCCTATTTGAATCTCCTCTGAAGAGTGGCATCATGGGCTCCTCAAAACAACTCTCAAATGATCTGAAAACAAAGATTGTTCAACATAGTTGTTCAGGGGAAGGATACAAAAAGTTGTCTCAGAGATTTAACCTGTCAGTTTCCACTGTGAGGAACATAGTGAGGAAATGGAAGACCACAGGGACAGTTCTTGTTAAGCCCAGAAGTGGCAGGCCAAGAAAAATATCAGAAAGGCAGAGAAAAATAATGGTGAGAACAGTCAAGGACAATCCACAGACCACCTCCAAAGAGCTGCAGCATCATCTTGCTGCAGATGGTGTCACTGTGCATCGGTCAACAATACAGCACACTTTGCACAAGGAGAAGCTGTATGGGAGAGTGATGCGAAAGAAGCCGTTTCTGAAAGCACGCCACAAACAGAGTCGCCTGAGGTATGCAAAAGCACATTTGGACAAGCCAGCTTCATTTTGGAAGAAGGTCCTGTGGACTGATGAAACAAAGATTGAGTTGTTTGGTCATACAAAAAAGCGTTATGCATGGCGTCAAAAAAACACAGCATTCCAAGAAAAACACTTGCTACCCACTGTAAAATTTGGTGGAGGTTCCATCATGCTTTGGGGCTGTGTGGCCAATGCCGGCACCGGAAATCTTGTTAAAGTTGAGGGTCGCATGGATTCAACTCAGTATCAGCAGATCTTGAGAATAATGTACAAGAATCAGTGACGAATTTGAAGTTACGCCGGGGATGGATATTTCAGCAAGACAATGATCCAAAACACAGCTCCAAATCTACTCAGGCATTCATGCAGAGGAACAATTACAATGTTCTGGAATGGCCATCCCAGTCCCCAGACCTGATATCATTGAACATCTGTGGGATAATTTGAAGCGGGCTGTCCATGCTCAGCGACCATCAAACTTAACTGAACTGGAATTGTTTTGTAAAGAGGAATGGTCAAAAATACCTTCATCCAGGATCCAGGAACTGATTAAAAGCTACAGGAAGCGACTAGAGGCTGTTATTTTTGCAAAAGGAGGATCTACTAAATATCAATGTCACTTTTCTGTTGAGGTGCCCATACTTTTGCACCGGTCAAATTTTGGTTTAATGCATATTGCACATTTTCTGTTAGTACAATAAACTTCATTTCAATCCTGAAATATTACTGTGTCCATCACTTATTAGATATATCAAATTGAAATGGCTGTTGCAAACACCCAAATATTTAGAACTAAAAATGATTAAGATTAATAGGGGTGCCCAAACTTTTTCATATGACTGTATAACTGAATGCTGAGTTTTTAAACAACCTAACATTTCCATCTGGGTGCATTATTTTTTTTCTCAGGAAGAATAGTTAGTTTAAATGCAGCAACCCTGAAGTAATTACTGTAAATGAAACCTCACAAGAAGTGACAAGCATTAGTGCCACACTTTCACAGAGTATACTTCTTTTGTTCATTATTCAGCAAACCAGCGCTCGGACGTCTCGGTTTTTTTAAACTATATTATGCGCTTCTGGGAATCTGATCTAAAGTTTCAACTATATCTCTCTTGTTATCTGGCTTTATTTCCTGGTACCCTTTATCCTGCCGGAGGCTCTGTTGCACTTCAAGAAATAACATCCTTTTTGATACTTTATTCTACAAAGAAAATATAAAAATAGTTTACACATGGAATGCTAAAGTATGAAAAGTGAATTAATTAGATGTGGCAGTCGCCAATTGATGCCTACTGCTTCAAACAAAGGGCTGATGAACAGCCAAAAAGCAATGGAAATCATTTCCAACTTCAAGTTTTTTACATTCAAATTGTTTTCAAAGTGCAACTTTGTTTTTGTAAGAGGTGGGCCTGAGGGGAGCTGTGCATGCTTTTCTAACAATATAGCACAGTGGGGTGTATCATTAAGCCTTATTATTCAACCATATTTGAATTTTACTATTGATAAAAAAATAATGACATGCCTTGAGAGATATAATTTCCCTATTAATGCCTAGGGGTGGATTATTGATATACGAGGACCAAGGCTGATCAAACATGGTGTCCCCCTCTATGTTAGAATCTGTGACAAGTTCTCTACATAATGAGCACAGTTACATGAAAGAAAAAATGCCAGATTTCTATGTATATACAAATATACAGTACTGATTATATACATGTACAGATGTAGCATAATTTAATTTGACACTTAAAGGGGCAGATTTATAAAGTCTGGTGTTTCAGATGTCAGTCTTAATAAAGGACCCTAAAGGTCCAAAACATGCCTGATTTCTCAGGAAACTCTGACCTCTTGGTTAATCAGGTGCATGTCCATACACCAGAATGGAAATCTAGGTGCTGAAATAGTTTTCCTGTATGACTCATGTCAGAAACCTGTCATGAGTTATAATAAATATGTCAGACTGAGCTGTACCTAGCAGCTGGTGGATCAGTGGTTAGCACTGTTACCTTGTAGCGCTGGAGCCTGGATTCCAATCCAGCCAAGGACAACATCTGTAAGGGGTTTGTATGTTCTCCCTGTGTATGCGTGGGGGTACTCCGGTTTCCTTCCAAAGACATAGTACTAGGGAATTTAGATTGTGAGCCCTAAATGGGACAGTATTGACTATATCTGTAAAGCAATGCGTAATATGATGGTGCTATATAAGTAAAGAAATCAAAAATAAATGCAAGTTTTAGAAAATATAACAAATCAGATCTCCCCTTTAGTTAACAATAAACATCTGATAAACTGTTAAAAGTTAAAAATATTTATCCCCCAGGGCCTGATGGTTTCATGGCACGTTTCTACAAATCCCTGCTGTCAGAAGTATCCCCCCTGCTACTTAAGGCCTTCCTTTAACGCGATCTCACTCGACAAGCCCTTTCCCCCCTTCTCCTACACGTCCACATCACGGTAAACCCCAAAGAGGGTAAAGACCCTCTACTGTGCCCCAGTTATAGGCCCGTCTCCCTGGTTAACACCGACACCAAATTCTACGCCAAATTGATTGCTGTTAGGTTGGGAGGCCATATGGGGGGATAGGTACATTTAGATCAGGTTGGCTTCATCCCTCAGAGGGAGGCGTGGGATAACACGTTGAAGGCCTTCTCCGCTATCCAGCACGCACCATGCTCTCACACTCCAATGATGCTGTTGTCACAGGATGCAGAGAAGGCTTTCAACAGGGTCGAATGGAATTTCCTGAAAAACCTCTCTTACTCAAGTTAGTCTTGGCCCCATCATGCTCATGCGTATCCAGGCTCTTTACTCCTCTCTGCAGGCCCAGATCTGGCTGAATGGTACTCTTTCACCTCCGCTCATCGTCCACAATGGCACTCGCCAAGGATGCCCCCTTTCCCCAATTCTCTACGCGATAGTCAGGGAACATCTACTAGTCACAATTCGGTGTAACTCATTTCGGGGTTACGTGTTTGAGATCTACAGTACATCTAAAAATTTCAGCATTTGCGGACAACGTCCTATTGTTCATTACTCAACCCCTCTTCTCCCTTCCATTGCTTCTTTGCAAAATCTCCTCCTACAGCTTTTTTAGCAACTATAAAATAAATCTTTCCAAGAGCACTACCCTCAGTATCTTCTTACCAGTCTCACTTCCTCCCCATCCTTTGAACCCTCCAAACAGATCTTTCCAGATGGGACACCAAGGGCTTTTGGGACACATCAACCTCCTAAAATTGAATATCCTCCCTAGACCCCTCTACCTTTTCCAGACAATCCCTATCATACTGTCCAAAGACTTTCTCCTTGCTGTTCAAAAGATGTTCTCTAAATTTATCTGGACCTCCAAACCTCCCAGGATTGTCAAACGGATCCTGACTAGAACTAAAAAAAGAGGGGGCTTAGCGGTCCCCAACTCTACTTATTACTACCTGGCCGTGGTCACTGTGTGCATCTTAGACTGGCACTACTCTGCTACCACCAAACTCTTGGTTTCCCTTGAGAGGTCTTTGTGCCCTCTGCCTCTAGTGTCCTTTCTATGGCTTCATAAACACCTCATGTCTTCTTTGGATCTCCCATAAGTGACACATCAAGTGTTGAACACGTGTCTTCTCCATAACCCAGTCAAACGACTGTTTACTAATGACGGCCCACTGACACCTATCTCGGGCAACCTGGACTTTTCCGGCAGCTCCCCAGTTCCCCTTCCTTGCTTGTTCCACTGACCTCTCTCCCCTCACATTTTCCCAAGTGCTATCTACATCCTCTCTCTTCTCCTACTATGATTTAGTACCCTCGGCAGCCAGGAATCTTAGCACCCAGTGGCGCTACATTTATGAGTGGCACTCACTTTTACACCTCTCTGAAATTAATGAGGACACTACATAGGTCACTATCACCATTTGAAGCCCTCTGCAGATACCCGTTGAAGCCTCCTCACCCTGTCTCGACCATCTACAGCTTACTCTCTGACACCTCTTCGACCCAAATATTCCAAATTGTTCGGTTTTTAATGAAACCAAACAATTTGGGATTTGTCACGGATGAAATAAAATGTCCACTGCAACATGCATTGTGTATTATACTCTGGGATCTCTTCAGATCAGAGGAGGTGAACAAAAAAACAACATTTTTGTCACCTCCCCTGGGTCTCCATCTATTATACTCTGGGATCTGAAGAGAGATCCAAACTGAAACAAACTAGAGGGTCACTTTGTCAAGCATGGGCTGAAATGAATCCTTAGAGGCTCGCCCATTTTTAGTAACCTGTCACTTTTATCCTTTTACCTCACAATGAGTGCAGTAAAGGCAAAACCCATAAGAAAATGGCACACATTTTCCAATTTCACCTCATTAATTGTCTTCATCTTCCCAGTATATTAAATGGAATAATTAATGGTGCCACTGTGAAATAAAATTTATCCCACAAAAATTAAGCCCTCATATGGCTTTGTCAGCAAAAAATAGAATAAAATAAAATTAAAAAGTTATGGGCATTGGAAAGTGGAGAGTAAAATTCAATAAATATAATAGTGAAAATTCGTTTGGTCTAGAATTGTGCTTTAAAATGCCCACATTTAGCAGTTATGCAATCCCAATTATATTATCAGATCCAATCAAAGCACAGGAAAGCTTCCTTGCAGCCTGCCAAGTGGGGGGTGCACTGTTTTATGACAATATATAGCCTGAACTTTACAAGAAAATTATAGCATGTCTAAAACAGTATTCTATGTGTTGTTGAGAGGCTCAAGGGTAATCAGGGTGAATTGGAATTCCCTGTGGTGGCTACTGCTCTAGGTTTGTATATTTTCAGTGTGAGATTGTTCTACTATCAATCTTACCTTATTGTTGAAAGCAATACTAACTGTGATAATAGTAGTAATAACATTAATATATAGATATTTTGTGCCATGCACAACACAATTGACATACAAAATGAGGAGATTTCAAAACTGGCTTGTACTGCAGATGTACTGTATACTGCATAACACAAAGCAATGCTGTGGGACATTTACTGAATAAAAAAATAGAGCAGAATGTTCTTTGTGCTTCATCTTTAATTAAATAAATGGTATATTGTTTTGTTTGCAGTTGAAAAATCACTCAGCTAACCTGGCAGTAGTGTTGGGCTAACCTTAGAAGATTCTTCTCATAAATACTTGTGAGGTGCACCCGACAGTTTAGTTTTAGTATAACCTGTTTGGTCTCACATACCCAGAGGCGTAGCAAGCGGGGGTGCAGAGGGGGCGATGACTTTGTGGGGCCCAATTCGGGGCCGCCGCAAGTGCACATAAAAATTTCAACTGCATCGGCACAGGACACCGACGCAGTTGAAATACATGACAGAGCAGAAAGCTATTAGCTTTCTGTACTGCCATTCTATAACCTGTACATGTAGCAGTGAGGGGGTGAGCAGGACCTCCTCCTGTACACAGCCTGTGCGCATCTACTATTTTCTTTCTAGAGGTACCATAGAATAGGGGGTCAAGGTTCCTGGAGGAAAGTAGAAGATACGCACAGGCTGTGTGCATGAGGAGGTCCCGCCCGGAACCTTGACTGCTATTCTATGTTTCCAGTGGGAAGAAAATAGTTGATGTGCACAGGATGTGTGCGAGAGGAGGCCCCGCCCACTCCATTAGTGCTCTGTAAGTACATTAAAACTATACAGAGCAAGTGTATATGGAATGGTGTGTGGGGGAGGGGACTATAACCTGTGTGTGTGGGGGAAGGGGGTTACTCTTAGCTCACTATTACAGTAATAGTGACCCCCCCACAGGTAACAGCATTACTTATGTGGGGGCTATTACCTGTGGGGGGCACTATTACTGTAATAGTGCCCCCCATAAGTAACATCATTACTTATGTGGGGGAGGGAATTATTACCTTTGGGGGGTGCTATTAGAGCACTATTATAGTAATAGTACCCCCCACAGGTAATAGCATTACTTATGTGAGGAGGCTATTACCAGTGGAGGGGGGCACTATTAGATGTGGGGTGGCCCTGCAACACCCAACACCCCCCCACACCCCCACCGGGCTGCAGAAAACTGGTCCTTGGTGTGAAAAAGGTTGGGGGCCACAGGCTTAGGGTGGTAAGTCCTGCATGTCCGACTTTGTTTCCAGCCAAAAAAACTGGATTCGCGGCGCAGAGGGTGTAAGCGCACACCCGCACATTGCTTTAAAAACCAATTCAAATGAATGGGTTTTTTAGCAATGCGTCGCTAACCTTTCGCTATCCAGTCCCTATACAGTTTCCCGAGATTTTCAGTCAGATTCGCGGCAGACGGACTCTGGCGCAAGTGTGAACCCACCCTTACACAGGTTCCCTAGCGACAATTAAGATGTCAGTGTCCTGGCACAGGCGGGCATAATGACATCACTACATAACGCCGCCTGTGCTGGGACACAGACGTCCTGTGGTAACGGCATCTTGTAGGCTGCAGGATACAGCAAGGAGAGTCGGCGGTGGCAAGTCCAAGCAGGGGAATTGGAGGAAGGTGAGTATTATTATTGTTTTTTTTTTTTTTTGTTTTTTGTTTTGGGGAGGTGGGAAGCCTTAAAAATATTAAGGGCCAATAACCATAAGGGGTCATTAGGGCAAGCAGGGGCATTATTAATATAAGGGGGCTATTGGGAGGCAGTATTTATGTAACGGTGTAAGAGGGTATTGGGCTATACTAGTTTAAGGTGGGCATTTTTGATTTAAAGGGGTTGTCCAGGAATTACAGTAATTGGGCAGGAGGCCGGGGAAGGTGAAACATAAAAAAAAACAACATATTCAACAGTCTCCAGCGCTCCGATGTTCCCCACCATTGTCTGGTCGATCACTGCCCAGGGGCTTGTTCTGGCAGAAGTCCTCGCCAGGGACATTATTGATTTAAGGGGCATACAGGAGTATTATTAATTGGGGGGGCACAGGGGCATTATTAATTGAGGGGCACTATTAATTTAAAGGGTTGTATTATCATACATTTTAAAGTAGCAGCAGGCGAGCATTATAATGTACTTTCCCCCCTTTACTTGCACTGGGCTGTCTGTCACCTTTGCTTGTATACAGAGTGGCTGCAGCGAGATGTCACAACAGTGGAACCGCAGCGTCCCAACACTAGGTACTGCTGTACTGTAGAGAGTGGTGATTGGCTACAGCAGTCCCGTCAACTTGACATCAGTGCTGCAGCCGCTCTGTATACAAATGGTGCAGGGCTGGCCCAGGGCAGGGACAGAGGGGAGGATACAGGTAAGGGTGGGTTCACACCTGCGTTTGAGTCCGTCCACTGCCAATCCAAGTGAAAATCTCGGGGAACGGGATTGGCATCGGATACCGACAGGTTAGTAACGCATTGGTTAAAAACCCATTCATTTGAATGGGTTTTTAAAGCAATGCGCGGGTGTGCGCTTACACCCTCTGCGCTGCGAAGCCATTTTTTTTCGTCGGACACAAAGTCCTGCATGTCCGACTTTGTTTCCGACGAAAAAAAAAGGATTCACAGCGCAGAGGGTGTAAGCGCACACCCGTGCATTGCTTTAAAAACCCATTCAAATGAATGAGTTTTTAACCAATGCGTCGCTAACCTGTCGGTATTCGATGCCTATCCCAGTCCCCGAGATTTTCACTCGGATTGGCAGCGGACGGACTGAAGCACAGGTGTGAACCCACCCTAAGTGTCTGTGAATTTTTATTTACAACCCTGTCCTGCTGCCTGCATTAATATTTTTGATCCCGAACAATCCCTTTAAGGGGGCACACAGGAGGAATTAATTAAGGGGTACAAAGGGGCATTGTTAATTTAAGATACATATGAGGGTATCATTCGTTTACAGGGGATTTTTATATCATGTATTTTATAATTGGGGGTAGCAGCAGGATGGAGACTTTGTATAGGCAAGGGAAATGTGAGTCACATGTCTGGAAAAGTGAGGAGCCAAAAATGTCTGTGTTGCAAACTTTACAGAGACAAGTTGCGAATGGAAGAAGTGGTCATGGCGGTCCAGATGTAAAAGACGAGAAATGTGAAAGATTACAGTCAGAGACGTCACCTGTAAGTAACAACATTTTCCTGTACTGTATTTACTTAAACTGTATGCAGAGCCCTGTGTACAGCCAGTATCTGTGGTCACCATATAGTGATAACATCGGTATACCCAGGTAGGGGCCCACTTGGATATGTTTGCCCCCCCTGTGCCGAACCCCTAGCTACGCCTCTGCACATACCTGTCCTTTTGGCTGGGCATGTCCAGATAAGAGATGGGCAAACCAATTCACCCAAATTGTTTGGTTTTTAATTAAATCAAATATTTGGTGAATCTGCAAATCGTCTCAGGCGAACTAAAATCACTGCTACAACATGCTATTATAGGATGTGTTCAAGCTGAACAATAGGAGAAAAAAGTGGAAACAAGTTTAGTTAGATTTAACCCTTTCACTGCCAAGGGTCTCCAAAAATTTTGCACCTCCGGTAGCCAGAGCAATTTTCACAGTTTTGAGATGGACAAATCAAACCTAAATTGCAACATTAAAAAAATCATCCAACTACCCCATACCTATATATTTTCTTAAAGTAGACACCTGCAGCATTGTCAAAATGCCACTTGGTACTGTATGCAAACAAGCACCTTCATGCAATTTTTATGAATGTTTTATAAAAAAAAAAATGCAAATAAAAGTATATTAGTTGCTAAAAGTGGAAACCAAACAAAAAGTTATATGCACCAAACCTCCTAAAAATAAGAGATCAACATGTGCAGAGTTCATTCATATCACTAAGGCCTAAACCTGCATGCACATATCTTCAGAAAATCACTAGAACTGGAATGTTCAAAAATCTGCTTTGAAGTTGGAAATGTTAAAAAAGTATCATCCTATAAAATGTAGGGATTACACACCGTGGAAAGCAAGTGCACCACTAAAACCTATATATTTTTTTAAAGTAGACAAGCTGAAGATTACATGTGTCTCAATGGGTTATCAATAGCCACATCCACCTTCATGTAACTTTGTGACAAACACAAATAATTTTTTGAAAAAATGCACTAAAACATATATTTGCACTTAAAACTCCTACTCAATCTTACATTCACACACAAAATACATTTAAAATAAAAGATCAAGAAGTACACAATTTATATATACCACAAACTTCAGCTACAACAAGAGCTCGTACTCTCAAAAACACTGATACAGAAGACAAGCAAGATTTCACATTTATTCACTAATATGTTAAAAATCTATACGTATTAAAAATAGAAAAAGGCGAAGCGGCACTCACAATTCTCTAAAACCTTCTCTTGCTTTATTAGTAGCTCATCACAGGATAAACGATATACAGCAGCATGCCATAGACACAAACTGTTTGGGCAACGGCTGTTTCACGCTACCGCTCTTCCTATGGCCCTCAGTCGTATAACACATGTCGCAGCCATCTTCCTTTTACTCTCTTCTGAGACGAAAGTAATGACGTAAATCACGTCGTTAGGAAAAAGCTGCGCATGCGCATACTATACATTGCATTCCGTCGGATGAAAATACCGTCTCCTCCCTCCAAAAACATCTATCTAGGAGACAGTACATTCATCCAACCATTTCTATACACAAATATAAAAAAAAGATTTCAAACAAATAAATAACATAAAATTCTTATCTTAAATTAAAGGAAAACACTCAGATCATTTCGGTCGTTGAGACCCAGAGGTCCCATAGCATTAGTCAACATTATCCACCTAGCTTGTTTCTTTAATAAAACTTTATTCCTATCTCCTCCATACTTTGGTGGATCTACTCTTTCCAATCCAAAAAATCTAATAACACTACAATCTCCTCTATGAACTTCACGAATATGTTCAATCAATCTCGGACAACCAATCCCAGTAGAAATAGATCTAAAATGTTCTTTTATTCTTACATATAGGCATCTATAGGCATGTTAAAAATCTATACTGCACCTAGCAAACTGTGACTGTGATACTAAAATCTAACTTTTTTGAGATTGTACAGCATACCGTATATAAAAACACAACTTAATATTTCATATATACAACCACCTTCATGCAACTTTTCAGCAGAGATTGTAAGCAAAAATTTAACAAAAATTCAAATTTGCCACTAAAGTGCATGCTCAAGCAGTCCCTTTCTGCAAACAAAATGTACTTTCCAAAAAACTGCAAGATATGAGGAATTCATAC
The DNA here is from genome assembly GCA_947044405.1 of Leptodactylus fallax. Taxonomy (NCBI): domain Eukaryota; kingdom Metazoa; phylum Chordata; class Amphibia; order Anura; family Leptodactylidae; genus Leptodactylus; species Leptodactylus fallax. The sequence continues at coordinate 379,532 of CAMRHE010000388.1, read as the reverse complement.
ATACCACACATATCTATATTTGCAGGTGCAGGTGTTAAAGAAATGCCAAAATCGCAGAAATGTTAAAACCAATTTTTTGCGTGCAAATTAAATAGGAGTTTACATAAAAATATAATTTTCTATCCCCCTATAAAAATTGTAGCAATTTATACATCCATATCTAGTGATAATCATTATTGCTATTATTTTAGCATGTAAAGGATATCGCTAGAGGCGTATTTTACTCTATAAAGATCACGTATGGACAGGACATGGATTGGGTGAAATGTAAACTTTATTGATGAATTTGTGCATGTGTTGTGTAAGTGTTTGGTGCGACTCTTTTGGCACTGCGACCTGGACAATGGTAAACATCTGGGTCACAGCGCCAATAAACTTCCTGGTCATGTTCAGAGGGTTATTACAGAAGATACCCCTCTAATAAGGCTCAGAGGGGTATAACATTATCCCTCTATGTGGCAATCAGAGAGCATAAGTATAGTATGCTCTCTGATTGATAGGAGAGGGGATAACATGGACAGAAGTCCCTGCTAATCCAATCCCTGGCGTCACAGACAGGTTATGCACAGATGATGATGATGATTTCTCATCTCTGTGCAGTCTGCAGGGCTGCTTCTCCCCCCTCCTTCTCCTACCGCATCTCTTAAGATGCTTCCTGAGACAGAAGGGGGGAGAACATTTTAGAGCCCTATATCTCAGGATCCGTTAGGAGATTTAAGAAGATCTTGGATTCATTTTAAAGATGAGAATCTCTTCTTTAAAATGATGCCAAGATCTTCATGATAGACCTTGCAAATTCAGAGCGAATTGCTGTTAAAAATGCCATCGGGAATTGAGATCTTCTTAATAGTCCTAACGGATCCTGAGATATTGGCATTAGAAGTAAGGATCTATTACATATGTGCTTGGCTACAGAAGTGCCACCCTGGGAGGATGTAAAAATACGTGTCTGGCAGGGAAAGGGTTAATCAATTACAGGCAGATAGTTATAGAAATCATAGGAATGGAGATAGAATTTCTGCACTTTTCCATGAGCCTGTACTGCTACCACAGCTGCCAACACTCAGCCAGATGATGTTCTGTGGACTGGTCCATATTAGTCGATGTCGTACAGCCACTCATGTTGCCAAAGCTACCACCACTGCCACCAGTCAGCCAGATGATGTCCTGTAGCCGGTCCATCATATTAGTCCACAGTCACAAACATTTCTCCAATATAAAAAGCCTGTAGCATTTACAAGTCTTCAAAATAGGAATTTTTTTTTCTAGAAAAAAATTGTTTTTTGCAATATTACCTCCATGTGTAAAAAAAAACCATGGTCAAACACTCTTTTTCAAAAAAGGCTAATTTTTGGAGCAGTGGCGTAACTACAGTCTTGTGGGTCCCGGTGAAAACTTTTGTCCAGGGCCCCCTACCCCCTCCCTAGAGTGAATTCTTGATAGTGACAGTTATGGGTGCTGCAGTGACATCTCAGATACGTGAAAGAGATACAGCTTTAGTACCCACAACTGCAGTTATCAAGAATACGGTGAGTGAGCAGCGCAGCACCCTCCATGTAAACAATACTGAGACAGTATAATATGCTCCAAAGTGGCCCCCACACAGCATTATATGCTCCACAGTGGCCCTCACACAGCATTATATTCTCTACAGAAGCCCTAACACAGCATTATATGCTACTCAGTGGCCAACACACAGTATTATATGCCCACAGTGGCCCCCGCACACTATTAGGTGCTCCACAGTGCCCCCTCCCCAGAGAGCCAGTGCTATTATTATACTCTGGGGTCTCCTCAGACTATTCTATACATATTCTTCTGTGGTATACGTATTCTTCGGTTTCTTGTACCTATAAAAACCTCCATGACACACTGAACCAGTACCCCCTGAGGAAGTTATCGCTAAACGTGCGTTGGGGTGGTGGTCCATGTGGTTGCAGGAGGTATGATGGCTGGTTGGTATTGTTCATGAATATTTAGCTTACTTTATAACAGAGCACTTGTGATTAGCCTTTGGCTATAGTTGGTTACAATTCCTTTTTCTTGCACATTTGCACATGGCACTGGTGCACTTTGATTAACTGCTTGCACTTGTTGTTATACTTATTTTTGATCATGTATTTATCTAGTTTTGGTAATTTTGTTATTTATATATAAATTTATGAATTTATGAATTGTGCCGCATAATTTGTGTCATCTATATAATTATATGTTTGCCATCTCTGTGTACCACATTGGACCACGTTTTTTGCTCTTTTTATTTGTTTTTAATTGTTTTTAATTCTTGCAACGTAATTAATTGGATATATATAATTTTTGTTAATTAAGATGAATTTTGATTATATATGATTTGTTGTATTTGAGAATTATTATTGGTTTTCTATTTGAGTTTGGCTCTGGTATTCTCTATAATACTTGATATACAGTCATATGAAAAAGTTTGGGCACCCCTATTAATCTTAATCATTTTTAGTTCTAAATATTTGGGTGTTTGCAACAGCCATTTCAATTTGATATATCTAATAACTGATGGACACAGTAATATTTCAGGATTGAAATGAGGTTTATTGTACTAACAGAAAATGTGCAATATGCATTAAACCAAAATTTGACCGGTGCAAAAGTATGGGCACCTCAACAGAAAAGTGACATTAATATTTAGTAGATCCTCCTTTTGCAAAAATAACAGCCTCTAGTCGCTTCCTGTAGCTTTTAATCAGTTCCTGGATCCTGGATGAAGGTATTTTTGACCATTCCTCTTTGCAAAACAATTCCAGTTCAGTTAAGTTTGATGGTCGCCGAGCATGGACAGCCCGCTTCAAATTATCCCACAGATGTTCAATGATATTCAGGTCTGGGGACTGGGATGGCCATTCCAGAACATTGTAATTGTTCCTCTGCATGAATGCCTGAGTAGATTTGGAGCTGTGTTTTGGATCATTGTCTTGCTGAAATATCCATCCCTGGCGTAACTTCAAATTCGTCACTGATTCTTGTACATTATTCTCAAGAATCTGCTGATACTGAGTTGAATCCATGCGACCCTCAACTTTAACAAGATTCCCGGTGCCGGCATTGGCCACACAGCCCCAAAGCATGATGGAACCTCCACCAAATTTTACAGTGGGTAGCAAGTGTTTTTCTTGGAATGCTGTGTTTTTTTGATGTCATGCATAACGCCTTTTTGTATGACCAAACAACTCAATCTTTGTTTCATCAGTCCACAGGACCTTCTTCCAAAATGAAGCTGGCTTGTCCAAATGTGCTTTTGCATACCTCAGGCGACTCTGTTTGTGGCGTGCTTTCAGAAACGGCTTCTTTCGCATCACTCTCCCATACAGCTTCTCCTTGTGCAAAGTGTGCTGTATTGTTGACCGATGCACAGTGACACCATCTGCAGCAAGATGATGCTGCAGCTCTTTGGAGGTGGTCTGTGGATTGTCCTTGACTGTTCTCACCATTCTTCTTCTCTGCCTTTCTGATATTTTTCTTGGCCTGCCACTTCTGGGCTTAACAAGAACTGTCCCTGTTGTCTTCCATTTCCTTACTATGTTCCTCACAGTGGAAACTGACAGGTTAAATCTCTGAGACAACTTTTTGTATCCTTCCCCTGAACAACTATGTTGAACAATCTTTGTTTTCAGATCATTTGAGAGTTGTTTTGAGGAGCCCATGATGCCACTCTTCAGAGGAGATTCAAATAGGAGAACAACTTGCAATTGGCCACCTTAAATACCTTTTCTCATGATTGGATACACCTGGCTATGAACTTCAAAGCTCAGTGAGGTTACAAAACCAATTTTGTGCTTCAGTAAGTCAGTAAAAAGTAGTTAGGAGTATTCAAATCAATAAAATGATAAGGGTACCCAAATTTTTGCACCGGTCAAATTTTGGTTTAATGCATATTGCACATTTTCTGTTAGTACAATAAACCTCATTTCAATCCTGAAATATTACTGTGTCCATCAGTTATTAGATATATCAAATTGAAATGGCTGTTGCAAACACCCAAATATTTAGAACTAAAAATGATTAAGATTAATAGTGGTGCCCAAACTTTTTCATATGACTGTACATTTATGACTATGAGACCTTACATTGTTTGTGGATTAATTCTTCTGTGGTAGCAGTGGTGAACCTAGCCTCTTTGCTGCCTGAGGCAGGCTATGGAAAGACAACCCCCCCCCAAAAAAAAAAAAAAAAAAAATTGAGTTTACATGCTACTAGCTTCACACGCTGCTATTGTTGCACAATATACACAAAGTTATAAAACAGTTTATAAAATAATTCTTCTTCCTGTATTACTTCAGTGTCAGAGATCAACATCACGGCATTAACAATGAAAATAACTGCTTGGTGGATGGATGAGCCCACGTGGCCCCCATTCTCTATAATAGGAGCCCCGCAGATAGCTGAGTACTGGACTTTGGGTATCTTTGGCACTCCAAACGAAGGGAATGAGAGCCACGCAGGTTCGTCCATCCACCAAGCGACACACCTATATTCAGTCGGGTTGCAGTCAGGCTGAATTCCCACCCGGTGGGGAAAAAAAAAAAAAAAAATCTCAGGCTCAGTGGGGGTCTCAGCAGACAGACCCCCATCAATCAGGTATTTATCCTCTATCATTTAGGTGTATACAGTGCAGTAACATTTTGTGATTTACAGGTGACGTCTCTGACTAATCCTTCACATTTCCCTTCTCTTCCCTTTGGACGGCCATGACCACTTCTTCCAGCTGTGACTTGTCTCTGAAAGGTTTGCAACACAGACATCTTTGGCTCATCACTTTTCCAGGCATCCAACCCACATTGTCCTCACCTACACAAAGCCCCCATCCTGCTGCTACCCCCAATTATAAAATATATGATATAACCCCCATAATGAATAATACTCCCAAGTGCATCGTTATATTAATAACTTCCCTATGTACTGCATCGTTATATTAATAACTTCCCTGTGTACCCCCTTTAAATAGTGCCCCTTATTATTAATGCCCCAGGCAATTCCTTATTAAAAAGTAAAAAAAAATGAGTGGGGTTCCAATACCCGGGACCACCAGGATCAGCTGTTTGAATGAACCGTGGTATCTGTGTAACTGCTTCTCTGTTTATGTAGTATCATACATCTCATAGCGGACATGTAATGTAACTACAGCCTCGTCCTATACACATCTATGTGACAAGGCTGGAATTACATCACACGGACACTATGAACAGACTGCGCCATGGCCCTTTCATACAGCTGATCAGCGGGGATTCACTGTTCTCTTATTGATGATTTATTCTGAGGATAGATCATCAATAAAATGAGGTGGAAAACTCCTTAAGGCCCTGGCCTCACGTGGCATAAATGCCATGGTGTGGCCACGGTTTAAATGCCACGGAAAATATGCAGCATTTTACAGTTCCTGCAAAGTGGATGGGATTCTAGCAAATTCCATCCATATATTGCGGAAAAATACACACAGTGGACATGCTGCAATTTCCAAAACCATTGCGGTTTTGGAAATCACAGCATGTCAATTATACCTACATAAACAACAGCGGTTTCCCAATAGGTATAATGGACGTAGAAAGTCCGCAGAGGAAACCTCTGCAGACTTTCTGTGAAAAGCGCTCCGGGAAAAACTGCGATTTATTACTGCTGCGGTTTTTCCTGCAGCGCTTTTTTGCTGCTGCCCGCTACGTGGGGCCTTAGCTTTAATAAAGCCCAAGTGCCACCTTAACTAAATGAATTGCCCCCTTATATTATGCCCCTGATTCCCCCTGACATAAATACAGTGCCCCTAATGACCCCTTATATAAATGACCTCCCACCTTGTAATGCCTCCTAATAGTCTTTATATAAATGAACCCCTTATCATCATAAAGCCCCCTAATGAATCCTCCCTTATATTTCAACCTCCTAACAACCCCTTATACTATTAAAACACCCACAACTGCACTAAAAAAACAAAACAAAAAAGTTATACTCACCTACCTGCGATCCTTTGGTGAATGGAGCCACCATTGCCTCCTCTTCTCCTCTGCTCTATGATGCGCAGGGTCCACGCACAGGTGGCGCAATGCTATGACATCATCGGGCCAGCCTGGTCTCGGTGTCTTGTAAACCGCAGGTATGAAGTGGCTTGCGGTTTATAAGACAGGATGGGTTTTAACTAAATCAGTGTATGTGGACACCAATCTAGTTAATAGTAAATCATTAATGGCAGCGCCGCCTGCGCTGAGATGCAGAGGTCTCCTAAGCCAGCCCCGGATAGGTACCGCTCAGCTTTGTTTTCAGAGCGGCCTGTCTTATGCTGGTTTAGAATAAAGAATAGTAAAAAAAAAACAAGATTAAAAATGCCGCCCCTCCGATAGTGCCGCCTGAGGCGGCCACCTCACCTCGCCTCATTAGAAGTGCACCCCTGTGTGGTAGTCTGATGCACAAGTGTGGGTCTGTGATGTGTTCAATGGCTTTAGCCTCTGACTTGAGTTACATCATAGTGTTGTAATGGGACAACACTTGCGAAGGGGCACCCAAGTGATGCCAACTGTACTGAAACAACAAAATTTGAATAAAAGGAGGCACATAGCTGACTAGTAACATTACACTTTCCAAAATGTTTGAACTGTATATTGCAAAGATATTTAACTTCCAGTTACGCATCAATTTAGACCTATTTAACATAATGAGAAAATCCCTTTAATAATCATTCCTTAGATGAAAAGGATTGTCAAGATGGCATTCGAGTATTTACAGCCCAGGGAAACTTTGTGAAAGTAGTTAGACAACATTTACTCATTTGCATTTTCCTTTTTTTTCACTGTCTCTCTGTTATTTGAAGTTTTTTTTAGCTAGATGTAAACATGCGATCAAATTTTCCTCAATTTTAGACTCTTCTCAACACAATTTTTGTTTATTCTAAATAATATCATTTAGATCTGCAAGCGAAGTAGAAAGATGATCACTGTGTTGGAAATCATAACCAGAGAGAACAGTTAAAATTACTTTCTTTTATCTTCCCTTTGAAGAAGTGATTTGTTAGATGTCTGAATCAGAGAAAACTGTATAAGGAAACCTGCCTTAAAGACGCACAGTTGGGGGTAAGGTATCTTTTCATGATATGCTTTGAGCTGCAGTTTAAAATTATGTGATATATATCATAGAAAGTACAGATTAAGAGAAAAACATAGATGTTCAAAAGAGTAACAAAGTTTGTGAAATATCCGTTGTTTATATTGACATTTTTACATGTGTTTATTCTTTAAATAAATATCTTTCATTTTTATAACATATTCTGACAGTTTGGATATTTTATATGCCCATAACCTCATCTATCTACAGGAGCAAGTATAATATAATATTTATTGAGGAAGAGAAGTGTTCCTTTCAATTTGCATTAAATAGACACTGTTGTTTCAACAAACTTTACAGAAATGAACAGTACAGGCGATTGTAAGAAACTTTGCTATATACAGTGGGGAAAAAAAGTATTTAGTCAGCCACCAATTGTGCAAGTTCTCCCACTTAAAAAAATGAGAGAGGTCTGTAATTGTCATCATAGGTAGACCTCAACTATGCGAGACAAAATGAGAAAACAAATCCAGAAAATCACATTGTCTGATTTTTTAAGAGTTTATTTGCAAATTATGGTGGAAAATAAGTATTTGGTCAATAACAAAAGTTCATCTCAATACTTTGTTATATATCCTTTGTTGGCAATGACAGAGGTCAAACGTTTTCTGTAAGTCTTCACAAGGTTGGCACACACTGTTGCTGGAATGTTGGCCCATTGCTCCATGCAGATCTCCTCTAGAGCAGTGATGTTTTGGGGCTGTCGCTGAGCAACACGGACTTTCAACTCCCTGCAAAGTTTTTCTATGGGGTGGAGATCTGTAGACTGGCTAGGACACTCCAGGACCTTGAAATGCTTCTTACGAAGCCACTCCTTCGTTGCCCTGGCAGTGTGCTTGGGATCATTGTCATGCTTCAATACCCTTGGTGATGCAAGGAGGTTTGCACTCAAAATCTCACGATACATGGCCCCATTCATTCTTCATGTACACGGATCAGTCGTCCTGGTCACTTTGCAGAGAAACAGCCCCAAAGCATGATGTTGCCACCCCCATGCTTCACAGTAGGTATGGTGTTCTTTGGATGCAACTCATCATTCGCTCTCCTCCAAACATGACGAGTTGTGTCTCTACCAAACAGTTCTACTTTGGTTTCATCTGACCATATGACATTCTCCCAATACTCTTCTGGAACATCCAAATGCTCTCTAGCAAACTTCAGATGGGCCTGGATATGTACTGGCTTAAGCAGGGGGACACGTCTGGCACTGCAGGATCTGAGTCCCTGGTGGCGTAGTGTGTTACTGATGGTTATTTTCTGACTACAAAATGCATGTTTTTAAAAAATTTTTTAGTCTGAATAAATGGGACCAAAATTTCAGTGCATCACCATATGGTAAGCATCACCATATACTTTAGATACTGTAGAAATATTTCTATTTCCTTTTAATGCCGCTACACAGTGCTTGGGAATGTCCTCTGAATAAGGGCTAATATCCTTCTTTCCCATAAATGACACGTGCCCTACACTGATGCAGGGGATATAAAGAATGGTGTTAAAAATGTCAGTTCTCATAAATTTTTACTGTCATGTGAATAAAGCCTAATGGTCCACATTTCCCCTGCACATGACATTAGATAAGTATGAATGCTGGGAGTTTGACCAATGGAATCCCCAGTGATCATAAGCATGAAGGAATCTCTTGGCTAAACTCCCATTCTACTCCAGATTGGCTTGTGTAGTGCTATATTTCCCCTGTAGCATGGCAATATTTATATGTACAGTAGCTTTTGTCATTTTAATAGCTGATGATTGGAAACTAAAAGTGTTATTGTTTTTTAACCCCCTACAGTTTTGGTGGAGCAGGACTTGGGGCTTGAATTAAGTTCATTACTGTTCACTTGAATATAGCTTGTTTAGAGACACTGTAATTTTAAACGGCTCTAACTCTGGAGCCTCGGGGCTAGAGCCACAATCTTGGCCTTGTTTTAAAGTCAATAATATTGTCTGTAGTTTATGTCTGTAGATAGATTTACAGATATCACTGTTTAAAGCGAAGGTGCATATACTCGCACTTTAGTTTAATCAGTGTGCAGGAGAAAATGAACAGCTGACAGTGCAGGGAGAGGAGAAAATGATTTTATTATTCTCCTGTCCTATCAGATAACCCCAGAGGAGGGAGTACCATAGACTTTGGTTCATGATATCACCCCCCATTATCAGTCAGAAGCATACTTGCCATTTAACCCCTTATATGCTGTAATCAATGCTGACCGCAGCACCTTAGTTGTTTTACAGAAAAAAATATAAAAAAAAAAAAAAAATAAAAAACATAGAATTGGTATGAAAACATTCATAACAACCCCTAAAATAAAATTAATATGTTATTTATACATGATAAACACCGTAAACATTAAAAATTCAGATGCCAGATGCCAGAACTGTTTTCTGATCATTTCACCTCTCAAAGCAAAAAGTAATAAAAACCAATAAAAAAAAATCTTATGTACCCACAAAATACAAGGTCTCATAAAGCTACATTGAATTAAAATGTAAAACGTTATGAAAGGTGGAATGCAGAAAGAGATAACATGTCACGGGTTTAAGGCTAAATGTGTTAGATTGCTAAAGGGTTAAAATGCACATAAGCACCGCAGTTACGTGCCAATAATATTTATTTCAGTCATAAATTCAAAATCTGAAATTTTAATGTGACTGTTAGGGGGTTAAAGGGCTAATTTTGATAAGACCACCCCAGCTACATGTAAAATTGCAAGAAAAATACACTTTTTCCCTTCTTTCTTGAATAGCTGGCACCAAACTATTGAAAGTAATATAAAAAGAAAGAATATACACTCTGCAGGGTTATTACTTATACTTCATAAACCCCTGTATTGATGTTGAATTAATCAGAAACAACTGTATATTCAACATTTTTGCACTTTAACATGTACAATCACTAATGGATTATCTGAGATGAGTAAATTCCTAATTTGCAAATTAAATGTTTAAGCTGCCAAAATGTTAAATCATTCCACTTGGATGCAGATTGCAAACAGTATGGTAACATTTTGTCATATGTAACATTATGCAGATTTAGAATAATTTGGTGTTGGCAATTTGTCAGAATAATTAAGCAAGGTGTCGAATTTATTGACAGAACTGGTGCACCTGTTTTGAATGTCACATTTCCAAAAATTTGGAATGTTAAATAAAAGAGGTCATAAATTACTCTCTTGCTCAGGTGCAACAATAATTATAAAATATAATTGTTAGAAATAATTAAAGATCTGTGGGTATGACAAGGCATACTCTCTTAGAGGTTGTAGAAATGTTTTAATCTAAATAAGATCTAAATAATTATATCAACCACTACAACTTCTACAATAATATGGTATCTTTAGATCAATATATTATAACTGAATATTATAGTGGCAGTGAACGTTGCTAGGAGGAGACCTCTATATAGCACTTGAAACTCTTCCTCCAAAGTTTACACACATACTTACTGTTGTCTATGAGACTTCTGCATGGTTTCATTTTTTTAGGTTATTTTTTAAGGGCTCACAGGTGTAGTAAACTTGACATTTGACACATTATATACCATAATGCTGCAAATTTGGTATTGATATTTAATATATCAAGTCATTAAAATATTAAATCAATGTTTCTTTATCATGGTATGTAACACGTTATGTCAGGTTTGCTATATCCATACAATAAAAGAACAATGTGAAAAGAAGACTTGAACCCTCAGAAGAATACTTTGGCAGTCACACATGAAAAAGTTGCCAAATCTAAGATTTAATAAAAAAAATATTCTAAAGGAAGTCTAAGGAATAAAAAATATGAAGTTAAAGGTGTTTTCCAGGACTAAAAAAAGCAAAAAAATTGAAAATACTTGTTATATGAATGAAAAAATATAACCGAGCAACTTTAATGGGTTTTTTTTTGTTGTTTTCTGTTTGTTTGTTTGTTTTTTACCATTTTTGCATTCCTCAAGTTTTCAGGCATATAATATAGTTCTTGGTTTATACTTCTTGGTTGTGGGAGTGTCAATGCTTTTCGAGGCAGCTCTTTCCAGCACATCCTAGTAATTTCCAAATTTGCATCCATACATTATATATCATATTTGCCATTTCTCCCATAGAGAACTGTTCAAGAGGCTCACAAAAAAAGGGCAATCCCCTGAGTGCCAGAAGAGTGGGCAAATTTGCTGCATCTGCTGCTCTGTTGTTTTGTATGAGATGTGGGCACATTATGTGCTGGTCACATCTTAGAAAAGGGTCATCTTTGGCACAATGCATGACCACTACTCAATTAGGGGTGTAACATATGCAAAAAGGTTGTGTTTTGTACCAAAAGAGGTATATACACCTACAACAATGTTTGCAGGGCTTCCAGACCCCTCATACAACATTTTGTCAAGTATGGTATATATGCAGTAGTAAAAGCTAATGAAAAGTGTGTAACAATGTAACAAGGTAATTGTTAGGGTCTTGCCAGACGTAGCAATACCCTATACTACTGCAGGGGTCTGGGAGGAAGGACAGAGACACGTGAGCCCTAATCTCACCCCAGCCACTGTCCCTTCCTATTGCCTCAGTTACCCTAAATGGTAAAAGGACAACCTGAATACGAGCCCTATACTGGGTAAGTGACACACAGAACAGGACAAGACAAAACAACACAGAAGCAGAGTGAGCAAGCCAAGGGGTCAGTAACAAATGAGCAATGCAGTACAAAATCAAAATCCAAGAGAATAGTAAAAGTCAAGGCCAGGGGTCAGGAATACGAATACCAGTAACAAGACAGCAAGGAATACTAGCCAGAACGCAAAAGTAATAACCAGTGACCATGTGAGGGCTGACAACCTGTTTATAGAAAGTCTGGGCAAGCCCCAGACTGGATTGGTAGACAGGCTGTCAATCACACAGGCAAGACTGAGATTAACTATTAGTGGAACAGAGAAAACCAAGGTGAAGGAAACGGGTGTGACAGAAAATCAATTACATTGTCTAGGACAGTGTTCAGACTGAGCAACAAGAAACCTACTCAAGGAACCAAACTGAACACGCCTCCTTCGTTGCAGCGTGCGAGTGGAGGGTGGCCAGAGACCCGAACAGGCAGAGACGTTACAGCACCCCCCCCTTTAAGAGGGCCACCGGACCCTCACCAGATAAACCAGTTTTAGTAGGACACAGTATTTTCTTTGCCTTCAATTCCAGATCTCCCTGAACAACAAGAGGTGCTGGTGGACCAGGCAAAGGTTTTTTATTCGACTGGCCAGAAATAGATCTGTCCCCAGAGGACAGAGACATACATAGCAACATCTTATTATGATTTCTGGCAAATACCTGGTTGCCTGAGTGGTTCTTCTGATTAGCACTCAGGCACTGAAGCTTTTCTGCTGGTCTACGAGGTCTGATCGAGCAGTCACGGATGAAATGACCGGAAGCACCACAGTACAGGCAGAGGTTGTTTCTGAGACGATGCTCTCGTTGCGTCTTGGCGTCCATAACTGCCAATTGCATGGGTTCCTCACCAGGAGTCATGGGAGAAATAACAGGTTTTTCAGGAGAGAGAAAGGGAGAGACAGAAAACTTGGAAGAAGCAGACCCTACTCTCTCTTTAACATTTTCCCGAATCCTACGGTCAATACGGACCGCCAAAGTCATGGCCTGCTCAAGAGTGAGAGGATCTAGGTGACCAACCCAGACCTCCTTAACATGGTCAAACAGGCCTTGTTTAAAGTGGGCCTTTAGAGCTGACTCACACCAAGCTGCAGTTACACTGTACTTGCGGAATTCTGAGCAGTACTCCTCAGTAGAGCGTTTGCCCTGCTGCAGGGTGAGGAGTTGCGATTCTGCAAGCCCAGTGTGGTCTGGCTCAGCATATATAGACCCCAGGGACAAAAAAAATGTTTCAAAATCAATCCACTCCTCAGCCCCAGGAGGGAGTTTAAGGGCCCAGGCTTGTGGATCCCCCTGTAGGAGGGATATAAATACTCCTACCATTTGGGCCTGGGATGCGTGTGGATTAATCCGGAAATACAGGCGACAAGACTCTCGGAAAGTCTCAAATTTTTCTCGGTCCCCCGAGAAACGGTCAGGGAGTAGCATCTTAACCCTAAAAGGGGCAGAAACAACCGGAGATGCTGCAGCAGCATCAGTAAGGGTCTGCAACTGTTTAGCAAGCTATTAGACCTGCCAAACCTTCCAACTTGGCCGCAAGGCCCTGAATAGGATCCATGCTGGTCCTGGGGGAAGAAATGGCAGAAGGTTATGGGCTGGTCATTCTGTTAGGGTCTTGCCAGACGTAGCAATACCCTATACTACTGCAGGGGTCTGGGAGGAAGGACAGAGACAAGTGAGCCCTAATCTCACCCCAGCCACTGTCCCTTCCTATTGCCTCAGTTACCCTAAACGGTAAAAGGACAACTTGAAGACGAGCCCTATACTGAGTAAGTGACACACAGAACAGGACAAGACAAAACAACACAGAAGCAGAGTGAGCAAGCCAAGGGGTCAGTAACAAACGAGCAATGCAGTACAAAATCAAAATCCAAGGCCAGGGGTCAGGAATACGAATACCAGTAACAACAGCAAGGGATACTAGCCAGAACGCAAAAGCAATAACCAGCGACCATGTGAGGGCTGACAACCTGTTTATAGAAAGCCTGGGCAAGCCCCAGACTGGATTGGTAGACAGGCTGTCAATCACACAGGCAAGACTGAGATTAACTATTAGTGGAACAAAGAAAACCAAGGTGAAGGAAACGGGTGTGACAGAAAATCAATTACATTGTCTAGGACAGTGTTCAGACTGAGCAACAAGAAACCTACTCAAGGAACCAAACTGAACACGCCTCCTTCGTTGCAGCGTGCGAGTGGAGGGTGGCCAGAGACCCGAACAGGCAGAGACGTTACAGCACCCCCCCCCTTTAAGAGGGCCACCGGACCCTCACCAGATAAACCAGTTTTAGTAGGACACAGTATTTTCTTTGCCTTCAATTCCAGATCTCCCTGAACAACAAGAGGTGCTGGTGGACCAGGCAAAGGTTTTTTATTCGACTGGCCAGAAATAGATCTGTCCCCAGAGGACAGAGACATACATAGCAACATCTTATTATGATTTCTGGCAAATACCTGGTTGCCTGAGTGGTTCTTCTGATTAGCACTCAGGCACTGAAGCTTTTCTGCTGGTCTACGAGGTCTGATCGAGCAGTCACGGATGAAATGACCGGAAGCACCACAGTACAGGCAGAGGTTGTTTCTGAGACGATGCTCTCGTTGCGTCTTGGCGTCCATAACTGCCAATTGCATGGGTTCCTCACCAGGAGTCATGGGAGAAATAACAGGTTTTTCAGGAGAGAGAAAGGGAGAGACAGAAAACTTGGAAGAAGCAGACCCTACTCTCTCTTTAACATTTTCCCGAATCCTACGGTCAATACGGACCGCCAAAGTCATGGCCTGCTCAAGAGTGAGAGGATCTAGGTGACCAACCCAGACCTCCTTAACATGGTCAAACAGGCCTTGTTTAAAGTGGGCCTTTAGAGCTGACTCACACCAAGCTGCAGTTACACTGTACTTGCGGAATTCTGAGCAGTACTCCTCAGTAGAGCGTTTGCCCTGCTGCAGGGTGAGGAGTTGCGATTCTGCAAGCCCAGTGTGGTCTGGCTCAGCATATATAGACCCCAGGGACAAAAAAAATGTTTCAAAATCAATCCACTCCTCAGCCCCAGGAGGGAGTTTAAGGGCCCAGGCTTGTGGATCCCCCTGTAGGAGGGATATAAATACTCCTACCATTTGGGCCTGGGATGCGTGTGGATTAATCCGGAAATACAGGCGACAAGACTCTCGGAAAGTCTCAAATTTTTCTCGGTCCCCCGAGAAACGGTCAGGGAGTAGCATCTTAACCCTAAAAGGGGCAGAAACAACCGGAGATGCTGCAGCAGCATCAGTAAGGGTCTGCAACTGTTTAGCAAGCTATTAGACCTGCCAAACCTTCCAACTTGGCCGCAAGGCCCTGAATAGGATCCATGCTGGTCCTGGGGGAAGAAATGGCAGAAGGTTATGGGCTGGTCATTCTGTTAGGGTCTTGCCAGACGTAGCAATACCCTATACTACTGCAGGGGTCTGGGAGGAAGGACAGAGACAAGTGAGCCCTAATCTCACCCCAGCCACTGTCCCTTCCTATTGCCTCAGTTACCCTAAACGGTAAAAGGACAACTTGAAGACGAGCCCTATACTGAGTAAGTGACACACAGAACAGGACAAGACAAAACAACACAGAAGCAGAGTGAGCAAGCCAAGGGGTCAGTAACAAACGAGCAATGCAGTACAAAATCAAAATCCAAGGCCAGGGGTCAGGAATACGAATACCAGTAACAACAGCAAGGGATACTAGCCAGAACGCAAAAGCAATAACCAGCGACCATGTGAGGGCTGACAACCTGTTTATAGAAAGCCTGGGCAAGCCCCAGACTGGATTGGTAGACAGGCTGTCAATCACACAGGCAAGACTGAGATTAACTATTAGTGGAACAAAGAAAACCAAGGTGAAGGAAACGGGTGTGACAGAAAATCAATTACATTGTCTAGGACAGTGTTCAGACTGAGCAACAAGAAACCTATGCAAGGAACCAAACTGAACACGCCTCCTTCGCTGCAGCGTGCGAGTGGAGGGTGGCGCAGTGACCCGAACAGGCAGAGACGTTACAGTAATAAAATAAAATAGATGAAATAAATTCAAACTAAATCCATATTCAGGGGCAATGTTATTCTGTGGCCGGGTTCACATGGTGGAAAATAATGCCTCATGCCACAGACTCTGTGGCAAGATTGAGCAGGACGCATATTTTTTTCAATGTCCTTTTTTGATCTCTGCCGCACATTGAAAACAATGGGAGAGAGAATCTGCTGCTGATTTTGAATCAGAATCTGCCTTAAAATCAGCATAAGATTCTGCCATATGAACATACCCTATTTGGCTAAAGGTTTAGTTAGAATGCATTTCATTTCCTATTCACACTGATAAAGCAGTGAAGTTGCATATGGCCTCACCTGACAACATTTACTGTAGACCACTTGAACAAGATTTTTTACACTAGGTAGATTCCCATCTCATACCTGCTGTCAGGGATCCCAGGATCCCAGCACTTTTTCCCCTCACATCTCTAACGAGCATGCTCAGCTGTTTTTTGAGCATCCTATGGTCACCTATGGCCTCCCATTATATACTGATATCATGATCTTTATTTATAAGCCATGCAAAAAAGAAAAATAGAAGAAATACAGAATGCCCCCTTGCAAAATGTTGTTCATTCTGCAAACAACACGTTATAGAGCAAAAGTAGATGAGCAGACTGATATATAATTTTTTTATAAAAGGTACAAAATAAACTGTCAATTATTGATTCATCCAAAATATTTCCCAGCTGTCTACAGATTTGAAAGAATTTTCATGTGAAAGTTCCCTTGGCTAAGGCCCTACATTGCAGAAACGTAGCATTTTTGGCTATAATGGGATTTTCCACAACTAAGATATTGATGACGTACCCTTAGGATGAATTGTCAATATCTGATTGTTGAGGGTTTAACATCTGGCACACACAAATCAGTTTAAAACTACCACAGCATTCAGGTGAGCTCTGCAGTCACCTACTTGCTAAGCACAATGCTGTGCATTTTACTGCAGTTCTATCTGATATTCAATCTATGATATTGACCAAGCTTCAAACAGGCCATGTGACCAAAAAACATGACATCACATTGTCGGAGAAGCAGAAATGGCATTTGATGTAGCACCACTGCTTATTCAATCAGTCAATTCTTGAGGATCTTGGGTATTGGACCCCCAATGATGTAATTCTGATGCCCTATGCTAAGGATTGGTCATCAATATTTTATTGAAAAGAAAACTCTTTAAGTAAAGGCAAATAATCTGATTTGCTCCATTTGTCATTATGTAACTAGAAAAAGCTTTGTTTAAGGTAAATGTATTTGTAGTGTACTATGATACATTTTTCCCCCCTGTAGGCATTGATCCCATAGAACCCCTGAAAGGGATGAACGCAGTATAAGACATAATAAAAGTGGTGCAAAGTATATACAACAGAACCAAGCCAACATTTAAATTAGTAAATCTCACCCAGTAATTACTATTTATAGACATATCTGGGTTTAGTCCAAAGGGATTTATATTATTTCACCCTCTTAGAAACCTCCTAGAACTATTAATGAGCTCAGGATGACTCCACATCACAAGCAATACTAGATATTCAGTATGCAAACCCATTGTTCACTATATGCTACTGTACCAAAGCTTTACTACATAGTTAACAAATACTGATAAGGCAAGATGTGTTCCTTACTGGTTACCTTTTTAGATTTTATTTGCCTGATAATCTAATAAATAGCAGAGATTCACTAAAAAAGAATATATATTTAATTTGGTGAAGAAGCTACTTTTTAGCGACAACATAACAGTACTTTCCTAACTATTAACCTAAAATGTATATAATTTATAAACCTAAACCTAAAAGTTACTATAGGTGACAGAATAATAAAAGTATCAGCGATATTTATTAAATGGAGACATCACAGAACAGCAAAACAATATGTACTGGAAAAGTGGAATGTAACATGAAAAAAGAGGGGAAAAAGAAATAATACTTTTTGAATTATTACTTTCCATCTATCAGGGAGATTTGTGAGTAACTCACAGGTGCAAAACTGAGGACGTGGCCAGGATGAATGAAATACAAATACTTGTACAAGTTTGGTTTCCGACATAAGGCTATATAATACAATTTACAGTTATTAGAAAAAAGGAAAGTAGTGGACACAAGTACACATATGAGAGGGAAATGCTGTAATTGAGGTCTATCAGTTCTTTGTAACTGGGCTTGGAGTAAGGGTAACTGGACAGCTTATAAATTATCTTGGGTCATTACTTTTTTTTTTTAAACTCGTTTTATTGAAAATTGCGTATCAGACAAAGGAAAAGAAATCAAAACAAATACATAACATGTTGCGCACCAAAAAACGAGAATTTCAATGTAAATTCACTCAACGCACCACATCCCACCTCGCCAGGTCCTCGTCCCATCCGGACCATATAACGTAGACTCGGTACAGAAAGAATATAATCAGGACATGCGTAATACTGTATACATCAGTTATCATGTACAAAACATGCAGTCAATAAGTCAAGGGTAACAACAAGGATACACTCCAAAATGAGAGGTCGTGGATACTCCTGGTGTCTCGCGCCCCTCACGGCATGAGTAAATTAATGGCAGAGCGCAATGAGGGAGCCGTATATTGGGTTACCGGAGAATTGCACCATGTTCCCCACACCTTATGGAATTTCTGAGGGCACCCTCTCCCTTTATACACAATCTGGTTATAAGGAAGAACAGTATTAACAAGTTTCTTCCACTGAGATACTGATGGGGGTTTCGGAGCCATCCATCGCAGTGCGATAGCTTTCCTAGCATAAAATAAAGACTCCCTCAAAAGGATTCTAACATGGTGTTGCCATATTTCTTCATCTAATACGCCGAAAAGGCATATCTCTGGGGTTAATGGTATAGGTTTAGCCAGAACTTCCGCCAGGAGATCCACGACC
Organism: Leptodactylus fallax; assembly: GCA_947044405.1. Lineage (NCBI taxonomy): Eukaryota > Metazoa > Chordata > Amphibia > Anura > Leptodactylidae > Leptodactylus > Leptodactylus fallax. The sequence continues at coordinate 360,842 of CAMRHE010000388.1, read as the reverse complement.
CCTTTCCAAAAACATTGTATGATCGGACATTCCCAAATCATATGCCAAAAGTCTGCCTGTGGACAAAGACACCTAAGGCATCCGGGGTTGGGCAGACGTCCCATTTTGTATAGACGGGAAGGTGTCAAGTAACATTGGTGTAGAATATACGTTTGAATCAGATTGTTGTTAGCTGAAGGTGACACATGTTGAGGAGATTCAAGGATATCTTGAAACATCTCATCTGTGAGAGTTGGGATATTTATGCTCCATCGCGTCAAGGCCGGGGCGTCCAAAGTGGACACCTTGGCCTGTATCAGATGTGCATATAAAGTAGATATCAAACCCCCAGGGCCCTGTGAGCGAAGTATGCCGATAAGCGGATACTCAGATATATTGTCCAATCGATCCGGGAACTGAGAAGAAAGTGCATGTCTAATCTGTAGATGTCTAAAGAACTGCGTTCTAGGGATGCCATAGGAGGAGCTTAGCGAGTCAAACGTTTTAAAAACCCCTTGTATGTACAGGTCACTAAGAGAGGACACGCCATACTGCGACCAGGCCCGGGCGCCAGGCAGGGCAAATAACGTCGGCAGACCAGGGTTGTGCCAAAGCGGGGTCTCTGCAGGTATATCAGAATAAGTGGACACCTTTTTCGCCTGACGCCAGACCTGTCCCGCCAGGGCATGGATGGGCAACAATTTCCCCCTAAACAAGGCCGGGTGTTCCAACACCGGCCACAGATTATGCAGACCCAGGTGGTGAGCCAGATGTGCCTCGGACCCCGGTAGGGAATCAGATGAGAGCCACTTCCTAATAAAACGGAGCTGTCCTGCTAGGTAGTAAAGAAACAGATCAGGGAGTGATGTGCCCCCGAGCTGCTTCGGTCGTTGTAGAGATGACAACCTAAGCTTAGATCTAGAGTTTCCCCATATAAAGGAGATAATGAGGGAGTCCATTTGTTTAAAAAATCTAAGGGGCACGGACACAGCAGAATGGCTTATAGCATATAGACATTTGGGTAGTACTATCATTTTAACTAGGTTGATTCTACCAGCCACCGACAAAGGCAGTGTAGCCCAAAGATTAAACTTAACCCTAAAGTGCGAGATGAGCGGAAAGATGTTCTGTTCCAAAAAACACCTATGGTCCCTAGATATAAAGATGCCCAGATATTTGCAGGTTGAGACTGTAGTCAATCCACATACCACATTCCCCTCAGCTACACTTGACGCACGGCCAATATGCATGTATGAGGACTTAGCCCAATTGGTCCGTAGGCCAGAATAATTACCAAATTCATCAATTATAGCCATGGCTCTGGGCAGAGACCGGGAGGGGTCGCTCATAAACAGGAGTAAGTCATCGGCATATAGTGCTGTTCTCTCCTCCCGGGTGCCTATCACTATGCCTTTATATATGGGGTCATTCCGAAGCAGTATTGCCAAGGGTTCCACCGCCAGAGCAAACAGTAGCGGTGACAATGGACATCCTTGTCTTGTACCCCTACCCAAAGGAAAGTAGGAAGACAACGCGCCATTAATGGACAGTGCCGCTCTAGGGGAACAGTATAGAAGGGAAATCCAGGTAACAAACCCCTCTCCAAATCCGTATCCTCGCAACACCTGCAATAGAAAAGGCCACTCGACAGAGTCGAACGCCTTTGTTGCATCTAAAGAAGCCATCGCCCAGTCATGTGAGGATGATGCCCCAATCTGAGTTATCACCTGAGCCCTTCTAAGATTATCCGATGTGGATTTTCCAGGCATAAAGCCTGTCTGATCCGGATGGACAAGGTCGAGAACAACAGAATTTAGCCTTTTCGCCAACATTTTAGTAAGGAGTTTATAATCTATATTAAGCAGTGATATAGGCCTATATGAGCCACAGTCCAGCGGATCCTTGTCGGGCTTAAGTAACAGGATAATGGTGGCGTCATAAAAGGACTCCGGGAGACTGCGACCCACAAAGGCAGCGTTATAACAGTCAAGCAACACCGGGAGAAGCAGGCCCCCATACTGGGCATAAACCTCCACCGGGATGCCGTCCGGACCCGGCGATTTGCCCCTTGCCATATCTGCCAGGGCACCCGATAGCTCCTCTAGCGTAAAAGGGGAATCTAAAAATTCACGTTGGTCTTCTGACAATGTAGGAAGGGGGATCAAGCCCAAATAGGTGGCAAGCTCTCCGTCAGTGACTCTAAGCTTGGAGAGGTATAACTCACTGTAATACCTATAAAATCTGTCACTAATGGCCAAGCTATTGGACAGTACCTCCCCCGTCTCTGAATGCACTCGTAGTATGGCAGGTGAGGCTGTGTTTTGATGTATTAGTTGAGCTAAAAAGCTGCTCGACTGGTTGCCGAGTTCGTAAAACTTCTGTTTGCTAAAAAACAGAGACCTACGTGCCTTGTCATGCAGTATATGCAGATATTGTCTACCCATCTGCAACCATTGGGATCTAGCCTCATCAGTTGGATTAGCCACGTATGCGGCTTCGAGCGAGGCACACTGGGTCGCCAAGGTGGTCTCCAACAGCGAGGATTCCCTCTTTACAAAGGAAATGGAGGACTTAATACAACCCCTAAGATATGCCTTCATAGTTTCCCATAAGAGGAGCGGAGAAGTGTTTGGGGAATTAATGGTCAAAAACGTCTGAAGTTGATCAGGTATTCGATCATGTGGTACAAATAGTTTCAACCAAAATGGGTGGATTCGCCAACCCTGTCGTGGCTTAGCAGCTGTACTACTATTTAATTGGACCAACAACGGGGAATGATCAGACACTGCCCTGGGTAAATAGGATATGGTCTGCAACAAAGAATATGCTTTAGTATTTCCAAAAGCATGGTCAATCCTGGACAGAGTATGTCTGTTGGCAGAGTGACAGGAAAAGGTGCGGGCCTCCGGAAACCGGACCCGCCACAAATCCAACCACCCCAATTCACGGATCACTCCGGCCATTGTAGTAGGGCGAGGCAGAGAGGGGGGAACCTGGCTCCGCGGAGAACCGATCCAATGCAATATCCATAACTTTGTTAAAGTCACCCAAACATAATGCAATAGCCCCAGGGAATCGGGTCGCAAACTGCGCAGCCTGCTGGAGCACAGCAAGATCAGACGCCGGTGGCAAGTACACACCCAGGATAACATACAGGACAGAGTCAACCCAGGCCTGGACAAAAACGTATCGTCCCTCGGGGTCCCTTACAATGAGGCCTGGCTCCCACCTGAGTCTACGATGCACCAAGATGGACACCCCCCTGGAATAGGAAGTGTGTGTAGAGTGAGCCGCCCACTGAACCCATGGCTTCTGAAGTCGCCTGGAATTATCTGGAACCAAATGAGTTTCCTGAAGGCATATGAGGTGTGGGTCAGCCCTCCTAATCTGAGAGAAAACCAACGACCTCTTTCGTGGGCTACCCAGGCCCCTCACATTCCAAGATAGTACACTAAAGGACGCCATGGTCGTCTAAGAGTGTAATGTAATCATGGCAATTCAGGACCCCAAAAGTGACCCGCCTATGAGTGTGTAGTGCGTGGCTGAGTGAGACACAAAGTGGTGTGCAGCAACCTAAGAACAATATACAAACGAAATGAACCATTACACCCCTAAAGGGTGTGAGACATACTACTGGCATAAACAAACAATATTTGTTAAATTAACCGTGGCTACAATTAACGGGGGAAGAAGTGCACCCAAAGTGGTTGGTATACGGGGCACTGTCTTAAAGGTATGGATAATCACTAGGCTAGGAGATATACTATTCAACAGAGCCAGGTTCACATGAGTAAATGAGATACACCGGCGCCCCGGGGGTCGCCAGCCCAGGTAACTATAAGACTACAGGATACTATAATAACAGAACCGCACTTTTCATAAAACTACTTATGCAATAAACAAGAGCATCCCGTAATACATAAGTCCTTATGTATGGTCCGATCGGACCTCTCACCACACGCCGTCAGGATCATCGTCTCGGAGATCGAGGAAGAAGAGATAGTCAGTCCTCCACATCCCTCGGTGAAGTAAAGAAAAGGGACCTGCCGTCATGGACGACCCGAAGACGTGCTGGGTAAATCATGGAGTATTGTATAGCCTTTTCTCTCAACCGCCTCTTAACGGCCACGAAGGATGCTCGGGTCTTCTGGAGAGCCGCCGAGAAATCTGGAAACATGGCCACTGCTGCTCCGTTGTACTTAAGCTCGCCGGCCTGGCGCGCAGCCCGCAACGCCGTATCCCGATCCGTGCTGTTAATCAGACGGGCCAACAAGGGTCGAGGAGGTGCGCCCTGAGGCGGCGGTTTAGCCGGAACCCTATGGGCCCGTTCCACTGCAAATATTGGTGAGAAGTGAGCCTCCGGCAGGACATTTTTCAGCCACCCCTCCACAAAGGCCCGAGGATCTTCACCCTCCGCCCGCTCCGGCAGGCCCAGGATACGGAGGTTGTTTCGTCGCAATCTATTCTCCAAGTCATCCGCACGCTGGGTCCACAAACTTGCAGCTCTCTCCAGCTCCTGGAGTTTGGCAGGAAGTGGGTTAACAGTGTCCTCTACCTGAGAGACCCGATCCTCCACCTCACACACCCTGCCTCGCAAGGTCTGAAAGTCCTGACGGAGCAGGCCCAGGTCGATTTTTACCTCCTCAATTTTCCCGGTCAGCGAGGAAGTGCCGGCATGGATCGCCTCCAGTAGCTGTCCAGTAACTTGCTTTAAAGTGGGCTCGGGGTCCTCCTCTGGAAGGGCAGGAGAGGCTGCCTCAAGCGATGGTGATGTAGAAGAGGATGCTGCCCTGGAGAACCCCCTCAGGCGATCAGAGACAGAGGTTGATTGCGGGCGACTCATTTTAGAGAGTCGGCGGCCGCTCTTCCTGCGTTCCGTACGGGTGGATATGTTGGCAGAGGAGGAGGTGTGATGGTAGCAAGACCGGGCCGGCCCCAGAGGATTATAGACAAGGTCTCTGGCTAATAGCAGTTGCACAGTAGGAGCCTCTATGTCAGGCCACAAGGGCCAATAAGCCAGCCGAGGACAGACAGTAACTCAACAGTCCAATAGTATCGATGGCAACAGACTCTGGATTATGAGCGATGTCTCCAAGAGAGAGCCGTCAGCAGAGTAATGAAATAAATAGATTGCCAGGAGGAACTAAGAGGGAACGGATGACAACTCAGCGATCCAATAGTGCCGATAGCAACAGTCACTGGATTATAAGTAAGGCCTCCAAGAAGGCCAGTAGCGAAGTGATGGAGTAGATAGATTGCCAGGAGGAACTAGAGGAGGACAGATGGTAACTCAACAGTCCAGTAGCACATACAGCAACCGTCATTGGATTATAAGTAAAGCCTTCCAGAGAAGCAGTCAGCAGGACGATAAATCGTACAGAGGCACACACCTTCAATGGGTCAGAGACAGTTGATGGCTGCCACAGATATTGCCTTGCACTACTGCCCAGAGGAGCCAGGGGATGGTCCTATCGTGCCCAGCAGCAAGCAGGAGAGAGGAATGCCGGCTCCCAAACTTCCAGGCAGGGATAGAAGGAACCGTCAGAGATAGGCTCAGCTCGCCAGGAACGCCAGACTCAGCGCCCCCTCATCAGCAGATGGCCAAACCGGTCAGGGTTAAAATGGCCGCCCGCCACGTGGAGAGAGGAGAGACCGCCGTCCGGGTGCCAGCAGGACCAGCGGCCCCAGCGGTGCCTGCACAGCCCAGGCCGGCCCACGAGCGCAGCCCCAGAACGGCAGCTCCACCCCAGCTCCAGGCCACAGCAGCGCGGGACAGAGCGGCTCCGGCAGCGGCGGTGGGAGTGTATGGCCGCCGGCCACGTGTAGCGATCACCGACTACCACCCAACGGAGAAGGACACCGGCAGAACGGGAGCTCTGGAACCAGGAGGAGGGCCTCAGAAGTGCGTTCCAGCGGACAGCGAACCCGGGCACCGGTAAGCAAGGATGGATTTCAGGATGGATGAGCGGCTCTAGCCGGAGCTCCGCTCACATGCGACCGTCCATGTCGCGCGCTAGCCACGCCCCCCTTGGGTCATTACTTTATTGAACATACTACATGTATTGATTGTTTTAGTTCACATCATAACCATTTAGGAACATAAAAGGAGCATTAAGCCTATTGGCAGTAAAACCTTCTGTGGTGTTTGCAATATTGTATCTAAATCTAAACTGAAGAAATACCATTTTATAAACATTGATACATACTAGTTTTACCATATAGAACTACTGAAATGATTAATTCTGCCAATAGGAGAAATGATGTAGTCACATAAACATCTTCTAGTACTCAATGGCCATTTAATATTTATTTGATTAAGTGACGATGATAGCAAATATTAGTCGAATAGGGAGATGACACTGCAGTTTGCTCTCGTTGCTAACTTCATGCTGTAACAGGAGAAGAAAACTAATCTCAGAAAGAAAAGATACACACTGTATCTATGTACTGTAAAATGTTGGGATGGAAAAAGATAAAAGTGCAAATAACCAAAAGAAACACATCAGATAAAATCAATATAACTCATATAACAAAAGTGGGAATTGATACAACAAACTTATATTCTTTTCCGTAATGATATAATCAGGCTGTAATCAAAGACTTCAATACAAATAAAAAGCAATTTTTATTAAATAAATAAAAATAATATAATATAAATACTTTTTGGGGGTATTCAACTTGTTTCCTTGATTTTTTCAGAGTACATAAACAGTATTAAAGGACTTATATCCAAGTTATATGAGAAGTGTTCTAAGTCTATCCTGGAAATCCCGTTTATGAGATTCATAGCATAATGAAAAGGATCCTCAAAGAAAATATTGCCCAGTGAATAAGGTAAACATGTATAAAATGTATAACACTATAAGATATATCTTAAAAGAAAGCATGGCAAGCTAAAGTGATGTCACCTTTTACTTAGGTACTGTAGTACAAAAAGCCATATCAAGTGTAATAGACTATTTCAGATAGCAAGTGAACAGTTAGTACTTAGACCTGATGTTCTGTATTCTGAACATGGACAAATGTAAGGAAAAAAATTGTGATGGCTAGAGCATCTCCAAACAACAGGTCTTGTGGGGTGTTTCTTGTATACTATATCTACCAAAAAGTGGTCAAATGAAAAACAATCAATGAACTAACAAAGTAAAATACACAGTAAGTCTAGAAGGTTTACAGCAGAGAATTGCCCAGAGCCTCTAACTTGCCTTCTTCTACTGCTGCCACACAGTACACACACCTAGACTTCCTCATAAAGTACCAGTTCTGATTTTGACAAGTTTATTGTAGGGACTTTGGACTGTGTTAGGGGGTCAACATAGGCAATCTGAATAATTTACAGCTGCAAAGTCTCATATACTGCAAGCTTTTATGTTCAGATGTGGTCACCATGGTCAGATTTGTCTGCCCAGACATCAACATACTTGTGTGATAAGATATCAGCTGTCTATTGTACTTCATATGTGTCTATGTGTGACCATCCAGCGCCATGTTGTGAATTACAGTTTTTCAAGTGTTTTTTTTTTTCATGTTGTGACAATGTACTGAACTGCTTTCCTGAGAAATTAGAGCCCTTAATGAAAATAGAGCCAAGTTAAGGATGGACATATCTGGACTGAGTTTTCTGATACCTTTCTATCATAGCCTGTATTAACTTTTTCAGCAATTTTGCTATAGTACCTCTTAGGAGGGATTGTGCCAGACAGTCTATCCTTCACGCATGGTGTTGGTACACTAGTTGGTCTTCCTTGGAACACTTTTGATAGATACTAAACACTATATACTGGGAACATCCCACTAGACCTGCCCTTTTACTGTTTCAGTACATCAGCTTCCAGAACTAACTGTTCACCTTATGCCTAATATATCCCACATTGTATTGCTGTGAAATAATGTTATTCACTTAACCTGTCTGTGGTTTTAATGTTATGGATGATGGATGTACAGTATATTGTATATGACTATACAAGCTATTTTTAAGCAAAGGTTCAGGGTATTCAAGATTTGTAATTGCTTAGTACAAAGTGTTACTTTTATGTTACATTTTAATATATTAATGTTATAGAAAATAAAAATAACTAGGCAACTTAGTACTTGGATGGGTGATTAAACAAAGCTTTCCTTATTACAGAGCTTTAACAGCCTCTGTTAATCTCTTTTCCATTACCTTTCTGTCAGTTAAATTGAAAAAAGTCTTGCTCTGATGAATAAAAAATATCTCTTAAGTCCTATGTCCAGAACTTGTATTATACTACAATTTCCAAACATTATGAAAAACAGTGTCAAATGCATCCAACCAACTGTATAAGAATTACATGATAATGAACTTTTTTTTATTTTATTTTTCTTACAATAGTGCATTTTTAATCCTAAAATGAGTTACATTTAAGTCCACTTAAATGTTTTCACTCTGTTTTTTTGTGTGCAAACAATATTGCTGTCCTAGACAGTTTCCACTGTTGATGTTTTAAATCTTCTTTCTGAAGAATTGAATTCTAGCAGGGCAATGTAGAAAATGAATTTGCATTTTAATGGAAAATATGTCTTTGATTGCAATGAAACTCATTAAACCTGTAAGATAAAGAATATAGATACAAGATCATTTTAAGACATATGCCAGTTCTACATAAGAAATACTAAATACAGCACTTTTGAGTGATTTTTTTTGCCAGCTGTGCGTATATATCAGAATATCTGTGTAAATTGTAATCCATTATTTTTACTGAATATCTTTTAGGATTGTGCATAAGAGACATTATGAAGGATGCAGGACGTTCCATAATTACTGTGCTCTAATTGCATATTTAACATATTGTATACTTTGGCAGGATATACACAAGTTTAGTTATAGCAAAAGTATGAATGAATGGAATAGTGTGGGATCTCTATGTAGGAAGGAATTTAGGGAGCATAGCTGCCCAAAAGTACAATATACAATAATTAATAAGGCATACAAACTGCAATTATCATCCATCTGTAATGATAGCCAATATCCTAAATGCACATGGAAGCACTAAAAAAGAAATAACAAGGCTTTATTCTAATGTAAGCAATAGATTTATCTTATAGCATGCAGTTCTGTGTACATTATACTCCAAGCCAGCATGATAGATTGTATAATTTGCATTAATATAACATAGTAAACAATATTTAGCAAATAATCATGAGTGTTTTAACATCTTAGGAGACGCTCACACAACTGTTAAAAATGTCTGTTGCTCTCAATCATCATAAGTAGAGTGATGGATGCAAATGGAGCCCACTCCGTCTGGCAACCATTCCTATTAACACTAATGTAAAAAAAAGCATGAAGTACACTTTCTTCCATCATGTTTGTTTACTTTTGCAACAGAAGAAAAATTCTTGCATGACTTTTTCTTCCGTCAGAAAAGTTACAAACAAGACAGAAGAATGTTTTTTAAACTAGAGTGAATGCAGATGCATGCTGCGCCATCTGGATCTGTCACTATATTGACATTAATAAATGTTGCTCTCATCCTATTACAGGCATTAATAACGACAGTGTGAACTTACCCTTATTCCACAAAAGAGAATGTTACAAGACAAGGCCAGTCCCAAATACTTTTCCAACAATATAGGTTAAATCAGCGGTCCCCAACCTTTTCCCCTCCATGGCCTGGAAGGAGGGGCAGGACAGGGAGTGGAGGATGAGGTGGGCGGTTTAGGGGCGGGGATTTGGTCATATGGGGTGGGGTTATACTCTAAACAGCGCTGTAGACTGGGGCCGTTCTGGCAGGACCTTGGTGTACAGCACTGGAGACCATATCCCCACCATTAGTTTACCCAGGCCAGCCCACCACCCAGGACCAGCAAAAGACCCCCAACGGCCCAGTCCCGGTCCACGGACTGGTGGTTAGGGACCCCTGGGTTAAATCACATATTGATAGAAACCTTATTTTATGATTATATCATAATGAAATCCAACATCTTATGCTGAATATAAAAGAACTGCAATATGTGGGGGGAGGGGGTAAATACTTCACACCTTAACCGACATTGACTCCTATGCTGAGATGCAGCCCATTCAAAAGAGAATACAAAGTAGTCCTAACTAAGTCAAAAGGTAAAGTCAGACATGAATAAAAGATGCCAAGAGACATTCATCCAAGATAGAAAGTTCTGGCGTTTGCTTCCCACACCTTGCCCTTTCCATTACCCTTAGTAAATGTTTCCCTCACTCTAGAAAAATATACTTCCTTTCAAAACTGAGAAGTGGAAAAATATTTACTAGGGGCTTCTAATGAATAAGTACAGTGGAAAACAGATGTGTATCAAAGTGTAAAGACTAGGTATTAGACTTAAAACTTTTACTTTTTGATAGACTACACTCCTGATGTATGTCATTATGCACAGATTTCTGCATTTTTCAAGTTATTCCTTTATCTTAAATTCTGCAAACACTTTTCAATCTTCTTCTATGTGATCATTCATCACAGTAAGATTCCTTGTGGCATAAACTATACAATCCGATTCCCCTTTGCTGTATGACTTACTCTGTCATACACTGAGGCAGCCACTGTACAGATGTAGCCATCTTCAAACTGAATCAGATAGATCGCTGCAACATGATAACAGCAAAAGCTATTGAAAGCAATGGAAAGAGGTAAGTTAAAGTGAATATCATCTGTTTGCTTAATGCAATAAAAGTCATGTTAAACAAGGCTACATCTGTATCTCCCAGTCTTATGATGTCCCTACTGAGTTGGAGATTGTTCATGCAGATGAAAACAGACTTAACTGATCTCCATTTTAGTTAACTAATGCAATTTCTCTTTAACTAATTCAAAACTCCATCATGACACAATAACAAAAGCCTTGAAAGCAATTCACACTCATCCCAACAGAGTACCCACACATATCCCTTTATGTTAACTTACCATGAGATCATGTTACTTTGTGAAAAGGTGTTTAACTTGTGATACACATATCTGGACATATCCAGCCAAAAGGATCAGTAAGACACCTCTGTATATGTAAATAAATAGCAATAAGTTCCATTATCTAACATAAGGTTACATGTTTTACATACTTCATCGTTTTTTGGCCCAACCTATATAAACGTGAGTTTTTTAATTGGGGTAATTTTCCTATTTTATAGCACTTATTTCATGCAGTTTTTTTTGCCAAATCAAGATATGGACAATATATTGAGAGGAACTATATAGGAAAAATTGTAATTTTCATCTACTGTTTTTTGTGACTTAAAAAACTGTATCAAAATGCCACATGCCAAAGCACTCCTAGGCTGGGTTTGCAGAAGACATATCCAATATGGACTTCCCATGGTTGGAAAAGACCAGGAATTTTCCAATATTCCACCATGAAAAAAATCCCTAAACTGTGGTGGTTTTTGTGACAGAATTCATGGAATAATCACTGGTTGGCTGCAGCTTTCACCTTTTGCTTGTCAAAGGTTGGAAGCCTTGATGAAAACCCGCAGCATAACATACATGCTACAGATCAAGAGCCTGCAACCCAGGTCAGTTTGTACTGAGGTTTTGTTTTAGCACAGCAAACGGATGAGATGTGTTTAAACCTCATCCCCTTTCCCTGCTAGTGTACAATACAGCAGATTAACTGCCAGAAAGTTCCCAAGAAGGAAGCCCCAAGCAGACTTAGGTTTAAAGTAGTCTAGAGTGAGGCAATGAATGAGAATATCTTCTTTACAAAAACAGAATTATTCCAGGGGGACATGGACAGATATTTCATTTGTGCCATAGAGTATTATGATAAATTTTTAAATATCTAGTATATATTGTAGACACACAAATGCTCAGATAAAAATTTATATTACCTACATATATTTCACAAGCTTTGAATGACATTCAGTTTGACATACATTATGAGATAACATGTAGAAGTATATTTAATGCATTCTTTTTCATGTTGCTAAGCACTTGAAAATGCTTCTAATTCCCATGCCATTCTTCCTTTTATCCAGGTAATTGATTATCTGGCTTCATACTATAAATTATAGAGTGTAATAAGCATGACTTAATGTGGTCATGCTGGGAGATAATAGCAGTAGTTCTTCTTCTAGCAATTAATGTAACGGAGTCCAGGTGTCTCTTATGTCAGCAATTATGATGATCCCATTGCTTGCAACCATGTCTTCCTACTGGCTAAACAGTGTGCTTCTGTCTTTTCCTTACTAACAACCTATCAGCAAAACTCTTGTATGTTTAATACTGAGTAGTATTCATTAGCCTACATTATACACTGTATGAACTATACTATATAAGGAAGTGTATAGAAATGGTATATAATAGGTGGTTATCTACATACTGTACATTTTATCAGTTGCATTATCAGTTGCATTACAAAGATAAGCAAAATTCCATTTTATTTTATTTTCCTGCATTATGTAGGAGTTAAACTTAACTCCTGCAATTGGTTCAACTGCTGCAGCATGATATCTTTAATACAGAAGGAAACAAAAAAAAAAATAAAACATTTTTCAGAAACTTTTCTTTGGTTTTTGTTGTCTTCTGTGACACACACACACATATATATATATATATATATATATATATATATATTATAAATACATATATAATTTATACATTTGTGTAACAGCTGCAGTATACACAAATTGCAGAAAATACAAATTAAACTTAGACTACAGATCAATCAATCATAAATAACCTCTATTTCCTAAATCATAGATGTATAAAAAAAACATTAAGATCTATGGGAAAGGAATTTTATCCACTAGCAAGGGGCAATTGGCATAAGCCTCATGTTTTTTATTTCCTTCCTCTCAATCAACACTGTAGGGTTATAGGTTGGATTTAATGGTCCTGTGTCTTCTTGCAACCTCATCTACTATGCTGCTGTTTACATGCAACAAAACAGTAACAGAAAAGCCAAAGTGGGAGAACACAAAATTCATACCCTGATACTCTCACAAATCCATGTAATATGAAGATTATAATTCGTTAAATACAAAATTCATGTGGGGAAATGTGTCTCAACCAGCCACAACTAGCCCCCACCTCAGAACTCCAATGTGTTTTTCACCATCAGCTTTCAGAGGTGGTGGAGGAAGTGGGTAGTGTTTCAAAGACTTGAAAGTGGGATGGCCCAAAACATATCATCAACCAACGATCATCATTAGTCACATATCTGGACTATAAAGAGTAATACAGGGCAAGTATGCACAAAATGAATATAAATTCAAATTTAAGAGGGACATACATGGCACATGTCCATTTGTAAGCATATGTGGGATGCCCAATGTGACATAAGGTATTAACTCTTTTAATTTGTTTTCATCTGCTTTTGTTGTCTTCTGTGATAAGATATCATGTTGAGTAAAGTTGACAAACTACAGAAAGTCAAGTTAAACACTGCTACATCTGTTTGCCATCACATCAGTATAACCAGTATAACCACACCAGCTATACAATGACTATGTGTCAGACAGAAAATAATGCAATGGTCATAAAGGAAAATGGCAAAAATGCCAACAATTAATTAGCAGCATCTGTAAATCCAAAGATGTTGCACATTTCCAAAATTGTCAAAAAACTCACCACCAAAAATGAAGTATAATAATAAGTAAAGTATGTTTAATAATTCCAATGAAAACATGTTATTGCAAACACAGTGAAATTGAAATTAAAATTAATATTGTATCACAAATACAATGTATATAAGCAAATAAAAACAGTAAGTGTTTAGTGAATAAATTTAAGTATGTATATGAAAATGTGTACATAAATGATAAATTACTTATGTGTGATGGAGTACATGGTGTGAATAAACCCAAAGGAACAGCTAGATACAAATTTATACCCACATGAAGGGATAAATAAATACAAAATAAATACATATTATTTATGAGAAAACAAGGGAAAGTATGATTAAAAGATAAAAAAAGATAAAAAAGTTCAAAAAAATAACACAAATCATGAGAGAAAAATATGTAGACATGAATAGTTACAGTCAACAGAACAGACATAGTTCCAGTCACTGTAAGTTGTGCAAAATAGCAGACAACCAAAACGTGATAGACACTATATAGATGTCAGACATTTATATAACCATTAAAAAAGAAAGATCCAATGGTATAAAGTTCAGATACTGTATCCAAGATGGTCCACAACACCCAATACAGAGACTTGAATCTTAACAAGGTCCTCAATTTGAACAAAACAACATTTTATATCCGTCTATATATCTACATATTGTATGTGTGTGTATGTGTCTGAGATAACATCAACAACATTAACAACACCTACACCCATACTCTATAACTAATGTTGGGCGAACCTCAGAAGATTTGTTTCATCCTGTGTTTGAACGAAGCGAGCCCCTGGGAAATTATAATGCTGGGCGTACCCATATCACCACTGAGGCCCGATCAAACCTTCTGTGACCCCAGGTGCCTGACATCACAGAAGAGCCCGAGATGCCGCAAAGAGGAAAACACCAAGCTCCAGATGCTGCAAGGAGGCCCAAAAGAGAAGTAACAGATGAATTGGGAAATTCCCAGCTAAACGTCCATATGTCATTCTCTCCCTTGAGGCAGGTAAATAAAATACTTTGTAGTGGTTAATGTGATGGTATTGCCTACTGAGTTATATGACGCTGAGGCTAAGAGACTTTTAACATATGAAACCTGTCATAGAAGACTGGAGAACAACTCTACAGAAAAATTTAAGAGTGAATTGATATAAGTGTTGATTATTTTAAATTAAGCTTTTAATCAGGGTTTTATCACAAAAAGAATTTTAGAAGATTTAACAGTATACTGTCTAATCACTTTCTAATCACATCTACTATTTTTTTTAATTTTTACACCTTCCCTGGTCCTCCATCTATTATATTCTGGGGTCTAAAGTGACCCCAGAGTATAATAAAGTAATTTTCTCATTGACATAACTTTGGCTGTGTTTGCCTTAGAGAGCTAGAAATTAGATCAATAGGTTTATAAGAGCACTGAGAGTGCTCTACAATATGTTTTAAGCCAATTTAAGGTGTGGTTCATACTGAACTTGTTCAACCTGAAACGAATCAGAGACCGGAGCTGCCAAACCCAAACATGAAATGAATCTTGAGAGGTTCACCCATCTCTATGTGCACCTCTTTTTTGGACTATGGGAACATGATTCTGTTAAAAATATTATAGATGGTCTGACTGGTCAGATGGCAACTTAGATGTGTTTATTTATGTCATCCTGTTTGGCAGGGGACAGGAGGGGATGGAAAATGGGTAGATTGGTAGAATAATTTTTCAAGAGGAGACTGCGACAAATAAATTGTGGCATACAGTGAGGAAAAAAAGTATTTAGTCAGCCGCCAATTGTGCTCCCATGTAAAAAGATGAGAGGCCTGTAATTGACATCATAGGTAAGGAGTAGGCAACCTTTTTTGTTCGGCGTGCCGATTTTAATTAAAAAATCAAAGATGAGGTACTCGGAGTGCCGGTCAATAATTGTAAGTCTGACGACCCCTAAACTAAAGTTATATACCACAAACCATAACACAGAAGTGCTGCCACCAAATGCTTTAGGACACATGTGCTTACTACTATTTCCTGGGACGCACCTGTACTTTCCAATTAGAAGCAATGAAAGTCCATGTGCAGCCCCCAATTAGTGGTAAATGTATGTGTCCAGGAGCACCGTATGGCAGCATCCTTATGGTGAAAACACACTATGTATCTGGATGCAGATATAGTCTTAGGCCACTAGAAATTTTACTTTAATGTAAAACTGCGTTCACATGGTGCATTTTTGCACAAAAAAAAATGCCTGTGTTTTTTGTGCAAAAACACATCCTTAATGCAGAAAACACATCGTTATACAGAATAATGTCCCATAGCGGCCCCTGCACACTGTATTATGTCCCATAGCAGCCCCTGCACACGGTATTATATCCCATAACAGCCTCTGCACACCGTATTATGTCACATAGTGGCCCCTTCCCACGGTATTATGTCATATAGTGGCTCCACCACATGGTATTATGTCACATAGTGACCCCTGCACACTGTATTATGTCACATAGTGGCCCCTACACACCGTATTATGTCACATAGTGGCTCCTGCACACCGTATTATGTCACATAGTGGCTCCTGCACACCGTATTATGTCACATAGTGACCCCAGCACATGGTATTATGTCATATAGTGGCTCCACCACATGGTATTATATCACATAGTGACCCCTGCACACCGTATTATGTCACATAGTGGCCCCTGCACACCGTATTATGTCACATAGTGGCTCCTGCACACCGTATTATGTCACATAGTGACCCCAGCACATGGTATTATGTCACATAGTGGCCCCAGCACATGGTATTAGGTCCCATAGCGGTCCCTGCACACCGCATTAGGTCCCATAGCGGTCCCTGCACACGGTATTAGGTCCCATAGCGGTCCCCGCACACTGTATTAGGTCCCATAGCGGTCCCTGCACACTGTATTAGGTCCCATAGCGGTCCCCGCACACAGTATTAGGTCCCATAGCGGTCCCCGCACATGGTATTAGGTCCCATAGCGGTCCCCGCACACGGTATTAGATCCCATAGCGGTCCCCGCACACGGTATTAGGTCCCATAGTGGTCCCCGCACACTGTATTAGGTCCCATAGCTGTTCCCGCACACGGTATTAGGTCCCATAGCGGTCCCCGCACACGGTATTAGGTCCCATAGCGGTCCCCGCACACGGTATTAGTTCCCATAGCGGTCCCCGCACACTGTATTAGGTCCCATAGCGGTCCCCGCACACGGTATTAGGTCCCATAGCGGTCCTTCACACGGTATTATGTCCTATAGTGGTCCCTGTACACGGTATTATGTTCCATAGTGGTCCCCGCACATGGTATTAGGTCCCATAGCAGTCCCCACACACGGTATTAGGTTCCATAGCGGTCCCTGCAAACGGTATTAGGTCCCATAGTGGTCCCTGCACACGATATTATGTTCCATAGCGGTCCCTGAACATGGTATTATGTCCTATAGTGGTCCCCTCGCACGGTATTAGGTCCCATAGCAGTCCCCACACACGGTATTAGGTCCCATAGCGGTCCCCCGCACACGGTATTAGGTCCCATAGTGGTCCCCGCACACGGTATTAGGTGACATAGCGGTCCCCGCACACGGTATTAGGTCCCATAGCGGTTCCCAAACACGGTATTAGATCCCATAGTGGTCCCCGCACACGGTATTAGTTCCCATAGCGGTCCCTGCACACGGTATTATGTTCCTCCATAGCTCTCTTCAGACCCCCGAGTATAATAAGTGCAGGACCAAGAGAAGTGACAAACATAAAAAAAAACAATGCTACTCACCTTTTTCTGCGCTCCGCTGCCTCTCTGTTCTCTTCGGTGCTTCTGTCTGACGTCAGTGACCGCTGATTGGGTCTCTGTGGTCACGTTGCATCATTATGCGTAATGACGCCGGACGTGACCCCTGAGGCCCTGTCAGCTGTCAGAAGCGCCTGCAGATCGCAGATGTTTCATCACTTCTCTTAAGTCTCCACTTATTATACTCGGGGGTCTGAAGAGACCCCACAGTATAATAATAGCAGTTTAGTTTAAACTGAGTTTGGTCCAATCGAAGCTGCTGGGCGAGGACTCTGCTGCCGTGCCAGGGAAAAAAGCCAAGAGTGGCACGCGTGTGGTTCTGGGATTTTTGCTCACCGTTCTTGTGATCATTTTGACCCCATGGGGTGAGATGTTGCGTGGAGCCCCTGATCGAGGGATATTATCAGTGGTCTTGTATGTCTTCCATTTTCTAATTATTGCTCCCACAGTTGATTTCTTCACACCAAGCTGCTTGCCTATTGCAGATTCAGTCTTCCCAGCCTGGTGCAGGTCTACAATTTTGTTTCTAGTGTCCTTCCATAGCTCTTTGGTCTTCACCATAGTGGAGTTTGGAGTGTGACTGTTTGAGGTTGTGGACAGGTGTCTTTTATACTGATAACAATGTCAAACAGGAGCCATTACTACAGGTAATGAGTGGAGGACAGAGGAGCCTCTTAAAGAAGAAGTTACAGGTCTGTGAGAGCCAGAAATCTTGCTTGTTTGTAGTTGACCAAATACTTATTTTCCACCATAATTTGCACATCAATTCTTTAAAAATCAGACAATGTGATTTTCTGGATTTGTTTTCTCATTTTGTCTCTCATAGTTGAGGTCTACCTATGATGACAATTACAGGCCTCTCTCATCTTTTTAAGTGGGAGAACTTGCACAATTGGTGGCTGACTAAATACTTTTTTTTTCCCCACTGTATATCCACAAATAACAAAGTAAGATTCATGAATTATATCATGGAATGGCACAATTTTAATACTCTCTGTACACATTTTTTGCTAATTTTGTAACTTAATCTAGGTTTGAGGGAAATGCTGCTTTCAAGGCCTATGGCTGCTGAAAGAAAGTTAAGGATCCATTATGTTCCTTCTGACCCAAAACTTTTTGGCTCAGTAATCCCAAAATGTTTTTTTTTTCTTGTGGGATTTACTTAATTTGAATTTCTGGGTGGGTTGTGCATTCATTTTAATTGCAGGAGTTGCCAGGCAGTTCCCCCTCTCGCCCCCTTCTCACTATGATGATTGTGACTCATTGATGTCACAGTGCGGGGATATACAGTAGTAAATAAAAGTGATATTTGGCCTCTTTGAATTTAGCGCTAAAACAGATTATTGTGGTGTTAAATTGAAGTGGTCCAATCATTGAAGAGCAAAAGCTACTGAAGTCAATATAGTAAATAATATTAAAGTTGCCGCCGCTATTATTATTTACTTTACCACTGTACTGTAGTGTCACTGTGTCACAGTATAGGTAAAAATAATAGTGGCGCCACCATTACTGAACTCCTCATAGCCATGTTCCAATAATATCATTTTAGCAACAATTTGCAGACTCACCAACCTACTTTCATTGGTTTATAGTGCAATGCATGAGACAAACTTTACAGCTAACTCATTTGCTAAATAGAACATGTACTACATTTGGCACCATGATGTAATACAGTTGACAACTTGCTACAAGACCCATGATAACATATAAATCAGAATGTGATTGTTTAACCCCTTAGATCCCATGGTCAATAGCATCTTCAGAATCTAAGTGGTTCCTTGCATGGCCCCCCACCCCAGCACCTCGTTAATGGTAGGGCAAACAAAGCCCTTGCCCTGGCCCCTGTGGTAGGCAGATTGCCTGAGGCTGCAGATTGCCAAGTCCCTGAGGGGGAGGCACTGAGAGTTTTTCTTGAGTGAACCTCACAAGATTCGTGTCTTGAGGTTCGCCCAGTGGTTCAATTCAGTGTGAACACATCCGAAACGGAACTGCTAATATTATACTCTGAGGTCTCTTCAGTCCCCAGAGTATAATGAGTGGAAGCCCAAGGGATTAAAAATAACAAACGGTGTTACTCCCCTCCTCTTCTCGGGATGCCAACGCGGTCTTCGTGCCTCTTCCAGACGTCACAAGTTATGTCAGAGACTGCTGAGGTTTGTGATGTTTTACATAATTTGTAATGTCTCTGAGAGGCCCAAAGACTGGTGCCAGAACCCAGGGGAAGTGAGTAACACTGTTTGTTATGTTTAATCACCTCCCCTGGGGCTCCACTCATTATATCCTGGGATCGGAAGATTATAATAATAGCTGGTGAGTGGCAAACCTTAATTTTCAATTTTTTTTTTCAGCCAAACCTGAAATTTTTGTAAAATTCATAGGGGCCACTATGGGACGTTATACTGTGTGGAGGGGCTACTATGGAATACTATATTGTGTGGAGGGGCTACAGTGAAAAAAATATTTTGTGTGAAAGAGCTGCTATGGGACATTAAATATTTGTAGAAATCCACAGTATTCCAAATTCATGCGTGATTCAAAAATTTTTTTGTGAAGAAATTTGATTTTTGAATCATGCATGAATTTGGAGAGCTCTGGATTTCTACAAATGTTTATTAGGACTACTACCCTTTCACAAGCACCCATCCTTAAAAGGAACTGAAGCATTGTGAGGAGTGCATAACTTTGTTAATTTGGAAGGCACTAATTATTATACTGTGCAAGGGCCACTAAGGGGAATTATACTGTGTGAGGGCCACTAAAGGGCATTATACTATGTGGGAGCCACTGAGAGGGCATTATAATTTACGTGGGTCAGGTATGTACAGCTTATTCCTCAAAAATTTGCCCTTAAAGAGGACCTTTCACGTCCTCATCGATGTGCGGTATTATATACTGCTAGAAAACCGACAGTGCGCTGAATTCAGGGGGGGGCCAAAGGACTCATCTACTTCTAGGAGCAAGAGTTGAGCAATATGACGCATTCATCCTTTTAGTATGCAGTACACTGTATTTTACCATAAGATCTATTAGACTCTATTGTTTTATTAAAAAAAAGATTAGAGTATATAAAGATGTATTATATCATACAATAGATAGTTGAAGATGTAGTTCAGTGGCCCCAATATCCATAAAATTAGGTTACATCGTATCCTCTATGATCACCCCTTTCCCCCTACATTTGAAAAAAGCTGCTTTATTGAATTGTTTTAAATGAAACTTTCCTTATTTTTCTTGTGCCCAACAACGAATTTCTTTAGAGGTTATTACTTTGCCATTTCTAATTTTCCACACTGACAGCTATACCAATATTTTGTTTATGTAAAGTCTCATGACAAATATCCAAGTCTATAAAATCAGCAAGCGAACTGTATTTTAAACATAATTGGTTTTGCTGGTTTTCACACTCTCTCCGTTATTTGAGCAAGTGTTGACGTATAGTATCCTTCCTTCCTTCCTCATCTTTATTCAGTATTTTTCCAAACAATACTTGAGTATTATTTATGCATGTATTGTACAGCTAAAAGTGTGAATCGAATTTCAAAGTGCTATTCCTGAAATAATTGAAAGCAGCAAAAGATGTTGACATGGTTCATATATATTATTGTAAATATAGTTTATGAAACTCATAGAATATTGTATGTTCATAGAAACACAGAGAAAATTAGTTGAAAAAGAGACATCATAAAAACATCTCTAATGTGACTATTGAACCTTAAAACATCAATAGGAACAAAGTGTTGGGGTTATTATATTCTCAATATAAACCAGACATCTGAGCTACATTCTTCTTATACAGAGCTCTAAATGACAACATCTGTATGTTCTCCCCGTGTTTGCGTGGGTTTCCTCTGGGTACTCTAGTTTCCTCCCACACTCCAAAGACATACAGGTGCATCTCAATAAATTAGAATATCTTTGAAATGTTCATTCATTTCAGTAATTCAATCCATAATCAGCGTCTTCCTTGATTGTGTGTCCTACTGAACCAGACTGAGGGACCATTTAAAGGCTTAGGAAACCTTGGCAGGTGACACACTGAATTTACAATACTGAACTTTTTCACAATATTCAAATTTTATCAGATTTTGGTTTTCATTACCTGTAATCCATAATCAACATTTACAGAAATATAACACTTGAAATAGCACACTCTGTGTGTAAAGAATCTAGAAAATATAGAAGGTCACTTTTTGAATTTAATTACTGAATGAAATAAACGTTCCAAAGATATTCTAATTTATTGAGATGCACCTGTAGGCCCAGATTTACTAATGGCACTGCACCTGAAAAATGGCTGAAACTGTGTCCCAAGTTAACACATTTCAGGCACACAATGGTGCTTCTCATCACCTGTGCCACCTTTTAAGACAGTAGGTAGAGGGGTTAGGAATCCAGGTTGTCTGGGGCATGAGTTATACCACAAATCTACACCAATCCCTGACTGTTGTAAATTTAAGTTCAGGTCCACGGGGTCAGGGCCTCCTAATAATTCTAGCACCTGGAACACCTGTGGGAGGAATAGATTAAAACTGGCACAGGAAATGCAATAAATTCCTCCCACACAGTTAAATGACAAAATTGGCTGCCTGCAGCAGTGGAAACTTACTTCATACTTAAGACATTAGGCACAATAATAAAAAAGTATTAAATAAGATCATAACCTCCCCCTAGCTGTGGCAGCAGGTAGCAAGAATGTTATCATTTAACATTATGTTTAGGCTAAGGAGACTAAGGCTGTGTTTCACACCCCTGTGTCTGTGCCAGGAAAAACAGTCTATGTGTAGGCTGGATTGACCGTTACAAATGTGGCTTGTCAGGACATAAACTCAGCATGTCTGTTCAATTCAGTTAAGCTCCGTTAGGGCAGATAAATCTTGCCAATACACACTGAAGGAAGGTTCTTTAATGGGGTTGTCCATTTTCAGACCAATATTGAGAGACCAATAATCAAAAGTTGTACAATTTTCCAATATACTTTCTGTATCAATTCCTCACGGTTTTCTAGATCTCTGCTTGCTGTCATTCATTCTGCTTACTTACAGTGGATAAAAATCAGTCCATGGTCATGTGATATATGGTCCATAGTCATGTGATGTACACAGCTCCTTATAGTCCCAACACAGTAATCATAGTCCATGTAATCAGTAATTTGCCTGGTAACGAGCCAAGCACCTGTGTGTTCATCACATGACCATGGTCATAAGCAGAATGATTGAAATCAAGCAGAGATTTAGAAAACTGTGAGGAATTGATACAGAGAGTATATTGGAAAATTGTACAACTTTTTATTATATAAACAATAACATTGATCTCTCAATATTGGCCTGAAAGTCAACAGCCCAGCAACATAGAAGAGGATTTTTTACACTAAGAACAACAAGGCTATGGAACTCTCTGCCCCAGGAGGTGGTGATGGTGGAGGGCCTGGATGCCTTTCTCGAACAGAACAACATTACAGGTTATAGATTTAGATTTTAAGGGCACGTTGATCCAGGGTTTTATGCTGATTGCTAGATTGGAGTCGGGAAGGAATTTTTTTCCCATGAAATGGGGCAATTGGCATAAGCCTCATGGGGTTTTTTGCCTTCCTCTTGATCAACACTGTAGGGGACTGAAGGGTTATAGGTTGGTCTTGATGGACTGATATCTTCATCCAACCTCATCTACTATGTAACTATGTAACTATGTAACCCCTTTAAGATCGGCATATTTTATGCCTGAGCGAGTGGAGGGTGTTCTTAATTGATGACGAGTCTGCTCTTCATCATGAATTAAGCATATGATCTGGTATCCTTTCCCCAGGCACAAATTTGCCAGCTCACTGCTGCCATAGATTTTGCCTTCATCTACACCAGAAAAGTGGTGTAAATGATGATTAATACTGTGCGGGTGGCGGGTTCCCATGCCCCACATCCAGCCATGCCCACTTTTGGAAACTTGGCAAGGCTGGCTCAAAAACACCACTTGCAACTATTTGGGTTGCAAGTGGAGCTAAATAGTATCAAACGACCATTTTGCGATTATTTTATGGCACAAAAATGGTGTAACCATAATGATAAATCCTCCCACCAACACTTTTTTTTGCAAGCCTCAACATTGCTGTGTGCAAGGTTGCACTGGCCCACTAGAATATCAGAGAATCTTCTACTGGGCCCTTAATGAAACACGACTCTAAAGATCCAGAAGAAGATTAGAAATTACTCAACATCTATGGTCTATTTTTGCATGGGTTAGTTTTTTATAATTATGGAGAGGAGAGACACGAATAGGACACTCAGGATTTTCCATATAGCTAAATTGGAGTGCTTACTTTTGTTTTTGAAACGCTACACAGAAGTGTGGGTTATGCTGCAGAGTATTTCCCAGAATCCTGTCTCCAGGGTTATTTTCCATATCAACAGCTAAAAATAGCAGCAAGTAAGATTTAACTCAGGGATATTGTTGCACTTCCTAAACTATCGTAATTTCTTCAGTCTATTACCTTATGCATTATATATGCAGATAATCTCTTCTGACCGCTGTCTGATGTCAAATGTCCCAGGGACACTTTTTACTTTTTACTCACCTCCCCTAAGCCTCCACTTATTATACTCTGGGGTCTGAATAATTGCACCACTGTCATAATTCTGCGGTGCCCCAGTAATATCCTGCTTTCCTCGTGACTACAATGATTACCCCCTGGATGCTACTCATAGCTATGTAATATGTATAAAAAGATATATATGAAAAAGTACAATATTTCAATACATTTAGGTTTCCCATTGTATTATAATGGGTGATTAAAAAAAGTATGGTGCAAAAGCAGCAGCCTGTAGTTATAGTAACATCAGTGGTAAATGTCTAGTGAGATTAAAGCAAAGCTGGCTTGTAGTCCATAGCAACCAATCACAGCACCGTTTATATTTTTCTAGAGTCTAAAATGGTGACCTTGAAGAAAGAAAAGGCTTTTTGTCTGTTGGAATTTGTAAGTACAAGGTTATAATTATTACTATTATTTCAGAATAAATTTGGTAAATGTGATCCACATAGAAACTGCATTTGACGTTGGGTGAAGCAAATCAAAACCACTGGCTGATTGTGTCATGGTAAAAGTCAGGGGTGCCCAAAGACTTTGGAAGAGACAGTGAACATGATTCAAGCTGTGTACAAGTGTAGTTCTAGAAAGTTGATCAGACTGACTGGTATGAAACTACAGGTGCCATAAACCACAGTAAGATGTATCTGAAGAAAACCTCTGCATTGTAAGCCGTACAGATTACATCTTCTTCAGGAGCTGAAGTCAGACAACAAATTGAAGCACTGTGAACAAATTCACTGATAGACTGATGTTCACTGATGAGACTACCTTTCACCTCACTGGGAAGGTCAATCAACCACAATGTTAGAATTTGGGACTCAGAAAAACCATGAGTGCCTTATTAGGCACTCGAGGGACTCAAAGTAAACGTGTTCTATGCAATGACAAGTCGGACAGTCTACACTTCCTTCTTTTTTGCTGAGGATACTGCCACTGTCTACTCATACCTGGACATTTTAAGCCACAGATAGACAAAGTGTGTCAGATTTTCCTCTATCCACAGTGTACACCTACACATTTCCATTTGGATGTTCGCTAATACCTGAAATAAAAACTATGAGAACATTGAAACAGACACACCAGAAACAGCAATTCGCCAATGGTGTGCTGGTCTCCACAATCACCAGACCTAACACCCTGTGCCTTCTTTTTGTGGGGCTACATCAAGGACTCAGTGTATCTTGCCATCCCCCCAACCAGTCCGAATTAAGATGATGCATTATTGAAACAATGGAGTCCATATCTGAGGATATACTGGCATACATCTGGACAGAATTGGGCTACTGCCTAGACATGTACTGTGTCTTTTCATGTTAATAAATTTGTATTGTATTAACTCATTTAAAATTGTTGGCAGGAACACATCTCGAAAAGGCTGGGAAAGTGAGTTGTACTAATGAAAAACAGCTATAGGGTCAATATTCAGTCACATGACTTTATATATAAAAAAGCATGTTAAAGAGACAGTGTCCGGATTCTCAGTTCAGCTTCTACACCTTTAAGGTTACCGTGTCATCTGGCGAAGCTTCTGCAGTTTCAAAAGTTTCCTGGGCTTGTCCAATTAGCAGCTGAGGCGGTTGCTTGCTAATTTAGTTCTCTAGTTTGGCTCTAAACTTGATTGTGTATATTGGATTGATTTTCTGACCCTCGGCCTGTTTTATAGTTATTCATTTGCCTACTGATTCTGCCATTGACATACCCATTTGGATTTGACCCTTGGCTTTCTATTGGATATCAGTTTTGTCCCCTGCCTCTGACAATTAATTATGGATTCTGGTTTGGTTTCAGTCAGTGGAGCATTTATTTCCTGTATAGTCTCTGTTGGTGATAATTCAGATGCCCAAATTTAGCAAACCGCATCTGGCCTTGCGGCTGGTGCTGGTGAAGTTGTTTGGGGGTCTGTGCTAGTTTTAAATAGCTTGTTCTTCTGCTTGCTGCTATCAGCCAGTTTCTGCTTTTGATGTAATTTGCCCTTGCATCACATCCATAACACAGAGTCTCTCAGAAGCTCATAAATCTGTGAAAAACTGTGTCTAAAAATTGTGAAGCAATAGAGATTTGAGAATAATATATGCTTCCAACCATACAATGTCTTTTTCAGGGAAGGCCTTGCATTTTTCAGCAAGACAATGGTAAACCTCATACTGCATCCATCACAACAGCATGGCTGAACTGGCCTGCCTGTAGTTACCAAATGAAAACATTTGATACATTAGGAAATGAAAAATCCAGCAAAGAAACCAAGGGCTGTTTAGCATCAGACAAGAAAGGGACATTACTCTCCCAAAACTGTTGTTGTAAAAATATTTGTGATACTCCAGGAGTGTCCTGGAGTATCATAATGATAATAATCATATAACACAAGATCTGCATGTTTTCATAAGGATTCAGCCCTGCCAAACTAATTTGATCAATTTCCATGAGGAGGTAAGTTCAAGACTGGACCAAATGGAGGCTGTGGATGTATTTTATATGGACTTTTTGATATCAGTTGATTGGTCTGGGAATTAGGTGCCAGACCCTCACCAATCTGATACTACAGCCTATCCAAAGAACAGGTCAACAGTTACTTTTGCCTGTAAAACCCCTTTGACCACACCCTTCACCCAGTACAAAATACCTCCCCAAAAGCAAGAAATACCACAGTGCAGCTAAATAAAATATTTTATCAGTGTCAGAAACACTAAACAAATACTAAAGTGCAGCACCACTAACAACAGTATTGACACCTTCCCTCAATAGCAGTTGCACTATGCTTCTCACATCTCCTCCAGTGACAGCAGTATTGTCTGATTTTCCATACCTTCCCTACTGTCAGTATCATTGTTCCCCTTTACAACCATCTCCCCCTAGAAGCATTCTGCCTTTCCACTGGTCATTGTCCCCTTTCCTATCCTTCCACTAGCAGCAGCATTGCTACCCTTACCACCCCTATCACACTTGCAGCAGCATTGTCACCCATGGTTAAATTAAATGACATAGTCCAATAATGTAACACCTGATTGCTCATAAGGTAACAATACTTAACATCAGTATCCATGTAGTATTACATTGCTCTATACGGGATACTGGTGTTGGCGATTGTTACTAAGTGCCTGATATTAGCCATTTCCCTGAAGCCCTCTTATCTCGATGGGAATTTTGTTAGGGTTTGTCTGTTATCATGATGGCCACATTCTACTGTATTTAGAGCTTTGTTGTAGTGTTTAGATTTTTGAATCGTCTACATCAGTGGCGTAACTAGGAATGGCTGGGCCCCAAGGCGAACGTTTGACATGCCCCCCCCCCCCGAACCGGTTACGGGTCCCCAAACAGGAAAATATGCTCAACAGGGCCCCAGATAGTATTATATGCTCAACAGTGGCCTCCACACAGCATTATATGCTCCACAGTGGCCCCCATACAGCATTATATGCTCTACATTGCTCCCCCCACACACAGTTTATTATGCTACCCACAGTGGCCCCACACAGTATAATATGCTCCACACAGTGGCCTCCACCCTGTATTATATGCTTCCCACAGTGTCCCCCACCCAGTATTATATGCCCCCCACAGTGGGCCCCACCCAATATTATATGCCCCCCACAGTGGGCCCCACCCAGTATTATATGCTCCCTACAGTGGCCCCCACACAGTATTTTATGCTCCCCACAGTGGCCCCCACACAGTATTATATGCTCCCCACAGTGGCCCCCACCCAGTATTATATGCTCCCCACAGTGGCCCCCACCCAGTATTATATGCCCCCCAGAGTGGCCCCCACCCAGTATTATATGCAACCGCGATCGTTACGCCACTGGTTTGTGGGGTTTGCGGTAGCGGCTGCCACAAGGCTCCGGGCCCCTTAATGTCCCGGGCCCTGTGGCAGTCACTACCGCTGCTACCCCGGTATTTATGCCCCTGGTCTACATGTAGGTTAGTATATGTTGCACTTTCTTCTACATTGTTAGTGACTGATATTGTGAGTGCTCCCTACTTACTGTACAGTATACAAGCACTTCTGTTTTATTTATTGTTGATATACTGTACAGGCTGTTCTTGTGTGTATTGCTGGAGCCCTGCTATATTTGTGGTGCCAGCTATCCCTCTGCTTATAAAGTATGTTATAAATGTTTTTGTAATTATGGTGATGCATTGTCCATTTGCACTTCTTGAAAAGGTTTTTGCACAAGTAGAACTATTCTGGGACTTTTCCTGCCAAAGTAAAAATGCATTAATGGTATGCTGATTTCCATTTTGCTTTTGTATAAAAATGTGCAATTGTCAGACTATAGAATTCCACCTTTTCCACAAATTAGTGTGTGAAATTTCTCATGAAAAGCTGATGCATGTAAAAAGGAACCACAGCTCAGCCACAAAACGATAGATCACACAAATTTACAGAAGAACGTGGTGGGTAAAAATAACCTACCCTTGATGCTGTGATCAATATTAGTTGTGTTATTATTTCAGCTTACCTTCAGCGAGCCTCTGATTCTTCTTTAATTGCTTCTTCCTGTATTTGCTTTTGTTTATAAAGTCTGAAAATCTTTAATGAAAATGCAGTTTATAAATAACATTGTGGGATCATTATTTACTGAGTTCCAATCTGCCTGTTGACATTTGCATAAAAACTGTATAGCTGCACACAGCCCTGAGATCACAGTGTGCAATCCCAAGTCTAGGCTGCAGTGGTGCATGTCATCATTGGTGCATGCCACCATTGGACATTAGAATCATGCTTGGTCTGGCCTACAGGGATACAGATGAATCCCCAAGTGGGCCCCTTAGCCATGGTGAACCCTTAAAGGGGTTTTCCAGGCAAAAATTATTTATTTTTTAAAAAGGTCTGTTAGTGCTATTAATGGGTTAATAAGTACACCCATATACCTTTAGCAGTGTTTTGAGCCGTTTCTGTGTTTCTCTGGGAGCTCCTGGCATCTTCTGCATTTGTTTACATGGTGCAAATTTCTGTGCTTCTATCCTACAACTACCATAATGCTTTGCTCCCTCCCCCTCCCTCTCTCACTCCCTTACAGAAGTGATGTCACGGCTCAGCTCTGGACCAGAAACAAAAGAAGATAGGTAAGTATTGTGTGCCAGCTTCCCAGGCACTATTGCACGTGCGTGGGAAGCTGGCACACAGTAGAAGAGGAGGCGGCCTTCCATGGATGACGCATCGGCCCGGGTCCAGAGGAAATGCTAAGTACAGCGGAGCTGGGGGGGGGGGCCTTTACACTGACGTAACAGGTTAGGATATGAATTATACCGATGACCCGTTAGATCAGCAGAAAAGTAAGAAATGTAATATATGTAGGTCACATGAGCTACATATATTACTGAAAAACTATACAATATGGATAAAAAAGATATATTAGAAAGTTGGAGGGGGGGCATGGGGGACTTATCCAGGAAATATCAATTTATCCTGGACAAACCATTTAACCTCCAACAACTGAATGGGCAGTTCAAAGCCCAGTACACTCACTGTTCTACATATAGATGGGTAGATTATTTTAATTACCTAGGTAATATGCAGTTGTGCTAAAAAGTTTACATAACCCGGCAGATTTATTTATTTATTTTTTTTGTCTATTATGAATGATAACACGAAAACTTTTTCTCCACTCATGGTTAGTGTTTTTTTGAAGCCATTTATTGTCAAACTTCTGTGTTTTCTCTTTTTAAATCATAATGACAACCAAAAACATCAAAATGACCCTGTTCAAAAGTTACACATACCCCAGTTCTTAATACTGCGTATTGCCCCCTCTAACATCAATGACAGCTTTAAGTTTTTTGTGATAGTTGTGGATGAGGCTCTTTATTTTCTCACATGGTAAAACTGCCCATTCTTCTTGGCAAAAAGTCTCCAGTTCCTGTAAATTCCTGGGCTGTCTTGCTTGTACTGCGCACTTGAGATCTCCCCAGAGTGGCTCAATGATATTGAGGCCAGGAGACTGAGATGGCCACTCCAGAACCTTCACTTTCTTCTGCTGTAGCCAATGACAGGTCGACTTGGCCTTGTGTTTTGGATCATTGTCATGTTGGAACGTCCAAGTACGTTCCATGCGCAGCTTCCTGGCTGATGAGTGCAAATTTGCCTCTTGTATTTGCTGATAACGTGCTGCATTCATCTTTCCTTTGACCAAGTTTCCTGTGCCTTTGAAGCTCACACATCCCCACATTATCAGTGATCCACCTCCGTGCTTTACAGTAGGAATGATGTTCCTTTCATCATAGGCCTTGTTAACACCTCTCCAAATGTAACGTTTATGGTTGTGGCCAAAAAGTTCGATTTTTGTCTCATCACTCCAAATTACCTTGTTCCAGAAGTTTTGAGGCTTGTCTCTGTGCTGTTTGGCGTATTGAAGGTGAGATTCTTTGTGGTATTTGCACAGTAATGGCTTTCTTCTGGCAACTCGACCATGCAGCCCATTTTTCTTCAAGTGCCTCCTTATCGTGCATCTTGAAACAGCCACACCGATAGTTTTCAGTGAGTCCTGTATTTCGGCTGATGTTATGTGTGGGTTTTTCTTTGCATCCCGAACAATTTTCCAGGCAGTTGTTGCGGAAATTTTGGTTGGTCTACCTGACCGTGGTTTGGTTTCTGGGCATGTTATCAGGTCAAAATCACCAGGGTATGTGAACTTTTGCACAGGGTCATTTTGATGTTTTTGGTTGTCATTATGATTTAAAAAGAGAAAACAGAAGTTTGACAATAAATGGCTTCAACCAACCACTAACCATGAATGGAGAAAAAGTTTTTGTGTTATCATTCATATTCTCTGAAAAAAAGGCCAAAAAAACAAAAAATCTGCAGGGGTATGTAAGCTTGTTAGCACAACTGTATACATAGACATATAATCAGGCGGCTGAAATAACATCTAGGCAAAAGACAAAATTGACAACCCAATCTCCAAGCAGTATCAGTCCCTTTCCCTCCCTTACTCCTCATTCTAAACTTTCATTCTTTGATCCAATAACAGAAGAAGTCTCCCAGCTACTTTCTTCTCGCCCTACTATTTGAACAAGTGATCCTATCCAGTCACACCTCCTCCGGTCTCTGTCCTCTTCTGTTACAACTCACTTTACTAAAATTTTTAACCTCTCTCTCTTCTGGAAAAAACCCTTCCTTGACCCATCCTGTGCTGCTAACTATCAACCTGTCTCTAATGTTCGCTTTATCTCTAAACTGGAATGCTTGGTCTATTCTCACCTAATCCGCTATCTCTCTATCTCTCTTCTAGACCCCTTACAATATGGTCTTGTGCACTACACTCTACAGAAAAGGCACTTACAAAAGTCTCCAACGATCTCCTGATGGCTAAATCTAAAGGAAACTATTCACTACTTATTCTTCTGGATCTCTCAGCAGCATTTGGAACTGTAGATTATCAACTTCTTCTTACTATGCTTCACTCTATGGGCCTCAGGGACACCGCTCTCTCTTGGTTTTCTTCCCATCTTTCTGACCGCTCATTTAGTGTATCATTTGCTGGTGCTATTTCTTCTCCTCTTCCACTTGCTGTTGGGGGTCCCAGGTCCCCTCCTCTTCTCTCTACACAGCCCCTATTGGACAAAGCATCAGCAGATTTTGCTTTCAATACCATCTTTATGCTGATGACACACAGCGATATACAGTACCTCATCCCGTGACATCACCCCTACTCTACTACAGTACACCAGTGATTGTCTCTCTGTTGTCTCTAACATTATGTCTTCTCTTTACCTGAAACTGAATCTTTTAAAAACAGAACTTCTTGTGTTCCCTGACTCTACTAACCATCCTAACCCTGGTATCTACATTTCTGTATGTGGTGTTACTATTACACCAAGGTAGTATGCTCGCTCTCTTGAGGTTGTATTTGACTCAGATCTCACTTTCACCCCACATATTCAGACACCTTCACAATCTTGTCACCTGCACCTCAAAAACATCAAAAACCCTCATTGTTGCTCTGATTCATTCTTGTCATGACTATTGCAATTCTCTTCTAATTGGGCTTCCTCTTACTAAACTCTCCCCTCTACAATCTGTCCTGAATGCAGCTGCCAGACTCATCTTTCTGTAAAACCAGTACAAAAACTCATCTACCTTGTGTGATTTCCTATCCATCACAGAATAAAATATAAAATTATCACACTCACCCACAAATCTATCCATAGTGCTGCACCCCCCTATATCTCCTACCTTGCCACTGTCTAAAACCCTAGCTGTACACTCTGCTCTGCTAATGACCTTAGACTTGTATCCTCTGTTATCCAAACATCCTACTCCTGTCTTCAAGGATTTTCTCGAGTTGCAACGGTGCTCTGGAATGCTTTAACCCAAACAATCAGATTAATCCCCAACTACAGCAGCTTCAAAACTGCCCTAAAATTACATCTGTTTAGGCAGGCTTAACACATAACCTGATCACCTTGTTCTATACATCCGTACACTACACTAACATTTCATATCCTAAGCTATCCTTCCTACTCTATTCCTCAGATTCTGATCCCTCATTCTAGAAGTTACCCTGTGCTCACTGCACTTAGTATCTGTATATTCAAAGATACTGTCTGGTGACGAGTTCATACAGCTTCAGTTATATGACCTTATTGCTGGACCATTGTAGCAAACAAGCCCTCTGACCTCTTGTGTCTCTGTATTTCCTCATAGAATGTAAGCTCTCACGAGCAGGGCCCTCACTCCTATTGTTTGGTATGTTAATTTCTTTGTCACATTGTAATGTCTAATACTGTCTGTTCATGCACCCTCTGACTTGCAAAATAATGCAGACTATGTTCGTGCTATATAAATTATTATGTTATTATTACTATTGCTATTAAAATTAGGCAGGCCAGCCAGTGCCCTCCCTTTCTGGACCCCACTTTCTCAAAGTTGCTACAAGGTCCCAATCACCAATCATGTTACCACAGCACATAGGCTCACAATGCTAAGACTAAGACCATAGTTCAAGACAAAAGCCAGTCATCAGACTACTGACAGGGCTCCTTAAGACACGAACAGTCAAAGCAGGGACTAGGAAGCAAGTTAATACTGACAAAAATATGCATGGCACAGTTTTAGAATTTGAAGATGAGATGATATCTGCATGTAGCTGCAAAGAGGAGCCCCAGAATGAATTTTACTGCTGGGCCCTAAGTACTGTGATCCGACACTGTCTAGAATAGTAGATATTTGAGGAGGTGATAATAGTTTATAGTGGTTACAGATTTGTCTTCCCTTACTTTTCCTCTTGGCTTGACATGACCAGTTACAATAGGCTTTCTGAAAATATACTGTGAGCAGTGGGGAATATTTTTAGTCAATATCTTTCCCATAACATCACTATTGTTAACCCTTAGGATTCTAGCAAAGTTGAGAAACTAAATCACAATCTGACAATATTGAACTCTAGAGTTATTACATGATAAATGTGAGAGATCAGAGATCATATGAGATAATAAACTTTACAGTATATGAACCAAAAATGGACAAACAGAGCAGAATGACTAAATATGTTATTTTAGAGAATGCTGCTCCGACATGTAGTATGAATAAAACCTGATTAAGTTGCAGGCGTATTTTGATGCACACTTCATCTCAACACTTATGCCTTTTTAGTTTGGCACATTCTGATTAACCCTTTTTTATTACATCAACAGTATCCATTCCATCACCCAGTGATTTATGCTGCAGTAGCGCGGTGGCTCAGTGGTTAGCATTGCAGCCTTGCAGCGCTGGAGTCCTGGGTTAGAATCCTACCAAGGACAACATCTGTATGTTCTCCCCGTGTTTGCGTGGGTTTCCTCTGGGTACTCCAGTTTCCAGTTTCCAAAGACTTACAGGTGCATCTCAATAAATTAGAATATCTTTGAAACGTTAGGAGCAATAAGGAGGGGGGAGGAAGAGAGACAGGGGCTTCAACAGTGCTAGGTGGTGGGCTACATTAAGACATGACATAACGTATGGGATGAATGACCTTTTGAACCTCTTGCTGCGACGATGTAGCTGGACCAGCCTTTACTGAAGTTACTCTTATGTCTGATCACCAGGTTGTAGAGTGGGTGATTGGGTTTGCCATGATTGAGGTGAGTTTCTTGTGGGACCTCTTCTTTAAGACTACATCCCAGTCCTCCTGTTGCATAACAAGAGTCGAGTCGGCCCTCCTAATCAGTTTGTCGATGTTTTTTATATTAGATATTTTGGCATTGCTACCCCAGGCCGTGACAGCATAGAACAAAACTCCACGCATTACAGAGTGATATAAAGCATGCAGTAGGTTGCTGGGTACGTCAATTGACCTGAATTGTCTCAAGAATGTGATTGTTCTAGTCCTCGATCAGTGCTGGATTTGTGAAGGAGGCTGGGGCCTCATGTAGCATAAACGCTGCGATTTTGTGGCATTTTACAGTCTCTACAAAGTGGATAGGATTTTGGCTAATACCATCCACACATTGCAGAAAAATATCCACAGCGAACATGCTATGATTTAAAAAACCGTTGAGTTTTTGTAAATTGCAGCATGTCAATTATACCTACGGAAAAACTAGTGTTTTCCAAATAGGTATAATTGAAGCAGAAAGTCTACAGAGGAAAACTCTGTGGACCTTCTATGAAAAGCACTGCGGGAAAAACCTTGATGTGTTTCCACCGCGATTTTTCCCGTAGTGCTTTTTCATTGTGACTCGCTATGTGGGGCTTTAGCCTGAAAGTGTTTTATAGGCATCCCAGGATCTAACAAGACTGTCAAGTTTCATGTCCCACTTGGGGGAGAATGAGGCGACTTGCTAAAAAGAATATAGAATTAAGTGATGTGATACATTTTCTGGTCAGCAGGTTGCCACTTGGGTGTGTCAGTGGTAGGATGGGAGGGATATGGCATGGTTCAACCATCTCTAATAGTAAGATGTACTGTATGTCAAAAGAGTGTCCTTTTAGAAGTGTTTGGTAAACATATACATTTACTCATGCTATGTTTACAATGGATGTTAATGGAAGACATATGAAATTTTATATAGTAGATAGGAATAGCATGGACTCCATTTTAGTTCTGTTGGCTGTAAAGGGACACACTCATCAACAATAGTAAAAAAGTATCTTGTACTCAAAATTAACCTCAGTAAAGGAGGAAATGTATTGTTGACTTCTCATTTAAACAGCTCCACCCAGCACTAGTTCAGGATTTCATCACAAGACATTCACAGTGTAGCCACCTTACTTACAGCGCCTGTTTCCCCAAATCTACTTCAGCATCAGTCTGAGAAAGGTTTCAAGTGAATTGAAACATGACATGATTCTGTGGACTGCAGTAAAGAATTAATTATTGGATTTGCATTATTTCTGAGTGTTTCCTTATTCAATATATGCAACTATTTAGAAAGAGATACATAAACCTTTAATATACATTTGAGAGGACCATTTCAAATGTGCATGCAAGGCATATGCCCAAAAGTAATGTGAATGAAACCTTATCTGGATTCTCTTATATACTTTAGCTCTGCATCAATGGAGGAGAGGATAGCTACAGTAAAAAGATGCCAATGCAAGAAATTAGCATGTAATCATCACCCAATGATAGTGACTTTATTAACACAATTGGACATTACCCTTCACAAATTTGGATGCCAACATTCATATTGATGATTTTCACACTTTTAAGATGAAGAAGGTGATATTCTTTCTACACACAAGTTATAATGTAAAATTTAATTCAGTTGACCTACACTGTAGATTTAGATTTCATCCAATCCAATCTAATTATATATTCTGGTTTTATGACTAAAATTAACAAAATATTGATCCATTTTTATGTTGCTATTGACAACTTTACACCATAGGACAGTTGAAAGTCAGGCCATTCAGAAACTTTAAGGATGAATATCATACACATTCTAAATGTACTTTTAGGGATAGGTTCACACCCTGTTGTTGTAACCTGATGAAAGTTACATTTTTTCAATCTTATTGTTAAAACTGTATTCCTCAGGACACAAAAAAGCAGGCTGCCTTTTACTGTTCCGTTAAAAGGGAGCATCCTATTATATATATATATATATATATATATATATATATATAAGCAGAGGCAAGAAGGAGAGGAAACCAGTATGTGTGCACACCTTTATTAAGACTGGAACCACAGGTCCATGTAAAAAATAAATAAATAAATAAGTACCAGGCTTCACTTCCATGTAAGCAATATTTTATTGCCACATAATGCAATAGTGACTGTTATTGGAATCAACAGTGACAAAGGTTGCAAAGTGTTGACAATTTACAGGCAAATCAATGTGTTCAAATGGATCCAATCATATCACATATAAACTAAAAATATCACTGAAAATTACAAAATTCATATGTTAACGGCTTGAAAAATGCAGACTGACTTCTTGTACGTCCAGACTTTTGGCAATTAACGTTGAAAGACGTACCTGTATGTCTCGCAGAGTTAGCAGCTGCACAAATGAGGAGCCAGCTGTCAGTGACAGCTGAACTCTCCAGAGAGAGAGAGAAGGTAGAGATTATTAATTACCATCTCTGCATTTCTGATCTCTTTATACACAGCGATCAGTGAGCTCTGTGCATACAGCTATGTGAGCCTGCATAAGCCAGACAACCCAAAACTGCAGTAAGTGCTAGAATGCTATATTTAATCTTTAACTGGGCTATTGTATTATCTAAAAGTTTTTAAAAAATTTGTCAAAAGTCTAAATGTTTTTAAATATATAAAAAATATGTCAAAATTCAAGTAATCCTAGATCACATATAAAAATAAATATAAGCATATTAGGTATTCCCGCATAACAACACACCTAGACTATAAAAATAGTCACTTTCCTCAGGAATTTAATAAACATAATACACAAAAGGGTAGCAGTTAAAAAAAGACAACTTACACAGCTTTGAAAATATGACATACTGACCCACAAAATCTAGGTCATGTGTTCAAACCTACAAGAGTTCTAATGATAATAGTAAAAAAAAAAAGCCTTAAAGAATATTTAAAAAATAAAATTACATTCACCCCTTATTTACTATATTTATATGTCACATATGAAAATAAATAAAAAGAAACATAGACATATTGGGCATCTCCACATCTAAAAATGCCCAAACTAGAAAAATATTTATAACGGTACCATTTAATTCTGTAAGATTTACTATAGGTATAATGGAAACCTCTGCAAATTTTCTGGGAAAAGGGCTGTGGGAAAAATCGCAATACGTTGCTCCCACAGTTTTTCCCGCAGCGCTTTTTTGCTGCAGTGCATTATGTGGGGATCATGGGACCATGCAGACCATGGACTGCAAGACTACCGCATTGTAGACTATGGTAGCAATGCTGTATCACCATTTAGCTCTGCCACAGCTAAATGTTCCCATGGCTGGCCTAGGAGCCTTCAAAAGGCACCAGACTGCCATTATAACTGAACACCTCATGCAATCTCACCATGCTGAAGCTATTTGAAGACCAGGAAACAAAGTGAAAGTTAACGTGATCTTTTAGTTGCATTGGTCACATCTAACAACAGAATCTGAGAAGTTAAGAGTCTGCCATCAGAAATGTCACTGATTGTAGGCACTGTTGCCAGGTCTTTGCTGTGTAAATAACAGAGACTCTCCCAGTATGACACCCACTCACCTCCTGAGTGGACACCATGTTTAAATACCTAACATCCACTGGACATGTGGTCGACGTCGGCAAGGAGTTAAATGGTAATATTTGCAGAAACTCATACATTTTTGCTCATATGATGATAGATATAGATTAATATACTGTGGAAAAACAACTGTAAAGAGCAATATTTTATTAGTAAGAATCTTTTTCCACTGAAAACGACTTCTTCAGTCTAATCATTAATTAGAATGACTGTGGCTAATGGGCAAAAATGCTATTTCTGGCAGAGCAAGACAGCTCTGAATTTACTGATAGCTATTTTTGAAAGTTGCAAAAAAGCTATAGGATAGCAAATGAAAAATGTAGAAACCAGTGTGTGAACATATATTTTTATATACAAGATGTACCTGTATGTCATTCTTATAACCAGACAAAGGAAAAGTATCTTAGTGAAAAATGTCCTGGAATTCAAACCCATTTATCACTGAAAATAGCAAAGCAAAGGGCAAAATGAACAGACTAACATCGCAAGCACCACAAGAACAGAAAGATAAAAAGTAAAGACAAAGGATCAGTGTTTGAAGGGTAAACTGATGTAATTCAGAAATATATTTTATAACCAGCCATAATGTTCACCAGTGGATTTGTAATTACATAGGGAATGGATTTGTCTACATTTTATTATTTTAATGTTCACATACAGTTTACAATATAAATTTATAATAAAAGATACTGTATGGTCTTTATTCTAGGAAATGCTAAAAATACTTTTATTATTTAGACAGGTAATGGATGCTGTAAAATGTTACAATCCCTTTAAGAATGTTATCTATTGAACAGAGTCCAATAAATAGTATCTGTAAATAGTAAAAGTGAAAGTTCATTTTCACACTCAAAATGAAATGTTTTTATGTAGCAAGTTATAAGACACATTTTCCTTTAACATTTCATTTTTTTGCTTGTATAGTAGCTGCAGTTTTGACCTTTTCATGATGGCTTTAGGAAAATTCTAAATTAGAGCCCAGTGATATGAACCATAAGTGTTCTCCTACCCCTTGATCCATAGGAACTTCTGCTGAAAGAGACTGTAGTCAGAAACTGATAGTTGTAGTGGATTTCCAGGAATACAACACTAATGTTAAGGCTTATTTAAGCCATAAGTGTTTGATCAATGAGGATCTGACATCTGTGACCATGCTTCTTAGCAAAATCTATAGATCATTTTATTGTTTATACAGGCTTAAGAGAAAGACTATAGGAAAGTTCAGTAGTCCAGATTTACTATTGTGGTTTCAACTAAACACTGGTATAAACTTGGCACATCTACTCAAATTTTGCACAGTATAGTACAATGTGGTGCATCTTGGTCCATCTAGTTTGGGCTAAAATTATTCTACTTGCTAGAGGTGTGGGTGTGGATTCTCAGAAAAAGGGGTTTGGCTTCAACGTGCCATGATGCAGCAAAATATGCAAACATTTTGATGTAAAATTCTGGCTCAAAGTAAGCCAACTAAAAGGTGGTCTAAACATAGACTACACTGTGTAAAGATACGCCAGATTTGTCATTTAGCATCAGCCACTGTGATAAATCTGGCATATTTTCAGACTACCTGTCTAAGTTTGCACTGTTTAACTATTAGTAAATCTGGGCCAATATATTCTGAAAAAATATTAGATTATGAGATACAAATATAAAATATACATTTTTATATTGTAAGCCATATGGATTTGTTGTCATTGATTCGGAACAATTTTACGAAGCATTCATTGTAAAACAGGATGAAATAATGAAACCATAAAGGAGATCTTTGCATCAATTTTCTTAATGAGTTGCATGTACAGAAGGACAAGCATTAAAACAACTGTGAAGCATTACATGATAGCATCTATGCTATTTGTGCAGCATGCTGCTCATTCACTTTGTCATAAAACAGCCTTGCAATGCAAATGGGATAGAGCATCATGGCACATTATATCAATAGTGTAACATGCTGGTGGTTACTTTAACACCTGCTACATCTTTATTATGTGCTATAAGTCACATATTTTATTTGGGTTAACAACCTCCCTATAGCCTTTTCACTGCGGTGCTTAAAAACATTGCAGTATCATGAACACTGCAGTACACATACAGAGACGTCTGCTAAAAAGCCTTTGGCATCAGGCACTGATCTAACCCATTAGCTGCAGGGGTCAAAAACATCTTGACATGTAGGGTGTTTGACAAGAAGTTAAGGCAAGGAGTTCCCTCAGCTCTCTAGAATGCAATTATGGGAGTCTATTTGCTTTACTATATTTTTTCTAAGGCCCCCAGGCCTGCCAAAAGCATTTGCCTATTAGGCCATAACAGTCAATGGCCCACATTTATTAATGCGGATGCGCCTGGAAAGTGGCTAAATATACGTCTCAACTTGGCACATTTTTGCCACATTTTGGCACATCTCAGCCATTGCGCCCACTTCACTTTTTTAGACAGTCCCACAGTCCGCCAGATTTACCATAACCACAAATCTATTCCAGTCCCTGACTAGTGTAGATCAGGCACTAGAATTACTAAGGGGCTGCAGCCTTTTTGTAATATTAGTGAGTAGTACACCTGGCGGAGAATGAATTAAGACTGGCATAAGGATTGGCAGTCTTAATAAATCCCCCCAGAGTATGACTAACAGCCTACAAATCTTTTGTTGCTGTTATGCTTTGTACCCAGCTATGCCCGTTGTTATTACCTCATAATAAAAAAGTTGAATTTGTCTGGAATAGAGTGCTGCTGCTTTTCTCCTCTCATGTGGATATTTGGACGTGTGTCATAGCGTGCCCCTAGACTTACTTCTTCAGTGTCTGTTCTGGCAGATAAGTACTCCTTCCATATGTTATTTGTAACATTGGATATATATATAGTGTGTAGTACCCGCCATTATTTCTTTTGGGACTAACTATAAATAACAAGCCTTCATACAGCTACATAAATAAAGAACTAAAGAAAAATTATTTCTTCTGAAACTGCGAAAAAAAAAACAAAAAAAATTGCTCAGTCAATAGCATCTAAATAATATAGGGTTAATATTAAGTGGCTGATCAAAAAGACATAACAGAAATGTAAATCAAATAGGATGCTAGCATAGATAAACTTCAGGAGAGTTGAGAGTAGAGCTTCAGTCAAAGCTGTTAGACAACAAACTGTCTGACAGTTTTAACATACTGTACAATAACCTTCTGCAACCTGTATTGTAGTATATATACATGCCAGTTACAAAGGCCAAACAAAGCTAAATTTTTAATTAAACCTAATTAAAATTGTGTTTTTTAAGCACATGCACTCCAGAAAAGTAAACCAATGGAAAAGCACCCATAAAAATAAACGGGGTCACATTTTATTGCCATTTTCTTATTTTATTTTTTTGTGTTACAAATATATAAGTCCATTTAATAAAAGGTATTAAAGAGGGGGCAAAAAAACCCCAATCTATTTTTGTAGTATAATACATTTTTCATTGTAATTTTTGTATATGTTCTGGCACCAACCTCCATTAGGGGTACCTGAACATTTGGAGACAGGTATTGGCAAAGAACATATTGCTAAAAAAAGGACACAAAGTACAAAAAAAAGAAAAAAAAAGGCCACACTTACCCAACACCCAATGAAACATGGCTCTATGCAGAATGCAGACAGGTCCTTGCAATATATGACAGAAACAGTTCAGGTTCACAATGCTATTATAGCACCCACCCACACACCTACAATCCATGGGTTGAGTGGATGCCTGCATTTCAAATACACACAGATAAAACCTATGTAAGGCAATGTCACATGATAATGTGTGACGCACAGCGCCAAAAAGCTTATTGGTCACGCCCATACTATTAGATCAGACAGGCTGCTCAGCACCTCCATAAGTGCACCTCAACAGTAACAGCACCCTGCAAAATTACCAGGGCCTGGCTGCAAAAAAGATTAAATAACCATAAGGCATCAGTCAATATTTTAGGCCAAAATACGCAGGCTCCCAACCCAACGTCAAGGTATTAGGGAAGTCATATGGTTTGAGAATTTTTGAGAAACAATATAGTCCCTTGGGCATAGACAGAGATGAGGCATAGCAGTGCTATATAAATGCAAACTTCACACAAAAAAAACTGCCAATATTTGGTGGCACTGACACCATATGCAAAAAAAAAAAAAATAAATGAGTGAAACGCATCACACTTGGACACAGACTGAACTTAACATAATTGAGCAAGGGCTGCCAGTCACAGCACCTGCCTAACATGCTGACACTGTCTCCTATCTCTGTCTATAATTTCTATCCATTTATTTTGGAATCTACTTTGGATTAATAAAATAAATAAACATCAACAAAGAATGTAGCAGCAGTCTGTAGAGGGCACCAAGACATATGCAAATAATGAGTATGGAAAGTCTAAGATGCCTTAGTGCTATAGTTAGTATATATGTATACAAATTTGAGGTTCTTGGCATACATGTTGATCAAACTCTAAGAGTCCATCTGCCCATCAAGGCAACCTCATTCACAAAGGACCATACGCTATGTTTGTTTTGCAGCCATTGTGGTGGTTACATGTTCACATGTACATTTGTCCTTGGAGGTCCGAGCCCAGTTTTTATTCTGATTAATGGATGGAAGTCATAGGAGAATGCTGCATGGTGATGAGCTGGCTCCAAGGGGCAAATATATTATGCCTTGTATGTCAGTTTTTTGGCATACAAGGCATAAAAAGTTGCAAAAAAAACAGTTAATACTGTAGATAACCTAGCTTTATAAAAATTCTTTACTTATTCTAAAGTCTATAGCATGCATAGAAACAAAGTAAGATATCCACAACGTAAACATTTTTAAAAAGTCAATGACTATTTGACGTATTCTTTTCTTCTATTACAAAGCTATATTATATGGAAAAAAAAATCTGCCATCTCTCTAGTGTATATTGATCATTATATTCACAGTCACATATATATTGTTTCTCATGCATTGTCACAGTTTCCATCACACTTGCTATGAATAAAGGTGTCCTTACCCAGATAAATGTGCCACACTTAACAATACTTTCAATTAGCCAAGTGACAATAACTAGAGCAGACCTTTCATTTGGTGAAATGTTTTCACTTAGTGTTGTTGAAAATCTAGCATCTTGCCAAGTCAGAGAATGGATAAAAACAATGATTTGAAAACATGCACTGTTATGCAGAAAATTTCCAGAGACTGAGTTACTACAGAATAGACCCCTTGGCGAACTAAAAGTTATTTAAGCTGAAAATAAAGGACATTGGTTCATGAGACTCATGCTTTTTTAATGACTTCAGCACCTCTATTCTTCACTCAAAGTGACTGAGGCCTAGATAATAGCCAATGCAGTTGCTTTTATTGCCTTTGGAAATGGTATTATACTTCAAACTTGCTAACGTCTACCAGGGGAAAGGCAACATTCTAATGAGAAGATGCTTAGCGAACTCCTGTCTCACAGAAAATGTGTCCAGCTCTAATTGAAATTGCTGCCTCAATTCCAGCCCCATTTACAGAAAACACCTTTTCATTGCTAATGAAAGATGTGGTTAAGTACAAAGTGGAGCCAACGATTAGGCACTGGTCCTGAATGCAAGTAGCAGAAACAAATGACAAAGTCACTTTGGAATGCATCAAGTGCTTGGATTTCAATGCTTTTAAAATTCAGAATTAGATATATTTTCTTTTTCATGGTACTATATATAGTACCTAGCAATATTATTATTAGCTAAGGCAAGGAC
Organism: Leptodactylus fallax; assembly: GCA_947044405.1. Classification (NCBI taxonomy): domain Eukaryota; kingdom Metazoa; phylum Chordata; class Amphibia; order Anura; family Leptodactylidae; genus Leptodactylus; species Leptodactylus fallax. Next base: position 317,600 of record CAMRHE010000388.1, on the reverse strand, counting down.
AGACAGAGAGGGTCCCTGTGCAAAAATATATATGGCCCTCATGGTAGAGCCCCCTTTTTGTTTCTAGTAGTCTATCAGTAATTGTGAGCTAGGTTATTCCCAAGTTACATCCTTAATGCGAGACTCTATGCTTTTTTGCTAGCTATACAAGGTAATTATCAAAGTACATTTAAAATCTGCTATTACTGATGCTGTCGCCCACATCTACAGTCATGGCCAAAAGTTTTGAGAATGATACAAATATTAATTTTTACAAAGTCTACTGCTTCAGTTTTTCTAATGGCAATTTGCATATACTCCAGAATGTTATAAAGAGTGATCAGCTTAACAGCAATTACTTGCAAAGTCAATATTTGCCTAGAAAATGAACTTTATCCCCCAAAACACATTTCAACATCATTGCAGCCCTGCCTTAAAAGGACCACCTAACATCGTTTCAGTGATTGCTCCATTAACACAGGTGTGGGTGTTGATGAGGACAGGGCTGGAGATCAATCTGTCATGATTAAGTAAGAATGACACCACTGGACACTTTAAAAGGAGGATGGTGCTTGCCATCATTGTTTCTCTTCTGTTAACCATGGTTATCTCTAAAGAAACACGTGCAGTCATCATTGCACTGCACAAAAATGGCCTAACTGGGAAGAGTATTGCAGCTAGAAAGATTGCACCTCAGTCAACAATCTATCGCATCATCAAGAACTTCAAGGAGAGAGGTTCCATTGGTGCCAAAAAGGCTCCAGGGCGCCCAAGAAAGACCAGCAAGCGGCAGAACCGTCTCTTAAAAGTGTTTCAGCTGCGGGATCGGGCTACCAGAAGTGCAGAGCTTGCTGAGGAATGGCAGCAGGCAGGTGTGAGTGCATCTGCACGCACTGTGAGGCGGAGACTGTTAGAGCAAGGCCTGGTCTCAAGGAGGGCAGCAAAGAAGCCACTTCTCTCCAGAAAAAACATCAGGGACAGACTGATATTCTGCAAAAGGTACAGGGAGTGGACTGCTGAGGACTGGGGTAAAGTCATTTTCTCTGATGAATCCCCTTTTCGATTGTTTGGAACATCTGGAAAACAGCTTATTCGGAGAAGAAGAAGAGAAGGTGAGCGCTACCATCAGTCTTGTCTCATGCCAACTGTAAAGCATCCTGAAACCATTCATGTGTGGGGTTGCTTCTCAGCCAAGGGAATCGGCTCTCTCACAGTCTTGCCTAAAAACACAGCCATGAATAAAGAATGGTACCAGAATGTCCTCCAAGAGCAACTTCTCCCAACCGTCCAAGAGCAGTTTGGTGCTCAACAATGCCTTTTCCAGCATGATGGAGCACCTTGCCATAAAGCAAAGGTGATAACTAAATGGCTCAGGGAACAAAACATAGAGATTTTGGGTCCATGGCCTGGAAACTCCCCAGATCTTAATCCCATTGAGAACTTGTGGTCAATCATCAAGAGACGGGTGGACAAACAAAAACCAACAAATTCAGACAAAATTAAAGCATTGATTCTGCAAGAATGGACTGCTATCAGTCAGGATTTGGTCCAGAAGTTGATTGAGAGCATGCCAGGGAGAATTGCAGAGGTCCTGAAGAAGAAGGGTCAACACTGCAAATATTGACTTGCTGCATTAACTCATTCTAACTGTCAATATAAGCTTCTGTTACTCATAATATGAATGCAATTATATTTCTGTATGTGATAAAAACATCTGACAAACACACATAAAAACCAGAGGGCAGCAGATCATGTGAAAATATAATATTTGTGTCATTCTCAAAACTTTTGGCCATGACTGTAGTATCTGTACCCATGTCTAGTATCTGTACCCATGTTTATTTCATTTTTCTGCAGAACACTGCGGGAGCTCATAATACTATACTATAATACCTTCCACGACTTTACACTGTGAGATGACACCACAGGTCCTAAAAGTTGCACCAACTGCTGCTGACAATGCTGGGGAAGGTAATGGGAGCATGGTGACCTAAGAGAGATAGGGGAACTATAAGCAGTATGTGACAGAGAGGTGCTACAGGGAGTGGATTATGTAAAAGACAGAGGAGAAGCAGAAGTGGGAGTGGGATATTGATGAATCTGAAGTCACATTGTAGTGGAACTCAATAGTATCTGCAGAGAGCAAAGAGAGACATCCTATTTACTGTGCACAGAAATCCATGCTGGAAAAAGATGCCACACTGTGATCATGTGACTTATTGAAGAAGGTGAAAGCAGGTATAGGAAAGACACTTTGAGTAGACTGATGAGGGGATAGTCTTTCATACAATATAATGTCTCATGAAAAAAATCACTTTGGTGTCTCTTTAGCAGGTGCACAGGATTAGGGGAACATTTTCCTGCAGGTCTTCCAATGTGGTGTATCTCATAATGTGTGTGCAATGTCCCACCACAGGCCTCTATGTGGGGGAAATGGGTCAGAAAATTAGTCAGCGCATGAACTCAGACAGATCCACCATTAATAACAGCAGAACCGATCTCCCAGTGGCCGCACATTTCTCCGGAGAAGGCAACTCTATTGAAGATTTGCAGGTTGTGGTTTTAATGGAACTGTTATGTTCGACCCTGAGCCAAATGAAACATAAACAAGCATGCATAATAAAAGGGGTTTATTAAAGAAATACAAAACAAATAAAGGGCAGACAATAACTGAGAAAGTAAAACAGAGTTGACAGGAGAAAATAATAACAGAAATCGCTCTGCGATCTGCCCTGACTAATCCTGCCTAACGGCAGTTTTCCTCTGAAAAGAGGACACCTCACAGGAACCTAACTAGAATCCCTGTGAGCTGACCCTGAAATTTAACATACCATAAACCAGCAGTCCCCTCCACAGACCACCCAACAGCTAAATCCCAGAATCCACATACAACACCTGAGAACCAGGCCTCACAGCACAGGTATGGCTGAACACACAAGTATAACCAGCAGTGTGCAAGTGTGAAGCCCAAGTATATATAGCACAAAGGGTGGGGCAGAAGCACAGGGAAAAACCCCTCCCTAAGGCAGAAAGTACCAGCAGACAATAATTAACCCCTGCCCGACTGGACAACTACCTAACAGGAACATTTTAAGATGCAGAGGGAGAGGAAAGAATGGGAATATAAGTTAATGCAAGAATTTCAAACTCTGCAATTTGGACTTAATATTCATGCCAGTTTCATGTCAAACTATGTATGAACTGTGAGGGTTACAAATCATCACGTGACAGCAAACAGATAACAGCAAGAATTACTGATCCCTCCATCACGCCCCACAAGTTTCTAGATTGTTTATTTTTTGACCTGCTGTAAATAACTTCTCTACTTAGATTGCATTTTGTTTTTTTAAGGATTCTAAGATCCTTTGAAGGTCCATGTCTTTAGGATATAAAAAATCTGTGAATTTTCAGTTTCTTGTATAACACCATGTCTGATGAAGGAAGCTAGTACTCCTGAAAGCTTACCATCAAATATACTCAGTTAGCCACTAAAAGGTATCACCTGATTACTTCACTCTTCCACTTCTTTAACACACAGTGTAATAGAAACTACCAAGCTGCCTTTGGTGCACTTTAGGACCCTTACCTTATGTATCCCTCTGCAGCTGGATCCATTTTCCCCTGAGCTATGCCAAGTGTTTAAAGAGGACCTTTCATGACCTCAGGCACATGCGGTTTTACAAACCGCTAGAAAGCCGACAGCGTGCTGAATTCAGCGCACTGCCGGTTTTCCTGGTATGTGTCCCGGGGCTGGAGATATCGGCGGTGTAAGTTTCACGGTTTACTGTCAGAAATGCGTTCCTGACAGTCTAGCTGCGCTGTGAGGGGCAGTTCATAGACTTGTACTGGGGGGCGTTCCTCACAGCTCAGGGTCATCACTGGGCTGTAAGGAACGCCCCCTCTTTCTGTACTTGTCTATAGCGCTGTACTGTCAGAAGGGGCGTTCCTTACTGCCCGGCGATGACGCTGGGCTGTGAGGAACGCCCCCCCAGTACAAGTCTATGAACGAGAACTGTCAGGGAGGGCGTTCCTCACAGCGCAGCTAGACTGTCAGGAATGCCTTTCTGACAGTAAACCATGAAACTTACACCGCCGATATCTCCATATATGTTCTTGCAAAATTGGAGTCCCAAGAGATGGGAATGATTCTTCCTGGAATATCTATTTCATGTAACTTCTAACATCTCGGGCTATACATCTTTAAGCCAATGCCATGAACGGTTACGAAAAGTGGACAAAAAAAGGTACTATAAACCTTTCAGGTAAACTCTTCTTTTGCATCTACTTTGGTTAGCAAGTTACATAAACATAGCAATTTAGCAGTTGCCATTGGATGTTACATATTCCTAAGGAAGTCAGGGAAAAAAAGAAAATTGTATTCATGGAGATAAAACATAAAATGTAACGCTTTTCAAATGTCATAATTGGTGTATACAGTCCAGCACATCACTCACTGGTGTACATTGCCTTTACTTTATGTCACAGTTTGTTGAGTTTTCTGAATATCTACTGAGAATTTACTTGGTATTTGCTAATTGTTGACTGTATTTCTGACCAGAGAACCTTCATTAGTTATTTGCAACATTTAGATTGTTTTCTGTGACATAATTGTCTTACACTGTTTATGCCTATCGTACAGTACCTGACTGTACTCCATCCTCTTTCCTTGAACAGCAAATGTGTCCTTCCTTAGCTGTCCTGTTGACTGGACATGTCCTGATATATGTATCACAAGTTAAGCTGCATGGTTTCATGATAAGTTATCACCGAATGATATGATATCCTAATTGTATCTGTTGGTGACACCCAGTAGATGAATTGTGGCCTTTTAAGACTCTTGTTAGTATGCCATGATATTGTGTTGAATAGATTTCAAGACAAATTGGAATCATTTACCAAAGTCAAGTTAATTTGAGTGTGGACATATCTGCATGTGTTTTCCCCTATAATTTACTGAATATTGTCTGAATTTTAATTGGGATACTAATGCACCTAGAAGATTTGATATAGTTGTGTGTTGCATCACTTTTTGTAGGGGCTATATTTTTGTCATAATTAAGTCAAACTAAAAGATCAAAATTATTGAACTGTAATTGTTAAATGAATGCCCTCATATGTTAATCAGTAAAACACTTATTACAAAATGTATTAATGGACCTTCCTCTGTAGAAATAGAGGGCAGATAGAAAATATTAATCAGGTAGAAAAACACCAAAAAATAAATATGGCCGATCATCACACGTCTAATTATGAAATAATCTTAATAATCTACTTACAAGACAAATAAAATGCTTAGATAAGAAATTGGAGGAATACAGAAATGTGTATAAACCTGCATCCTGTGTTTAACCTTGAGATATCTTCTTGAAGGAGTTATGGAATTTTCAAACATGTTGTTGACATCACAAAATCAATCTGGATAACACTGAACTATAGTTGTTTCTTTAATTTCCCAGAACACATCTTGAGCAGAACAATATAATCCAGCATCATCTTTCATTGGCTGTTTTATTTCTATTGCTTCAAATGTACTTTTAAATACTCAGTAGGCAAATTTGGCAGCAAATGCCACATACAGCAATACAAGAAACACATTCAAAGCTGAAACTCTTATTTTGTAAATTAGATACAATTTGTGATATTAATTACACCAAATGTCATTTTTTTATCTTCTTTCTGGTTTTTCTTTCCCAGTGGTGTAAACCAGCCACATTTACACACAAAATAGTTATATTACCATTGCAAATAAAATGTCCCCCCTAAAAGGGAATATTTTTAAAGCAAGACAGTTTCCAAGTGAATCATAATCTTAATTACCATAAACCCTAACAAATACAGCTCACATCTCATTAACTTAAAGTACAATATGACTGCAGCAATAGTCATCTCCCTGAAGAGTACTTATCTGTAGAAAAAGAAGATAAAAGTTTTGCTGAGAACTGCCACTAATGACAACATTAACTTTACTTATTAAGGATTTCAATTCATTTTCGAAATACATATCTTGCTCCATCTTATCCAGCCCCATATTTTAGAAAGAAGAATATAATATGATAGTTTAATTTGTATTTGCCAGCTCAGGAAGCACTTGCTAACTGCAGCTTAATGCTAAAGCAAGAATTATTTAGAATCTGCGGAATGCTAAATTGTATTTTGGATTTAAAAATATCTTTAGTTTTCAATAGAAAAGATACTGGAGCCTTCAAAGCAGGACAGTTTTTGTAATATAATGCATTGTATTGTATTCAGCAGAATGGGAAATGTAATGGCTTTCCTTTTCTATTCTTTGTTATATTATTAAGAAATCTACTAATGTATGTTATGTGTTGGATGGATTTTAACATATTTTGCTGCTTGTCTGAGATTTATTCAAGGTCACTAATTTACAGTAAATTAATAATGGTGCCTTTTAGGAAGTGGCCACACAGGGGAGGGCCCCAATGTAAGAACAGTATTAAAGCTTCTTGACCTTAAATAACTAACCATGCAGCATTACCCTTAAAGGGGTTATCCGGTTCCAAGGCAGCATGTAAGATCACCGGTACCAAGGCAGCATTGAGATCTGCGCTGCTCACTCGCATACAAACTGTAGCAGCGAGTATAGGTACTGCAGCGCTGCCCCCATTGAATTCTATGGGGTTGGACCCTTGCGAATCTTAGAACCTGGATCATCCCATTAATGTTCTCTAACTATTCACCAGAAATAGTATGACATAACATTGAATCCCTTTTATGGAATGTAATACAGTTGTAAGTTTTTTTAATGGTGACAGGTGTCAACAAGATCCCCTGGTTTGCCCAGCATTTTTGTTTCGGACTGAGCATGATCAACCTAAACCAGAACTGCTTTATTATACTCTCGGGTCTTTCAGATACAAATTTAATGATGTTGGCACATCCCTGGTACTGGTGATGTCATTCATGAGACTCAAAGAGTCCTGAAGAGGAAGGAGACCTGCACCAGATGTCGCAACAAACAAAATTTGTAACAAACCCAGCTTTTTACGAACCAGTTCGCTCATTCCTACCTATTGGATAAATATTTTTCTTATATAAGTTTAAAAAAAAACTGTAAAAATTATTGTGGAATAGAAAATTCCTTAGGCAATACTCTCTAGCCCTTCATCACCTACATGTCTACACTTTAGTTCTAGCTTTAGTGGTAAATAATTATGTATCCACATTGAAGTAAAATATTTTTCTATTGACTAATATTAAAAAAGCCTTTTATGACACTATAAATCAGTATTGTCATTCTTGGTTTTCTTACTATAGTTAAACTAGAAGTAGCTAAGGTAAAATGTTATAGGGTCAAACATAAAAAAATCAAGCTTGAAGTACTTTATAATAGGCAAGTCTTTTAAATGCATTTTTTATACACAGAATCTGAAAGAAATCTTTGAGAAATGAAAGTGCTTGTTATCATGGAGCAGACAGGAATGTCTTTGTATTTAACCATTGTATCTGTAAATAAAGTGTAGTTATTATGCTACTTTTAACTTAATCTCTAATACAGTTTAAAGCATGGTGTGACAGGTGACCTTATGTTTAAAGATGGACATCTTGTTGGATAGCTTCATTAGATGCCCTTGTACTGCCAAAACAAACACACGTTTAAAGAGAGAAAAGTATCTGCTAATCGGTTGACAGATGTTTGCTGCAAGCAGGCCAGTCTCAAACATTCATTGTATTTTCTGCCTTAATGAGCACATAAGATGGGAATGCTTGTGGGCATAAGTGATATCTTTTGGACCAGATGTTGAGAGAAAAATGGATTAAGTTTATAGAATGTAAGACCAGACCTATTGACAGTTATAGGATAGGTTGCATTCTGGGTGACAGTTATATCAGCTGTAAAATGATATCAGCTGTAATGATGCCTCTAGGGATCAACTAACCACTTTTATCGCTCCGACCATTCATGTTTACAGGAAATCCCATATATTTCATCATATATAACTATATAACTTTGGGAAAGTAGTGACATGGTGAAATATATATATATCAAATTTTGTACTAATCAAGAAAAAAGAAATCAAGTGTTCCCCATCAATCTGCACTCGATTTACCATTAAAGAGAATTTGTAAAGATAGATAGATAGATATGCATATACAGTGGGGAAAAAAGTATTTAGTCAGCCACCAATTTTGCAAGTTCTCCCACTTAAAAAGATGAGGCCTGTAATTGTCATCATAGGTAGACCTCAACTATGAGAGACAAAATGAGATAACAAATCCAGAAAATCACATTGTCTGATTTTTAAAGAATTTATTTGCAAATTATGGTGGAAAATAAGTATTTGGTCAAAAACAAAAGTTCATCTCAATACTTTATTATATATCCTTTGTTGGCAATGACAGAGGTCAAACGTTTTCTGTAAGTCTTCACAAGGTTGGCACACACTGTTGCTGGTATGTTGGCCCATTCCTCCATGCAGATCTCTTCTAGATCCCCATGTATATACACATGGTGTAATGCAAAAGTTTTAGGCATGGGTGAAGAAGTTGCCACAAAGTAAGAATAGTTTATTTTTGCCAATCAACATGCAAAGTGAAAGAACAAAAGAGATACCTAAATTAAATTAATATTTGGTGTGACCACCCTTTGCTTTCAAAACTCCATGTTCTTCTTTATGCTGAACATTACTTAATGCCAGTCAGATGTTTCCCAGATGCTATTGCATGGTGTTTAAGTATTTGTCTGTATTTCTCAACATTAATGATGCAATTAATCTTGACCAAATCCACAACTCCATTTGCTAAAATGCAGCCCCAAATTTTCATCACTCCCTTACTTTTCGTCTAGACCAGACAAGTCCAGATATATGTAAAACAAGACGATAGGTGTAATGAAGGGATCCTACTTGTGTGTGTGTATCATTGACAAGTTACATTGTTCATGTATGTATCCTTAGTAAATATAGTGTTTTTGCATGTGTCGCCAGTGTAGTACAGTGGTATGGCAATGTCATGGGGGTCATGGTGGTCATAAGTGAAAATGTTTCTTCCTTCCATCAAGACCAGATATGCTTCCAAGGAAAGCTTTATTGCTTTACAACTTCTTTGGGGACACTGGGGAAAGGTTAGTATGTTTTTGTTTTGTTTTTGTTTTTTTCACCTTCCCCTGCCTAAAATATAAACATTATTTTTTTTATCTTAGACAACCCCTTTAAGTAGAAAAAGTATAATAGTGTCCAAGAAGTGTATGATTTTTATTTGACAGTGCTGATGTCATATACAGTATATAAGGTAGTGTTGGCTGGAACACAAGGCTGTTACGTCCTCACCCATTCAAACTTCTTCACCATCTTCTGGATGCATTGTACGGCGCAGGAGTCGTGTCCGTTCATGAGTACCTGCTCCCACACTGGTCATTTTGTGTTGGCACTGTTAGGGTTACTTTTGTGTGCTTTGTGATTGACAGCTTATCTACCAATCAAGCCTGGGGTGGGTTCTGGACTTCCTATAGACAGGCCATCAGCCCACACATGATTGCTGGCTATTGTGTCTCTGACTTTGCTAAGCGTTTGTCCTTGCTTTTGTTTTGTATTTACTGACCTCTGCTTTTTGGCTTTTGACTTCTCTTTTGCATTATGTGTTGGTACTGTTTTGTCTCTGGCTTGACCCTTGGCTTGCTGACTCCTCTTCTGTGTTGTGTTGTCTTATCCTGTGCTGTGTTTCACGTATCTAGAGTAGTGTTTGTTGTCCAGTTGTCCCTGTCATTAGGACAGTTGCAGCAAATAGGTAGGGACTCGGGGTGGGCTTAGTTTCAGGGATCACTGTCTCTGACTTCCATTGTCCTATCGGCTGCTATTAGGTATTGCTTATGGGCAATTTCATAACAGAGGCATTTCAGTAATGGTGGAAGTAGGGGATGAATGTGTTATTCATCACTGCATGACACAGACCACTTAGTGCTCCAAATCTTGCAATAGAGCAAGACAATCTTAGGAGTAGGAGAGTTACAACACAGTTTAGTCAGATGTAATCAATTACAGGCAAATTAGTGATAGAAATTATAGATAGGAGTGAGAGAGAATATCTGTATCATATTATTCCATGCCGTACTGCCACTCATGTTGCCACAGGTACCACCAGTCACCCAGACATGTCCCGCGGCATGGTCCATCATATTATTTGACGCCATACTTCCACAATGTTGCCAAAGTTACCACCACTTCCACCACTCAGCCTGACATGTCCTGCAGACTGGTCCTCACATTCCAGTATACCACATTGATGGTGCCACAGTGTTGGCATTAAAAAGAAAAAAAAAGCCATTTTGAATTCACATTTGCTCCCATAAAGGGATAATTTTTGGTGGCTTTTTTCGGAAAAGACAATTTTTCACCACTTTTCAACTAGACACACAGCCACCAATTTGTCTCCCAAAACAATCCTGTAGCTCTTACAAGTCATCAAAGCAGGCTATTTTTTTTAATGAAACCATTGTGTTTTGCAATATAACCTCCATGTGTGTCTAAAAATAACACAGGAAAGCACCTTTCACTTGCGATTACACACAGAGAGAGCGGCAGACCCCTTTGACTATAATGATGTCTGCTAGGTGTACTCATAAAGCAGCGGAGAAAAAAGTTTTGTGCAGGACTTTCCTCTCTACCGATTTCTACATTGAAGACTCTGGTGCATTTATGAACTTAGCCTCAGAGAGCTAGAAATTGCATAGATAGGTTCCTAGGAGGCCTGATAGTGTTATACAGTATGTTTTAAGCCAATTTAAGTTGTGGTTCATATTGAACTTGTTCGACACAAAACAAATCCTAGTCCTGAACCACCTGAACTGGTAACAAAACAAATCTTGAGAGATTCTCTCATCTCTAGTCACCCTTTCTTGCATCTCCAGTTAGATAAATGTAAAGGTAGGAGATGCAAGCAACACATTTGAAAAAACTATCTCAATTTCTAGCTCTCTAAGGCAAACACAGCCAAAGTTATGTCAAAATGAAAGTGACATTATTATACTGTGGGGTCTCTTCATACCCTTGATTATAATAGGTGGATGCCCAGGGGAGGGGTAAAAACTAAAAAAAACATTCATATTCACCTTCCCTTACTTCTTTTGGACCTTCTCACGGCATGGGGCGTGCTCTCTCAGTCTTCTCAGGGAAATTATATACCCCAGGTCACCACTTAGGCCGGTGACATGGGCACGTTAAACGCCATGATGCCATGACACTCGACATGCCCATGTGACCATTGGTGGCGCAATTACAGGGCTCAGAGGTGACCCCAGTTCACTCGTCTATCCAACAGAATTTTTAATTTCTAAAATCATAACTGAATACGTTTACTTGTTACTTTTACAAGCCCTAATTCCAAATAACTAAGACTAAAACCTTATGGTGACTGATGGTTGGGGTAAGATGGCAGACAACAGTGTCCATAGTTTCACCTCAGTGTTTACTTGTGGGATAACACGTTGACAATGAAAAGAGCCATTGCATGATTGAAAAAAGAAAAGTTTTAGCTAGGTAATCCTATTCCCCATGCAAAAGTTCAGTTTACTGCCCGTACCATGCATCTCAACACATAAAATTGGCTTGTTGGCGCCCCTTTGACAACAAACACCTGGGGCACGTGCACTGGTTTTCCCCAGGTATTCCCCTGGGTAAAGAATATCAATTGATTAAAAGTATTTAGAAGAATGAGAATGTTAAGGGCCATATCACACAGTTCAGCAATTCAGTTTTGTTTTTTTCAAAAGTAGGAATGAATTCTAAGAAGGAGTCTAAAATTAGATTCCTCATTTTTTAGTCAATTGACATTACATTCTATTGTAAAAAAAATACATAACAAAACATAAAGGTGCTGACTAACTTCAACATATAAATATCTATGTTTGGATAATGAAAAGTTATACAATTTCCATTTAATTTCTAGATCTCTGCTTGTTGTTATCATTTGTTTACTTCAAACAGACAAAAATCAGTCCATGGTCATTTAATGGACAGTCCATGGTCATGTGTTGAACACACAGGTGCACAGGTCGTTATAGTCACAGCACAGTAATCAGAACTCTATCTTGTAATGAGCTGTGCACCTATGTGTTCATTACATGACCATGGACCGTCCATCACATGGCCGGAAAAAATTCTGAAGGTTCATTCATCTCTAATTAAGATAATATTACTACTACTATATGTTATGCATGTAGCTATGCATATGCTTAGGGGTTTTTTTGCATCCATATAAAAGTTATAGTGCTGGAGAGTGGAAGGTCTATTATTTGTAAACTGACACATCCCACTAAAATTGGATTGCTTTGCTCATAAATCTCACCAGGGGATTGTGTAAATAATTTCACCGAAAATAATGGCCAATACTAAACTCCGGATACCGATATGTATCAGGGTTTTTTGGGGTTTATCTATTGGGACAATCACTTACATCAAATATATAGTCAAGAGATGGTATAATATTGAGCTTCATTATATGAAATACTCCTACTCTGAAATATTCTTTACCCCATGTAACAGGGGATTCACTTAAGGTGGTGAAAGATATTTTACTTTTATTCTTATTATCTGGGACTCTACACATTTTATAACGTATATCAATAAAGTATTGGAATATTTTAATATTGGCCATTATTTCCGGTGAAATATGCTTTGCTCATAAAGAAAAAAATCACATGGGGTACAGAGTTCCGTTCCTTTATGTTAGAAAGATTTAAGATCATACAGAGCATCACATTTTGCTGTATAAGGGGTAGCCTGGTCAGATTGTCTATGCTAACCCATCTTCATCACTATAAGTGCCTAAAATGAATGTGCCTATAATGCTGATCCCTCTACACAACTGAAAGTGCCTACAATGGACAAGTGAGTTTCAGAAATGGACCATGGAGTAATAAAATAAACCAAGTTTTCTTTTACATCATGTGCATGGATTCATGCGTGTTATTTAAGGTAAAGATGGCACCAGGATTTACCCTCACAAAAAGGCATGCCAGTGGATGTTGCTTTTGAAAATGTTGTAGTGGGCATCTGGCATCACATAGACCTTACTTTCACATGCACTACCTACCTATACATTGTTGCAGACCAAGCATATCCCTTTAGTATTTTGCAGAACTTTGCATAAATGAATAGTACAGGTGACTATAACAAACGTTGTAAAATATATTATTACAGAGAAATGCCTTTCAGCTCTTATTAGGCTACTTCCCTGCTCCCCATCCCTCTGCTAAACTACCTTTCAATTTGAAAATTACTGCTATCTCCATCTTGAGGACTTTGAGACACATGATTCAGATAACTAACCCCTATAATTCATACATATAGAAAGCTGAGGAGTGAACAGGAAGTGCAGGGGTGAAGAGAATGTAGATGCTGAATATGAAACTTTCAACCGCAGCCAAACCATTGTAATCACATCAGCACATGTCAGTAATTCTCTACATATATCCTGTATGGTCCTCAGTCTATTTCTGAGTAAGAGACGGTTATAGAACAGACTTCTCCTCTACATTCTGTGGGCAGAATATGTCAACTACTCTCCACCCACCAGTTCAGAAGAAAACTACAATCTCCAGATACAGCATGCAGAGGGAAAAGCTAAAGCTACAGAATATAAGATAGAAAATATCCTGAAATATAGCCAGCATGCCTGTTCTTTCATGTGTCAGAAAAGTCATCTGAAACAGGTGTGCTTTAAGCAAGATAATATACCCTACCGACACTGCTAACTTTTTTCAAGAAATTTTTGAGGAACATGACTAAAAGTGTCATGTTCATCAAAAAGTGGGCTCAGATCTGTGGAAAGCCCACCTCGCAGTTGACAGCACTTAAAGGATTTGCTGCTAACAACAAAATTGGGTCAGAGGTGTTTTCGCACCATAAGAAGAACTTACATAAAATTAGGTAAGTGGTTTTAATGTTATGGCTGACCAGTATTTGTCCAAGAACCGCATTAAATGATTTTCTAAATAGAACTGCAGAAACTATCAAGTTACGGAGAAAAAAAAATCAACTAAATGACAGTAGTAACAACTCTGTAAGGAATTTTTCTGCAAATAATGTACATAATTCTAGCATGTGACAATGAAAGTTCTGAAAATATGTAAGTGAAGAAGAGAAAATTACATTTTAATGCCCATAAACGACTGAGACAGCAAATGGGTATTAATTTACAACAGATGTGCATTGAAAAGGTCGATTCTGTATGGCACAGTGCAGTTCATAAATACGGGTGCGCAGATGGTATAATTTGAATTTAACTACAGATTCTGAGGCACCCAAAAAAGCTACCGAGATGAAATCAGAAAATGACAGTATAAAAATAGTATTCCTTACTTTCTATAGCGACAACATATTCCACAGCAGCACTTTGGAATGCATAGGATGCACATACTGTCAATGACAAAATCATACAACAAATAGTACGAAACTAATAAAACTAATAAAACAAACAATGTGAGGTCCTTTCTTGCACAAGCTAGTTTTAATATTGATTATCCCTTAAGATCAATCTTGCATAGCGGTTCCATGATGTGCTAACAATCCCTGATATTCTGTATGCACAAGACCTTGCTTTGAGAAAAACCTAGCAAAGCATATCAGCAAAAATACCCAATACCAACTGTCAAGCATGGTGGTGGACTGGTGATAATTTTGGCTTGCTTTGCTCTCACAAGATCTGGGCTCCTTGTAGTTATTGAGCTGATCACAAACTGCTCTGTATACCAAACTATTCTAGTGCCAAATGCAAGCCCATCGATCCAACAGTTAAAGCTTGGCCAAAATTAGGTCATCACAAAGATTCCAAGTACACCAGCAAATTTCCAACAGAATGACTAAAAAAAGAATAAAAGTATTGTAATGGTCCAGTCAAAGTCCAGACCTCAACTCAATTGAAATACTGTATCAAGACCATAGGAAAGCTGTGTATAAGCAAATGCCTGCAAACCTCAATGAACTGAAGCAAATTGTAAAACAGAGTAGGCCAAAATTCCTCTAGAATAATGTGAGAGACTAATAAAGTCATACAGAAAATCATAACTTCAAGTTATTACTTCATGGGGTGTACTTAGTTTTTAACACATGGACATTTCATTTTGGCTGTGGAATCTAAAGTGTGTTGGTCATCTGAGGTTGTATTTACCTAATTTTAAGACCATGTCAGAACCAGATGTTTTTTTATGTACAGTATGTAAAACTATACAATTCAAAGTACTTTATTTTTGTCATGACTCTCTATATAGACATATATACATACAGTGGCGTAACTAGGAATGGCTGGGCCCCAAGGCGAACAATTGACATGGGCCCCCCCCCCCCGCATAAACTGCATTACTGCACACACCCTATTATGCGCCATATTGGCCCCCTGCACACAGTATTATGCCCCATAGTGGCCCATGCACACAGTATTATGCCCCATAGTGGCCCCTGCTCACAGTAGTATGCCCCTTAGTGGCCCCTGCCCACAGTAGTATTCCCCATAGTGGCCCCTACACAGTAGTATGCCCCATAGTGGCCCCTGCCCACAGTAGTATGCCCCATAGTGGCCCCTGCACACATTATTATGCCACATAGTGGACCACGCATGAATGATTATTATACTCTGGGGTCTTTTCAGACCCCAGAGTATAATCATCGGAGACCCAGGGGAGGATGCAAACATAAAAAACAATGCTTCTTACCTCTCCATGGCTCCGCTGCACTCCCATGCGCTACTTTGGCCATCTTCAATGTTGGACCAGATCTCGCGTGAGTGAGGCCCGCGTCGCGACACATAATGACGTCGGCTGACGTCTGGGACATCACCGAACAGGCCCGAAGCCTGCGGAGCGTAGGAGATGTGAGTTACAGTGTTTTTTATATTCGCTCACCTCCCCTGGGCCCCCGATCATTATACTCCGGGGTCTCAAAAGACCCCAGAGTATAACGATAGCAGTGTTTGTGGGGTTCGCGGTAGCGCCTGCCACAGGGCTCCGAGCCCCATAATGTTCCGGGTCCTGTGGCAGCCGTTACCGCAGCTACCCTGATATTTACGCCCCTGTATACATACACAGGCACATACACAACCAGATGAAAAAAAAAGTTGAACTGAAGAAGAGAGCTAGACTCTCAAAAGCTTACTATCAAATATACTCAGTTAGCTTCTAAAAGGTATTACCTGATTTCTTCACTCTTCCACTAGTTTCTATGGCTAACACGGTACAACATTATACTACTAGCATTGATATAATTGTCTGACTGCCACAAGATTTACCTAACTGGTGGCCATTGCAGGGAACTGATTGCATGTAAAGATGGCAGGGCTCCCATACTGGCCTTATAACAGTTGTGTGGCCTTCCCCCACTGGAGGTATTTCACTGTTGCAGAAATAATGATCTCAAAAAAAGTAAAACGTGCTGTGTTACAATGGTCGGTCCCAACTTTTTGTGTAACTTTGACAGTAAGTGTGATTCCCAAGTCTGACAAACACAGAGTCCTACAGTGTCCATATTAGGACATCCTTAGTTATCAGAGTCAAACATCAGATTAATGGCAGTTTACAACTGTGATACCTGACTCTGACACCTGACTCTGACACCTGACTTTGATACCTGACTCTGACACCTGACTTTGATACCTGCCTTTGATACCTGACTCTGACACCTGACTTTGATACCTGATGTTGATACCTGACTCAGACACCTGACTGTGATACCTGACTTTGACACCTGACTCTGACACCTGACTTTGATACCTGACTTTGACTCTGACACCTGACTTATTATACCTGACTATATGCAGTTTCTCATTGGCCAACAGATGAGGTCCGCCCCCTATATAACTGTACTTTACAGGGGCTTCAGACTCTTCAGACCTCATTCCTCACAATAGTGGCAGAAGAATCATTTCAGTGCCTCAATAGGTACAGACATTTCTGACTTTTACTTATCCTAAATAATACTTCCTTTTTACTGCTCCCTTAGGGGGCGTTCACACTACTTTTATATGTCTGTTCTGATAGGGTCTGTAAAAAAAAAAATGGATATCTATCATAACAGACAGTAACTGATTTTAATGTGTCTGTTTTTTAGACTGTTTTGCTTATTTTTTTGTTCTTCTTTCTGAGCATACGCAGAAAAAACCCAACAGTATAACGGATGACCGTCCATTACTGTCCGTTAGCCATAGACATTAATGTTAAAAAATAACGGACGGTTAATGCCTGCACCCCGCTAAAAAAACGGACATGTGATAGATTTGGTGAAAAAGGACAATCAGGGACAAGATATCAAATCCCAGTGAAATTCCCCTGGGCTATCTACAAATTTGCCAGTGGCTAACTCGTGGCAATTTACTGGCACAACATAGTGAATGGCATCTAAACATGTCCCATTCACACTGTGCAGTCTGTGGGCTGTTTGAAAAACTCAGATGACTTCTGACTTTCATCTCTGACTGAGTCAGGTATCAGGTATCAGACAACTTTGTGTCAGATCTCTTTTTATCAGACCTCATGCAGCTTCTCAGCCTGAAGCCTTATACAATGTATCTTCTACTCCTGAGTGTGAGCAGTGAGTTCACTCATAGGTCAGTAATCCTGGCCAATCATTAGGAGGCACACAATGTAACATTGCATGTGCTTCATAGCTGACTGCTGACTTGCGACTCAGTCAGATATGAAAGTCAGAAGTTATCTGAGTTTTTCAACCAGCCCAGAAAGTGCATATAGTCAGGTATAATAAATCAGGTGTCAGAGTCAGGTGTCAAAGTCAGGTGTCAAAGTCAGGTATCAAAGTCAGGTGTCAGAGTCAGGTATCAAAGTCAAGTATCAAAGTATGGTGTCAGAGTCAGGTATCAAAGTCAGGTATCAAAACCAGGTGTCAGAGTCAGGTGTCACAGTCTGGTCTCGGAGTCAGGTATTAAAGTCAGGTATCAAAGTCAGGTATCAAAACCAGGTGCCAGAGTCAGGTGTCAGAGTCAAAGACAGGCATCAAAGTCAGGTGTCAGGGTTAGGTGTCAGAGTCAGGTATCAAAGTCAGGTATCAAAATCATTTGTCAGAGTCAGTTGTCAGAGTCAGGTGTCAGAGTCAGGTATCAAAGTTAGGTGTCAGAGTCAGGTATCAAAATCAGGTGTCAGAATCAGGTATCAAAGTCAGGTGTCAGAGTCAAAGTCAGGTGTCAGAGTCAAAGTCAGGTATCAAAGTCAGGTATCAGAGTCAGGTGTCAGAATCAGGTATCAAAGTCAGGTATCACAGTTGAAAACTGCCATTAATCTTATGTTTGACACTGATATCTGAGGATGTCCTAATATGGACACTGTAGAGTCTTGACGTTTTGAATGTCTACTGTTTTATGTCACCTTGCTTCTGGTACATCTTTAATTTTCCAGTAATTATTACCACAATGCCATATCCATGGCAATGTTGTGCTTTTATGATATGGTATGCAGTTACCATAGTGCTTTGTTTATTCACCCTGACAGTAAACTCTGCTGCTCTGACCTTTTTAGAATTCTATAGTATGAAGCATTGATCATTCCCCACAACCCCTTACTTACAGTAAAAGTAGCCAGACTGAAACTAGAATCAGCTAATCAAAATGCAGAATATTGAAAAGGTTAAGGTCTGTGTTTATAAGTCTTCTTAAAGTTCATAGTATTTAGTAAACTGGATATGATATTAAAATCTGTATGGTGTGTTTTATTTCTGGCAGTACAGAATTCAGAAATATGTCCTATGACAGAAGTTGTACACATGTTAATTAACATTTCATGTAATGTGGAAGGAGGTACCAAAAACATCCTAGAGAGAAGGCAAAAACATTTTATATGTAAAAACATAAATAGAAGGTAATAATATCCTAAGTAATTAAAGCAATTACATTTTGGCAGAGAGATCTATTGCAGTTGGATCAAAATGCACTTAGCTGAGCTAATATTAGCAATGTATTTTCTGTTCAGAATTGTACTTACTGTGATTAAAACTGCATTATAATATGAATTTACTGCTTACAAACATTCATTATTGCTACTAACGTCTTCCTGAGAATATTAGCGAAAAATCTGGGCTTTGTTATGCAGATTGGAATTGTAATACTATAATTCCAATCCTTACATGTGACAACAAATATTCATATGAAAAGTATTCATTTGTTTCGTTTTTCTATCAATTAATAGGCAATTGTTTAGAAATAATGACTTTACAGACTATACTAAAACAAGTTTACATCTTTAATTTAATCTAATTCATAATGAAAGCATATCAGCTTCACAATGAGTGTCCAGTAGGGACAGAAAGTACTGTAGAATGCTTGGCAGCATAGCTAGAGGTTTAATAGGTAGAAGAGGAAGATCGGGATATCATTGTATAGAGTTCTAGTGAGTCCGCACCTGCAATGCTGCATTCAGTGTCAAGAAACACAGATACAATAATACATTGATAAAATATAGGCCACATCTTAAGAATGAAGGAGAATCTATCATGTTGAACATGTGGTCCAATCTAGTTCAGCCCCATAACATAAAGATTGAGACAGGTTCGGATGTGATGTGACCACGGATGAAAATTGTTGTAGATTCAGCTATGCCGTAGTGCAACAAACAGCAAATTTGCATAAGGATTAAAAGCTGATTGTACCGCAGGAAAGGTTTGTTCACATTGTCAATAATAATCCCTACAACAGCATATAAGAAGGCTTACAAGAGATTTTGGTAGTGGTAGACTCCCTTTAATATAAAAAGTGCAGTGGCAAAACTACAAAAAGAGACAAAATAAGGTGCTTAGAAATCTAGTTGGTGGACCTAATCATTAATTGACAGCTATCTTAGTAGGAACGGTCATACAGGAAAGGCTTTCAATCACTGAAATCCCTTCAATTCACAATCTTTTCACAGTATACATATGCTGTACATATATTTGTACTTGAGAAAGGTTCCTGTGAGAACTGATACGTGGTGTACTGCTTTTCCAATGAAAGGACATTTTCCATCTACACAAGCTACTGGCAGATAGTATTTCTTTTTCTATCAGGAACCCTTTTGGCTGGAGAGGGGTTTCTGCCATGAAACTTATGGGATGATATATAACTGTATGTGTGTGTGTGTGTGTGTGTGTGTATGTATATATATATATATATATATATATATATATATAACAGTACAGACCAAAAGTTTGGACACACCTTCTCATTCCAAGAGTTTTCTGTATTTTCATGACTATAAAAATTGTAGATTCACACTGAAGGCATCAAAACTGTGAATTAACACATGTGGAATTATATACTTAACAAAAAAGTGTGAAACAACTGAAAATATGTCTTATATGCTAGGTTCTTCAAAATAGGCACCTTTTGCTTTGATTACTGCTTTGCACACTCTTGGCATTCTCTTGATGAGCTTCAAGAGGTAGTCACCTGAAATGGTCTTCCAACAGTCTTGAAGGAGTTCCCAGAGATGCTTAGCACTTGTTGGCCCTTTTGCCTTCACTCTGCAGTCCAGCTCACCCCAAACCATCTCGAATGGGTTCAGGTCTGGTGACTGTGGAGGCCAGGTCATCTGGCGTAGCACCCCATCATTCTCTTTCTTGGTCAAATAGCCCTTACACAGTCTGGAGGTGTGGTTGGGGTCATTGTCCTTTTGAAAAATAAATGATGGTCCAACTAAACGCAAACCGGATGGAATAGCATGCCGCTGCAAGATGCTGTGGTAACCATGCTGGTTCAGTATTCCTTCAATTTTGAATAAATCCCCAACAGTGTCACCAGCAAAGCACCCCCACACCATCACACCTCCTCCTCCATGCTTCACGGTGGGAACCAGGCATGTAGAGTCCATTTGTTCACCTTTTCTGCGTCGCACAAAGACACGGTGGTTGGAAGCAAAGATCTCAAATTTGGACTCATCAGACCAAAGCACAGATTTCCACAGGTCTAATGTCCATTCCTTGTGTTCTTTAGCCCAAACAAGTCTCTTCTGCTTGTTGCCTGTCCTTAGCAGTGGTTTCCTAGCAGCTATTTTACCATGAAGGCCTGCTGCACACAGTCTCCTCTTAACAGTTGTTGTAGAGATGTGTCTGCTGCTAGAACTCTGTGTGGCATTGACCTGGTCTCTAATCTGAGCTGCTGTTAACCTGCGATTTCTGAGGCTGGTGACTCCTTTCATGGGGCGGTCCTCATATGAGCCAGTTTCTTTGTAGCGCTTGATGGTTTTGGCCACTGCACTTGGGGACACTTTCAAAGTTTTCCCAATTTTTCTTCATTTCTTAAAGTAATGATGGCCACTCGTTTTTCTTTACTTAGCTGCTTTTTTCTTGCCATAATACAAATTCTAACACTCCATTCAGTAGGACTATCAGCTGTGTATCCACCTGACTTCTGAACAACACAACTGATGGTCCCAACCCCATTTATAAGGCAAGAAATCCCACTTATTAAACCTGACAGGGCACACCTGTGAAGTGAAAACCATTTCAGGTGACTAGCTCTTGAAGCTCATCAAGAGAATGCCAAGAGTGTGCAAAGCAGTAATCAAAGCAAAAGGTGGCTACTTTGAAGAACCTAGAATATAAGACATATTTTCAGTTGTTTCACACTTTTTTGTTAAGTATATAATTTCACATGTGTTAATTCATAGTTTTGATGCCTTCAGTGTGAATCTACAATTTTTATAGTCCTGAAAATACAGAAAACTCTTGGAATGAGAAGGTGTGTCCAAACTTTTGGTCTGTACTGTATATATCTCTTATATATATAAAAATGAGTTTCTGTCTGTCTGTTCTTTATGGGACCCCCCCCGGCAACTGCCCCCCCCGCACAAACTGCATTCCTAAACACACTATTATGCCCCTTGCACACAGTATTCTGCCCCATAGTGGCCCCTGCACACAGTATTATGCCCCATAGTGGCCCTTCATATAGTATTATGCGCACTTCCCGCTACCTCTTCAATGTTGGACCAGATATCACGTGAGCCAGGCATGCATCGCGATGCATAATGACGTTGGACTGGCCCACCGACATCTGGGACATCACCAAGGAGGCCCGAAGCCTACTGGAGCGCAGGAGAGGTAAGTAACAGTGTTTTTTATGTTCCCTCAACTCCTCGGGGCCTCCAATCATTATACTCTGGGGTCTGAAAAGACCCCAGAGTATAATGATAGCAGTGTTTGTGGGGTTCACGTCCCGCAGGCCTTACTTACCGATCCCTGCTCCTGCTCACAGCAGCCTCCGCAGAAGGTGAAGCGCAGGCGGCCATGAGAAGGAGCGGGGATCGGTAAGTAAATAGGGCCCATTACCTGCTGGGTTGTTACAACAGCGAGCTGCTGAAACAACCCAGCAGACCCAAGCCCATCTCCAATCTGACAAGGCATTGTCAGCCACATGCACACAGCTGCACTCCATGTTTCCATAACAACTAAGCCATTTTTCTTCACTTCTGTGGGTCAGCTTTAAAGGGGCAGAGCGCTGTGGATGACACTGTTACACAAGGTGACATACACACAGCTTTACTCCAGGTTTTCCATAACAACCGATGATCACATGATGCTTATAGACCAATGGAAAATGGCAGGTTCTTCAGTCTTGACATACACACAGCTTTACACCAGGTTTCCATAGCAACCAAACTATTTATGACCTGTATGAGTCAATAGCAGTTCGCAGGTCCTTAAATATTCAGTCATATGACGTGCATCAGCCAATATAAGTTCACATTTCATTTACCAGGTTTCCATAGCAACACAGCCATAAATAGACTATACCTATACTGGACTGCCATACTGGATGTCAAGTGCAAAACTGGCCAATTCTTATGGGGCCACTACACAAACAAAAAATGAAATGTACCCGTGCGAAGCCAGGTCCTTCTGATAGTATAAATATATATACCAGCTGCCTGATTCTTCCCTAAATAGTTCTTGCATAATTTGGAGGTGTGCTTTAGGTCATTGTCCTGTTGTAGGATGAAATTGGCTCCAATCAAGCGCTGTCCACAAGGTATGGCATGGTATTGCAAAATGGATTGATAGCCTTCCTTATTCAAAATCCCTTTTACCTTGTACAAATCTCCCACTTTACCAGCACCAAAGCAACCCCAGACCATCACATTACCTTCACCATGCTTGACAGATGGCGTCAGACACTCTTCCAGCATCTTTCATTTGTTCTGCGTCTCACAAATGTTCTTCTGTGTGATCGAAACACCTCAAACTTCGATTCGTCTGTCCATAACACTTTTTTCCAATCTTCCTCTGTCCAATGTCTGTGTTCTTTTGCCCATATTAATCTTTTCCTTTTATTAGCCAGTCTCAGATATGGCTTTTTCTTGGCCACTCTGCCCTGAAGGCCAGCATCCCTGAGTCGACTCTTCACTGTAGACGTTGACACTGGTGTTTTGTGGGTACTATTTAATGAATATAAATATAAAGACTAGGAGAGTCACCCACCAGTATCTAGAAGCATTAAAACATAGTTTTTATTATAATATGAATATTAAAATATACAAGAAAGACTACAACATAAACAAAAAACTTATATGAAAGAGGGAAAGGTAGGTCAAATATAGGACCTGTTTAATATCTCACTAGAGACGTATCTGAAAAATAATATCGTTCCTCGTGGCTTACGTATTAATTTGTTTCCTGCTCAACGTCTCAGATCTGAAACCCTCCTTAAAAAATGGGAGAAGGAATCTATTGAATCCTCATTAAGACTCATTAATATTTTACTGGAGGAGGAGAAAACTTTGCTCAGTAAAACCACTCAAGAGCTAAAAGAACAAATTGAAGTAATAAAAAAGTGTTCAAATAATGCCGAATTTGAAAGAAAAGAGTTGGCATTACAGCAAACAGTAGAACGTTTTAAGTTTGATATTTTAAAATGGTTGATGCTAGATAGAACTCCCGCCTTTTATAGGTTATAAATATGACCGTAATTTCCAATTGCTGCTAGTCTAACATGTGGAATTGAAAGGGTTATTTGGGATAGGCTTATATATCCACATACCTCATACACAATAGTAGTGAGATATTAAACAGGTCCTATATTTGACCTACCTTTCCCTCTTTCATATAAGTTTTTTGTTTATGTTGTAGTCTTTCTTGTGTATTTTAATATTCATATTATAATAAAAACTATGTTTTAATGCGTCTAGATACTGGTGGGTGACTCTCCTAGTCTTTATATTTATATTTAATTATTGGCACGCAATACCTTATTACATATTTATTCATTTGATATACTATTTAATGAATCTGCCAGTTGAGGACTTGTGAGGCGTCGATTTCTCAAACAAGAGACTCTAATGTACTTGTCTTGTTGCTCAGTTGTGCAGCGGGGCCTTCCACTTCTCTTTCTTATCTGGTTAGAGCCTGTTTGTGTTGTCCTCTAAAGGGAGTAGTACACACCGTTGTAGGAAAAGTTCAGTTTCTTGGCAATTTCTCACATGGAATAGCCTTCATTTCTAAGAACAAGAATAGACTGTCGAGTTTCACATGAAAGTTCTCTTTTTCTGGCCATTTTGAGAGTTTAATCGAACCAACAAATGTAATGCTCCAGATTCTCAACTAGCTCAAAGGAAGGTCAGTTTTATAGCTTCTCTAACCAGCAAAACTGTTTTCAGCTGTGCTAACATACTTACACAAGGGATTTCAAGGGTTTTCTAAACATCCATTAGCCTTCTTACACAGTTAGCAAACACAATGTACCATTAGAACACTGGAGTGATGGTTGCTGGAAATGGGCCTCTATACACCTATGTAGATATTGCATGAAAAACCAGACGTTTGCAGCTAGAATAGTCATTTACCACATTAACAATGTATAGAGTGTATTTCTGATTCATTTAATGTTATCTTCATTGAAAAAAACTGTGCTTTTCTTTCAAAAATAAGGAAATTTCTAAGTGACCCTAAACTTTTGAATGGTAGTGTATAAATATATATATATATATATATATATATATATATATATATATATTGTGAGAGTATGAACCCAGAGGGCGCTAGTGAGCGACTCAGGGCCAGGCCTGAAAAGGTCCTCAGCCAAACCTATGGGTGAGGGCACCAATTCCAGACAGAGTGTCTGCAGCAGGAGAGAGTGTTGTGGAGACCTGCAGGAAGCAGGGAGACGGGGAACCAGTCGGAGACGGATGGGCGGTCTGTCCCAAGAGGACTGGGGTCCTGAAAGGACTAACTGAGCCAGGCTGTTTGTTATTTTTTGTTCCATTCGTAAGCTGAAATAAAAGCCATTTTACTTTGTATTAGCACCGTCTGAATGCTGCTTCTCCGGCACCCAGTAACGCCTACACCGCTATCGAGTCCAGGAGGCTGCCGCCTGTGAGGCTAAATCCCCCCAAATTGCCACAATATATATATATATATATATATATATATATACAGTGGCGTAACTAGGAATGGCTGGGCCCCAAGGCGAACATTTGACATGGGGGCCCCCCCCAAACTGGTTACGGGTCCCCAAACAGTAAAATATGCTCAACAGTGGCCCCAGATAGTATTATATGCTCTACATTGCTCCCCCCACACACAGTATAATATGCTAACCACAGTGGCCCCACACAGTATAATATGCTCCACACAGTGGTCCCCACCCAGTATTATATGCCCCCCATAGTGGGCCCCACCCAGTATTATATGCTCCCTACAGTGGCCCCCACACAGTATTATATGCCCCCCACCCAGTATTATATGCTCTACACTGGCCCCCACCCAGTAGTATATGCTCTACAGTGGCCCCCCCCACCCAGTATTATATGCTCTACAGTGGCCCCCACCCTGTATTATATGCTCTACAGTGGCCCCCACCCAGTAGTATATGCTCCTCAGTGGCCCCCACCCTTTAGTATATGCACCACAGTGGCTCCCACCCAGTATTATATGTGCTACAGTGGCCCCCACACAGTATTATATGCTCTACAGTGGCCCCCACTCAGTATTATATGCTGTACAGTGGCCCCCACCCAGTATTATATGCTCTACAGTGGCCCCCACCCAGTATTACAAGCTCCCAACAGTCCCCCTCCACTTCGGTGCTATTATTATACTTTGGGGTCTCCTCAGACCCCAGAGTATAATAATCGGAGACCCAGGGAAGGTGATTAAAAATAACAAATATTCATACTCACCTTGCCTTACCTTTTCTTGGCATCCTCGCTCCATCCTGCCGTCTTCAGCGTCTTCAGGCCCTCTTCCGACGTCGCTGCCGAGGTCTGTGATTGGGCCTCAGCGGTCACATGGGGGCGCACTGCCGTCATTACGCGGCCGCGCCCCATGTGACCGCTGGTGCCTAATCCCAGACCTCAGTCACATGACGGAAGAGCGCCGGAGAGAACGCTGCGCCCAGGAGAGGTGAGAATATGTGTTTATTATTTTCAGTCACCTCCCCTGGGCTGCCATCTATTGGAAAGGGACCTGCAATATGCCAGGGTCCCTTTCCAATAACAGTATGTATAGCGGTCGGGGAACCAGTCTTTCCCCGACCGCTATCATAATGGTCCGGGGCCCGGCCATCTCCAGCTGGCCGCGGGCTCCGTACCCTGCCGGGTCCGTTCGCGGTCGCACCCCCTGCGACCGCGATCGTTACTGGTTTGTGGGGTTCGCGGCTGCCACAGGCCTCTGGGGCCCCTAATGTCCCGAGCCCTGTGGCAGCCGCTACCGCTGCTACCCCGATAGTTACACCCCTGTATATATATATATATATATATAGTACTATATTAACAGAAGGAGCACTGGACACCATGAGGGAACCCAGGAGAGGTAAGGGAAGGTGGGTATAAGTGCTTATTATGTTACTTCACTTCCCCTGGGCCTCCACTTATATTCTGTGGTATGTCCAAAATGACATGCAAGGGAGCACATATCTCTATATTATCAGAGATAAAGCCTCTTTCTCGGTTTAGCAGTCTCTTCTCCTGCTTAAAGATCACTCCTAAAGACAAGTTTAGGATATGACTATTTTTATATGTATTGTCATCAGTATTTCCACCATGTAAAAGAAGTCAATACAGAGAGCTGTACTTTTCAGGTTCCATTAAATGCTGTGGTAAAATAATGAAATACCAATGCTTAAAATAAACAAGTCATGCAACAACACAAATGGATATTATGCAATTTACTTACGCTGGCAATGCTAATAGGTATAAAATCAATAGTAAATCAATACAGATCCAATTATTCAAGGTCACTGCATCTTAGGGTTTTACACTGTCTCACTGGTGATTTATCCTTGGTGACCTAGGATCAGATCAGTAGATCATAACACGAAAATATAATTTTATTATTTTACACTTTCTATTGTATCATGTAAAGAAAGACTGAAACTGATGCATCACAAATTCTTAGGACAGCTGCATCTGTTGAAGACTACAGCAATAGCTTTATTATCAATTTTTAGAAATTCTTAGAAATTGCTTTGATTTATTTTTCATTATCCTTGAGAATAAGGTTGTAATGTACACCAAATCTATCAGTCTCTTTGGGAATTCTGTGGTCATGTCTTGATTTAGTAAAAACATGGAAATGATAGATAATTATGGCTTTCATGTGGTTTTAACAAACAATCTTGTTATTTCATTACTTTTTAATACTTTTTGGAGTTTTTGAAAGTAGATTAAGACCAACTGTGATTTCCCTAAGTGAAAGTCAGTGGTGAAGAAGATCAAAACACTTTCGTTATTAATCATATATTGAAATGCTCATTTTCAGTTGTAAATGTAGTGACACCAATAAAAAAGTTGTTATTTAGTAAGTAGATAATGTGCCTAGAATGCTCTACACTTTTTGCAACACAGGCTTAAATCCCCTATAACCAAGACTCTTTAGATTTTGATGACAGTTTTTTTTTGGCTGTGTGAGGTCTCCTTTTATGAAAGTTGTTTAGGCATTGTTTGTGGGCACAGCAGGGCCAAGACCAATTAGCCTCCAGGGACAGAGTGGGAGAACATCGGCCTGGACTAGCAATACTTTTTTCGGACACTGTAAGTGTCCCTGCTCGCTGGCACAGCAATCAGCTCAGTTCTTCAAGAATGCTCTGTGTGCCAGGTGACTTAGTGTGCCAGGTAACTTATAAAGGGATCATACTTGTCACTTACCCTAAGGATCCTGTATTGTTTCTCCTCCTGGTGTCGCTGTCGGTCCCTTGTGCTGTTCGGAGCATTGCACGAACTGGTTTATAGAGCAGTGTCATAGTGTTGTCATAGCTGTGGCACTCATATGGGTGGCCATTATATCAGCACTCCAGCACAAAAGGCAGAGGTATCCTTTGCCTGACATGACAGGGATTCCATTCTGCAGAACACTTTTGCTGTGACTTTGTAGGGAAATATCAGAGAGATGGATAAGGAGAATATGTAAGTAAGGGGGAGGTCATTAGCAGGACTGTGTGCACATTGTATGCTAGGAGGTATTGCTGAGGGTAACTCCTGGTGAAGTTGTTCCTTACAAAGAAATGTATCCAAGAGTCCAACATGTATCACTTAATTCTACATAAGCTACAACAGAAAAAGAAGCAAGTTAAGATAGTCTGCTACCACTATTGAGAGTTGCTGTGTGTGTATCACAGGCTGCACTAGCAAATTACTGTCTACTTGTGTATCTAATTAACACAGATAGTTAAGGGGATAATCCGGTTTCTAAAATCCCGACACCTGGGACTCTCACAGATCACCAGTATCGAGACAGCGCGGGAGAGTTCAAGGGGGCCCCCTTGAACTTTTCAACCTTCTGCCACATTTCAGGCTTCAAACATAAGGATATAAAATTTTAATTTTTTGGTGAAGAATCAACAACAAGTGGGACACAATTGTGAAGTGGAACGAAATTTATTGGATATTTTAAACTTTTGTAAAAAATAAAAAACTGAAAAGTGGGGCGTGCCAAATTATTCAGACCCCTTAAGTTAATACTTTGTAGAGCCACCTTTTGCTGCGATTACAGCTGCAAGTCGCTTGGGGTATGTCTCTATCAGTTTTGCACATCGAGAGACTGAAATTCTTGCCCATTCTTGCTTGGAAAACAGCTCGAGCTCAGTAAGGTTGGATGGAGAGCGTTTGTGAACAGCAGTTTTCAGCTCTTTCCACAGATTCTCGATTGGATTCAGGTCTGGACTTTGACTTGGCCATTCTAACACCTGGATACGTTTATTTGTGAACCATTCCATTGTAGATTTTGCTTTATGTTTAGGATCATTGTCTTGTTGGAAGATAAATCTCCGTCCCAGTCTCAGGTCTTTTACAGATTCCAACAGGTTTTCTTCCAGAATGGTCCTGTATTTGGCTCCATTCATCTTTCCATCAATTTTAACCATCTTCCCTGTCCCTGCTGAAGAAAAGCATGCCCAAACCATGATGCTGCCACCACCATGTTTGACAGTGGGGATGGTGTGTTCAGGGTGATGAGCTGTGTTGCTTTTACGTCAAACATATCGTTTTGCATTGTGGCCAAAAAGTTCGATTTTGGTTTCATCTGACCAGAGCACCTTCTTCCACATGTTTGGTATGTCTGCCAGGTGGCTTGTGGCAAACTTTAAACGAGACTTTTTATGGATATCTTTGAGAAATGGCTTTCTGCTTGCCACTCTTCCATAAAGGCCAGCCTTGTGCAGTGTACGACTGATTGTTGTCCTATGGACAGACTCTCCCACCTCAGCTGTAGATCTCTGCAGTTCATCCAGAGTGATCATGGGCCTCTTGGCTGCATCTCTGATCAGTCTTCTCCTTGTTTGAGATGAAAGTTTAGAGGGACGGCCGGGTCTTGGTAGATTTGCAGTGGTCTGATACTCCTTCCATTTCAATATGATCGTTTGCACGGTGCTCCTTGGGATGTTTAAAGTTTGGGAAATCTTTTTGTATCCAAATCCAGCTTTAAACTTCTCCACAACAGTATCACGGACCTGCCTGGTGTGTTCCTTGGTCTTCATGATGCTCTCTGCGCTTTAAACAGAACCCTGAGACTATCACAGAGCAGGTGCATTTATACGGAGACTTGATTACACAAAGGTGGATTATATTTATCATCATCAGTCATTTAGGGCAACATTGGATCATTCAGAGATCCTCACTGAACTTCTGGAGTGAGTTTGCTGCACTGAAAGTAAAGGGGCCGAATAATATTGCACGCCCCACTTTTCAGTTTTCTATTTTTTACAAAAGTTTAAAATAACCAATAAATTTCGTTCCACTTCACAATTGTGTCCCACTTGTTGTTCATTCTTCACCAAAAAATTAAAATTTTATATCCTTATGTTTGAAGTCTGAAATGTGGCAAAAGGTTGAAAAGTTCAAGGGGGCCAAATACTTTCGCAAGGCACTGTATCATGTGGACCTAATCAATTTCTCATTTTTATTTTTAAAATACATCCATCAAAGATATGGTCCCTGGAAAATTATATGTAAACTAGCTCTGATTTACCAAGTAGGAAACCTTGTGTTTTTCCCATAGAAAATAAAGGAATACCACCCACTTGGTGAATTAGAGCTAGTTTACATATTATCTTCCATATAATAGAATAACATAATATATGTTATAGTCTTTACATCAAGAGAAGCTTGCTCAAAGCCAAGTACAGATATGCATATTAAGATGTTAATACAATCGAATATAAGGGGATCCACATACTATACCGGACAAAATTAATAAAAATATTCTTAGGAATAAATCTCTGTCCTTTTTTTACCTTACATCTCTAGATGCATTTCTGTATCAACAGTCATTCCTTTGCCAGACTTTTCTGCATCACAAAAAAGAATAACACCCTTCTGTTCCGAGAACGCTAACACCTCCTTTTGGCATTATTGCCTGTCACACTTTGCTTGTTGCCAAAAATAGAAATGAAAATATACTGTATGTAAAGCTGTTAGAATTAGAATATAAATAAGTAGACAAATAGTTTATCTAAGGAAAAGAAAAAGTACAAGAAATACAGTTGTTCATGTGACTTGATTGATAAATGAAAATTATTAACTTAATTGTAAAATGCTTAACTTTTGAGGGATAAGTAAATTTATTTTACAGTGTGTTAGTTGTATCTGTTTTGGGACCTACATTCCATAAAGTTTATTTATTGTAAAAATGTATTTTTCTGGGTTTTTACTTTTTTCTTATTTAATTGCTTTTTTTCTAAATTCCACAGGGGGATTTTTAATTAATTTATTTTTTATTATCCATCATGAAGCACTCAAGTAAATGCCTTGCGTCATTTGACCCTAATAAGATACATCATCGGCACAAATGTTACATTTCCAAATTGTATGATAGTCTTATATATTTGACTACCTGGAAACAGGTATAGTGCCTGCAATTAGGCACAATAACTGGTTGGACACCTCTATTAGGGATGTAGTTAGTTAGTTAAGACAGGGCTGTGTACATGGTCCCTTTTCTGTAGCATAACATTTTGCAGAATTCTTATGTTGTGATT
This sequence comes from Leptodactylus fallax, assembly GCA_947044405.1. Classification (NCBI taxonomy): domain Eukaryota; kingdom Metazoa; phylum Chordata; class Amphibia; order Anura; family Leptodactylidae; genus Leptodactylus; species Leptodactylus fallax. The sequence goes on along the minus strand of CAMRHE010000388.1, from coordinate 286,232 downwards.
TTATTAAATGCATTACCTCTACATGATGAAAGTATTGTTTTCTCATGTGCTGTGAAGCCATTGTGTGCATAGTGATGGTTTATTTGCATTACTTCCGTCCTATTATATCACTATTTGCATTATGTCTGTCCTGTGTAAAACCACTGTTTGTTTCATTTCTGTCCTGAAACTTTACTGAGATGATTATCCATGCACTGTAATATGACTGTGGACATTGTTTTCTGTATATTGACAGGAACATGCATATTACACTTTTATTCTATCATCAATGAGCAAATGATATTTGTATTATAATGTTGTTAATTACATTTCACTTTTACATAACCGTATGCCTATATGCTGTAACATCACAGTGTGTATGATCTCTGTTCTCTAACAGCATATATGCAATAGTCCTTTTTATTAAAGGTGATGTACCAACTTTCAAAGTTACCCCTATAGATATCCAACCGCTGAGACCCAAGAATAGCTGAGTATACAGCTTGACTATCTATGCTCCTATACAGAATGAATTGATCAGCAGGGTGCATGATCAGTCTGCCCTGCCACACATTTCTGTGCTTCACTATAACACTTCCAAAAACCTCTTGCATAACCCATATCTTTTTTTTTTAAACTACAAATGTAAAATAGGAAGAAAATGTAATTGACTGCTGGGATCCCTACTGATCATGAAGTTATTCTCTATCTCAGGCGTTGGCAACCCCCAGAACATGCGCCATGGTAGATTTTGCTTGGCATGGTAGATTTTGCTGGGAGGAAGTAAGCAGAGGTAACTCCAGTAAGCGTTAACTTCACTGAGAATGGCTGGACAGGGAATGAGCGGACTGATGAGTTGCTTGAAGAGAATGTCCTCACGCTAGCGCTGCCGTCAGATCAGGGAAGGAGCAAACCAATTAATAAATCATTGTTCCGACCTGATGGCAGCACTAGTGTCAGGACGTTCTCTTCAAATTACTCATTTGTCTGCTTGTTCCCTGTCTGGCCATTCCCATTAGAGTTAATCCTTGATCGTGATCCAGGGGTGTAACTCTAGGGGGTGCAGAGGTAGCAATTGCTACCATGTCCAGGAGCCTCAGGGGCCCAAAGACTTCTCTACAACATAAGAAGACACCATTTTATAGATAACACCTGATAAGAGGTGGCCCCATTACATATTTTCCATTGTTGCCCTGGAACTTCAACTTACACCTCTGCTGCTATCCTTTGACATTCTTCACTATTACAAAATAATGATAATTCTGCTCAGTGAAGCATTATTTTGCTTTATTTTATATTTTTTTACAAGTTTAGCAGCTGGCAGCTGATGTCTGTCAATCTTTTTGGCAAGATACCATAATTATATTGGCGATGATTTTGCTTTATGTTAGTTTAGCAACATATGGTCGCAAAAAAATGTCTGCTGTAAAGCTAAAGCCTGATATATTTCCTAACAATTTACATTTCTAGTTAAAAATATGGATTATTCAACAGATTTTTAGAAGTCTTACAATAAGGTATTTAAATAGCATAGTAGACATTGTAGACCATTTCTAATCTTTTCCAACAATAAAATATTTTATTTTTCATGGTTACTTGTCTCTTTTAATTTAATATGACCCATAGTTATAATATAATATGACTTATAAAATTATAATTTGCAAGTATTGTTTCCACACATAGGCGCAAGAATGGTAATGTGCTGTAAACAGTGCTCCCAGGAACTAAAAGTACATCTGAAGAAGCTTCTGTTTGAATATGTCATGTTAAATGCTCAAGCTAAGCAATGAATAGTATACAAGAACTGAATTTTAAACAAACATTATTCATAACTTTTTTGTATAAAATTAAATTATTTTCACATGAATTATTATTGGTTTCTATTTTTCCTGAACTGAACTATATAATTGTTATAACATGTTTACTTTTCTTTAGCAATTTCCCCTTGTAGAAAAGTTAAAATCAATCAAAAACAATCACTATTAAATAAACAATCACTATTAAATAAATTGCTGTGACAACCTTGTCATTGAACTTACACGTGCCCACTGCCTACAGCATAAAAAAGATCATTAGAAAGATCTTTGTGCTGTTCCTTGTATTGTTATTGTTCCCATGTATTTTACATTGTTATTAGATTTCCTTATAGATGTCTTTTTTTTTCAAAAATTAATTATTCTGAGTTTGATAATCTGTTATTGTCTGCAATTATTGTATTCTAATCCACCCATTCCCCTAATTATCTTGGTTGCTCTTCTCTGCACTCTCTCTAGTTCAAATTTCTGGTCATAGTCAATGTCTAGTCACCCACCTATGACCCACCTGCATACAAAAATAAACAGATCGTAACATCTCTCTATTACTGTCAGTCTAGAGTTCAGGGGTGGATACATGCATGCTAATAGATACATTTAATCTACTGATAGAATAACGAACCACAGAACCCCCTTAAATCGTTCTTTGTACCAGGATCACTTTAAAGGGAGCCTGCCACCAGAATCCAACATATCAACAAGGCCTGTAGTTAGCTAGGTTAGAGTCACCTAAAAATAGTGTTGTGAATCCATGCCTCAGTTGCCAAGAGATCACTGCTTTGTCAATATACAGATATGCTCTTTGGACCAATGAGGACATTGCCATTTACTTCTTTGGAGCAATGGAAACACCTTCATTGCTTCAAAAATCTCATTTGCATATTGACAAATACAGGGATATCTTGGCATTAAAAGCACCAATTCTGAAGCGACTGTGGGGCTGGGTTGATATGCTGGGTTCTAATAACAGACTCCCTTAAAGACCCACTACATTCTGATGTCCACATTTTCTATTGAACGCAATACTAGCTTATACATCTGTATACAAGCAATACTAACATATAAAGCTGTTTACAAATTCTTCGAGTGCTGACTGGTATCTTTCAAGTGTGTAGCGCTTTGTAATTGACTGCAGATTAACAGTAGTAAATTTTTAGTAGTAATGTACAGATCAATTTTCCCATATATTAACATGTTTTTGCCAATATTTTATTTTTTTACATAACTGATGGGGAATTAAAATGCAGATTGTGAATGATAATCCACAGATAATGTGTTTGGGTAATAATTTAATGGTGAATTTAAGATAAATATACATGCTCAAAGGTAAAACACAAAAAATAATATATTGCTTTCAGTTACCTGCCAATTTCTTCACTTACAGTGCCTTTAAGGCTCACATGTATTGATGTATTGTGCTATACTTTTGATTAAGTTTTGCTCTATCTCAACCTCCTGACTTTTGTTACATTGTGTAGTGTAACTCAAAAGCTTCTAAGACTTCATTAGGCTTAATCCGTGGGATATCTTCATTGAAGCCTTTGATCCTTTTCCATTTTGACATGATACAAAGAGTTTACAAAATCCATCTATGTGTTCAGTGATAAAACACACAATATTGGCTCTTGTAGCTATAAGTCCAATGAAGTAAAATAAATATTTAGTTTTTCGTAAAAAAATGTAATTTTGCCAGTATAATACCAGATAGTATAAAGCAACATTTATCACTCTTGTGCAAAGGCTGCACAAATAAATGTGAATTTGGTGTGAATTCTACAGTACTGTACATATTGACTTTGAACAACAAAAAAGATTTTAGCATATTAGATATGCAGCAGTAAATTGCTATAATTTTTTTGGACATTACCTTTTAGTGTACACCTCCTCAAATGAATAGAATAGGACAAGTTTATTAATAACCAGGGGGTAGGGGGGAATTGGTTTGCCTTAGTGGCACAAGACGAGGCAAAACAGCGGAACAATGTAACCACAACACTATATAAGGTGGAGGGGGGGAGAGAGGTGCATGAGGGTGGGGGGAGTACAACATAATACAAGACAATACACCAATACAGCACAAAACACAACAAAATATAGGGGGTATGGTGAGGAGGAAGGGGAGTACAGCAGAATACAGTACAAGGCAATGCACAAACCACAACACAGTATAGATTCGGTGAGGGTTTTGGGGGGCTGGGAGTACAGGATTAGGGGAGTGGTGTCAAAGAGAACAACACAATAGAACAACACAAAGAGAACACGCAAAGAGAACAACACAATACAGCAGTACAGCTAAAAACACAACACAATATACAATATTGGCTGGAAGGTTCAGGGGGGTACAGTCCTGGGGGTGAGGCAGGGAGTACATTTCTGGGGGGGATATAGGAGGGAATCTATTGGACATAGTGCCTTGTTACTGACAATGATATTAGTATAAGGGCAACCAGGTTAGATGGACTGTACTAGGTTATGAGGTGATGATTTTTACCTTATTTTGTGCCTGGGTTCATACAAGTTAACCCTCATTTGCCATGTGCTGTGATGTTGGGAGCATGAGCCTTACGGGCTCCTCTAGATTACTCTGTCCACCCCCTAATCCATAATGGCTTTCAAGGGCCCATCGAGAAGTAACTGTATTGGACCACTGTGCACCTCACTACTCCTCATGGTCTTCTCATTCATTCATGGTGAAGGCCAACGAGGTGGAGTAGGGAAGGCACTGAGGTAGGCCATTCTGCATGGTAGTTGCATCTTTGCACTTTCAGCCCCTATATGGCCGGCTAGGTGGAGGCCAGGACTTTGGTATGGGGAAGTGGGACATCTTTAATGCACATTCAGGCTTTTTAAGTGTTCCAGGGAACAGACCAAGGCTGGTGGGTGCATTCAGAAGACATTAGTTGGCCTCTCCGTGGGAAGTTTAGGCAGCATCAGATTGTCAAGAAAGGTGAGGGCCCTTGTAGGCCAGAGGGAGGCCCAGGCTGTTCAAGCAGCATCCTATGAAAGATTAAGCAGGTATTTTTATATCATGGACCCTACTTCTGGACCTATATAGAAGTTGCGTGAATCTGGGGCCTATAAGACCTAGAAGCTAGTACTACCCATTAATAGACAACATCTTCATTTTATGATATACAATAAACAAATTCCATATGTTTATCCATTCAAGAAAATACAAATAGTTTGATGAACACATGAATACATACATTGCTGAAAAACAGCATTAAACATTTACATTAAAGGTGTTATCTGATTTTTAGTAATGAGTGTAGTTACTACAGTACTGTCCCATAGACTGCAATGAGACAGCACTGTTGTACCTACATTCGCCGCTATAGCTTGTACAACAAGTGACTAGCGGGGCAGTATATAAACATTACCAATGGCCTCGCTGTCTCAGTACAGTTAATCTGTGAGGGTTTTGGTTGTCAATACTGAATAACCCCATCGAAATTAACCTGACCTGTTACTGAGAAATGCATCAGTTTCAATATCAGATAAAATATCAACAATTTTGCCTGCATTGAAAACTTTTAAAAGGGTTGTCCAGTTTTAGACAACTATTGAGAGACAAGTGTTATTGTTTGTGTAATGAAAAGTTATACAATTTTTTGCAATATACTTTCTGTATTAATTCCTCACGGTTTTCTAGATCTCTGCTTGCTCTCATTCATTCTGCTTACTTCCAGTGGATAAAAATCGGTCCATGGTCATGAGATATACAGTCCATGTTCATGTGATATACAGTCCATTGTCGTGTGATGACACACAGGTGCACAGCTTGTTATAGTCATAACACAATAATCTGCCTGGTAACAAGGACTACCAACTTTGCAGCACCCCATAAGGTGCCCATCCACAAGGGAACGTGTATTCTTCATTTTTTATTTGTCTCTTGATTCATCTAAGGTTCCACACAAGGGAGTGCCCTTCTTGTCATTTTTTTCTTTTTCAGCTGGGCTACCATATTATATTATTATGTTTTTAAGAATTTTAAAGTAATTTTTTAAGAATGGTAACTTCATGATTTTCTAATGGTATGTACAGTAAAATTAACATCGCTAACTCAATTTCAACCTACAACAGAACATCACAGATAGAGAATACAGTTCATTTCATGATGAAAATGAAAAAAGGCGCAAAATGAAAGTGAAGAATATATAAGGACAGTAATCGAACATTTTGGCAAAGGCAGTTTACATTTATTGAGTGGCCACTGAAGAAGCACTAAACTAGTAGCCTGTGACATTACAGTCATTTGGCTCTATTTCCTCCATAAAAATTTGGTCTTATGCTTTAATATGCTATATTCCTCAAATTATACACAACGAATAAACCCGGCTGGCTTTGGACCTCAGCTGCAAAACTGTAATGTTTGATCATTTTTAATGAAATGATATCAATCTTGATGAAAACTACATCTTTATGCATCTCTCTAGCTAATAAAGATCAAAATATTTCAAAGTTAATGCTGCACCAGGCAGATAAAACTCATTTGTGGGCATATGTAAATGAAAGACACTGAAAAATAGTTATATTCATTGTCTATCAGAATATAAATGTGGGAATAAAAAGCTAACGTGCACTGAAAGCAGCAGCGAGAGCCGTTCACTCCTTTTATTTTGAATTTCTGAACCAGAATTTTTTGATGTATAAGGTTTATTTTATTATGTATTTTTCGTATTCTGGATTCTTACATATTCAGATATTATTACAATAATTTAAATGCTGTAGACCTATCAGTAGACTGAAGTTTGGACAACACAGCTATTGCTGTAGGAAATGGAGATCTGCGCCTTCAGACTACAAGCTCATCAATACTTAAATGGTGTATTCTTTACATGTATGTGTCCCACCTTTAGTACATCTTCTGTTGGGTATAAATACCATATTGTAGTTGTGCAGGAATAAGATTCAGGAGATCTGGGGGAGGGGGGCAGGGAACAAGGAACAAGGTAACTCACAGTGTTTACTGAAGAACAGGGGTAATCAAACTGAGTATCCATTGAGGCTGGGGCTAAACTGGTTGATGGTACTCCTGTTGACAGTCTTTGACTCCTTTGCTGGGGTTGTGTTCCATTTATAGGGAGTCTACCACATCTCCCATGTATATATTTAACTGCTACCACTCCATTGCAGAGCACATTACAGTGTTATATATGTCACTTTTGTACATTTGCAGAAAAACAACTTTAACATTATATGCAAATGAAGCAGTTGGTGCACTGTAGGCGGGCCTTCAGTCCTGAGAGCATCCTTATTGCTGCTCAAGTAGGATGGGTGATGTCATAGCAGTGAGAGGATACACTGCACGGGGTGATGCAGGCAGGAAATGGTAGGGGTCAGAGTGGCAAGAGTAGTGCTCCAGAGAACTGAAGGCCTGTCCCCAGTGCAGCAACTGCCTCATCTGCATAGGACTTTTAATAGTTGTTTTTCTCCAGATCTATAAGGTGTGGTATTTATCCCCGTAATGTGCTCTGTAACACATTGGTGACAGTTGATTATGCTTATGGAAGGTGGTAGACTCCCTTTAGATAGTGTGCTACACTCTTTGAAATCAACAACTTTTCTACAATTCTCAAGCTGCGGGGATTCTCAGGGTTGCCCTGTCTAACCTGAGACTATAGGCACTGCTGTAGCTATGAGGTCCTATAACTTTATCCTCATATACTGACCTTGCACTCTTTCAATTCCACAAAGTGAGCAGAGATAAATCCCATCTTCTGATTGCTGAACAGCTGTCTCTAAGCTGGTAGCTTCCAGCCTAACTTGGGGCTCTAGCTCAGTCTGCTTGCTTCTTCTCCACACATACGCTACATTATCTTTCCAACTGGTGGAAGAGAAGACCAACTGTCTCCTCCCTGTCATTGACACCATCAACTCAGCACCCATTCTTCAGTGACTAGCACCCGGCACAGATGTACAAAATAGTGAAAACCGCTAAAGGTATATCATGCTCCAAGTGGGACACTACAAAATAAAAATTTAGTTTTTAAACATATTCTTTTTTAATATGAGAGATTATGATGGTGGATGGTCAGTGAATGTTATCATTTGGAGGCATCTTGTAAGATGCCAATTCTTTAGACAGTAGTATAATGTTGTACCGTGTTAGCCATTGAAAGTAGTGGAAGAGTGAAGAAATCAGGCGATACCTTTTAGAGGCTAACTGAGTATATTTGATAAGTAAGCTTTCAAGAGTCTAGCTCTCCTAATACCATGTCTGAAGAAGAGAGCTAGACTCTTGAAAGCTTACTTATCAAATATACTCAGTTAGCCTCTAGAAGGTATCGCCTGATTTCTTCACTCTTCCAATTCTTTAGACAAAAATTTTACTTACCAAAGGATACAACGCCCTATATTCTATATTATAATATAAAATGTATAAAAGAAAATACATAGACTGAGACAGGAAATAATTTGGAATGGAGACTGGTTACAATAAATTGCTGTTCATAGCAGCAGCTAATAATGACCTAGTATGTTCCCTCTAATCTTCCAGGTTACTACAGAAAAATAAGATCTGAGAAAATAACAACTGTTAGGTCTTATTTGGTTATAAATGGGCTTTAAGCTAAAAAAATAAAGGCATATTTTCTAATTTTGGAGATTTTGACTATGAATGTCCTATGACACAAAACTCAAATTACTTACAAAAATCAAAGCAATTCCACATTGAATTCATTTTGTGAAATAGTATGAACATCTAAAAATGATTCTGAAACTTAGTAGCACTTGACCTGCTTACTGAAAAGTTTTATGAAAGGAACTTTTGGCGTTATGTTCATACAAGATAACAGCTGAGTGTAGATATAATACATTATGGCAATATAAGTTATATAGTTATATAAAATTAATTGAAAGGCAATGTATAAACCCCATGAGGTAGAAATTAACATAATCCATTGGGTGGTAATTATGCAGCCTTTATTATCAGCCAGAACACACCAGTAATATAGACCAGCAGGGAATAATTTCTAATACTCAAAATCCCCTGTCCAAAAATATTTAAAGAAATTCCCATTAAAATAGCTTAATGTAGTCTTTTGTAAAGAACTATGATCAAAAGTATTTGGAAAGAAGGAGTTTGGTAGTTTTGTACTTTAATTGTGTTACTACAAGATATAGTAGGCCTTAGAAATTAAGGGAATATTTTATATCGATCAAAACATGATCATGATGTGTAATGGATAATAACAAACCAGTTACTAAGGGGAATAACAAAAAAAATCAAGATTATTCTTAGTGAAAAGCTAAAATTCTAACATTCTAGATTATGTGTATATTGTATACAATATTTATAAGTGGAATATTGAACTACAGTTTCTCTAAAGAATATGTACCTTGTTATCTTTATTAAGAATTTGGTAGAATTTTTTACAGAGCAATGAAGAAGCCTTCGAGAAAATACAAATTGTGTTAATCTTTTTAATATTAGAAAGATTTTCTAGTAATTGTCATTAATAAACCTATATAATAATTATTATTAGATCTGTCAGATAACCACATTATTGAGATTATTAGGATATGGGTTAACTTGTGCAAGGAGAGCAGATACCCTGAATATTTAATCTAGATTTATTTAGTATTACAGTTGATATATGATTTATGGAACTACATGGCTATCCAAATGCAATATATAGTAGGCTCATGTCCTATTGGAAAGCTTGATTTACCAATATGAATAGATAGTACAACTTTAACATCATGGCAAAAAATGTTAAACCATAAGATCTTACATGGTCTTTAGATAAGATGTGGGTTTCATGTCTTAAGATTAAAGACATTTTATAGAAGTTGTGGTCCTCACATCTTAAGACTAAAGAATACACTGCCTTAATTAAAATTTTTGCTGAAGAAGTTGTTATAGGTAGATACCATTTCATGATACAAATGTTATAATGGTTTTAGTATGGTAACATCTCCAAATTGCTGCAAATCTACATTGTGTAACATTGATGTTGTATAATAATAATAATAATAATTATAATTATTATTATTATTGTTGTTATTTAATGATATGGCATTACTATCTTCAGTGGCACTTTGTCATTGTAAATTTGCATGCATTCTATTATATTAGTAAATTGTTGTTAAAATCCATTGATTTCACATGTGGGTGACAGCAATTTTATTTTTCTTCAGTTTTTGCTCAGTATGACTACAATTGTAGTTCCTGTGATTTACTATTTTTATAATGTGGAGTAAACCAGTGTTTCTCAAATCCTTTCTTCAGACTGATTCAAACTGCTTTTTTAAACAGGGCAAAGGCTCCAGGACATGCAAAGAACAACCTTACAATACACTTACAAGATATATTATAAACTTGAATTTCTACACAATACAGATCAAACTTTGCCAAGTGGTAACTATTGTACAAAATACCCACATTATACCAGGATGACAAGCATGATGAGATTTTAAATGATGGAATCACAGTAATATTGTGGCAAGGAAGACAACTATTCTTCAGGTAACATCCGATCGCCTAATACTGTATGTACAGCAATAAAATACACCTACATGGTTGAGTTCTAAGGGATCTTATAGGGGTGGCACATGAAAATACAACTTATGGCAGTATAATAATATTAATTATGGAATTCTCTTCATACAAAAAGTACAAAATAAAAACTTCCACTAACTGCAATAGCAGACATGGTGTGTACCTGAGTAGCTGCACTACTTGCAAATTTCAAAATACAGGATGAACAACAAGGTCATTGAAACTAATATATCAGGAAACAAATAACAGGAGCCAGCCCTACAGAAACATTTCCCAGGAAGAGTGTCTGGAACTTCCAGATATTTCAGTGAAGTGCATGCAGGCAGAGTAAAACTATGGAAATTATAGCAATAGAACAAGTCCATAGAACCCCAATAGGTGTGGATTGGCAATGTTTTGTACTTATCGGCGAACCATTTCACATATTGAAGAAAGCAGGTCTCCAAAAGGAATTAATCTGAAAAATAATCAAATTTATTTTTTATATACTTTATTTTTAAGACCTCTAGCTACATGAGTGGCATACAATGTCATCCAGGGCTATGTAAGGCAGCTCAGTTATAGCCATTATCTTGTGGGCACACTGGGCTGTGCCCACAAGACCATTATGGTGTGTGACAACTTGGGGGAATTAGTCTCAAAATGGCGGCAGACTCCTGGTCCGGACAGCGGTGGTTCGTGGTATTGGGCGCCGGAAAGATAGTGTTCAGACGGTCCAAGTGTAAAACATAAACGGGCTTTATTCAGCTTACGTGCAACATAACAAAACAACAAAAATCTAGGCCACAGTTAGGGCACTAACTGACTCCTTGAGTCCCTAACTAGCCTGACTACTGCTCAGCTCCACCAACAGTCCCCTGTGGACCCCAGCCCTTCTGGGACAGACCGTCTCTCTCTGTCCTTGGCTGGTCCACCATCTCCTGCTCCCTGCAGGATACTCCAGCCTTCTGGAGTTACGCGCCCCACCCAAAGGCGTGGCTGAGAGCCTTTTCTGGCCTGGCCTGGGTTGCTCAATAGCGCCCTCTGGTTCACATACTCACAGGTGTTTATCCATTATGATGCAGTAACATGATAGATTCACACATGACAAATACATATTTCAAAGTGTGGGTCAAGCATGTGGCATGAAGAATATTTCATGCAACCACAAATTCTTATTGAGTATGGGTTCTATAGAATTCTATATGTTATGATGTAACTTACTGTACATGCCTCTCAATTCATATATACAGGAAAAATGGTGGTTTATTCTTCCTGGGAAAAAATGGTCATGCTCCAATGGTCTGAACTACAGAGGTTTTTGTCCTATAAGCATTGTATAGTGTGCCATGAGATCCATAGTATGAAGCTGACTGGACTATGATTCCATATAGAAGTTTATGCCCCTCAAAAAATTAAAATTTGAATCACTATAGAAACCAGGCATAAAAATTCACCCTAATGTTACTGAGATGTAGTTTTTTTTTAGTTCTTATAATGTTTGTGTACATTTATTGACTTAGTCACTTAGTAATTTCCTAAAAGATATTTTGAGTTCTAAAAATATCTGATCAGTTATATTCAGCTAAGACTACATTTTTAGATCCATAAAAGCTTTTTAGAAAGCCCAACATTTTAAATAAAAAAATATACCAAAAAACTGTATCTGCCTATCTACTGCTGACTGTCTAGTTTCATATTAGATGTAACTTTACAGCATTTTTACTTACAAAATGCTATTTTATCAAATACAAATATGAATACAGAAATGTCCATCCTTAACTTCGTTCATCGCTAATACAGAAAGAAAAGAACATTTTTCTTTTCGTAAAAAAGACCATCAAGCATATAGCTTACAATGGATATTATTAAGGATGGTCACAGATTAAGAATTTATCTTAACTTATCTTATATATGTGACATACTAGAAAAACTCTCAACAAGCTGCAAGTCGCAACACAACCATGGTGTGGTCACACTTAAAAACATATGGGATAGATGTCTTGTAGCAAAGTTACAGCTAAATGATGTCATCACTCATGAAAGCAGCATTTGTCTAAACTTTATTGACTGCCAGAGCAGCCAGGAAGAGATGGGTCTGGACCTCATCACCAGATAAGCCAGCACCTGGTTCACAGCAGTGATTAGAGGGGGCAGAAGCAGGAAGGTAGACAAACGCATGTTTTATTTTTATTTATTTTTAACAATTCTAGCCTCTCCCATCTCCATCAGACAGACATTCATCTGTGAGTGGTCAGAGGGTTCTATGGACACTGACGGGCTGGTAGCATCATAGATGCATAGGGAGAGTGAAGGAAAGGAGCAACATGTACAAAATATTTGAATGCTTCATCAGAGAAAAACACATGCTTTAAAAAGCTTGTGGGGGTTTTTAAAACCACATGCATTTTTTAAAAATCGTAGTTGGTTTTCTGATAAAAACCCATGCTTTTTTTTTTTTTTTTTTACCAAATATCACTGTGTGAGCACAGTCTTACAGGAAAGTGTTGTATCATGGGACCAGATTGTGTGATTGTGCTTTATAGACATCTAAGTCAATAGATAGATAGATAGATAGATAGATACACATGCACATGCATATTCTCATATACTATATATACACATTCATTTGTATGTATGTATGTATTTGTATGTATGTATGTATATAGGTAAATACATATACAGAGATACACATGTGCATATCTATCTATCTATCTATCTATCTGAGGCTGCCTAGAAAAGCTCTGACACACCCACAACGAGGAACTAGAAACAAGGAAGTATTGCATGAGCCTGAAAATATGAGGAATGGTAAAATGGTCCAAACACACATAAATGTACTCAGTTATGTTTATTCATTCATATGACAAGCATTTCCTGCTTCTAGTCACATTTTCTTAGTCCTGGAAAACTCCTTTAAGTTCCAGAGACAACCTGACAATTTTTGATTTTCTGATTACTAACAAGAAAGGCAAAGAAAGACATGTTTGTAATTAAAAACATACAGATTCAATTTTTTTTTAATATGACATAACATTCAAGAGCATTATAATAAACAAATAAGTAGGTTAAGTGGATTTTTTGTAGCATACAGTAACTTACACAAAGAGAATCCAATTCTAGATGTGCTAATACTAGAACTAACGATACCTCTGAAACCACTGGGTTATTCTGGGTTATTCTAAAGTTATATATTTTCCAGTTTAATTATGGGAAAAACCCAAATAATTGCAGTCTGTGACACATGGCTTTAAATAATTTTACCCGAATAGAGGAAGATAAGTGACCTTTCATTAGAAGGTTGGCCTTCTTATTAACAGAGGAAGACAACATATTGTTTAATTTAAAAAAAATGATCAATTCAACTCCCTTAGACCTAAAAAGACATTAAGAAAACAATAAATATTGACAATGTATCTTTCTGCTTGACTACTCAATGCTTAAAAATCTTTGTTAGCATGAGATGAATGGTCCCTGGGACATAGAATACAATACTGTGCATGTGTATTTCCCTATTTACATTCCCTATTGAAGTATTCTATATGTCATGAGCATCTACTGAGCTGGACAGTTACAGGAAATCAATGTGTGCTAATGTTTTCAAATCAGCAATAGACTTCAGCTTACCCTATATGCTGGTTGCAATTGCTGATAGCAATATTTCTGTCCAATTTCAGAAAACCGCAAGAGATTTTTATTTAATTGGAACCGCTGAGAATTCTAACTATTGCATAACCTAAACAATGAATTACATAATAAAAATGACCTAGTTCTAAGCACGTATGCTAGAAAAGAAAATAGGAAACAATTAGGTCTCTTCAATGTGTTGCTGAGTGGTTGGCTGGGTCGATAAAACAAAAAAGTATACATTATAACATTAGAATCTAAATATGAATTACATGAGGGGGAAATTGTATTTCTTGGCTGAAAATATAATATCCACAGAAATTTCTTAAAAGCATGGTTTAGCCAGACAATTAGGAGCCTCATAGACAGGCAATACTGACACAACAACTTATCTGTTAGCTCGTACTTATATTTATTACTCTGATATGTTTTAAGGATCCAGATACAGAGAGAGCATGCTTTTTAGCTTGCTCATTATTACTGAAAGTTGAAGCGCCTCGCCTGGTTCATGTTTCACAGCAAAGCAAAATGATTTCCTATTTTGGGAATATTTGGAGAATGGAAATTTTTAAAGACTTGCACTTTTTTTTTTTAACCGATTATACTTTAAAAGGAGTCTGTCACCAGCACTGGACCCATCAAGCAAGCAGCACAGTTAAATAGCAGACTTGCACTTGAATATAACATTTTTTCCCCTTCCATAATGGTGCCTCTGCTGTTTAAATCTGAATGAGGGTGTCAGAACTATGTCTTGCAACGCCCAGAAGCTTCCTCACTCCCTGCTCTGAATGACAGAGCTGGATAGTGAACAGATATTCCCACCTGGCCTGCCCCCAATATCAGCACCCTTAGCTTACCAGAGCTGGCATTAGCTGTTTAGTGTGTGCACCAATATCCAGAGCGAGCCACACGGGATTAAGTGTTCACTGTTTAGCCCTGTCAGTCAGAGTAGGGAGGGAATTTCTGGGCACTTGGCGGCGCTTCTCTTTGGTGTTAAGAGAACAATGATAATTATATATCACTCTTCATTCCAACTACAAGACGACCTGAGACAGATGCACTGTTAAACTAAACATTATACCTGTACTACAGGAGACCTGCATCTCTTTTGACTTAGACCTACTATACAAAATATACAGCCTTTTTTTTCTTCTGTAATTAAAATTAACCATGGACAGATGGACAGAGTACATAGTCAAAATGAAGACAGTCACTATGTCTCAAAAGGACAATGCAAATGACAAAGTCAGCACTTCCTAAGAAAAGCTTTCCACAATGCTCATGTAAAGAAGTTTTTTTACATATAAAAGTCAAATGATGATAGTGTATGCGCCACAGAATTTAAGGGAATATATCTCCAGCTTTTCCATCTAGATTATAAAAAATAAGAAAGCTCTGCAGTTCTGACTAAGACAAATAATATGCTGAGCTTTCCTGTAGGATATATCTTTGCAGCCACATACTGATGATCAGAGCTATCATTCTATGTATATGTATCCTCCATTCACAATAGGTAATTTTACAGTTTATCTACTCCTCTCCCTGCTCAATGACCTCTTCACAGGTCACAGAGCATGCCTAGTCAACACTCTCATAGAAGTCAATAGGGTAGGTCTACTACATACCATCTCCAGGAGCCAGTAAGTGAAGGACTAATTTAGGCTTAGTGGTAAGACTTGGAATTGTAAGATTTTTTTTTTTTTAAATATAGAAAATAATATTGAAAATCAAAACCAAAAATCCTTAACATAAAAAAATAATTTAAACAATAGGTCATTTTCTGGTGATGTATTCTCTTTAATGGATAATAAATGAATGCTGTTAAGAAAAGGCAAATGAAAATTAACAACAACGATATTCTCATAACATGTGCATAATATGTATATGTTATTGATATGCCTAAAACCGATGTCTCAAAAGCTTAGCATACACTAGTAATGTGTTGTGAATGTAATAAACTAATATCACCAAATAAGATACATTTTTTGTATCAGGATGACATGGGAAGCCATTGCTGACATTCAGAGTGAGGTTATCTGTAATAGTGGACATTGCCCATTCCATTGTTAGATGTATTCTAGTCCTCTTCTTGTCCCGCTACACATATGAATTGACCTCTTTGGTTGAAAGAGTCTCAACACATTTCGGTGTGCCTAGTTCAACACGATTCATTACATGGCACTCACAAAGAGACACGATGACTGGATACTAGGTATTGAAGTAAATTATAAAACTAGACAAAATAGACAGATAGATGGATGGATAGATAGATAGATAGATAGATAGATAGATAGATAGATAGACGGATAGATAGATAGATATATAGATAGATAGATAGATAGACAGATTGATAGATAGACTTAACCTATGGGTTTATTTTTTATAGCGTTTTATTTGTCAATATTATAGTCTATACAGAAAACATATGTATTTCAGATCACAAATCACTGGCTGCTTACAAATTAATCCAGATCATTATCTCAGTGCACTTCATTTATTTGATGTCACGTTCTCTTCTATCAAGTCCATTCATGTTATCTTTATTGATCACTGACTTTAGAGCTAAACTAAAGTTCAAAGAATTTGTAAAAAAAATATTTCATACAGAATAATTTATACCCTTCATATTTCTAGAAAATAATATTACATGCAAGAAAAAAGATGGGCCCAGTTTACTACAAAAACATGTACACAGGCAATTAAATTAGCTTGTTTGTATAAAACATATAGCAACAGTAAAGTAATATTGTGATGTAAACTACTAATATTGAAACAAAATTCAGAGAATGTGTAAAATAAAGGAACAATGATAAAAGAAATAGCAGAGTATTGCATTATGTTTGTTAGTGCAGCCCATCTAAATAGAGAAGACAGATCACAGAGTGAAGTAATACTACTTGCCCATTTGTGACTGTGCTTATTCTCTGATTTGGTATTTTATTTATATTTGTACTAATAGACAAGAAATGTTTTAGATATAAACTGCCTTTCTAGAAGTTTCAGAAGCAATTTATACATCTTAAATATGAAAATACACTCAATATATCCATATATATGTACATGTAAGCAATATTTATGAAGAACCATGCAGCTTATTCCTGATAGAAATAATACAACATTTTATAGATTATAATAATGGTAATACTAACATAATTAAACATGAGAAAACTTGCTTAGTTAACAATTGATTTCTCCATTTCTTTGGCTTTAAATATTCGATAGTTAATTCATAAATATGTGGGTATCTAACTTAATGGATCATCTTTCCCTAAAATCCTTTTGTGTTGATTAAATCAGGCCCACTTTGATAAGATTACTTCTATTTTATTTTTTTTTTTTGAGGGGGGCATAGCCAGGGGTCAAAGGCATCTTTTATCATTTAAAAGTTTCTCTAATGCTTAGCACAGGTTACTTGGTAGTATGTTAATACCCAGTGGTCAATAAAACACAAATCGAGTTTTCAGTAACTGTAGCTTAAAATAGGTATCTCTCCAATAAAATATTTTTTTAAAAAAATGAAAAAAACACATACTGGGGGTGTGGTGCACGGAAAAGAAGATGCAAGCAATCAGAGATCCATTGCAGACCAGAGCTAGACAGTATTAATTCATCACTTCTATGGGGAAACCACAACAGAAAAATACCTCATATACCTGTAGGCGCATGAATCTCCTGAAATACAGATCTCTAATAACTTTCAAGAACTCATACTCACCAGAGGAAGTGAGTTGGGATCAGACGTGCTGCGTATACCACCATTACATTCTTCTGTCCTCTCTTGATGCCAGCATTTATGGGAATACCACTGCACTGTGTGTCAGGCATACCATGGGACACCCAAGATATCACCTTTTGAAATAACTACTTATTTACCTGACAACAGCTAAAAGACCTTCTCTATCATCCACAATGTAAGACAGTACCACATTCTGCTCATGCTGTTCTCCTTAGACAAAAAGAAGGACTTTGAGTGGATGGACTAGGGATTCCTGAAGGCTGTCCTGTCGCAAATAAGACTGAGTCTAGTAATGCTGCACTATATCATGGGCCCCAGACACAGGCCAGAGTAAAAATATTCCAGTCTGACCTGTTGTCACCACTCCTTTAGACCATTATTATGAAGCACCTTTTGGTGGCAATGAGGAAAAACAATGACATTGGGGATTCCAAGTTAATAATCTTCACCTTAAGAGTTCCATATTTGCAGACTATCTTTTATACATATTTCATCCTCACATTACTTTACTGTCACTAAACACATATATGTATAGCACTTTAATAACTGCAAGATCTTTCAAATGAACATCCTTCCCCATCTTCTTGAACTATCCAAATATCTACATATTCTTTCACAAACTATTCTCCATTTTTGTCTGGCACTCCAGACCTCCACGATTGGCTAGATACACAGTGACCAGAAGTAAGCGTCATAGCAAGTAAGCCACTAGACTGCTTGGACTATTTATGTCAGCAACAACAATCAGAACCTGCCTCAAGGAAACTTTACGTAGGGGTGGTTAAAGCATTCTCTAATTTTGTCCAGTGCTATTATTTGCCTCAGATATTCCTGGGAACCCTGTTTTGGAACACTGATTTAGGAAGAGGCACATGGCCAACCTTAGCCTATGCCCAAAATTAGAAAAAGATTAGGTGCAGTTCGATGTACAGAATATGGGGGCTCAAGTTTTGGATGTAGGAATGGTCAATATCTTTACAAAATTTAGCTTCAATAAAATCTTGATATAAGCCTTATTCAGATTTTAATTTTCATGCCCACTGGTGTAGCTGAAGAGGGAGCACCAACAGCATCTGCCTGGCCCTGGACCATGAGGGGACCCCTAAGGTCCCTTTGCCATATAAAAAATACCATTATTCCAAATGGCACAAAGTAGGCATGGTCCCCTTTACAGATTGTGCATTGGAGCCTAGGATCTTAAAGTTATGCCTCTATTCCTATTTTTCTTTATGGCCCAACATATCAAGATGTGTGGCATGAAATTACCAATTTAAAAAAAAATAAATAAAAACAACTTGTTTTTACACCTTTCTGTCTCTAGACGTCTATCCCACATGTATATGTATGCCATCCAATGATCACATTGTGAATTGCAGTTTGATAAAGGTCAGCTCAGATTTTTTTACTGAAATTTGAGCTATGTTGAGGGTGGATACATCTGTATATCAATTTGCAAAACAGGTGGCAAAATATTTTAATAATGTTTTTCCATTTTCAAGAAGACATTAAATTTCCAGTTTCCTTCTCTTGTGTTCATTTTAAGAGAGTGAATAGACTTTATTCCAAGTTTCGGAGGAGGCCTCCGTCACTTACTGTGAAGTATTCTGTCATTTAATTAAAACCATTAAATAGCAGAACTTTTGTATTGTGTTTCCTAGGACAAACATTCAGTTATGACCTTAACAAATCTTCAGTTTTATAGTATGTGCTTGTTACTTATATTCGTCTCTAAAACATAATCATAGTACGCCACACAGCAGCAATCCTAGAAATGGACAGGCTCCCCAGGGTCTAAGAGTCAAGAAGCCTGATTAAAATCTTGACAGACAATGAGCACAGCCTACACTCCTTGATAACTTCCTCCAAGACAGTAATCAAGTTACTGGCATTTGACACAAATAGCTGTGATTGAAGCAACGTTCAGTAATAGAGATCATGTCATTTAAGTCTCACAATACCTTAGTTCAGAACCTTAGGATTTAGGCTTTCTTACACCTGCTAGTCAGGGGTTATGCCCTACTAAGATTGTAATTAAATTGGCATGTTTCCAATCTTTTCCTCTATAATACCATAGAAAGGCTTTAGTATTGTATCTATAGGATCATTCTCTCATAAAGATTGAACTTGTGTCATCATGCCATCATTTCTCTCTCTCCTATTCTGATCTGACGTTTGTATTTCACACCAGTGACCAACTATAGTACATATGGATAATGCCCTGTAGCCTAGCAGCCAGCATAGAAATCCATTTATGAATCCATTGAAACACATAGCTCTATGCAAACCATTTTTTTCACTTATTATTCCATCCTCTAGTTCATCGCTTATCAAACTGTGGGTTGCACCTCACTAGTGAGGCACAGCTCACAGTTAGGTGCAAGTCTCTGTCTCAGTTATTCAAAGCTGGCATGACACTTCCTCCAAGGCACATTGCTTTACTGTAGTATCCCTGTGCCACATCAATGTTTGAGCACCAACACATCACTTCACTGTTTCACAGTATCCCTGCAGCACACCAATGCATTCTAATGGCTGGTAAAGAGGTACAATGAGTGAAGAGCATCTTCACCTGATAGCAAGCATCAGCATGGCGCAGAAATACAGTGAGAAAGTGAAGCGATGTGCCAGTGCTCTTTTAAGGAGCAAAACAGTGGGACAACAACTGAAATGTGAAATATCCCACTCTATATGAGTCAGCTGAGGGGACCCTTACCATCATAGGGCCTGGTGCAGGTACACCATTTGCCCTGTTGTTAATATGGCCCTTCTAAAATTGTGGTGTGAGATGACTAGCTTTAAAAAAACATGGTTTTGTGATGTCCTGTCACTTTCCTCTTGGCGTCACTTATCCCAAAATGTTTAGTGGTTTATGGCCGGAAGAAGGCATTACTTCAAAAAGGTCTTTCAAGATGTCCATACTTAATGGGGTTGTCCAGGAATTACAGTTTTTTTCCTGGAGGCTGGGAAAGGTAAAAACAAAACAAAACAAAACATATTCACCTGCTCCCAGGCCGCTCTCCTGTCAGTGGCTTTAGCAGCCAAGGTCTTCCGCCAGAACAAGCTGTTGGATCAGACAGTGGCCTGGGACTCCAGAGTGCCTGGGACAGGTGAGTATGTTTTTTATTTTTTTTTTCACCTTACCCAGCTTCCAGGAAAAAAACTGTAATTCCTAGAAAACCCCTTTAATGTCTATGCCTGTCAAGCCCTTTGATAGAATAATGCGACATTTATTGAATCTGTTTCATTGCATGTCATGTTATAGGAAACCATTGTTAAAAAAAAACCCAACATATTTTGCAGTATACTTTATTTTAATGTGAATTATTGTATAAGAAAGCACAGCATTTAACTAAATGTTTTCTTTTTAAGCTCATCTGCTCATTGATATGACAAACCAATATTTTTTCATTCTACTGACACGATTGCAATATTGCAACAAATTGATAAAAATATGCTACAGTACAATAGCCTAATATAATACATCTGGCAATTGTGTGATAGACAGGTACAATTAAAATAAAGGCCAAACTGGACAAGGACTTAGATTCAACACTAAAGCTGATTAACATTGGTTTAGTTACTGTTCAAGGCCTGAGAAAAGACATGTCTCGCAACCTTTCACACACTCGTTTGAGCTAAAAAGAATGTAGACTGTTCCTTCCTTACACTATCAGACATGAATGCTATCATATGTAAAATCTCTTTAGAGAAGACACCCACACAATTGGACATAATATCCTCACAAATGGTAGGCTTATTAGTAAGGAATGTACAATAAGAATTTGGCCATATTGTTCTTGATGATAGATTTGATAAAACTAAATAAATAAAATATGCTCTTTCTACAGCCACAGCAAATGTATAATGTATTCTACAGTACAGTTGAATCAATCATTTACCAATACATTTTACATATTTTCCAAATTTATAGAAACTTATCTTCAGTTTTCATTTGACCACAAGCAAAACAAATTGTCTGTAAGAGCATTTGATTAAGCATTAATATTTTTCTGGATCCAAGTTTAGTATTAAAGGGGTTATGCCACAAAACATATTTATCCACTATCAATAGGATCCATATTTATCCTCTATCTTGAGAACAGGGGAGTTTTACCCCCCCCCTGTGAATGAGGCAACGAAAAAAGTGTCCAAATCTTTTGGTGGGTGTACACAGGGTCGGACTGGCCCACCGGGGAACCGGTGAATCCACCGGTGGGCCCCGAGCCTCAACTATTAGTCCTCATGTTGCCAATGCAGATGCATTGGTCAGGGGCCTGATCGGGATCCTGACCATCTTGGTCGGGCCCCTGACCAGTAGCGTAACGATCGCGGTCGCAGGGGGTGTGACCGCTACCGGGCTCGGCGGGGTATGGTGCCCGTGGCCAGCTGGAGATGGCCGGGCCCCGGACCACTATGATAGCGGTCGGGTAAAGCCTGTTTCCCGACCGCTATACATACTGTTATTGAAATGGAGCCCTGGCATATTGCAGGCCCCTTTCCAATAGATGGCAGCCCAGGGGAGGTGACTGAAAATAATAAATACATATTCTCACCTCTCCTGGGCACAGCAATCTCTCCGGCGCTCTTCCGTCATGTGACTGAGGCCTGTGATTAGGCCCCAGCGGTCACATGGGACGCGACCACGTAATGACGTCAGTGCGCCCCCACGTGACCGCTAAGGACCAATCACAGACCTCAGAAGAGACGTCGGAAGAAAAAGGTGAGGCAAGGTGAGTATGAATGCTTGTTATTTTTAATCAACTTCCCTGGGCCTCCGATTATTATACTCTGCTGTCTGAGGAGACCCCAAAGTATAATAATAGCACCGAAGCAGAGGGGAGCTGTTGGGCGCATATAATACTATGTGGGGTTCACTGTGGGCAAATAATACTGGGTGGGGGCCACTGTGGAGCTTATACTCCATACAATGGCTCCTTCACTGGTCCCCTATACCATATGGGGATCATTGATGGGGCCATTATATTGTTGGCGGGGGGGCAGTGATGGAGGCCAATAGCCTGGGGTACATTAAAGGGGTTGTGCAGGATAACATTTTTTTTTTTTTAATTATGCCGGGACAGGCGAAAAAAACAAAACAAAATAAACCCCCTCCTGTCCCCCGTGTCTTCCAGCGTGCTTTCGTCCTGCAGTTCTGTTGTTTTCTTCCAGCTGAAGTTCCCTTTGCACGTGACTACCTGTGATGCCACGTGACCCCTGAGGCCAATCAGCAGCCTAAGGGAAGGGACCTGGGACGTCACAGCCAGTGAGGACTTCCGGTAAAAAGAAGACAGTGGAGCTGAGGGACCGGACTCTGCTGGGAGGACACCAGGTACAGGTGAGTATGTTTAGTATGTTTTTTTGGGGGGTTTTTTATGGGGGGGTAGTGGGGACTCACTTCCCCCGGACTAATTATAAAAAAGAAAAAAATTATACTGGACAACCTCTTTAAAGTGTGGCACATTAGGGGGTATATTAAAGGTTGTCCATGCATAATTTGTTATGGTTTATTCTCAGGATAGGCTATAGATACCTGATCTGTACGGGGCTGACCCCGGACCGATCAGCTGTACGGAGCCACTTCTGATGCCCGTCCTGTACACAATATAGGGCCAGAAGCAGAAAGCTCTGTCCACTGTATAGGGGCTGGGCACCTTCACTGTATCTCAGCACTTATTGAAGTCAGTAGGAGCTGAGCTGCAGTGCAGGCGCGGAGCTGCTATACAGCAGATGGAGCTTTCTGCTTCCGGCCCTGTGTTGTGTAGAGAACAAGCGCCGAAAGTGGCTTCGAACAGCTGATGGGGCCATGTGTCAGCCCCCTACCAATCAGGTATTTATGACCTATCCTAAGCTTAGGATATAAAAAAGATTAACCCTGGACAACCCCTTTAATATGCATCACACAGTTTAATGTCCCTCCCTCCACAGGATGTTAGCCCCTATCACTGCTCCCACACAATATAATGGCTCCATCACTTTTCCCCATACAGTATGGGGGACCAATGAGGAGGCCTCTGTGTGGGGGGACCAATGAAGTGACCATAGAAAAATTTGGCCCAGACAACCCCTTAAAAGAGGTTGTCCATAAACTGGAGCGAGCACTGTAGCCGCCACCAGGGAGGTGTAAAAATAAGAATTTTTTTAAAAAAAAAAAAGCATACTCACCTGTCCCCAGCACCCCGTTGTCCCCTGCCTGTGCCTGTTCGGTCTCATGGCAGCACCTCATTTCTGGAAATCCTGTACCTAATTGGTCTTAACGGTCACATGAGGTGCAGGACTCCCAGCAAGGAGTCACCGGCATGAAACTGAATGGACATTGGCAGTGAACAACGGAGTGCCAGGGACAGGCGAGTATGCTTTTAATTTATTTATTTTCTACTTTACACCTACACCTACCCGGCACATGGGTTGCGCCAATTCCTGGACAACCTCTTTAAAGGATTTATCCATCTTTCTAATATTGATGGCCTTGTCCTGTTTTGATGATACAACAGCCAGGACCTCTGCAGATCAGCTTTTCCAGGACAGTGCGGCTACAGGTAAAGGTAACAATTCTAGGAGCCACGCTGTTCTCTTGTCATACAGGGTGTAGCAGTAGGCTTAGGTAGTGCAGTGGTGCACATGGTATAGTGGGTGAGCAGCATGGCTCCCAACATGTTATTACCTTTAGCCGCCCTGTCTCGGTACCGCTGATCTGCAGGGGTCCTGATGGTGGGCCCCTAGAAACAATTCCACTGGTGGGCCCTAAACATCCCAATCCGACACTAGATGTACACATAAACCTCCACCCATTCATTTCAATAGGAGCGCTGAAGATAACCAACTGTTGGGCTTTGTCTATTTCCCTCACTTCCATTGCAGTAAATGGAAGCATGGGGTGCATCTGCATTCACCAGGGAGTTTGGATGCTTTTCCCATAGCTGCAACTGAGACCCCCCAATCAGCAATTTATTTTGTGGCATAAACCTTTCAAGGTTCATGTCATTTTACTTTACAAATATATAGACTAGCTGGTCAACTGTAATTGATGTACAAAATCAAATGTCTAGGGGTTTCCTACCCTACTTGAATTTCTAACCAATTAATGTCATATATATTTTCTTTTTTGTATTTTCTTTTTTTTTATTTTGTTTTTCACAATCTTTTGCTTCTTAGAACAAAACAAAGATACTGTTCTATTATTCTAAATGAAAATATATTCAGTCCTATTGTATGATTGCATTGTTTTAAAGGATTATTATATTTGGTGATAAAAGATGAAACACAAATGTAACTAAATTGAACCTGTCAATAAACATAATCACAAAGCTCTCGCAAATGTTATTCTGTATGTCACTATGGTGACTATTTCACAGTATCTTCCCCTAGTTAATCAAGTGAGAAGAATTGCCACTAATCTATAAAATGATACTTTTCTATATGTAATCTCTTAAATCAGTTATAGTGTAGTCATATTTTAAAGATAAACATTTTCTACTAGTTATTACTTTGTTATGTGACAATCTATTGTAATATAATTTTACACATATTTTATCTCCTATTCAAATTTTCATTTAAAAGCTCTTTATCAGATGACTCATCTGTATGACAATTAAGTTTCACAGGCCAGTAAATTCAGCCTATATCACCAGTACTAAAGGGGCATTTTAGTCACAAAAATGTACCCTCTAGCCAAAGGATACCATAACTTGCTGAATAGTGGGAGTACAAGTTCTGGGACCACCACCAATCATGAGAACAGGGGCGTTTTGCACTTCAGTATGAATGGAGTTGTTGATTGGAAATGTGCATGCAGGCTCTGTTAATTTCAATGGAACTGCACAAGATACGTAGCAGAAATACAGCATTGTGGATAGGGGTAATTTGTGACCGGAATACCCCTGTAAACTGGAATTAAGTTCTTAAAAAATGAGGGCTTTAACAAAAATGAAGCAATCATAGTAATGTAAAACTTTATATACCATATTTTATCTCCTCAGACCTTTTGTTTCAGTAAATATTTTTGCTCCCCATAAAATATTCTAGATAATCTTTTCTATGAACTCTTTATTGTGACTTTCCTCTGTTATTCCTTCTGGAAATTTCTGAACAAGTCAACAACTGGACTTTACCATTTCCTTTGTTGTAGTGGTATCACCCTGCTTCCTTGTATAACGGACAATATACAATCCGTGTTTACAGTGAAATAACATGTGCTATTGACAAGATGAATAGTAAAGCCCAAATTTAAAGAGGACCTTTCATGTCGTCATCATTGTGTGGTTATATATGCTGCTAGAAAGCAGCGCATTGAATTCAGTGCACTGTCGGCTTTCCCACTATGTGCCCCGTTGCTGGAAATATTGGTGCCGTTAATTTTGGCACCAGTATCTCCCGACTGTCAGAAGGACGGGCCTTGCAGTCTCCATTCTAGGCTCTAAGGCCCACCCTTATGACAATAGGGAAATATCAGTGCCAAAATTAATTGCACCAATATCTCTAGCACAGGGGCACGTACCAAAAAAAACGACAGTGTGCTGAATTCAGCACACTTTCGCCATGCTAGAGGTATATAAAACTGCACATTGATGAGGACATCAAAGGTCCTCTTTAAATTTATTATTTAGTCAAAAGCAGAGTCCTTAAATAAGGTGTCAGTAAGTAATACATGTCATTTTAAAGGTAAAGTTCATGGGCTTCTTTAAAGTTACCAACAAATGAGTAACCATATATTTGCCAATATAAGAAATGTATTATTTTAAGGGGGTTTTTTTGGGTCCCCCCCATTTTTCACAATCAGCCAGATATAATAAGCATCAGGCTAGCATTATTAGAAATGTCCATGATTTTTGGCCCTTCCCAGGCTGATAATAACGGGGTGCAGCTGCCCTAATACCTGAGATGGTCAGGTATTAATTACACAGCTGTTATGCATTAATAAAGTAATAAAAGAACACAGGGACATAATAAAATATTTTTTATTGTAATGAAGACTCCCCCACACAACCAGTTTTGACCATTTTATTTAAAAAATATAAAAATATATTTAAAAAATTAATAAAAAAGTTTAAAAAAATAAACATTCCCTTTCCCTAGATCTCAAATAAAGATAAATAAACAGAAATAAACATAAACAAACTATGCATCCCCACATCCGAAAATGCATGGTCTACAAAAATATTTTTCCCATATGGCGAATGCTGTATTTTTCGGCCATTTCCCCTCCCATAAAAAAAAGTAAACAAAAAGTGATCAAAATGATAGGAAGGGGTTAATTGTGGCACATATGGGAGGTCCAATGCTTCAGAAAATGTCACTAGTAGGGATGGACATATAGTTTCGTACCGAGCCTGATATGTCCCGAATATTACAAATAGTTTGTTTTTTTACAAATCGAGCAAATGGAGATTTGTCTTGGGCGAACTAAAATGGCTGCCACATTATGAAAAATCACTCATAAACACCTTCTGTTACCTCTCTTGGGTCTCCTCACATGGTCTGGCGCTATTCTGTAACGTCATCAGTCCGGGTTCAGTGCTGAGGCCTATAATTGGGATCTGAAGAGACCCTGGAGTATAATAATGTCACTTTTCACTTTGACATAACTCTTGCTGTGTTTACAGTGGCGTAACTAGGAATGGCTGGGCACCAAGGCAAACATTTGACATGGGCCCCTCCCCCCCGCACAAACTGCATTCCCCTCATTCCTGCACACACTATTATGTGCCATGGTGGCCCCCTGCACACAGTATTATGTCCCATAGGGGTCCCTGTACACAATATTATGCCCCATAGTGGCCCCTGCACACAGTACTATGCACCATAGTGTCCTCTGCACACAGTAATACGCCCCATAGGGGTCCCTGCACACAGTATTATGCCCCATTGTGGACCACCCATGAACAATTATTATACTCTGGGGTCTTTTTAGACCCCAGATTATAATGATCGGAGACCCAGAGGAGGATACAAACATAAAAAACTGTATTACTTACTTTACCCGGCCGGCATCGCGACGCATAATGACGTCACCAAGGAGGCCCGAAGCCTGCTGGAGCACAGGAGAGGTAAGTAACAGTATTTTTTATGTTTCCTCACCTCCCCTGGGCCTCCGATCATTATACTCTGGGGTCTAAAAATACCCCAGAGTATAATGATAGCAGTGTTTGTGGGGTTTGCGGCCTGCGGCCTTACTTACCGATCCCCCGCTCCTGCTCACAGACACCTCTGCTTCCACAGAATGGGAAGCGCAGGCCGCTGTGAGCAGGAGTGGGGATCAGTAAGTAAATAGGGCCTGTTACCTGCTGGGGTTATACCTGCTGGGCCCCCTAATGTCCCGGGCCCTGTGGCAGCTACTCCCGCTGCTACCCCCGTATTTATGCACCTGTGTGTTTCCCTTAGAGATAGTTTCCTTTGAGACATAAAAGAGTTTTACACTATGTTTTAAGCCAATTTAAAGTGTGGTTTGTATCAAACTTGTTCATCCCGAAACAAACCAGGGATCTGAGTTGCCGAACTGGAAACGAACCTTGAGAGGTTTGCCCATATCTGGTCGCTTTTACAGGGACTGCCAAAGCTACATTGACTTCTAGTAATTCTGATCAGATACAGTATGCTAAACAATCCAATACTGCTTGACTACTGCATCTGCAAGGAGGTGTGTGTGGAGGCAAATTCTGATTAACTAATGGGTCCTTAATTCACAGTAGCTGCTGTTCCGCAATTCATTTGAATTGACAGGCAAATCCTACACTTACAGGTGGTGCAATGAAGGTGAAATTATCGTGCCTGAATTGCATTACTTGTTTGTTTTCGTCCAATCATTTCATAGGTGCTGCACCACTGATTCTAGCACAGTTGGAATTTTTTATCGAGTCCCCACCATTCTCAAGTAATAACTGCTGTTAATTTTGGTGTCTCCTATGCCATTTAGGGTCTCTACTGTTAGGAGGGAAGTATTAGGCAAGGGGGTTCGATTTTGAACTCTTACACTACCCGCATTTGATTGAAGCTCTATATCACACCTCTATTTGACAGTAGACAGCCTCAACAGCATACTGTATTAGGCACCAAAACTAACTACACTGATTGCTCAAATGGCGGGGGCTAGAGAACAAAATCAAACTGTACTGGAATCAGTGAAGCAGCACCTATTAACAGATGCAAAGAACTGGAGTTGGTGGAGGTGGGGAAAGGTCCTCCTTAAAAGAGTTGTCCAGCTACAACAATTAAAACCCATATAGTTCATATATATATGCCATATACAATAAAGTAATTTAATAAAATTAAATGTTCTCAGCAATTCTTTGGATTCCCCCGGCCCGCATGTGCTCAGTTTCCAGTGGCAATGACCTTTAGGTACAAAGCACCTTTGGGTCAATCATACACAGTGTCTTCATGCTGTCCCTTACTTATGATGGCTCTCAATTGCCATGAATGCACATAGATGCATCACAAGTTCTGGCAGTGCAGCTCAACCAATGGCTGTTCTTCGATTTGCAGGAGTGTGCAAAGGATTATGGGAGATGTCATTTTATACACATGCGGCAATGTCGTGTTTGCAGAAAACCGGACCAGCACCTGTGTGCAGCCCCAAATCAGTGAAATAGGATGCTATGGCAGGCCTGGGACAAATGAATAAAGAAGTGATAATACAAATAAAAAAAAAAAGATTAGTGATCAGACAACCCCTTTAATCAATTATATTCATAAAGAGAAACTGCAAAAAATTTAAAGATGAAACTGTAGTCCAGAACTTTAAGTTGCTGCTGTTTAGATTCTTTTTTTTCTTTTCAATTGTCTTTTGATTGAGTTTTATGTACACATTAATGCATGAAAAATTCAATAGGTTTTAGGTTCCAGGAACTATACAACATCTTGGAGATAAAATACATTCTCCAAACTAGTTTATGTATATCTTTTTAATGGATGACGTAAAAAGAGGAATGGAGAGAAATATCTGGGACTTGCTGTTCTTTACATTTTATTCAGTTGTGATGTTAGAAAGCTTTTTAGCTCAAATTAATAAATAAGGCAGAGAAGTATTCACTTCAGCAATACGGCAATACTGGGAAAATAGTTCTAGTTACTGAGTTAGTTTGCTAGTTACTTATTATAAGATTATAACTATTTTAAGTAGTCTCTCTCTCTCCCTCTCTCTCTTTTCAGACCCCAGAGTATAATAGGTGGAGACCCAGGGAAGGTGAAAAAAAAATAAAAAACATTCATACTCACCTTCCGTTACCTCTTTTAGACCTCCTTGCGGAGTTCAGCACTCTCCTTTTGATGTCTGGCCCTCTTCTTTTACATCATTGGCCCAGGCTTAGTGCTAAGGCCTGTGATTGGGCCTCAGTGGTGACCCAAGCATGCTGAACGTCATGATGCTCGGTGTGCCCATGTGACAGCTGGCGACAGTCTGAAACAAGAAGTGTGCTGGTTTATTTAAAGCACATTAAAAAGCTGCTAAAAATTCAGACAATTCATAGTTTAAAGTGTACTTCCACTTATAAAAAGAAAACTTTTCATAAAAGCAATAGTACAATTGAATATAAGAAACTTTGTAAAATATTTTATTAAATAAATCTGTTTACTTCTCTACTTTTTAGGCTGCCTTCCCCCTCCTTTTCCAATTTACAGAAATCAATAGTGAGGGGAGGAATCTGCTGCCAGGAGTGTGCAGTGGTACAGTCTCATCTTAAAGATAAAGCAGTTTCTCTCACTCACAGTGTAGCAGCAGCAATTTTTTGTGTTACTTTTCCAGCAGCCTTCTTCTCCCCTCTTACTATCCACAGTATGCAAAAACTGAGTAAGCCTGATAAGTGGAAAAAGAAACATATTTCTTTAATAAGTTACATTACATTTGTTATATTCACCTGTACTATATTTATACTATATTTATATCTCCTTTAAAATTTTGGGCAGACGCACTACTGATATTTAGACTAAACTAAACTAAGTTATCATGAGGGTCATTTTTAAGGTAAGTTTTTACAAGAATTTGGGTTGGTGAAGTTTGCATTTGGTGGGTAATAATTTTGGTACATCTTTAAACGGGTTTTCTGAGCCCCAACAGACTTATTTTATTATTTAATATTATTTTTATCAATTTTATAAACAACAAATTAGAAATAAAACATGAACCATGCCATCTCCCTTCCATCCTACCACCCACACACCCATGTTGCAACCTGCTGAGTAGAAAATGTATCTTGACACTTAAATCTATGTTCCTTTTAGCAAGCCATCCCCATTTATCATTGAGTCCAAAGACATGACAAAAATCATGCCTTAAACACACAACTGTGATGCAAAACATGTAGCTCAGCAAATTTCCGCCATAGAAATGATAAATAATTACAATTGATAAATTAGATTTGTATTAAATATTTCTTAAATCAGCATAATACATAGCTAAGTATTAGATACATAGTACAAATCTTAGGTTATAAAGACACTGGGGGGGGGAAGTATTAAGTCATTTGTACCAGAAAACTGGAGTTATTTGCGACTTCCAATGTATTATTTATTAAAATAAATAAATAATTTGGAAAAAATGGTTTGTGATTCCCTCTTTCAGGGAGGGAATAGTCATGGATATTGGCCTTTCCCAGCCTAAAAATTTCATCCTGCTGCCTCCCCAGAAACAGACCATCAATTTAGATGGTCAAGGTCTAATGGTACGCAGTTCTCCAGCCTTTTGGCTGATTAAAACTGTGTCCCAGCCTTAGTAATGAAACACTCATATTTAGGTACATATAGTGCATTTTCAGACACAGAAGAAAAGAAAGACAAGTCATTTGTTGACCTGAAGTAAGAGCCAAATTCATCAAACCACTTGCACCTGTCAAGAAAGTTTGGCACAATTTGCCCAAACAAAATAGAAAACAAAGAAAGTATATAAAAGTAACTTCATGATATACCCACTCATGATACACCCACTCATGATACACCCACTCATGATACTCTCACTCATGATACACCCACTCATGATACACCCACTGATGATACACCCACTGATGATACACCCACTGATGATACACCCACTCATGATACTCTCACTCATGATACACCCACTCATGATACTCTCACTCATGATACACCCACTCATGATACTCTCACTCATGATACACCCGCTCATGATACACCCACTCATGATACACCCACTCATGATACTCTCACTCATGATACACTCACTCATGATACACCCACTCATGATACACCCACTCATGATACACCCACTCATGATACTCTCACTCATGATACACTCATTCATGATACTCTCGCTCACTCTATTTTGGCTGTTTTCCTCCTGTAACAGCCTGTCCTTTTTACTGTATTAATGCAGAAAATGACACAACAAAGTGAAACAGCAGTCTACATTGCACAGACAGATGCATAATGCCCTCTAACTTGTGACAGACATAGTATCTAAAACATGACACTGGGATTAGAGTTTGGGGTCAACAGACAAAGAAAAAAGCAACATATTAGCTGCTGTCCAGAATATTAATGTGAATAGGTGCCATTTCGAGAGCAGCATCAAGCAGAGTGAACATAATTTTCTATGAACAACATCCTGAACAGAAAAAGGATTCTTCTCTCTAAGCTTCAACAGTAGAAAAGAGTTCAGAATCAATTAATTATACCTATGAACATCCTGGTTTCATAGGATTTTATCTAATATTGAAAAAATGAACAAAACACAACAGAAGAAAGTTTCTGCTTGTTTTAACAATAGAGTGGATAGTGAAGGATGGAGAGGGTACTCAGTCTGCATACTTCAATCTGTCAGCTTTTCAGTCAGTTGTTCTGATCCCATGACAGAGCAGAACAATAGACAGAACAATTGCAGTGTGATCTTAGCCTAAAAGTTTTAACAAAATAATTGCAGATTTGTCCCTCCTTTCCTGTCTAACAGATCACATATGTTCAGATATATGTATTACACATTATGAAGATTTCTAAACTAACACAGTTTTGTGACAAGTTATCATTAAGGGATATTCTATATATCTTCTTTGAGTCGATGGATGACTACTCAGTGGGGGAGAGTTATTTGCAGTCAAGACTTTTGTTAACATTTCATAACATTGTGTCGGTTTCAAGACAAATTTGAATCCATCACCAAATAGAAAATCAGTTAAGTACAGACATATCTGTAAGTACTTTTTGGTAGATTTATCA
The DNA here is from genome assembly GCA_947044405.1 of Leptodactylus fallax. Taxonomy (NCBI): domain Eukaryota; kingdom Metazoa; phylum Chordata; class Amphibia; order Anura; family Leptodactylidae; genus Leptodactylus; species Leptodactylus fallax. Next base: position 253,432 of record CAMRHE010000388.1, on the reverse strand, counting down.
GTGTAATGAAAACCTGGCTTTGTTGTCAATATAATTCACCTCTGAAACTGATCCAGTAAAATGAAAGCTATTTCATGTCATGGATGACAGACAGGTTTTTTTGTACAGTTTTGATAAATGAGACCCATTGTATTTTTAAATGATACACAGGATAGGGGATAATATGCAGATCTGTGGGGGTCCGACTGCTGGGACCCTGACCCACTACAAGATTGTATATAGTGGAAGTGCACGTAAAGTGCTCAGCTACTCCATCTTTGGCAGTCCCATAGAAATTAATAAAGTGTCAGCACACCTGGGAGACTGTTGCTTAATTCAGACAGCAGTATAAGGCACCCACATTCTTGTGAATGGTGGGGTCCCAGAGATTGGAGCTTCACTGATCTGCAGCTTATTCCCTATCCTGCTCCTGTAGGTGACAGAATCTGGTCAATGCCAAAAAATCTGGCAACCAGCATAGTGGACTACACCATTAATGTAGTGCATCCACACAATTTGAGTAGCATGCCATTCATAGGCTTTACATTGGCTAGACAAATGATGTAGAGTTCCATTCTTTCATCCAGTTTATTTAGTTTAATGTTCCAAACTTTAGTTTGGGGCTTGTTACAGCTGTACCTGCTGCTTGGCATTTTCTCATCAGTTGTATTCTTTCTAGTATTAAGGCCTTACATATCAGTGATTTCCATCCATCTTGTTTGTAATGGAGAATGGGTTGTGGACCTTGGTTGTGGTGTACCTTAGAGCTACTCCTAAGGATGTTTTATTAGTGGCCTCCTGATCTTCACTCTTTAATCTCTGTACTGGGATCTGGACTGTGTTGGAGTGAGACCCGTAGGTAATTACTTTTTGGTCCAGGTGTTGGTGACTGCTGACCAGGCAGGTTAGATACTATGGTGCACCAAAAATTCAGGCTGAAACAGTGTCTGAGTACAGCCTGAGGTCAGGCCTGGATGTACAGGTTCCAGGGTCAATACCAGGTGATCAGAAGACAGTAGCAGCAGGCAGGGACAAGGTCAGGAAACAAACTGAGGTCAAACACAGAAATACAGCACAATATAGACAGCAGGCAGAAACAAGGTCAAATAACAAGCAGGGGTCAGAATCACAGTAAATGATAAACAGGCATCTTCACAGAGCATTTGTACACTAGGAATCATTGCTTAGGCAGGCTGTGGTAGGTGAAGCAAACTTTTATGCTTGCGAAGTGACAGAAAAAATTTACTGGCACATGTGCTAGTCCTTTTAGTAGCAGGAAGGGAGTGTTTTCATATTGCAGGCAGACCCAGCAGCAGCAGCAGAATCAGTACGTATGTGTGCACATTTCGTGGAGGAGCAGGTGGACAATAACCACCATTACTTCTAGGAGAGGTAATATGCTGCATTGTAGATGTTCCCTCCATTTTTTTGCATACTTGAAAAAAGGCTGTAATATAGAGGAAAATAGTGTATAAAAAACAAACAAAAAAATAGACATTCTCTTGGATGTATGACTAAAGCTTAAAAAGCATGGGGCAGACTTGCTAATGGATTTATTTCCTGGATGAAATATATTGAAAAATATAATTTCCACTGAAAAAACTTATCTTTACAGGGTCAGAAAAATGGGTAAGCAAGAGTAAGTATCTCCCTTTAGTGCCATTAAAACTCAAACAATGGGGCACAAGTTACCAGCAATAGCTGTTCAGTGGCTGGGCATACTTGTACATCAGGTTATTTAGTCTAATGATTCCCATGCACTGCCGGGAAGAGTTCATAGTAGCAGAGCATTGCTTTTATAGCCTAGAACTATTTCACCAAATCAGCACTCACCAAAAAGAAAATATGTAAACACAGGAACACAAAGCTTGCACTGTAATTTACAGCAGCAAAGTTTTCGCCTTGCATACTACAGTCATGGCCAAAAGTTTTGAGAATGATACAAATATAAATTTTTACAAAGTCTACTGCTTCAGTTTTTCTAATGGCAATTTGCATATACTCCAGAATGTTATAAAGAGTGATCAGCTTAACAGCAATTACTTGCAAAGTCAATATTTGCCTAGAAAATGAACTTTATCCCCCAAAACACATTTCAACATCATTGCAGCCCTGCCTTAAAAGGACCACCTAACATCGTTTCAGTGATTGCTCCATTAACACAGGTGTGGGTGTTGATGAGGACAGGGCTGGAGATCAATCTGTCATGATTAAGTAAGAATGACACCACTGGACACTTTAAAAGGAGGATGGTGCTTTCCATCATTGTTTCTCTTCTGTTAACCATGGTTATCTCTAAAGAAACACGTGCAGTCATCATTGCACTGCATAAAAATGGCGTAACTGGGAAGAGTATTGCAGCTAGAAAGATTGCACCTCAGTCAACAATCTATCGCATCATCAAGAACTTCAAGGAGAGAGGTTCCATTGGTGCCAAAAAGGCTCCAGGGCGCCCAAGAAAGACCAGCAAGCGGCAGAACCGTCTCTTAAAAGTGTTTCAGCTGCGGGATCGGGCTACCAGCAGTGCAGAGCTTGCTGAGGAATGGCAGCAGGCAGGTGTGAGTGCATCTGCACGCACTGTGAGGCTGAGACTCTTGGAGCAAGGCCTGGTCTCAAGGAGGGCAGCAAAGAAGCCACTTCTCTCCAGAAAAAACATCAGGGACAGACTGATATTCTGCAAAAGGTACAGGGAGTGGACTGCTGAGGACTGGGGTAAAGTCATTTTCTCTGATGAATCCCCTTTTCGATTGTTTGGAACATCTGGAAAACAGCTTATTCGGAGAAGAAGAGGTGAGCGCTACCACCAGTCTTGTCTCATGCCAACTGTAAAGCATCCTGAAACCATTCATGTGTGGGGTTGCTTCTCAGCCAAGGGAATCGGCTCTCTCACAGTCTTGCCTAAAAACACAGCCATGAATAAAGAATGGTACCAGAATGTCCTCCAAGAGCAACTTCTCCCAACCGTCCAAGAGCAGTTTGGCGCTCAACAATGCCTTTTCCAGCGATGGAGCACCTTGCCATAAAGCAAAGGTGATAACTAAATGGCTCAGGGAACAAAACATAGAGATTTTGGGTCCATGGCCTGGAAACTCCCCAGATCTTAATCCCATTGAGAACTTGTGGTCAATCATCAAGAGACGGGTGGACAAACAAAAACCAACAAATTCAGACAAAATTAAAGCATTGATTCTGCAAGAATGGACTGCTATCAGTCAGGATTTGGTCCAGAAGTTGATTGAGAGCATGCCAGGGAGAATTGCAGAGGTCCTGAAGAAGCAGGGTCAACACTGCAAATATTGACTTGCTGCATTAACTCATTCTAACTGTCAATATAAGCTTCTGTTACTCATAATATGAATGCAATTATATTTCTGTATGTGATAAAAACATCTGACAAATACACATAAAACCAGAGGGCAGCAGATCATGTGAAAATATAATATTTGTGTCATTCTCAAAACTTTTGGCCATGACTGTATGTAGTGAAAAAAGCATCCTGAAGTTAAGCACAACAAACTTTGGGCAAAACGTTCCTTGGAAAATCATCTTATTTTATACATAATACTGGCAGGGGAGCTATTTGCTGCAATATGTTGCTTCCGCTGCTTATTTCTGCACTTTGTTTTAACTCTCCTTAGGGCTGCCCCCATTCCTACACCCCTTTATCTTCATCCCCATGGCTCAGTTCTTCCTTACTAAATTCTATTCTTATTTGTTTTGATGGTACTCTTCGAGCCCCACTGAAAAACTAAATAATTATAAGTATAAATAATATTCTATACTATGACCCAGCATCAGCCATTAAGGAGAACTTTATAAGGTAAGGTCATATGGTAGAATTTTGGTAGTGGAATCCACTGCAAAAAATTAACTTGCCATTTATTTCAAATTAGATGTCATAGCACACACTTTAAATGATGTATCACACAATGTTTTTTATATTTTGCTTTTCCATGGAGTATATGTAATATTCAATTTTTCACATCTCAATGCCATATAATGTGGTATATATTTGTACAATGCTCAAATGCAGATAAAAAAAAACGATGCAACGTTTCAGTCTATCCATTACCTTCTTCCAGCTTGATCTTTATAAGCGAGTAGGGAGGTGTGGAAGGTATTGGTGGTCATTTGCCATTTATTTCAGTGGAAGGCAAATGATTCTTTTTCCATTAGCTGAAAAATCAGCTACTGGAAAAAAGAGACATCCTGCCCTATCTTCAGGTAGATTGCACCTGAACCTCCCATTGAAGAGAACGGGAGTAGGAAATCATTGTGCCAAGAGCAGGAAGTTTTCTGCAGTGGACTTTGTATGTTAGGTCCAGCTGCAGGATTTGCCATGGGAACATACCCTTAAATGTGAATTCATAAGAAAGTATTCAGTCCTTTGACAAGCAATATACTCTAATCTCCTAGTGGTAAAAATTTTGTTGCATACTGACAACAAAGTTTGAACCAAAGTAAAAGCAAACACAGTATTGCCATGCTTTCCCCACTGCCCTATAAAAAGGCTTTCAAAGGCTATTTTTTGGGTAGTTATAAGACATCCTTGAATGCTAGAGAAGCCTCTATGATGTTTCCGTGAAGAACGTTTGATCTGCTGACAAGCAATAGCAGCTCCCACAGTTTCTTTATCCATCATCCAGAAACAGGTGTTTCCTTACCCAACTATTACACCCCCCTTTTCTCTCCAGGCCATTCCCTGGTACTTAGGAGAAAGAAATTTGGTGTGACAATGCCCTTTTTGTGTCCTGCCACTGACAGTCACCTTCATTTGCAATGGTGCTGTGAATGAGAAACCTGGACTGCTATAGTCTGAAACTACATCCATCTAGGTTCTATTTGGGATCCGATAACAGTCAGGATTGAGTATAGATGGCTTGGGGTGCACACTTCGGTCCGGCATTGACTGTGGAGCAACACACTGCCCCAACTTCTGGTGTGATCATCTGAGGAGCCATCGCATAAGAAAGTCAATCACCCCTAGTATTGATATGGGGGACACTAACAGCATATATGTGCAGGACTTTCTGCATCCACATGTGTTGCCTCTCATGGTCGGGCTTCCAACGTGCATTATTTTTAAGGCTTGCCCACACACAGCAAAGGTTTCTTAAAAATGTCTTCACCAGATTGCAAAACTTCCTTGGCCTGCTCGGTTGGCAGATTCATTGCCAATAAAGCATTTATGGAAACAGCTGGAATGCTAGCTTCAGTATCTTATAAGCGTGCAGGGTCTACTGCCCGGCTGCACCATCTGTGGGAATATGTGCTGCCGGATACCATACTGAACTTGTATACCTCTATACCCAACCATATCTAATCTTGTATCAATTGCACAGTTTTCCCCAATAAACTATTCACTCTAATATTGTAATTATTTACATATCATAATTGTATTCACACATGTAAAGTTTCATTGGACTGCAACAACTCCTTCTTGGTGTTTCATTATTTCTGTCAAATAGTTATATTGTAATAAGGGAGTTTAAAAATGAAGACTTCCACAGAACTATTTATGACAAAATTGCTGTTACATTTGGGGCTGTGATTGTAAAATTGCCCTTTGTGGCCATAAGTAGAATAAGTTAAACCTATCAAGCAAGCTGGGGTAACTCACTGCAATGTACAGTGCAGTAGCAGCATAATGGATGAGATTTCTACAAATCCTGAAGTGTAAGCAAACTTTTCTTCATTAGTTTATAATTGAATAGTGTCGGTGAAGGGAACAAACTTTGCAATATACTTCATTAAAGATAAGTGTCTGTGTCTTTAACCCCTTCCCACTCAGCATTGTACTATTACATTGCACCAAACATATAGTTAACGCTCAGCGCCATAATAGTACGGCGCTTTCACAGGACCTGCGGTATGACTTCTGGGGCTGTATTTCAGTGGGCTATCCACTAAAAACATTAATAAGAACTAATTAAAACAGTATATGTACCCCAAAATAGATTTCATAGATTGTAAGCCCTTGTGGGCAGGGCCCTCTATCCCACTGTGCAGTTGGTCACTGTTTGTATTATCTGTTTTGTATATCTGGTGTACTGTATGTAAACCTCAAATGTAAAGCACCATGGAATTAATGATGCTATATAAATAAACAATAATAAGAAAAATGATGCCAAATAAACATTGAACTCGTCATACAAAGAATAACCCCACACATAGCTATGTTGACAGAAAACTTAAAAAGTTATGAAGTTTGATAGATGGAGATAGAAAATGTGAAAAAATTCCCTGAGCATTTATGCCCAAATTACCTTGCGTTCTTAAAGGGTTAATATTACTCCTGTCTTTATGGCTTATCTGAGTGATTTCAGTCTGTAGTCTGTACACAAGTAGATTAGTTTACAATGTACTCAATGGAGAGGAGAGGAGGGGGGAAGAGGGAGACAGAGATATGAGGCTGTGTACAGAATTAGGAGTAATTTTTGTCAGGAGAAGGCTGAATGATAATTCCCGAGAACCCATCTGTATCATAAAAAAATATCTCTATAGTGCAGATGTCTCTCTGCTCTTAGGAGGTCCACTTTGATATGAAAAATGCCACTAACTGCCCCTACAAGAGCATATACAGTTAGTGGTTTAGAAGCAATTTTGGTTGTGGTAGACTCCCTTTAACAAACCAAGATGCCCAAAAAAACAACCTGTATAATTTCACCTGGTTGTAAAAAAAGCTATCAATTTTTACAATTTACTGCACATTATGTCAAATGCATTTTACTAGTTAAACTGCAATATTTACATTAGTTAATTACATGTGGAATTATGAACGATCATCGTTTTTCATCCTTAATTAACATTTTGTTTCAATGTATATTTTGCGGCATATAAATGATATGGAAATACTGTGCCTAATTGAATATGCAAGACAGATGTTATTATATTTCTGCACTTTTGAATGGCATTTTCATATTTGCAGGAACCCGAATGTAATATTTCCGTCAGTACTGCTGCATTAGTTATTTATATATTTTCAATCTGTGCTGCAGGACCACAAAATTAAAATGCGCTACTTGTGTCAAACATCACAAAATTACTGTTTGTTTATTTTTTAGGTGCTAATAAAAAAGATTAATGGTACTGCTGGATAATGAAACAATCTGTTGCACAGCAAGCAAAGGAATACAGAATGGAACTGGATCAACATTTTTTTTTAAACAAAAGCTTCATTTTCCTTGCAGAAATGATTATCTTGTGACCTTTTAGCACTGAAGTAACATTAAGGTAAATTATTTTCAACCAATTTCTAAATGTCATAGTTACTTTTCCTTCAACAAGAACACATTAGTACATTAGCATCTAATTTTACAGACAGCTGATAGCCATGGTACACAAATCTCATACAGAATGAAATCCCAGTCCTTTTATCTCTTGCTAAAGTGATCATTATATAAAGAAGGTCTTACTTTACAAATAAAGTGGGGATGTTTATCCAGTTTTGTGATTTGGAATAATTTAGGACTGGATGCCATCTGGAGAGTAGAAAGCAATTCATAGATAACTGCTTCCATAAGACTGAAAAATAAAAACTGGCACCATAATTTACTGGGCTATAAATACACAATTTACTGCTTTAGATCCTTTAGATCTCTTTAGGTTATGTTTGAGGTTTATGTTCACCAAACATATACACATACATTTATATTTATTTTGATCATATTTTTGCAATGTTTTCTTAGTTTTTTATGTACACTAGTTTAGTAAAAGCATATACCAATATATACCAGCTAAGACAGTAAATGGACTCTCTTTAGGCTATTTTCACATGGTCAGTATTTGGTCAGTGTTTTGAATCAGTATTTCTAAGTCAAAAGCAGAAGTGGAACCTGTATAGAGAAACTATAAAGGGAAGATTCGGACCTCTTCCATTCTCTGCAACCACTCCTGGCTTAGATTTACAAATACTGATTTGATTAAAACTACTGACCAAATACTAACCATGTGAAAGTGGTCTTAAATAGGCTCTTTCACCATGTGAAAGTGGTCTTAAATAGGCCCTGTCTTTTCTATTGACTTGCTATTTCGAAAAAAAAAATACTTGAATTCCCCATAAAATAACAATTTTGTTATCTTTTTAAGAACTCTATGTTGTGACATTCTTCTGTTATTCCTCTTAAAATCTATGAATAATTTGACAATTGAATGTTACCATTCCTCTTGATAAAGGGGTATGTCCCTACACAGCCTGATGCTGTCTGAACTGTCAGCACTAATAGACAGCCTAATTGGATCAGCCTACATAGACACACACTGCTAACTGGTAACAAGTGGTAGTCAATTTCATTTGGAGGGAAAAATAAAAGAAAATATTAATGAAAATTACTGTTTATGATTTTTTTTTAACTATTGACCACTAGAGAGAACATTGAGAGTACAAAAAAATTTTTTTTTGGTAAAAAAACCTTTTTAAACAACAAAAAAAGGCTTTAAAGGGCCCCAGTAAAAAATATTACAGTTTTTTCCTTGGGGCTTAAAAAAGGCAAAAATGCCTGTGCTGATCTGAGTGTGAACCGAGAGCAAGGCAGGTGGTTTGGACTCCGCAACCAGAAATGAAGCCCCCCCCGCGCGGTAGCTAAAAAAAAAAATATATTTACTATAAGTTAATAAAGGCTAGTTAAAGGTAAAATGACAGGGCTAAAGACAAACAAAATATACAATATAAACAAAAAAAATAAAAAAAAAAAAAAAAAAAAAGTTTTTTTTTTTTTTTTTTTTTCTTTTACAATAAAAACAAAAAAAAAAAAAAAAACAAAAAAATACCCCCAACCACCCCCCACCCCACCTTAGGTGCCCCCCCCCTCCCCCCCCGCCCCCCGGGGGGCCCCCAAACACCCCAAAAAACGCGCCGGGGCCCCCCAACCCCCCCCCCCCTAAAAAAAAAGGGGCCCCCCCCCCCCACCCCCCCTCAACGGGGCCCCCCACCCCCCTTCCCCTCTCCCCCCCCTTTTTTCCTCGGGCCCCAAAAAACCCAAACGGAAAAAAAAAATTTCCACACCAGAACAAAACAACACTCGCCCAGATGGGCGCTGCTCTCTGTCTCGTCACTTCCTGCTTCTCTGCTCACACTCTGTCTGCAGAACAGGCAGGCTGACATAAAAGGGGGGGGGTCTCACTCCAGCATCATGTCACAATTACAATGGCTGCTGTCTTAAAGGAACAGAATCACAGAAATACATTCAACATTAACAGTTTATACAGACAAATAAAGTTTAGGACAACATTGGCTGTCTCTTACATATTCCCCCCCACTTTAAGATTGGCAGTCCCTGCCTATGACTGTATATCCAGAGGGTTGTACTTTTATGCACAGAGTGGTAGTATACCGATGTATGGCAGGACAAACAAACTCATCCTGCGCATACCGAACAGGGGGAATACCAGCATTTGGCCTAGTGGTCCGTCTGAGGACCGGTGGTATATTATGGGGTGCTGCAGCTATGGGCTGAGAAGGACCAGCGGATTCCGCACCAGAGGGGGCACAGGCCGCAGATACAGTAGTCACAGGTGGAACATCCCCAGGAGCAGGGATCGGCCAACAATCATCCTCCTCGTCGGAGGCCCATTCCGCAATCTTCGAAATACTTGCCCCAACTGGTGGAGATGGTCTTCAAAGGTCGCAGAATACACTATAATGTCATCCAAGTAGATGAGAGTGAACTCAAAGTTGAAGTCACCGAGACATTTCTCCATCAACCGCTGAAACGTTCCGGGTGCATTTGTCAACCCGAAGGGCATCCGGTTAAATTCGTATAGTCCCATGGGCAAGATGAATGCCGTCTTCTCCTTGTCTTTTGTGGCCATCGGCACCTGCCAATACCCACTAGCCAGATCTAGTGAGGAGAAGTACCGGGCTCTCCCTAGCGCTGAGAGGGACTCCTCAATCCGTGGCAAGGGGTAGGAATCTCGTACGGTGCAAGCGTTTAACTTCCGATAGTCTACGCAAAATCGGATGGACCCATCTTTTTTTCTTACTAACACCACAGGAGCCGCCCAGGGACTCTGGCTTTCTTGGATGATCCCACCCTGTAGCATCTTAGCTAACAGTTCTTTCACTTCCTGATACAACTGTGGAGGAATTTGTCGGTAGCGCTCTCTAATTGGAGGGGTGTCTCCTGTGGGAATCTCATGGTAGATCCCTGTGGTACATCCAAAATCTTCAGCATACCGTGCAAAGGTGGCTCGGTTCTCCCACAACAGCTCATCTACCTTCTGCACCCATTCCAGAGAACATGAACTTACATCCATCTTCATCTGTTCTCGAATTGCACAGCCATTCCATTCAGAGGTGGGTTCCTCATCTTCTCCCATGGACACAGTTACGGTCCACTCATCCCTTTCAGTCGGCTTCAGCTGCATTGGAGTTACTTTCCTTACTTCCTCCGGAGTCACATAGATGTTAGCCAGCAGCCTCCCTGGGGTCAGGTCCACACTCTGGTCCTGAGTGTTTACACATCGAAGTGGTACTCTTCCATTGCGAACTATTGCCAAGGAACGGGCCACTAGCGGATCAACACCTCCTTCGGCTGCCTGCAGTGGTTCTACCAACACAGCTATGCCCTCTAGTTTCCGACAGGTGCCTACGGGCATGGACACTATTGTCTCCCGACTGGGTGGCAGTGTAACTTTTGTATGCAAAGGAACTGAAATTCGAGCCAGAGGACGATGTGCATCTGAACTTTTCTGTAAGCCACATGTCCGGATCAGCCGCTGGAAAGCTGTTTGAGTAGGCCGATGGGTGGTGGTTTCTTTCCAATAACCGTGACCTTTCTTTTCAAAGAGGATCTGATCTAATTCTTTTAACACATTCATCCCCAAAATGACAGGGACCTTTACTTCATGTGACTCCTGTACCACCACAATGCCTTTCCTACCTAGATCTTGGCCACATACCCGGACATTCATCCAGGCCACTCCCACGACCGGAACTGGTAACTGGTTAGCTGCGACCACTCGTACGAATGTATGGGGATCATATTTCACATGTTGCCGGAAGTACCGTTCATAACAGTCTCTACTCAAGGTCGTTACTTGGGAACCCGTGTCAATCATCCCGGTAACCGGAATACCCTCCATTTCCACCTGTATGACAGGACTTGCAGCGATCAGGTCATCATCAGGGCATTCTTCCCACATAGTCTCCTTGTCAGTCTCCCCTACTACACGCCCTTCAGCAGCAGGGGACTTCAGTTTAACGGCGGTCTCTCATAAGTTTGTCGCTGCTCTGGACATCTAGCAGCAACGTGGCCCATCCGTCCACACTCCCAGCAGCGTATCCCCCGTCGTTCTGGCCATCTGTTTGGGCCCCTTCGGTAAGCCCCTTCGATTTCTCCTGAGCACTGCACTAAATGATTTGGACCCCTTCGGTAGGTCCTATCCTCACCCCTCCAGCGGGGTGGTGGGTGATTCTGACTTGCTGGGTGTGGATGGCTCACCCTTTCATCTCCAGTCTTCTGGAAGTCTGCAATTTTCATAGACTGCTCATCACAACGAGTGTGCAAGTGTTCCATTTGTTCTTGCAGTTTCTGCATTACTGTGAGAATTTCTTTAACCGTCCCTTTTTCTACTGTCTCTGAGCCAGAACTAGCCCCCTGTGACAAAGTAACTCCAACTGCGGTCTGCGGCCTCGGGACCATACTATTGGCACGGGAGATGGCCTCTACCTGTACATCATGGAATTTAGCATCAGTCTCTCGTCGTATAAAATCCTGCATAGTCACAGTTAAACTGCCGTCACGTATCCCCAGGACAAACTGGTCACGGAGAGTCCGATCAGGGTTACAGAAGGCTGACGAGCCCCCTCTTTCCTTCCTTTGAATATCTCGGAGCAGTTCTTGTAGGGCATTTGCATATTGGGGAAGGCTTTCATTCTCCTGTTGTACCCTCTGGAAGAACCGAGCCTGCAGAGACCCCAGCAATGCAGTTTCTCCATAGATGGTTTCTAGAATCTGGACCACTTGTTCAAATGTCTGCCTTTGTTCAAATGGCCTCAGTATCACCGTGGTCTTAGCATCCCCTTGTAATGTCAATATTGCTAGCTCTACTAGTACTTCTGGTGCGGTCTGGTACATTCGCTGTATCATTCGTATCTGTTCCACCCACATACTCACTGACATATTATTGCCATCAAATTTAGCTAACTGACTCATTATAGCCCCTGCTGGCATTCTTCCTCCAGCACCATTCTCCCGAACGGGTGCGTCACCGTCCATTCTGGTAAGCGGATCCTGCCGACTACGCCAATTTGTGAACCGAGAGCAAGGCAGGTGGTTTGGACTCCGCAACCAGAAATGAACGCACACGCGGTAGTTCAAGAAAAAAAAAATATATTTACTATAAGTTAATAAAGGCTAGTTAAAGGTAAAATGACAGGGCTAAAGACAAGCAAAATATACAATATAGCATGAACAATTTCAAGGCAAATTCTGCAATGGTTTCTACTTTTACTCTGTCCACTTCTGCAGTATGGACACTGAATGAACAATATACTCAAAACTATCCCTAACTGACCCTGACTTCACATTTGGGTGCACCCCCTTTTCCCCAGTGGTCCAGGTGGACCGCTTACAGTCCGTAGAAGCGCGCGGTGGGGCCCAAAGTCGGTCCTTTCTTTTATAGTGAAGCGTCCTCTCCTCACGGTTATCAGGATCTTGGGAGAAATGAAGTCCTCTTTAACAGACAGGGAAACCAACTGAATGCAATGTAATCCAACAGCAGATTCCACTCAGCACACTGACAGTCCTGCCGAATCCATACACTGAGCTGGGATGTAAACCGGGATTTAGCAGGTGCTGTCCAGTACATCAACAGCACTGCGAGTCTCTATCTGTGGTATCCAAATACACAGTCACAATGTCAGTCTCACTGATCAGCCACTGAGCACAGTTCCTTTCACGTGGACTCACTAGTCCTGTTGTCTCTTTACACTCTGTTTGTCTCTGGACCAAGATACAGCTTAGCTGTACAGAAAAATCTCCACACCAGTTCAATACAACACTTGCCAAGATGGCTGCTGCTCTCTGTCTCGTCACTTCCTGCTTCTCTGCTCACACTCTGTCTGCAGAACAGGCAGGCTGACATAAAAGGGGGGGGAGGGGGGGTCTCACTCCAGCATCATGTCACAATTACAATGGCTGCTGTCTTAAAGGAACAGAATCACAGAAATACATTCAACATTAACAGTTTATACAGACAAATAAAGTTTAGGACAACATTGGCTGTCTCTTACATGAGCAGTACCTATTAGCTTTTATATGCTTATTAATAGCACCTAACTCTCCAATGGGTTGTGTGCTGTGTGTACAAGTGGCCAACAGTGAGATATATTTGAAAAAATGCATTTTTGTGACAAATTACCTTTACATTTTTAAGAATAGCTTTAGAAAAGTAGAGCCCTAACAAAAGATATTCCAGAATTCTTAGTTCAACTTTTTTTAAAACTAACTTGTCAGGAGATGTGTGCGCTCCATTTTAAGCAAGCAGTTGGCTAAGGGTAGTCTATGGACACATCTGTGTATATCCTAGGAAATGCTCTTAATGAAAATACAGATGTAGCCATCTTCATTGGATAACTCACTGCACTGTGTTAACTCCTGAACAAAAATAGAAATCGAAAAAAAGTTGAGTTAAAGTGATTAGCAACAGTTTACTTAGCATGTTAAAAGTCATGTTAAACTTGGCAACTGTATATGTTCGACATATAACATAGACATGATGTACTGTTAATCAGGTGTATTGAAGTGTCTCAGGTCTGATACTATAGTAGTTATATCACATTCTGCCACAAAACTATTGCAGCATATTTCATGGTCAATTAAATAATCATGTGCTGGCATTGCCACATCCAAATATTCCAAGCTATTAAAATATAAAAGTATGTATCCTGTTGGTATAAAGCCATTATTAAAGTTTTGTATAAAATGAAAAAAATAAAACATATCATTTGATATCACTGAAACTTACTTATAATAGTCAGCTATTATAAGTACCGGAGCCCACCATCATGGCTCCGGGAACTGCAGTTATAACTGCATACTTTATTTATCCTCCGAACGTCTCCTAATGTCAGCTCCTGATGAACTTACACTACTATTAAGGGAAACGCGTTGAGCACTTCTACCTTATATTTACCTCCAATAGCGGGGCAGGGGGCATGGATTGTTTATTCACTAAAGCAGAGATATAATTGTGTATAAATCTGCTTCTGAGCTAGCACTATCTAAGAGGAATTTGTGGCACATCATTTCCAATTCCCTCCTTACTTAACTATAGAACATAGTATCTTAGCACTGGGTATCTCAGACATATTAAGGAGTAAGTTTACTTCCCTCCTGTGGTTAATCTGGTGGATTAATTACCCATGGATCACCCATCTGTTGGGGAGCCTCCTGGATTCATACCGGTGCATGATTGATTTGACCACTCTATTATTCATACACCCAATGCACACAGTATCCTAACGATGTTATGCGATTAACCAGTGAGGGATCTGGTGCATTATTCGTGTCTATGATTGGTACCTACTCTGTCTACATAGAAGCAATATATACATATAATGTTATTTTAGTTTAAGTATCTAATAAAAGTTATATTATATGCAGTTTATAAACAAAAGAAAGAGAGTACATGTAAAGAAGAGAAACATTGGAAAGCAAACTTGTAGTCATGTAGTCACAGTAGCTGGAACTGATTCTTTTTCTCTCTCTGCATTGTCAGAGGGGAGGGAGGATAAGTGTAATGTGAGATAGCAGGCTTGTAGAAACAGCTGAATACAAGACTTTCAGCAGCATGGGTAGGACACTACAATACCCATACGTTCCAATAGCTCACTTCTAAAACTAATAATTCAAAATAAGTACTATCAGATGAAATATGTACAGTACATTAAAATAGACAAATCCTATGCTGAGTTATCAGGCAATGAACTCTGCTGTGCAAATACTGCATTCCTGTGTCCCCAGCACTTGCTATGTGTTCTGCTGGTTCAGTATTATTAAAGTGATGTTGTATAAACCCAGATTAAAACCCACATTGGGCCAGTGTGACATACAGTACCAGTGTAGTAGATGGGATTTGAACATCCACACACTGCTGAAAAAAACTGCAGCACAAAGTGTCTTGTAGGTTTTGAACCGACAGCAGAACAATTACTTGTATCGGGTTCAGTCAGTTGTCTCCTCCCCACACATGGTTAGTCACGGCCAGTACCCTCATCACCATTACCTCTGCCATAATGAATTCCCTATCTCTGCCTGTAAAAATGTCATACCCATCTCTCCACCACCAAATCCTTCATATCTTCAAGTCTAGATTGTTAACCTTCCTCCATTTCCTCCATAGCCATAGGGTTGCCAATATGTGAAAGCTGTGATTTTTCCTCCTTCCCTTGCTGCAAGTAATTGTTTTAATATCATTATCAGGGAGAATGACATTGTTGATGCAGCTGTAACTGTACAAAACTGGTAGCCACTTCAAAGTGTCTCTGGTGAGCTGCCACTGCCTGGGCTCAATATAGAATATGCTCCCTGTTTTGGCAATTACACAATTTTCAACGATTGACTGCTTTATGGTGCTCGTACAGACAGTACAGCATATGTGAAGTGAATTACAGCAGTCTGGGATGTAGCAGAACACGCAGTAAAAAAGTAGGCTGTAGCAAATCAAGCAAGGTGTTCTTAGCCACATAAAAATGGCTGAAATGTGCAGACACTCTCTTGGAGATTGCCAAACCTTCTATAAACTGTATATTGAGAGTTGTACTTTAACTATCCCTGGAACATCCATTAAAGTGAAAGCGAGCAAGAGATTTTTCTGCATTAACAAGGTAGTTTGACTGCCTTTTCCTTTGCTGCTTTCAAAACAGGGGTAAAACAGCCCTCTCTTTTCAGGGTTGGTGGGGGGTCTTAACCGTCAGAACTCACCAATCAACACCAATCAACAAGGATGTGCAAAAGAGGTGAGACAAGGTGAGTATAAGTGTTTGCTACTTTTCCTAACTTCCCCTGAGCCTCCACTTATTATACTCTAGGGTCTAAGTATAACAATACCACTTCCAGTTCTATCTGAACAAGTTCATCCCGAAATGAACCGGTGGGTCGAGCCTCATGAATATTCATCAAAAGGAATCTCTTGAGGTTCACCCATCTCTAAAATTTACATTCTAAATATCAAATCTTATCATTAGTTTTATTACTGTATTTTCTAGTGTTCATCATGTGGGTAATGATTGTATGGCTAAGGTCATTATAGCTGTGTCAATAGCAAATA
Source organism: Leptodactylus fallax (assembly GCA_947044405.1). Taxonomy (NCBI): domain Eukaryota; kingdom Metazoa; phylum Chordata; class Amphibia; order Anura; family Leptodactylidae; genus Leptodactylus; species Leptodactylus fallax. The sequence continues at coordinate 237,181 of CAMRHE010000388.1, read as the reverse complement.
GTGCATGTGTCTCTGGGAGGTCAAAATGGAACTACCATGAAGGCACCCATGACAGCCTTTGCTAGTCCCCTGGCATTGTGTGTGTAGACTGATAGAGCAGGACCAGTGTTTTTACAGTTCCAGCTGTTGTAGTGGGGGACTGACTGTTAGTTACAGGTGGGCTCCTGCTGTCATCACCTGCTTCTGAGCGATCACCATCATGTTCTTGTATATCAGTAAGTAATAAGTATAATCTAATATTGATTACACTGCAAACATTGGTGACATAGAGACATATCAGCATAATGAAGGATATTTGATGGAGTGTGGTGCCCTATTTATTTCAGTGTATACAGTATGTGACATTATGTCTCCTACCATAATAGTAACAGCATGAGCAGAGCTAAACTGTAGTACTACACAGGAAACATGCCTACAGACATTGCTTTTTTAGGTACCGTAATAACAGGACTATGGTTTTCCAACTAGCTCTGCTGTATCTTTGTTCTGGAGATTAGTTGGGGTCAGAGCCGTTTTAATACATTGGTGAGCCCAGTGCAAAGGTTTCATAAGTGGCCCCCCCATCACCACCCGCTATTATACCCATCTGAAAGCTGCCAAAAACTGGGATTTTATACGGTGACATTCAATGGGTGAAAATGTATTATCTGACTGGTGGGACTTTTCCACCTATCAGAAATGTTTTATTCGTTCATCTCTAGTAATAATCGCTATTGCTATTATTTTAGCATGTAACGGATATCACTAGAGAGGCAGTCGGTGTATCATATTTGGACAGGACAGGGACAGTGAAAAAAATGTAAACTTTATTGATGATTTTGTGTATGTGTTGTGTAAGTGTTTGGTGCGACTCTTTTGGCACTGCGACCTGGACAATGGTAAACATCTGGGTCATAGCGCCAATAGACTTCCTAGTTATGTTCAGAGGGGTATTACATAAGAATACCCCTGTGATTAGACTCAGAGGGGTATTACATTATCCTTCTATGTGACAGTATAGTATGCTCTCTGATAGAAGTCCATACTACCCCCCCCCCCCCGGGGTCACATCCAGGTTATGCAAAGACAATGATGAGCTATCATTGTCTGTGCAGTCTGCAGCTTCTCTCCTCCCTACCTTTTTCCTTATTCATGCATTCATTTAAGATGCTGCCTGAGGCAGGAGGGGGGAGGACACTTTAGAGCCCCATATCTCATGATCTGTTAAGGCTATGTAGATGAAGAATTGAGATCTGCATTGGGATCTCAATGCTAAACATCATTTTCATCGCTCCGTATTTGTGAGGGCTATTATGATGATTTGGGTATCATTTTAAAGATGAGATTCTCATCTTTAAAATGAATCCAAGATTGTCTTCATAGCTCTACACTCGTCCTCACAGTACAATCTAACATCTCCTACCACACAAAAATAATAATAAAAAAACCCCACTAACACGCACCTCTTCTCGCTCCCCTGCTGTCTGGGTCCGAAGTCTTCAAGGAGCTGTAGGTGCAATGTAAGTGTAAGTCATCACATCGTGCCTGAAACTCCTGGGGAAGAGAGGGGAAGAATGATGAAGCAGGGAGCACAGAGATTCATCTTTGTATGTAACTGGGGCAGCCTGGAACTGCGGGACAGCATACGCAGGACTGTCCCTGCTGTCCCAATGGGGCCCCGCCACCAAGTGCACCGGGCCCTACAATTAAAGCGGCCCTGGTTAGGGTCTTTGCTATTGAACGCCACTAATAGTCTGTTTAAAGGATGTAAAATCCCTTTTATTATTTTATTTTGGCTTTTTTTTTTGTGTGTACATTATGATAATGATGATGTGTGACTACTCATTGGAAATGTTTTCCAAACTTTTCAAGAATGCACGCTCGTTGTTTTAAGTAAATAAAACTTTGCAGACAAATACTTAAGGTCCGTCAATGTCTTTAACATATCGGAGATGGATATTGAACTCAGATTCATCTTCTTCTTTAAATGTTAGTTGTTTTACAAATCAATATGACTTATGTCAAGCATCCAAAAAATAACTTGTTAGCTACAGAAAGCAGATAAATCAAGTATGTAGACTTTTAAGATGTCTGGAGCACTGTCCTATTAATTGCTGTCCATGACAAGAGCTTTTTTACTTCATTCCTCAAGTATTGTTTTTATTACCTTGGCATATTGTATGATAAAGTTCTTTAAAATTCAGCACTCTTGATAATTGCACACTTTAATAGTAGTATATAGTATAAAGCATATGCAGTGGATTTTTCAGAATGATAACTGGTAATGTAATTCCATGATTGTGCATTTTTATAAAAACTCAAAATATCCCAATAAAAGATAAATCCCACACAGGATTAAAAAAAAGTGTAAGAGACCAGGATCAAAAAGGGCATAAACAACTCTTAAAAGTTGCAGAACCATAGTGTTCAAGCATTTAGTCCATAAATAAAGAGTATCTGTCAAATAGAGCTATTTAGATATTAACATTTTTAAGTAATTGGCCAGACATGTTATGGCATGAAACAATTATAATGTACTCTGCTTGCTATGCTTCTGCTGTGCTATACTCCAGTTTTATTGCACAACTATTCACAAAATTACTACCACAACTACCACTACTACCAAGACTAAGCAAATTTAAGCACTGGGAGCCATATTTCACTCTTCCGTTTGCTTTAGTCAGTGCCAGTTATTGGTGTTTGTGAACTTATGTTTGCAACTTCTGCTTAACTTTTGTCTACTGTCAACAGTGCTCTTCTAAGCTTACTCTTCTCATTACATTGATCTCTGGACTAGACCTCAGCTATGTTTACTGAATTCTACCACCTTCCAAGTCCATTTTGGGCTTCTTTATATATAGAAATGTGTCCTTTCTTAATTTTTCTTTTGGCTAGACATATCCAAATATGTGTGTCAAAAACTAAGTGATTTATCTAAAAATAGTATGATCTCTTGATAAGTTAAAGGGATATGCTAACTTTGCTATATGTGTCTATGTAGGGAGGCTGGGAAGAAGTTGTGAACTGTAGCCTTTAAAGCATTTTGTGGTACTGTGTTGAATCGATTTCACGAGAAAATGCATAGGTTAACCAAACTGGAGATCAGTTAAGTGTGTACATATCAGTTAAGTGTGTACATTTCTCATAACTGTTGAGTTAACATTTGCTAAGTCTGTAGTTTATTGTATTATTTTTGTCATTTTTAAATGTCTTTTGAGAGGGTATCCCACTGAAAAAAATATAAAAAAGTTGTTGCTTTTTTATCATTTAAAATTACTCTAGAAAAGAAAAAATGGCAGCACTCCGAATACATTCAACAACTAGTGACTTTAATCCAAGACAGGCAATGTTTCGGTCCTCACAGGAACCTTTCTCCTGTGAGGACCGAAACATTGCTGTAAGGGAATTGCCAGTTGAGTAATTCCCCAGTGCTGCTACAGAAAAGGGAAGAAGGGAATGACAGAAACAGTGTGCCCTAAACTTGACCAGCCCCTGTCCCTGCATACTTGTCTCACTGTCCTAATGACAGGAACAGCTTGGAGCCGATCCCTATTCTGAATAAGTGACACAAAGAACAGGACAAGACAAAACAACACAGAAGCAGAGTCAGCAAGCTAAGGGTCAAAACCAGAGAGACAAGCAGTACCAAATCGAAATCCAAAGAAATAGTCAAGGGAAGCCAAAGGTCAGAGGTCAGAATAACACAGTAGAGCAAGTAGGAAGCTAGCAAGGACAAAGTCACAGGGCAGAGTACAATCGCCAGCGACCATGTGTGGGCTGATGACCTGTTTATAGGAAGTCTAGGAGCTACCCTAGACTTGATTAGTAGACAGGCTGTCAATCACACAGGCAAGGCTAAGATTAACTATTTGAGGAGCAGAGAGAACAAGGTTCAGGAGACGGGTGTGGCTGAAATTCAATTACATAGTAGTAGTACTAGGACAGTGTTCATACTGTGCAACAAGAACCTTAAGCAAGGAATCAAGATGAACACACCACCTGCGCCACAGCGTGTGAGCGGAGGGTGGCGCAGAGACCCGAACAGGCAGAGACGTTACAGTTGCCTGTCTTGGATTAAAGTCACTAGTTGTTGAATTTATCGGGAGTGCTGCCATTTTTTCTTTTCCCTACAACAATTGGAGGAATTACCACCCTCTTTTTTGGATTTGCACCCAAACTTTTTTATTTTTCTATGCTGCTTTAAAAAAATTTTATGTCTTAAAATTACTCTCTCTAGGGATTTTTATTTTATTTAACGGGTTTTCAACCAAAATCAAATTATAATATAATTATATGTTGGCCACTGCTCTATTTCCCCCATTCTGGTATGGACTTCCTGCCCTAGCAATGATGTCTCGACATAGATGTATTTCACCACTGCATCCAGTCACTGGCTGTAGCATTTTACCATTACAGCCAACTATTGGCTACAGTGCTGACATGATGGCAGTTGGGAGTTGGCACATCATCATTGGACCAGGAAGGACGGAATGGTGAGGGATCTGTGGGGTGAGTATGACTTTTTTTTATTTTTATACAATGGTTTCAGCCTTTTTAAATAAAATTTGGTTTGGGTGGTTGTGATTTTTTTTACACAGCACATTTATTTAACATGTTTCACCTGTAGAAAATACTACAGCATTGAAAACCACGTCAATAATATATATGAATTTTCCTAATGTGCTACTTGTAAATGTATGCAAATAGTGTAATGTTTGTATACATTCAGAACTCCCATAAAAGTGAATAGAAAAATCTCAGTATGCACAGCCATGGCACTATTCACAGTGGCAGCAAGATGACGAAAGGGATGAGGAGAAGTCAACCTGGGAGAGCCATTCATAGGGAGATTCACGAGTAGCAGAACACAACCAAAGTTAGTGTCCTAATAAAGGGGCATGGCCTTTATAAAAGGGCACAGCTACATATAATCAGTCCCCGTCAGTGGCTTAACTAGGAATGGCTGGGCTCCAAGGCGAACATTTGACATGGGCCCCCCCAAACCAGTTACGGGTCCTCAAACAGTAAAATATGCTCAACAGTGGCCCCAGATAGTATTATATGCTTAACAGTGGCCCCCACACAGCATTATATGCTCCACAGTGGCCCCTATACAGCATTATATGCTCTACATTGCTCCCCCACACACAGTATAATATGCTTCCTATAGTGGCCCCACACCGTATAATATACTCCACACAGTGGCCCCCACCCTGTATTATATGCTCCCCGCAGTGGTCCCCACCCAGTATTATATACTTCCCAGAGTGGCCCCCACCCAGTATTATATGTCCCCCACAGTGGGCCCCACCCAGTATTATATGTCCCCCACAGTGGGCCCCACCCAGTATTATATGCTTCCTACAGTGGCCCCACCCAGTATTATATGCTCCACAGTGTCCCCCACCCAGTAGTATATGCTCCACAGTGTCCCCCACCTAGTAGTATATGCTCCACAGTGGCCCCAACCAAGTAGTATATGCTCCATAGTGGCCCCCATCTAGTAGTATATGCTCCACAGTGGCCCCAACTCAGTATTATATGCTCTACAGTGGCCCCCCACTCAGTATTATATGCTCTACAGTGGCCCCCATCCAGTATTATATGCTCCCCACAGTGGCCCACACACAGTATTATATGTTCCCCACAGTGGCCCCCACCCAGTATTATATGCCACCCACAGTGGCCCCCACCCAGCCCAGTATTATATGCTCTACAGTGGCCCCCACTCAGTAGTATATGCTCTACAGTGGCCCCCCACCCAGTATTATATGCTCTACAGTTAGCCCTACTCAGTATTATATGCTCTACAGTGGCCCCCACCCAGTATTATATGCCACCCACAGTGGCCCCCACCCAGTATTATATGCTCTACAGTGGCCCCCACTCAGTAGTATATGCTCTACAGTGGCCCCCACCCAGTAATATATGCTCTACAGTTAGCCCTACTCAGTATTATATGCTCTACAGTGGCCCACACCCAGTATTATATGCTCTACAGTTGGCCCTACTCAGTATTATATGCTCCACAGTGGACCCCACACAGTATTATAAGCTCCCAACAGCCCCCCTCCGCTTCGGTGCTATTATTATACTCTGACAGTCTCATATACCATTTCCTGGGTTCACAACATACCTAATGAAAAAACAAATACAATAAATCATTAAATAGATGGGGAGTCACCCAGCAAGCTCTCTATTCACTGTAAGTAAATTCCCACAGTGGCACCCAGTATTATATGCCCCTCACAGTGGGCCCCACCCAGTATTATATGCTCCCTACAGTGGCCCCACCCAGTATTATATGCTCCACAGTGGCCCCCACCCAGTAGTATATGCTCCACAGTGGCCCCCACCTAGTAGCATATGCTCCACAGTGGCCTGGTCAAGTAAAAGTGACCATTGAGGGAGGTAGGCCTGAAACCTATGAGTCTCCCTGTAAAACTGTAACATATCTAGGAATGAGGGATAACTTGAACATCTGTGAGAGTTTGACCATTGAAACCCCCACTGATCAAAAAAATGTGGGCGTTTAGTTCTACATTCTGAATGGAGCAGTGTTCAGACTGTGTGTGAACCGCTCCATTTATTTCAATAGGAGTGCCAAAGTACAGCAGTCTGCTATCTCCAGCATTCCCATTGAAATGAATGGAGCAGTGTACTCACTAGCCTGATCATCTTGCATTCAAAGTGTTGGGCTAAACTCCCCTGTTCTCCCAATTGGTTGAGAGTCTAAGTGGCCTGACTCCCACTGAGCTGTAAGTTATCCCCTATCCTGTGGTGGTTTTAATGTTATGGCTGATTGGTGTATACTTCTGAATTAAAAAAAAAAGAAAGAAATCAAATACATTTTAGCTATATTAAAACATAAATAGATGTACTTACAGTATCTTTCTTGGCCTTATAAAAAGATATCATCCACATTTGTTGTCAACACTGTAAATAAAAAAAACTCACCTCAATAAGATAAATTCACATGGGATTTTATCAGTGTGGTGTCTTCTGAGACTGTCAGACACACAGTCATGCTGTCCTTCACTAAATGGCTTAAAGGCATTTCCTCTGATGTTTTTGAACTGGCATGGAAAGCCAAAGGCTACAGATACAATATAAGCTTTCTGAAATAAAACCTTACATGTGTATTTGATATAGCTAATAACTTCATTTCAGACAAAGGTTATACATGCTTACTTCCATGTAAAAAATACACATTCTGAATATGAATAGAAATAAAAAACAAACACAAAGCTTTTTTTTCCACTTTGTGCCCTTTAGCAAATGTTAACTTATGAAAGAAGCCTTGAAGCAAAAAAGACAGAATACAACCTTGCCCACTGATAACCAGAAGACACAAAGTAAATATGTAATAATGATACATGTCACAGTACCAATTTTAATAAGCAAGCAGAGATTTCTCTGAAAAGATATCCTCTTACTTTTTATCTTAAGTTCAAGAAAAAGTAATATGATGATAAAAAGATGACTGGCACCACCATAATATTTAGTCAATGTATACTGTATGTTACAAGTACTCAGATCAAATCATAAATTACATTTCAAAATATTATTGATAACAATTTGACATATGTAACATAGTAGAACATAATGGATAAGGTTGGATAAAGACACAAGTCTAAGCTATAAATCCACTAAGTTGATCTGGAGGAAAGTATTTGAAAAGGAAAATTAATATTTATTTAAAATAGCACAAACATTTTTATCCTCTAACCTGTTAAAAAGATATGTCGTAAAGGTAACCTTCTTAACCTCTTCCCACCAGAGGCGTTTTTCAATTTTCATTTTTGACTCCCCACCTTCTGAACACCATAATTTTTTTTATTTTTGTGTTCACAGAGCCATATGAGGGCTTAATGTTTGCAGGATAAATTTTTCTTCATAATGGTACCATTTATTATTCTGTACAATGTACTGGGAAGCTGGAAAAAATGGGGTGGAATTAGAGAAAAAGTACGACTTTTTTACGGGCTTTATTTTTACGGCGTTCACTGTGCTGCCAAAATTATGTCACCTGTATTCTATGGTTTGGTACAATTACGTGGATACCGAATTTATATAAATTTATTTACATTTTAACACCTTAACAAAAATCCAAAACTTTGCAAAAAAAAAAAAAAAAAAAATAATGCATAGGGTGTCTTTTTTGTGGGGCCAGGTATAGTTTTAAGTTATGCCATTTTGAGGAATGGCTTCTATTTGTGAGGAAAACACAGACTTAGCTAAAAGACAATTCTAAGTTCAAATCCAGGACATCAAGGTCAATACAGTACCTCTAAGAGTAATTCTGATATAAGTGATATCTAATCTAGATGGATAGAGAGACACCAGTGCGTAACACTGAGGGATCAGGAACAAAAGTAGTAAATAACAGAACAGGAATCAGGTAGCAGAAATTGAGTTAGGTAACAGGCCAGGATTAAATATAGGTAGAGATAGAACATAAGTAAAGTACACCTTTGCAGGAACTAGTAAGCTAGGTATTTAGCTCAGTCAATCTCTAGTGAGAGAATCTGCCTTAAATAGCTCATAGGTGAAGGAGATTGACTGGGAGTAGACTGAAAGGTTTAGAGTTTCTTAAAGTGCTCATGTATTTTACAGGCAAGGACTGGAGCACAGCATCTAAACCCAGGAAGAACAGCGAATTAGGCAGAGAGAGAATGCTAACCAGGTGACCAAATATTGCACTTTGTGGTACAATATCACAAAATAATCAGTATTGTCTTAATAAATGAAATATCTTTTAATACACACATTCTGGACATGTCCACTTAAAAGGCAAGGAAAGAAAGGATATGTCTTTAAAATGCACTATTGTTAGTGGTTTTGCAGCATTTTTGTGATTTTTTTGCTATGTTTTTGGCATTTTATACCAGTCTCAGTTTCTTTTAGACGGTTTCAATTCAGGATTCCTAAGGATTTCTCCAATATTTTGCATAAGTAAAATAAACAGTATTGCTTCATTTAATGGGACGGCTTAATACCTCATTCCCAACTTACAGTATATCATGGCACAAAAATAGAATTAGACCTTAGTTTTATTGCAAAAATACTCCCAAAGGAGCATAGCCCCAGCATTATATAACCATCCGCCTAGAAGGACATGAGAAGGTCAGAAACCAAAATTAGTCTCCTCTTAACAAAGTCCTAGGACACATTCCATGTGAAAGCATCCCCTAGACAGTTAGATATTTGACACAAGGGGTATTCTAGAGGTAGAGACAGTGTTATAGTAATCTGAGGAACCTGATGACTACACAGTATCTGTAGTGTGGCATGAATATAGGCAGCTACATGCATTCAAAAGTGGGGACTGAATTCAAGGTGGGTTTCATCCGCATGTGGCTGCCGTTACATTGGAAAGAGCCTAAGATCCTCAAAACTCAAAACTGTTGCTTATTAATCCCGACTCACATTCAGATTCTGCAAAGTGAATTTTTAAGAAATGAAAAAAAGTCTTTGTACCATAATTAATGAAACAGTAAATACCAACCCCCCCCAAAAAAAAAATTACATAAAAACAAATAATGGCAGAAGTGCTCTTTTTATCCATTGTCCCTCCCAAATAAACAATAGAAATAAATATTAATAAATATGTCATTCCACAAAAAATAAGCCCTCATTTACAGCAGCTGTTGACAGAAAAAAAACAATAGAATATGGAGATGAAAGAAAAAAAAAAAAAAGCTGCATCCTTAAGTCCCAAAGTTGCTGTAATCTTTAGGGTTTAACATACCAACTAATAAAATAAGTTCATATGTTTTAGAACTATTAACCTATATATATATATATATATATATATGTATATATACAGTAGGGGAAAAAAGTATTTAGTCAGCCACCAATTGTGCAAGTTCTCCCACTAAAAAAGATGAAAGAGGTCTGTAATTGACATCATAGGTAGACCTCAACTATGAGAGACAAAATGAGAAAACATATCTAGAAAATCACATTATCTGATTTTTTAAGAATTTATTTGCAAATTATGGTGGAAAATAAGTATTTGGTTACCTACTAACAAGCAAGATTTCTGGCTCTCACAGACCTGTAACTTCTTCTTTAAGAGGCTCCTCTGTCCTCCACTCATTACCTGTAGTAATGGCACCTGTTTGACATTGTTATCAGTATAAAAGACTCCTGTACCCAACCTCAAACAGTCACACTCCAAACTCCACTATGGTGAAGACCAAAGAGCTGTGGAAGGACACCAGAAACAAAATTGTAGACCTGCACCAGGCTGGGAAGACTGAATCTGCAATAGGCAAGCAGCTTGGTGTGAAGAAATCAACTGTGGGAGCAATAATTAGAAAATGGAAGACATACAAGACCACTGATAATCTCCCTCGATCAGGGGCTCCGCACAACATCTCACCCCGTGGGGTCAAAATGATCACATGAACGGTGAGCAAAAATCTCAGAACCACACGGGGGGACCTAGTGAATGCTCTGCAGAAAGCTGGGACTAACGTAACAAAGGCTACCATCAGTAATACACTACACTGCCAGGGACTCGGATCCTGCAGTGCCAGACGTGTCCCCCTGCTTAAGCCTGTACATATCCGGGCCCATCTGAAGTTTGCTAGAGTGCATTTGGGAGCATTTCCAGAAGAGTATTGGGAGAATGTCATATGGTCAGATGAAACCAAAGTAGAACTGTTTGGTAGAAACACAACTCGTCGTGTTTGGAGGAGAGTGAATGCTGAGTTGCATCCAAAGAACACCATACCTACTGTGAAGCATGGGGGTGGCAACATCATGTTTTTGGGCTGTTTCTCTGCAAAGGGACCAGGGCGACTGATCCGTGTACATGAAAGAATGAATGGGGTCATGTATCGTGAGATTTTGAGTGCAAACCTCCTTCCATTAGCAAGGGCATTTAAGATGAAACGTGGCTGGGTCTTTCAGCATGACAATGATCCCAAGCACATCGCCAGGGCAACGAAGGAGTGGCTTCGTAAGAAGCATTTCAAGGTCCGGGAGTGGCCTAGCCAGTCTCCAGACCTCAACCCCATAGAAAACCTTTGGAGGGGAGTTTAAAGTCCGTGTTTCCCAGCGACAGCCCCAAAACATCTCTGCTCTAGAGGAGATCTGCATGGAGGAATGGGCCAACATACCAGCAACAGTGTGTGCCAACCTTGTGAAGACTTACAGAAAACATTTGACCTCTGTCATTGCCAATAAAGGATATATAACAAAGTATTGAGATGAACTTTTGTTATTGACCAAATACTTATTTTCCACCATAATTTGCAAATAAATTCTTTAATAATTATGACAATGTGATTTTCTGGATTTTTTTTTTCTCATTTTGTCTCTCATAGTTGAGGTCTACCTATGATGACAATTACAGGCCTCTCTCATCTTTTTAAGTGGGAGAACTTGCACAATTGGTGGCTGACTAAATACTTTTTTTCCCCACTGTGTATATATATATATATATATATATATATATATATATATATATACTATATATATATATATATATCTGAAGACCTACAGGCTAAATGCTTATTATATTTCATCCACTACTATGTTTTAATGTTATAGTATGCAGATAAAGTCAAAAAGTATAAAATGATCTCCAAGTGTGCTATAAAACAGCATAGAGAGAGAATTCATGTAACATTCATAACATTCTGAGATCATCATTATGTTTTTGTAATATATACATTGAAAACTATATTTTGAGACCAGATTTGCAGCAATTTAAATTACCTAATGTAATATTAAATAGAGTCTAGGCTATAATATAGACTCTGCAATGAATTTTGATGACATGGTCATTAACTAAGCAATGAAAACTAGAGCAGTTTATGATAAACCCACATGAATTTCCTAAGGAGAATAAAGCCTTGAACATTCATACATATCTATTTTGCTGACATAAAGGAGGAGAGGATTATACCATTGAACATAGCAGTTTAATACTGGAATTTACAGTGAAATCTGAATTCTGTTATTCATCGACAAACTAACTAAATGGTTTTTGGATCTAGATTAAAATTCTACCAACAATTGCCCTGAAAAAACACTGTTGTTCACTAAAATTTCAATGAATAAACAACCCCATAAGTATACGAAGGAAAAAAATGAAATATACTGGTTTCTTAGAAAATATACTTTAAATTAATCCAAGTATATAACAGAGCATTAATGGGGTTGTCTTGTTCCTATTGTTATTATTTAATGTTGCTGCTGTAGGGGATATAAACATAAGATACGAGTACTTGCCTCTCCTTCCATTTTCCATGACTGGCAGCTCCATTCATTGTATACAGGTCTTGTGCTGTTTGTGTAAGGGGACTGCTCTGCAGCTAGTCACAGGCCTCAGTGGTGACCTCTTCACAAGTGACATGTGACTGCTGTGATATATATGTTTGTGAAGAGGTGACCATTGAGGCCATCTGTGATTGGCTGCAGCAGTCCCCTCACACAAACGGCACAGCACCTGTATACAATGAACGCTGCTGCCAGTGATAGAAAGGGAGGGGCAGGGAGAGGTGAGTACTTAAATGTTATGCTTATATGCCCTGTGGCAGCAGAATTAAATAATAAAAAACGGAACTGGACAACTCCTTTAACTATGTGTTCTATAAACTATATGTTTTAACTGTTGTTCATATTGCACAATTGTCTGTTGCACCATTGGAGCAGATTTACCAAAACTGTTGATTCCAGTAGTTAGCCAGAATATGCACAGGACAGTCCTAAAGTACTCCAGATTTATCATAATGGCTGATGCTGAATGATAAATCTGACACATTTTTAACCGTCTAGTCTATCAACACCTATTTTTTACACTGTAATATTCAGCTAAATTCTGGAATATTTTTTATGTATGATATTATACCATAAGCCACACCAATTTTCTGATAAGCCATGCCCCCTTTCCATTAATCTATCCACACCTGGTTGCTAGATAAGGCATAAAAAGTAAAGTAAAACAAGTGAAAGTAGAATGATTAATAAATGTGGTACAAGGCATGTATGCAGAGTCTGACACCCTTGACTCCTGTCAAACAGCTGTCCTCAGCAGCCCCCATATGGAGAACACACCACTGTAGTGGCCGTGCTGAGTTACTGCAGCTCAACTTCCATTCACTTGTATAGGAGCTGAGGTGCATTAACTTAGTTCAGTTACTACACAGAGAACAGAGTTATTTTTTCTGCTTTGGACCCTCGCCAATCTGATATTGAGGACCTAACCAAATTAGAGATCAGTTAAGAATGGGCACATATGTATTTTCCATGGTAGAAATATGAGGTTGACAGATTTCTGCTATGGATATGCATTTTGCACTGATGCAGAAATGCATTAGGATTAGCTCCATTGTAATACAGTATGGTTAATCATCACATTTTCTGCTGGAATTACTGTAAGTAACATGCCACTTATTTTTTTATGCAGCAGTGCCAGAAATCACCACAGATATTTGCATGTGATCAGGATTGTAGAATCTTCACTCAGATGCATAGGGTATGGATTGTATGTGAAATTTCATTGTGTGGACATAGCCTAACTGTAAATGGGATTCTGATTAAAACTACAAATACGACACCACCGACATGTTTTGCCCACTTGCAGCATCCTTAAAGGCTAGAGGCTACTGGTAAAGGGCATGGCCCTTTCCTAGTACTGCTGCTATTTTGATCTAGCAAATCACGTGGCGATCATCAGAAATGGATGTCATCATTATATTAAGTGGGAAAATACCTCTAAAACCTAATACTAATCAACATGTGAAACATTAATAGTATGAAAAAGAATGACAAAGGCCAACATTTGTAATTCACTTTTGTCACTCAAAGTGCAGGGAGAGTTGTGGAGTAAGGGAATCAGTGGCTGCATTCAGGCACTCATCCCCAATAACCACAAGGGTCTGCTGTATTTATGGGAAGCCAATTTACCTATCAGTATATTTTTGGCATAAGTAATAAGTAGGACAAAATACCAGGACATAAGACTCAAAAACTGAAGGTTATCATTTGGACAAGTGAATATTCAACTTCTGACCTTTGAAACTGCATTAAAAAGTTACATCCTGTTTCACCATAATGCGCAGTAGTTTACCTGACTGATGTCCTATTATTATAATGGGCAGGCAATGATTCTGTCCAGAAACAGTTCAGCTGATGTGTATCACTTAAGTTTGAAGATACAGTAGTAGTTACAGCTTACATTTCATTTTCTACAGCAGAGCTTGGCAGGCAGAATAAACTCAAGTCTTTTTTACACTGCTGGGAACTTGTTTTAAATCTTTAAAAAAACAAAACAAGCTCTGGACCATTATTAATTTACTGTCCTATTTTACTCTTACCAAAAGCAGAAGAAGTAAAGTTTATATTTTAGCTTAATCTCAACTTCAGTGTGATCCTTAGAAGTGAATTTATCTCAGTTTCTGGTTTGCTCATCCGTAGTTACATGTAATTAAAAGAATAATCTTAAAGGGACTTTCCATTAGTTCAACATTAATGACCTATCTTTTCTCTTCACAGGCTTTGATTTCATGATTATCTGTCATATAGCTTGTTTGCAGCTTAGTCCCATTTAAGTGTATGGGATACCAAGTACAGTCACTAAACAATGTACGGCACTGTGTTTGCTCTTTATTGTTGGGGGTGCCAAATGTTTAACATGCCATTAAAGGGGTTGTCCAGTTTTAGTCCAATATTGAAAGACAAAAGTTACTGATTGTATAATGAAAAATTGTACAATTTTCCGTTATACTCTCTGTATCAATTCTTCATAGTTTTGTAAATCTCTGCTTGCTGTCATTCATTCTGTTTACTTAGAGTGGATAAAATTCATTCCATGGTCATGTTATATACAGTCCTTGGTCATGTTTTGGGGACACAAGTACACAGCTCGTTACCAGACAGATGTCTGATTACTGTGCTGTGTCTATAATGAGCTGTGCACTTGTGCGTTCATCACATGACCATGGACTGTATATCACATGGAAGATCCAACCTATCTATCTGCAGGACTGGGTGGAATCTCAGTTTTCATGTATACCAGAATCATTTTTCTAGATGGTATAAAACTGGAGATACAGCTATTTGAAGTGACCACCCTCTTTGGCAAATGCTACAGCTCTACATACTGCATTGAGTACAGGTATAGGGAACAGACTCTCCCTGGCAAGGCTTAGCGCTTGCTAGTGGGAACTTTACAGTATGTTTTTTTATAATTAAAAGGAAGCTATATAGGTTAATTAAGTATAATACAAAATATTCACCAAACTCCCATTGACACAATAGAATAAAAAGTAAGTACTGTTTATAAAATGGAAGTTATACTTTCAGTGTGTCACTTTTGTAGATTTGGGAAAAACTACTTTGTATTCTTATGCAAATGAGGTTGATGGTACACTGGGAAGTGGCCTTTAGCTCCCTGGAGTATTGAATTTACCCACCCTATCATCTTCTACTTGTGCCACCCTGTACAGTGGGAGTATATCCTCCCACTGCTATGACATCAGCCATCCTACTTGTGCAGCAACAGCAGTGCTCCCAGGGCTGAAAGCACAGCCCCCAGTGCACTACAGTACCTACCTCGTTTGCATGATACTTCAAATTTGTTTTATTCTAAATCTATAAAAGTGACATACATAAGAAAAGTATATTGTATATTACTGAAATGTGTTCTGTAATGCAGTGGATGCAGTTGAATATGCTTGGGGTAAGTAGAAGTCTCCCTGAAAACTCCCTTATTAACTTTTAATTCTATGTTTTTTATTATTAGTTAAACAATTTCTTAAACTTTAATGTGGGTTAGTCTGAGTCAATAAGTGTTCTATTTGTTTTATTTATTTTTCCCCTTTTTTGAGATTTTATGTAAATTTCAACAAATTAGACCGGTGTGTACGTTAAAAAGCACAGCGGTATTTCCAGACTCAATATTGTACCAGGGCCCTAATTCTCGGCTGATTAAAGTTATATTTAACTTTAATTGATTTTTCTAATATATAAAATACCTTAATAGAAATGGATCCATGTTTTAAGTTTAACCTCATAAGGATATGGCCTATTTGGACTTCAGGATGAGTCTTTCCATCTGCATAGAGGTTTATGTATTGTACAACTTTTGTAAACATTTGAGGTCCGTGGGGTAAAATATATAACAATTTCACCATTGTTTATAAAAACGTTCTTAATAGCATCTGCCCTGTGGTATAAATAGCACTTTTAATGTTTTTAACTTTTGTACAATAACAACACTTGAACATCCATGAAGCTATGTGAGGGCTTGTGTTTTTTAGGATGACTTGTAATTTTCATTTGTGCAATTTCAGTATGTAAAACTTTTTAATGATTTTTATTGCCTTTTTGGTAGGCAAGATAATTAAAAATCAGCAGTTTATACTTTGTTTTATTTTTGTTTCATGATGTTTACATCATAGATTAAATTATGTGTTTTTTTTATTCTATGAAATATTGCAGATGTGGCTATATTTTGTATAGTTTATTTTTTCAACTTAAATAAAGAACTCTGTAAGTTATCAAGCTAGATTTTTATTTGGATTTTTTTTACTGTAAGAAATCTAATTTTTTTTTCTTATAAGTTCAAGTAGGTGACTTGAATATGTACTGTAATAATATAGAGATGTAGAGTCACATACACAGTGGGGGAGATTTACTAAACAAAGTGCACCAAAATTCTGGTGTAATTTCAGCCAAATAATTACCCAGCATGCCTTGAGCTACATTTGTCAAGTGTTTCAGACACTTTTATCACCTTAATGGAAAATGTGCGTGGCTTCATGGGAAAGAGGCATGGCATACCAGAAAAGGGGAGGAACAAATATGTGCCATATTTTTGGGACATCTTTTGTCAGAAGTGAACTAATAAGTGGTAAATTCAAACTAGATAATGTAGCAATTCACCAAAATTATCAAAGAAAATTAGACATTTGATAAATCTGGAATAGGTTTAAGATTTTCTAGTCTAAATTTGCACTGTCTAAAAATTAAAAAACTTTCTGTGGTAGATTTACTAATGATGTCTAAGTACTTTATTCACTTAACAATACTGTTAAGCAGTGAGTGAATGGAACATAGTTAGGGAGAAGAATTTTGTTTATGTATAGTCCAGGACATACATCACAACAGTTAGTCTCTACCCACTAGCTTAGGGCAACTGAAACTTACAGCTAAAACCTGCAGATAGGAAAGCTTCTAAAATATTCAGTAAAATACTAGTCATAAAATAGACAGAAATAGTATTGTCCTGTGCACACACGCAGAGGCTTATCCTGAAAAATCACCTTAAAGACTATGTAAACTTAAACTATCATATAAACCCCCCACAAAAAAAAATAATATGAGTATTCCTTTCATACTTTTTTTAACAAAAAGAACATGATATGACTAAAACAGCTAATCACAATGAACATTGTATTTATAAATCATCCCTAAAGCAAGGCCAATGTAGAACTGTGTGTGAAACTAAATCAACAACTCATTGATTTCCACAAATAAAAGTATTGATTCAATATTGCATATGAGTATGGTGAATGTTATGAAAACTTCAGCCCAAGTTAGGTTTAGAGATACTTATAATGTACATTTCTTTAAATTGTGTGTATGTAGTTTTCCCATTATTTATTTATTTGTTACTTGAATATTTTTATGACTGTTATTTCTGTAAATTTAATAATTTGATCTAATCAATGAGTGTTGAAATTTTTATTAAGAGCTAAATATCAAGTTACTTTAATGATTCCAAAATTGTGCTAAAAAGTTTTCTGGGATCATAAAAAATAGGCTAAAGAAAGGACTCACGACTCACCTGAGAAAAACCTAGTTGCTCTGTTGCTGCCACTCCAGTGGTTCCTGCTGGTGTTCATTGATATTCATGCAGTGGTAACTTGACATGTCATACACCAATGTGACACACCCAATCACCAGTATGATGCACTCAATCACTGGCCTCAGCAGTCTCCTACGGTAAAGTTGTGTCTTCTCTTACTTACTTAGTTGTGTCCTCTTGGCTGAACATATCCAGATTGGTATGTCACAAGTTAGGCATCTTTTCTAAAAGCAACATGATAAGTTATTAATGATAAGTTAGTGCAATAGGATATGCTAGCTATGCTATTAGTGTTTATGTGTTCCCACACTGTGTTCATAGCAAGTTGTGAAATTGTGTTGAATTGGTTTAAAGAGAAATAGCACTGGTTAAATTCACTGCAAATCCATTAAGTCTGCACATACCAGTATCAGCACTGCGACCAGTGATAGGTTAACTTGAATGGAACCTAAGCTGCAGTGATGCAGTTCCGCCACTACACAGAGAAAAGAGCTGTCTGCTTCCTGCTCCATTCTCTGTGTATCAGTTGCTGAGAACAAATCTGACATTAGTGACCTATCTTTAGGATAGGTTCTCAATATTTTTAAATTCGAATACTCCTGCAGTGCATTAAAACACATGTTAAATTTGGCTACATGTATATATGTCCAGCCAGCATGAAAGCTAAGAAAGGACACATCTGTATTTGATAAAAACAAGTATTGTTACGATCATGGAATACCTTTACCCTACATGGTGCTTCCTTCCTATCTGTAGTGACATTGCTTAGTAATGCTCAGTTTAAATGGCCACATAGAATATACACCACCATTAACTTCCTGCTATTCTAACCAAACTCACTCAGTCATTGAATGTTAATAAAGGTTTTAATAACCCAATGGCTAGACTTGCTTTTCAAATAAAGAGCTGTGACCTTTAAATAAATTAAATACTCCATTGTTTTATCTCTCCCTTCCATAGTTCTCCATACTTTGCATATAAAGTGAAGGTTTTATATTTGGAAATTATGTACATAGCTAGTGAACAAAGGACAGCAAGATATAAAGTAGAAAATACAGCAGAAGATGTGGCTGAGACACCATCAAATATATTTTGCTCTTTATTGATGTAGATGATCCTAGTATTTCTCAGAAGCTTCAAACTAATAAAAATAAATTTATAGTCAAACATCATTTTAGTGCAAGTGACCATGATTTTGTGTAGAATTTATGTTTTATTTATTCCAGAAAGTGAAATTTGTTTGTTACAAGTGTAATCTAAAAAGGAATTGAATTTTATGTACTGTTGTAGATGCGGGATTTCATTTTCTTGGCTACCTTCTATACAGCAGTAAATATGTAAAGACTCACTCATAAGAAGTCTGTGTCATGTGAATGGCTAATACAGATCTAATGCAAAGATGCGCAGTGCCTACTGGAAGCTTTTAAATGTTTTAGTGGTCCGACAAAATGTATTCCTCAGAAAAGACTGATACTATTACAGGCAGATCCAAGATCTCAGTGTTATCAATCTCTTCCAGAGGGACTACTAATTTAAACAGATGAATATTGATTGCTAGAGATGAGTGACATGATTCATAATGAACCATTTTCAACCCAAATTTTCCAAAAGTTTCTTAGCGAAACCAAAATCTTTGAAATTTGTCTCAGACAAACTAAAGTGGCCGTGACATGTAATGTGCCGTTAAGATGCAGAGGAGAAGTAGAATCGCATGGTCTCTGTGACCTAGGCAAGCTTTTGACATCAGGTTGCAGTGCTGATGTCACATAGGATGATGCTAAAGAAGAGCAATTTTGTGATATTCAAGCAAGTGGCTAGACGTGTTTTATCACTGCATGAATCAAAGCAATTTGTTGCTAATACACTGCTAGTAGTAAAACAACACCAACATTGCAATAGTACTACAGAATTATAGTAGAAGAACTGGTAAAGCACAATTTGTTTAGATTTAATTAATTTTAGGCAGGCAGAAAAATGATAGGAGTGGGGGAGGAAGAATTTCTTCACCGTGCTGAAAGAGTGATGAAATCAGGCAATACCTTTTAGAGGCTGAGTATATTTGATAGTAAGCTTTCGAGAGTGTAGCTCTCTTCTTTAGACATGGTATACAAGAAACTGAAAACTAACAGACTCTTTATACACACAAGACATAGATCGTCAAAGGATCTTAGAATCTTTAAAGAAAACAAAATGCATTTTGTTTTCTTTAAAGATTCTAAGATCCTTTGAAGATCTATGTCTTGTGTGTATAAAGAGTCTGTGAATTTTCAGTTCCTTGTATACCACCAAGTCTGAAGAAAAGAGCTAGACTCTCAAAAGCGTACTATCAAGCATACTCAGTTAGCCTCTAAAAGGTATCTGTAAGGGAATTGCTGTAAAGGAATCAAACTGAGCACGCCTCCTGCGCCGCCACGTGCGGGCGGAGGGTGATGCAGAGACGCAAACAGGCAGAGACGTTACAGTATTGCCTGATTTCTTCACTCTTCCACTACTTTCTATGGCTAACACAGTACATTATACTACGTCACCGTGCTGAGTGACAGTAGTTTTCATTGTGTTACACATACACTGGACAGGTCACCCTTTCATTGCCAATAATCTCATTTTGTTAAGTCTTTTTGCAACAGAGCAATTTTTTTGAAATACATTATCAGATTTACAAATGCCAATTAATATTAGTTTATTTTCCTGTACTGTGAACTGTGATTGTCCACAGAGTGTACTACTTTTTACTGACAAAGTCAGTCCTCTTAGTGCAAAATCCCATTTTAACGTTTTTTTTTCTTTGACAATAGTTTTTTTGTTAACCCATACAGAAAAAGTGGTGTTATCACGGTAAATAAAAACTAGCTGACTCACACAATGTGTTGCAGTCTATACTGCAAAATCTGTCAGTGTCAAACAGATTTTTCCTTAAATTCTATTGTTAAAACGTGCCACTGCCACACTGTTGGCATTATGACAACAAAATAAAGCAAAAAAACACCAATGCTTCTTTCAATACCAAATTCATGTTGATGCCACATTCTGCTCCCATAAAGGGATCATTTTGGGTGTTTGTTTTGTTTTGGATTTCCACTTATTCTTCTTTACTTTTCAACCAGACACAGTGCCACAAATTTTTCTTCAAAGTCTTAAGCCTGTTGCACAGCACATACATTCTCCAAAATTGATCTGAATTGAATCTTTGGAGCGAACCACTTGAACCACCCGATGCAAAATGAATCTTCAGAGGTTTGACCATCTCTATTGATTATGATACCTTTCAGTCTTTCATGGTGTCAAGATTTGGCCATACTATGTCAATGTAATAAAAATATGTAGGCAATGTGCAATAGTAAAGCTACATCAGAAGTTTGCCTCTTTCACACAGTGCAGATTTGGTCAGTATCTTGTGTATGTATTCTAGGTAACCACCAGGAGTGAAAACACAAAAAGTATAATGAAATACTTACATTTCTAAAAACTCTTGGTTTTGGCAAAAAAAAAAGTACATGTGAAAAGGAAGTGACCTAAACAATGTCCTTCTTTTGTATCTTGATATATATGAGGCTATGGTGCAGCCAAAAAAATGGATAGCCAAGCCAGTTGCTACAGTATTCCATTGAGATTCATTACAGAGTGATTGTTAATTGAGAGTATCAAGTTAACAGCAGTGTGGTTTTGCTTGCCATTGACTAGAAACACTTGGTAAACAGTTTGTAATGAATTAATGAAATGCTGTGCCAGCTGGCATGGCCTTCCAGTTTTTAGACATGTCCTGGCCACATCACAACTGTGCTTTAGCCACATCATGACTGTGTCATGACTATTACATGATGTTGTACACTTAGACCTCTATCTGATGCAAATTGGTAGTTTAGTAATGGGGCAGGAAACCTTAACATTAGACAATGAAAAAAACAGGAGCAGATTTAAAACACTTTTAAATTTCCACTATTTAAAACTTTTCTATACTATACTGTACTATAATGTAATATACTATACTATATTATACTGTACTATACTATACAACCTATACTACTGTACTATACTATACTATACTATACTATTATACTATCACAGTGGCTCATTATTTATGTAAAGTTGGTGCATATATGGATAATTTATGTCTAATTGTACATAGCACTATTTCTTGGTTGGCTTACTGCAGGCAATTTTTTAGCAAAAATTGTGGTGCAGTTTGCCACATGTTCAACAACCCCCTTTCCTCTAAGTCATGTCTGCTTTCTAAACGAGCCAAGAGATTGTAAAACAAGTATCTAAAATATTTAATTTCAACATGTGCTATTCTTGTGAATTTTAATTAGTAAATCTATTTCAAAATATGTAAGCAACACTGCTGTATATTAAAAACATGGCATGTAGTTGCTCTTTTTGCTAGAATTTGTTTTCTTTAAAAACAAAATCTTATTCATGCTAATATATAAAATGACTTCAGAATAGTTAATCTTGTTCTAATCTTACTATTAATATTTTTTATAAGCATTTTCCATAATATTCCATTATCCTTCTCCAGTTCATTGGCCTAACAATTTATAAGACATGATGTAACTATATAACTCAATCATGTTCACGTCACTCTGTACAGGTATGTACGAATTGATTTTGTAATCTCTTATAACAAAAATCTGAAACAAGCCAAGTGTGGCTATGTGCATAAGCATGCAAAGAAATGGTCAATATGAAATATTAATAAAAAAATATGTAAATGTAAACACATTAACATATATATAACCCAGTATAAAAACATCCAGGATATTTCATCCAGGATCTAGCTGCATATATAGTGGAGAAATGCTGGTTTTATTTCTGGCAAAATATGAAAGCAGGTGTAAGGGAATTGTCAGTTGAGCAATTCCCCAGTGCTTCTGCAGAAACCTGAGAGGAAGGGCGTGACAGAGACAGTGTGCCCTGAACTCAACCCAATCCCTGTCCCTGCCTATTTGTCACACTGTCCTAATGACAGGAGCAACTGGGCAGCAAAAGCCTTCCTAGAATAAGTGTAAAACAGAACAAGACAAGACAAAACAACACAGAAGCAGAGTAAGCAAGCGAAGGGGTTGGTAACACTTGAGCAATGCAGTACCAAAATGAAATCCAAGAGAGTAGTCACAGGGGGAGCTAAAGGTCAGAAGTCAGAAATACAATAATAGCAGAAAAAGGAGCTAGCAGGGACAAAGTCACAGTACAGAATCTCAATAGCCAGCGACCATGTGTGGGCTGATGACCTGTTTATAGGAAGTCCAGGACCTGCCCCAGACTTGATTTGTAGACAGGCTGTCAATCACACAGGCAAGGCTAAGATTAACTATTTGAGGAGCAAGGTGCAGGAGACGGGTGTGGCTGAAATTCAATTACATAGTAGTAGTACTAGGACAGAGTTCAGACTGAGCAACAAGAACCGTAAGCAAGGAATCAAACTGAACACACCTCCTTCGCTGCAGCGTGCGAGCGGAGGGTGGCGCAGAGACCCGAACAGGCAGGGACGTTACAGCAGGGCAATTCTACAGCTGTATCCTAGTTTTTCAGATCACATTCTTGATGGTCATATTTATATATAAAGTACGATAAAGTTATTTTCTATTTCTATTTCTATTTGAGTTGGAAGGGACCTCAAGGGCCATCGAGTCCAACCCCCTGCAAAAGCAGGTTTTCCTAAATCATCCCAGCTATATATTTATCCAGTTTCCATTTGAAGATTTCAATTGATGAAGAACTCACCACCTCCCGTGGCAGCCTATTCCACTCCCTCACTACCCTCACTGTTAAAAAGTTTTTCCTAATGTCTAATCTGTATCTCCTTCCCTTTATTTTCATCCCATTACTTCTCGTACTTCCTTCCGCTAATGAGAATAGGGTAGATCCCTCTGCACTGTGACTACCTTTCAGATATTTAAAGACCGCTATTAAGTCTCCCCTTAACCTTCTCTTCTGCAAACTAAGCAGTCCCAATTCTTTTAGCCTTTCTTCGTAGGACATGGTTTGTAGACCTTCCACTATTTTGGTTGCTCTTCTCTGGACCTGCTCCAATAAATCGATGTCTTTCTTAAATTGAGGCGCCCAGAACTGTGCACAGTATTCCAGGTGGGGTCTGACCAGGGCAGAGTACAGCGGAATAATTACCTCTCTTGATCTAGATTCAATCCTCGTCTTGCTACATCCCAGAATTTTGCTAGCTTTTTTGCCACAGCACCGCACTGTTGACTCATGTTAAATTTGTGATCTACTATTATGCCCAAATCCTTTTCCCCTGTACTATCACTTAGTTCTATTCCTCCCATACTATATATGCTTCTTGCATTTCTGTTACCTAGATGTAGGACCTTGCATTTGTCCCTGCTAAATACCATTTTGTTCACCTCAGCCCATTGTTCCAGTGTGTCTAAGTCCTTTTGAATACACTCTCTCTCCTCTCTAGTGTTGGCTATTCCTCCTATCTTGGTATCGTCTGCAAATTTTATGAGTTCCCCAATAATCCCATCGTCCAGATCATTTATAAAAATATTAAAAAGTACTGGGCCCAGGACAGAGCCCTGTGGCACCCCGCTTTTTACTTTCTTCCAGTTTGATGTATAGCCATTTAGTATTACTCGTTGTGCCCGATCTTTAAGCCAATTGTGAATCCACCTCACTGAATTTTTATCAAAGCCATACTTAATCATTTTTTCAATAAGAATGTTATGTGATACTTTATCGAATGCTTTACTAAAGTCAAGATATACTATGTCCACTGCATTCCCCTGGTCCAACCATTCAGTGATTTTGTTATAAAAGGAAATCAGGTTAGTCTGACAAGTTTTATTGGTCATAAAGCCGTGCTGGCTCTGATTAATTAAAGCCTTCCCATCCAGGTACCTAATTAAATGTTCTTTAACAATTTGCTCAAAGATTTTTCCTACTATCGAGGTCAGACTTACCGGCCTATAATTTCCTTGGTCGTCCCTTTTCCCCTTTTTGTAGATGGGGACCACATTTGCCCTTTTCCAATCTAGAGGGACCACTCCTGTTTCCCATGACTTATTGAAGATTATAGCAAGGGGTTCTGTTATTTCCTCTGCTAACTCTTTCAAGACTCTAGGGTGTAAATCATCCGGTCCTGGGGACTTGGTTTCCTTAATCTTAGCTAAATGCTCTATTACCAAACCTTCACTTATACTCAGCTCGGAGTCCTCTTTCCCCTCATCACTATCACCATTAATGTTGATATTTCCATCAATTTCCTGGGAGAAAACGGATACAAAATATGAATTTAGTAACTCCACCTGCTGTTCCACCATGTTAACTTTTTCACCCTTATCATTCCTCAGGACTCCAATGGTTTCCTTCACTTTTCTTTTGCTTTTAACATATCCCCAAAAACCTTTTACCTTACTCTTAACCTCTTTTGCAAGCTTCAATTCGTGTTCAGCCTTAGCTCCTTTAATGCTTATCTTGCAGAGTCTGCAAACTGCTGTATACTCTCCCTTAGATATAGTTCCCATCTTCCACTTGTTGTATGTTTCCTTTTTCTTTTTTAGCAGGTTATGTAATTTTTTAGTCATCCATCCTGGTGTTTTTAGGTGCTTCCCATTTTTCTTCCTTCTAGGTATTGTTAGTTTCTGTGCATTAATGATTTCCCTACGGAAAATTTCCCACCCTTCATGTGCATTTTTGTGCTTAAGAATTTTTCGCCATGGAATTCTACTAACCCTTACCTTTAGGCCCCTAAAATCTGCCCTACTAAAATCAAGCCTTGTAGTTTTTGTCTTCTCAGGTATTCTTCTTCTTACAACCCCAAACTCGAGTTGATAGAGATGAACAATTTGATTCCGTAAGATCTAATTTTGCTCCAAAATTCCACAAAGTTTTGGAATCCTGGAAATATGGAACTTTTGCAATTTGTTTTTATTTGAATTGCTGAAAATGAAGTTCGCCAACCACTTTGCAGATCAGAACAAGACAGAGAGGAAGGAAGATCACATGCAGGCTTTTCCATAGCTATAGATAGGTAGCCTTAAAGGTAGCCCTCAGCTAATCATTAGGGACTATAGGTGTGTAATGCCATTGATGACTCAATGGCGAATCATGGCCATTATAAAAAGCTCAAACATGAATGCTGCCATTTTGTGTGGATAGGGTTTGCAGAAAGAGCTAGCCAGAGCGCAGACGGAGAGAGACAGAGAGAGAGAGAGAGAGAGAGAGAGAGAAAACATAATACAGATAGATAATAAGTTTGTTCACAATTTACAAATAATTAAGTGAGAAAATTTTTAAGAAGTAGGAGTGTCAGTACAGCAATAGTGTCACTGTGTTAGGCAGGATCAGGGACAGAAATAAGGGCCCATTGGAACAGCTGATAAATTGCTCTGTGCTCTGCCCAGTCTGAGCATCTGAAAACACTACAAAACAAGCATAATTTAAAGTATGCATCATGTATGTTTATTGAGAATGTAATAAAAGACAACAAAAACAAAGAAGAGAAAAAATGGAGATAAAACACGTCCCACTAAGTAGAGCTATAAAGTAAGTACTACCGCATATATAATATAAAGAGCAATTGCACTATATTGATCAATAGATTCATTTCATTTAATGTGCGCAAAGGACATAAATATTCCCAATATTGGCAAAATGTGTACAATACAAAAAAGGTCAAGTGTGTAATCATACAGACAAAAAAATATCTCCACGCCCCAATGTGCATTTTGCAGTCCAGCTTCGTCTGGGGGATAAAGAAGGGCAGGTCAAAGAGCCATTAAAGTATAATAAAGAATCCAATCATCAATCCCATAAAATCATGCTATCTCATAAAGTCAAAACAACACTTGGAGGTAAAGCACTCCAGATCACATGACAGCACAAGGCAGACACCAGGGACATGTCACCAACCATGTCACATCTTGCAAGACACAAAATCACATGCCAAAAACAGAATAGAGGCAGGAACAGCATCACTGTGTATCATATATTGGATATTTAAATATTAAATGAGTATAGGAAGATGTATGTAGGTACAACAATAACTACAACATGGATAATAAGATGAAGAGGTGAATAATGTGACACAAAATGTGAAAATAAATCGTGAAGTGATAATCGAGATGATATGTGAAAAAATATATATAAGATATTAGTAATACATAGTGAATAATAATAAATGATGCATGTACTAGTAAAAAATGAAGACAAGATAATTAATAATGGGATACAGGATTAGTGAATGAATCAATCATAATAATACATAAAACTAATCCATAATGTGAAATATTTATATGACAATAATATCTATGATATAAATAACATACAAATTCATATACAAAAAATAATAACGCTAGCGTTTTTGTAAATCGCAGCATGTCAATTATACCTATGGAAATGCTGAGGACTTTCTGTGAAAAATGCTGCGGGAAAAAACACACGATGCATTTCTGCCGTGGTCTTTTCCGCAGCATTTTTTTGTAGCGATTCGCTTTGTGGGGCCATAGCCTAAGACGTCAATGCTAAATCCAATTGACAGTTGACCTGTAAAAAGGCAAACAAAATGTTAAAAAAATGAAGGATTAAATACCAAACAAATATTAAAGACCAAAAGAAAACCAACCCCTCTAAAATGGGAAGTAAGAGAAAGCTATAACTCAAAACAACCCAACACATGACCAGAAATAGCAGATAATTAAGAAATTAAAGAAAGGAGGAAAGCTAATATTTTTATTCAAATCTTTTGGATGACCAATATCTAATGTTTAGATCCATCTGTATTATTTCTGCACTAGCCAGGTCTTCAACTTATCTCCACAAGTTCCAATCAAAACCCAATTGATGGCTTGAACATGAAATAAATCTGCATCACAATCGTGAAATGACCTGAAATGCTTTAGAATAGTTTTAAGTGAAGAAATGTCAGTTTCTTGTTTAGCCCCAATGATCCCCAAGACGTGTCCATAGACCCATTGGCACAACTTTCTACACATATACCAAATTACATGGATATGTAGAAAAGTACACGTTTCCCCCTGGCCAAGTTTAGCAATTCATAGAGTAAGTGATCTGATAAGTGCAACTATGATCAGAGTTCCAAAATTCAGTAACTGTGTCTACATTAACACAAGCTACACATTGTGCACAAGGGCTACAGACCCATGGCTGTGCACCAACATATCTCAAAGATTCTTTGCATGCCGAGATGTAATTGATGGCTGTGTCGACGATTGAGGTTTATGGTGACAATTAAGGGCTGGATTGGCAGAGAAGCCTCAATCCCATCTTCATGTCGAATAGAAATGTATAGTGATTCAACATCATGTGTGACCAATATCATATCAGTTTAAAGTTGAATGACAATAGTCATGGACAGTCAGATAGCAGCCAGCAGCCGTTGTTGCCACTGTTCTGCATCAAAATTCTTACATTCTCTCAATCTGTTTCCAAGTGAAGTGACAAATGATGAACAGTGACAAAACAGTGCCAGTCAAAATTGTTGTATCGCCTTCAACAAGTGTTTGGTTGCATACAGTGTGCCACCCAAAATAGCAGTATTTCTTGCGGAAAGTAAGCATTTTTACAAGGCCATCAATTACACTGTAGGCCAGTTTTTTGTTGCAAAAGTTCCACCCATAATTGCCATATTTTCGGCAGCAAGTCAATATTTTTACACGGCTTTTAATACACTTCAGTTAAAGGAGTTCTCTGGGACTACAAAATGTTTGCGCTATCCTTAGAATAGGCCATCAGTATCATATTATTGAGGTTCTAAATTTCAGCATCTCCATGATCAGCTGTTGGACATGGATCATGAGCAATTTTTTTCTCAAGTGAGTGACATCACATATGCTGGTCACATGGCCATGCTGTGGCTCTATTCTATTCAAAAGAATAAGATTGGACTGCAATAATAAACACAGCCACTATACAGTGTATGGAACTGTGCTGGGTAGGCAGTGATGTGGCTGCAGTACTTGTCCAAATGGTAAACCCTGTTCAAACAGCTCAAAAGATTGGTCTTCAATATCATGCTGCTGGAAAACCTTAGTCTTTGCATTTGACACTTTATAAAAATTTGAAAGTTGCCCCAGATTATGGTCAAAATACAGGTGTATAGTGCCCTCTGCTGTTTGTATCTCTCTTGGTTTGTCCACTTTGGTAACAGTGCAGAGGTAGACAGCAGTCTCTTCCTCTAACAAGCAGAGAAGAAAGTGCTGTCAGTGTCTGTCTGTACCTAGAACCCCTTCACTAGCGGGCATAGATGTTTATGTGCACTTTGTAAGATTTCAGCAGCTAAGCACTGCTGATTGCTCATTGCTCCCACACACTGTAATTGTTCCCCTTTTTGTGCCACATCCCTCCTCCACATAATCTCTCATATACTGCTAATTTTGGAATAAAAGATTAATTATCTCCTTTCAGACAGTGAAACACTGTGTATCATAAATCTCCTTCACTTGTCTTGCTCCAAGCACTAGAAGGTAGGGGTAATAAATGTACAATGCACAAACCATAAACCATCAAAGGAAATCCGAAAAGAGATCAAAGAAGTTTAATCAGCCTTATTGTGGTTACGGTGACTTGTGGGTCCTCCGGGTTTATGGTCCCAATCTCTGCTGTAACCACTATGACCCCTATGATTATGCCTGTGACTCTAGTTGTACACGGAATCCATGTCACCAGTGGACATTAATATGTATGTGCACAATTTCACTTTTAGTTGCTACTTTCATTGATATTGAAAAGTAAGCAATCCTTCCATACTTAATGGTCAAGATAGATAAATAAATAGGCATCATAATAAGTGGCAAATAGCAAGCATTTAGTAGTGTTGGGTGAACCTCATGATATTCATCTCTCGAATATTTGCAAGGTTCGCCTGGCAGTTTTGTTTCAGACCAAACTTGTTTGGACCAAACTGGAACTGTTATTATTATACTTTGAGGTTAGATTATAATAAGCGGAGGACCAAGGGAGGTGTGTAAACATAAGAAACAGTCATTTCTACTTCTCTTGGGTTCCAACATGCGTCCTGTGTAGGTCCCATACTCATTGAGCCTCTTGGGGCATCCCAAATTACATCAGCAGACCGGAGGACCACTCAGGCCTGTGACTGACACTTGTATCTAACACTTAGATGCCTCACTATGTGCATTTTTAGTTGCATATTTGCATATTTACATATGTTTTAAAATCAGGGACAAATAAAACTATGGGGAGTAAAAGTCACAATCTGCCTGAAAAATTCTACCTATAGGCCCAAATCTCACCAAAAAGAAAAAAAAAACAACAACATAAAAGTACTGTTTGTATTGCGTTTCATAAATCTTCATTGCTTTTCAGCTAACATATGGCCATAAAGTTTTTTGCTAAATAAAAGGCAAACACTGCAGCATTTTAGTTTAAAGAGAAAACACTATGTAAGAAGCCACACATATAGAACATAGCTAAAAGAATAAGGTGTCAAAATATTTGGATATTTTCACACTAGAATTTTACCTAGGACAAACAGTACAGTAAAATCATTAGAAAAGAACACTAACAATCAAAAAAATGCAAATGTTATTAAGATATCAACACAATAGCATACACCCAATAAATAAAGAAACACTTTACAATGAAACTTGGCTGAGACAAAAAAAACAAACAAAAAAAAACAAGAAAATATTAGCGTTTGTCTTTCTTTCTAAGCCAATGGAATGTTTCCGCACAATAGAGCTCAGTCAAGGGATTAATGGGGACACTATGTGACATCCTTGCAATACAACATACCCTGTAGAAGTATACAAAGACTATTGAGAGATCATCACAAAAAACAGAAAACTTGCAATGAATATAAAAAACATTGTAGCGACTCTACATGTCCTGTGTGGGTCCCTATCCTGTATGAGAATCCTGAATGAAGTCAACAGTCTAGAGGACCACTGAGGCCTGTGATTGTAACTTAGCAGTCTTGGGGGGTGCACCATGATGCTTGCATCTAATACTTAGCAACCTCACTCTGTGACTTTCTATACTCTACCATTTTGTTTCCAGTCTGCTGTTAATGCCTAGGTCATTTCGCTTTACAATATTGCCACTTACTGTACGAGTGAATGGGGCATATATAACACCTCGGAAATTTAAAATGCTGACTTATAGCAAAGAGGGCATCCTATGACAATGTGCCACATTTAAAGTTAGTTCAGAAATCTTTAATTTAACCAATACAAGCTATCCAGCTACCAATATTTATGGAGATTACATGACTGTGTGCTTGATTTTATGCAATTGCTTGACATGGGGGAGGCTGAAACACCTGAACTCAACAATAAGCAAAGGTGCCCACATACTATTGGCCTCATAGTGGAGGTACATGGAATAATATGTCTACTATTAAAATGAATTATATTCACAAACATACATACAAACAAACAAACAAACATATAAACTATTAGAATAGATGCCTAATGTAAAATCACTGCTCAATAAAGTACCAGATCAGCTGTAAAATTTATATTTAACTGCAAATATATGGTGACTTCTTTGACCTTAAAATTAAGGTAATGTAGAAAGTCTCTGGTGAAAAAGTCAACTGCATTTAGCACAAAGCTGTAAAATGCGATTAAAGAATAATGTTATCCCATTGATATGCAACCTGGAGATGCATAAATGGTCAACTACCTGTGAAATTGTGATTTTCCTTTTTAATTGCCCATGCTTTTCATCATTAGGAAAGTGATTTTTATTTGGTGTTGAAGTAGATGTGATGTTTTTCAGTTGAAATTATAATTAAGAAATTATCTTTCACAACCCTTCTATAGTTTACTTGGCATATTTATGATACAATGAGGTTACTGTATGTGCATAAACACAATGTAATAAGCAAATAATAAGAGGGATTTTTTTTATAATTGGCATCAGAAAAATGCCAATTAAAAAGTAATCAGATGTCAAAATTCAGGCATGCTTTTGTACATACCTTATTAGTTATAGAGGAGTTTTCAGTTAATTAAAGTTATGGTATATCAGTCATACCATGAACTTGTGTCAGGGCTACTGTGGCTCCAGTTCTATGTAAGTACTTGTAGACATCCTATGTGCCCTAATCAAAGTTAAGCAACCATAGAACATTTTTAACTAAGGCTAGGTTCACACCTTTGCCTGCATTTCATTTGGGGTTTCCATCCCCGAACTTGCTTTTTCTGCATTTTTTGGGCAGAAACCAGGCAGAAACCCGGCGGACCCCATTATAGTATATGGGGTCTGGGAGTTTCCGCAGGTAACCACTTTTTAAGCGGGTTAGGCTTCCGTTCTTCAAGTCCCCAAGCCGACCCAAAGAACAGAAACCCAGGCGCAGGTGTGAGCCTAGCATTAGTTGCCACATGTTTCCTAAAGTTCAGTGTGCAATGATAACTGCCCAAACTTACCTAATGTTACCCCTAAAAGCTAATAATTGTTACTTTAGACTTCTTTCACATCTAGTATTTTTGTTACTGTTGTTTGAACTTGTATTACCCACCATAAAATGCTTGTGTTTTTTCTTCTAAGTGTTTTTGTGAGGCTAGGTTTACATCTGCATCGGAGTCTCCATAGGTCCATGCAGGACTTTTCTCTCTCCATAGGTCAGGCACAAGTGTGCACCTTTTACAACACATTTTCCCCTATAAAGAAATCCCACATAAAGGCACTGTTTGTAGTGCATTTCATAAACCTTCATTGCCTTTCAGCTAACATATGCCCATAAAATAATTTTTCTAAAAAAAGCAGCACTATTTTTTTTTAAGAAAACGCTATATGTGAAACTACACAAATAGAACATATCTAATTAAAATTAATGTTACAAAATATTGGGTTATTGTCTCACTAAAGCTTAAGACAAACAGTACAGTCAAATCATTACAAAAGAACACTTAACGATCAAAAAATACAAAGGCTATAATGGTGTCAACACAATAGCATACAACCTATAAATATTCTGTAGAAACAATTTACAATGAAATTTGGCTTAGGAAAAAAGCAAAAAAAAACACTAATATTATTTGTATTTTTTTTTCTAAGCCAATAGAACTTTTTAGCACAATAGCACTCAACATTAATGGAACTCAATCAAGAAATTAATAGGAATACTATATGACATTCTCACAATACAACATGCCCTGCAAAAGTGCACAAAAGCTATTGTGAGATCATCACAGAAAACAGAAAACTTTCAAGTAATATACTAAATTTTTTAGAGAAAAAGACATGGACCGCACATGTACACAACTGAACATGAGGTTTTTAGTATACATACTGATCAAGGTGTATAAGTCCACTAGCCACGTCATGGTGACCTCTATATAGTTAGTTTTTGCTGAGAAGAACAATATCAATGTATAAATTAGGGATACTATGTTGCCTTAGTGAGTTGTCGCCTTTGCAGTACACTACTTTTCACTGATGAGGGGAAACAACCCAAAAATGGCTACCTGCTGATGGGTGTCTATTCCTTTTGGAATAGATGTTCTGGGTTGGCTGTTTGGTTTTATTCCCAGTCAATGTCCCTAGGTTTCTTCGAAAACAAAACATTGACCTATAGGGCGCTACCTTTCAAAAGATGACGCTAGAGAGAGTTTTTCTTTCTCCATCCAGGAAAACTAATTTTTTTATATTTCTTTTCAAGAATTCTCTAGTATAGTATGTACGATCTGTAAGACTCTACATACCTCAAGGTGGCCTGCAGAGGTGACATCATCAGAATAGTACACAGTACATAGCTAAGGCAAATATAAGTATGACATTGTTACAAAAAAATCTGTGAGATTAATTCATGACAGAAGACAGAAAACTTGGAAGGATATAGGCAAACATTGTGGTGACCCCATCACAATAGGTCACAACTAAGGAATAAAAATGTAAATTTAACATTATTTATTTAACAGACTGCACTATGCTGTTGGAAGCGAAAAATAAAAAGAAGGGTGATAAAATCAGATTTATCACTACCCTAATCGGTAAATGATAGGGAATGAATATGATTAATTGCTAATAGAAAATACTTTTGTTGGACTAGGATTTAAGAAAACACTTAGATCCCAAAGCATCAGCAGGTTACAGGAAAACTAAAATAATAGAGAACTACATTGTAAAGAGGTATTTTATAAGGGATGGTATAAAAATGATAAAAGAGAAAAATATTCTGTGTTTTTCACATGGTGGACATGTGTTTCCCATCAAGTTATGGTTGAGAAAAAGACATTCATAGAAAACTCAGGAAGATTCAGTACTATTCCATTAAGGAACACATTGCCTGTTGTACCAATGGGGTAATTTACCTTTCTTCAGCGCAAATGTGGCCTATATTAAGTGGTAAACACAAGCAAGGAATTTAGAGTGAGAATCTGCAAGCACATAAATAATATGAAGAATTATGTCAGAATGGAAATAGAAGCGAGGAGACTGAACAAACATCCCCAGTAGCACGACAGATTAAATTGATGTATAATTCAAATTACAGAGAATTGGCTGGTAGGACAATTTGTCACCTTGCCACAAGCATTCAAGGAGGCGACCTAGACAACATGTTATTGAAAGAGGAAAGCCAATGGATTTCTTGGATGACGGACTAAATGAATCTTTCAACTTCAGTTGTTTTCTTTTTTGCAGAATAACAATGTCAGTGTGCAATTACCACCTTGATATACTGTAGGATGGCTTCTTTGCAAAATAATGATCAGCCTTCAAACAGCAGTATAGTATAATGCAGTTTTTAATATTCAAAAAAGAAAAAAAAATCACTGTTGATAAGATTGAATAAAGATACAAAGATCCCCCATAAGGAGAATATCAATTGTCCATTTTTATGTCGAAAAAAAATTATTTCACTAATGTGGCAATTAGAATAAATCCATGGATCAACATCGCTGTAAAAGTTTAGGAATTGCAACCATTTTTATAAACCTTGCTGCATTTGGTTGAATTTGAGCATAAAGTATATCCCTGTACACTTCAGAATTCATGCAGTGGCTTCTATTTCTGTCACATCATCAATAAACACTAGTGACCCCATGCAATTGAAAGCCAATCATGTCCATGCTATCTCACTGCCTCCACCATGTTTTACTTAGGATGTGGTGTTCTTTGGATCATGAACTTTTTCCAAGCCTTCTCCATACAATCTTCTACCCATCATTCTGGCACAGGTTGACCTTGGTTTAATTTGCCCAAATAATGCTCCAGAATTGGGCTGGCTTCTTTAGATGTTTTTTGGCAAAGTCTAATCTGACCTTTCTATTTTTGAGGCTGATTAATGATTTGCACCTTATGGTGAACCTTCTGTATTTGCTCTCATGAAGTCTTCGCTTTATGGTAGACTTAGATACTGATACATCTTCTTCCTGGAGAGTGTTTTTCACTTGAGTGGGTGTTGTGAAAAGGTTTTTCTTCACCATGGAAAGAATTCTACAATCATCCACCACTGTTGTCTTCCTGTGGTGCCCAGACCTTTTTGAGTTCCCGAGCTCTAGTGCATTCTTTTTTTTGCCATAATGTACCAAACTATTGATTTGGGACTTCTAACATTTCTGTTATTCTTTTGTTTCAGCTTAATGATGGTGTTTCACTTCCATTGAGAACCGCTTGGAAAGCATGTTGTGGGTTCACAGCACCCGCTTCCAAATGCAAAAGCCACACCTGGAATCAACTTCAGACATTTTACCTGCTTAATTGATAATGGATTAACAAATAGCCCATGCAACTCATTAAATAGCTTTTGAGATTATTGTCCAGCTATATATTACCGAGTTGTAATACCTAAACCCTTTAATTAGGGTGTGAATACCCTCAAATTAAAGCTGAGAGTCTGCACATTAAGCCCATATTGATTATATAACTGTATCTTGAATATGTTTTGGTAAACAGCTAAAATGCCAAAACCTGTGTCACTGTCCAAATATTTTTGGACCTAACTGTAACTTCCGCCCTTAAAATCTCCAATATTGATCTGACATAGGGTGAATGTAAGGTATAGTTATCCATTCTTCACCCGTTGACTAAGGCCCCACATAGCAAAATGCAGCAATACGTTTTTTTTTTTCAACACAGCGTTTTTCATTAAGTTTTTTTGTCTGAGTTTTTTCTTCCCTATTAAATCTATAAGGAAAACACTTGGTATTCTGCAGATAAAGTTAACATGCTGCATTTTTGAAAAATGCATAAATTTTTTAAAACACTGATTTTCCACAGCTCTTTTTTTCCACAATGTGTGGATGAGATTAATTAGAACCTCATTCACTTTGCTAGTACTTTACTATATATTTACAATATTCCTTAAGTAGAATTAAGAAGATTTGATAATGGATACCTGATTCCTGAGAGTCAGTTCCCTGTCAATAACTACACCCAAGTTTTGCACATAGTCTGAACTTTGAAGAGTTTTTCCTTTGGATAGAAGTGGTGGATGTACAAGTTGCCATTTTGTCATTAAGCATTGACCTCCAACCATGAGAATTTCAGTTTTGTCCAGGTTCAGCTTTAGCCAGCTAGCATATAATCATTGTTACTGTTCAGCTAGGCATGCATTTATGACTAGGGATGGGTCATTGACTCCAGACTTGAAGGGTATGTGTAGTTGGGTATCATCTGCATAGCAGAGATATGCCAGGTTACGACTCTGGATTAATTTGCCTAATGAAAGCATGCAGACTGCAAACAGCATTTGGGGATAGCACCGAGCTCTGTGGAACACCATATTTTGAAGGCACTGCTGATGACAATGACAAGCCAAGAGATACTCTTTGTGGTCTGTTAGCCATAAAGGAACTAAACTACTGAAGAACTGCGCCATCAATTCCACAAGACTCCTTCACTCTAAGTATTAGAATGACATGGTCAACTCTGTTAAATACTGCTGAGAAGTCAAAGAGAATTAGGATGGTGCATTTGCCATTTCTGGCCATGAATAGGTCATTTAGTAGTCATGTGAATATTGATTCAGTGCTGTGTTTTTTCCTGGCTTCAGACTGAAAAGGGTCATAGATGCCATCATGAGAGTCTATAACTTTCCCTAGGAAGTGCAGGTTAGAGACAGGTCTGTAGATACTCAAGACATCTGGGTCCACAGAGGGCATCTTTAGGAAGAGCTTGATTATGGCTGCCTTTAGTAGATCAGCAAAGATCCAACTCTGCATACAATAGTTAACTGTGTTCTTGTTTGCCAGAATATGCAGGTCAGGATGTACCAAGAGGAGTGGTGTTGGGCCTGGGTCTAGTACACATGTTCTTCTGTGTAGGTTCTGAAGGATGTTTGTGATCTCTGTTTCAGCTACTGGATCAAATTGTAGCAATTGATTTAAGGTTTTATTTTTGCTGGCATTTCAACTGTCATTTGTTGTTGTTTTTTTTGGGATGCCATTCCAGATAGCAGAAACTTTGCCCATGAAGTAATAAGCAAATTTTTCACAGACTTGGTGTGATGGTAAGATAGTAGATCTTAGGCATTGTGAATTGCAGAGTTGATCTACATTGTGAAACATATATTTCAACCTGTTTATCTTGGGGAGATAATCCTTTAAAGATTCTGTATATTAATGATTCTGGTTTTGGTGTTTAACAGCTAGAGAATTGAATGAGAAGTCAAAAGCATGATGATCTGATGAAGTGACTGGATTTAATATTACATTAGAGATTTCCAGTCCTCTGTGGAATATCACATCAAGGGTTTGTGACTGGACTGTTTGGGAGAAGACTAGTTTGTCCATAGTAGTAAGTAACTTTCATCACCTCTACTAATTCAATTTCTTAGCATCTGTTAATAGGCGCTGGTCCACTGATTCCAGTGCAGTTGGATTTTTTTCTCTAGCCTCCACTATTCCTGAGCAACAAACACAGTTAGTTTTGGGTGCTTGATGTGCTATTTAAGCTCTGTAATGTCAAAAGGGCAGTGTCAGGAAGGGGGCATGATTCAGAGAACCAATCAGAGGCAGCCAGTGTCAGTGCTCACAATCACACATCTTTGTTGCTGTCTGACACCACCCTCCTGACAGTACAGAGTCTAAATAGCATATCAAGCTCTAAAAATAACAGTATTGATCACTCAGGAATGGTGGGGCTACAGAAAAAATTCCAACTGTGTCAGAATCAGTGGAACTGTGCCTATTATCAGATGCTAAGAACTAGAATTGGTGGAGGTGGTAAAAGATCCTCTTTATGGTGGATTTGAAACCGATAGCTACCCTGCCTTCCTTTCTTTCCTGTCTCTCACAGTGCAGCACCAGATATTTGGTATTGCAGCTTCCAGTATGGCGCCTGGAATAACATCCAGCCATTTGTTACAGTAATAAAAGTTATGAAATATTTATTTGAAAAATCATTTTTTGGATTATTTTTGCTTTTTTTAGCAATGATTCTCTCTATTTCAATTGCCTAACCACTTCCTTGTCTTAATATTTTACATGCATTTTTCATTATTTATTATGCCCCTTACCATTTTACTTGAAACATTTTTCTTTTCTATTCTAACACATTTATTTCCATAAGGTATATATTTTTTACAGGTCCTATTTAGGATAGTTTTAACAATTTCCTATTTAGATTGTGACTGAGTAAGTGAGAAAAGGTCACTGTATTGTTAGCTTGTTCATACCATAGGAATATTTTATCATACTGTTTTTAATATAGGCCTATTAAAGGTTTAGTTTTATTATTTTAGCTGCTTATATCTATTGTAATATTATACTAATCATTGGGCCACTAGTGTTCAAGTCCCATACTGGAACTAAATACAATTAAATAAATGGTATTATTTTAAAAAATTAAAATACTACAAAAAACACATTTATCCTCTAAAACATAATTTATTATGTAGGAAAATAATACACAATAAACTATACATGTTTGGCACTGACATGTCTGTGACTTGTCATGACTTCTACTATAAAACTAATATATTATTTATCATGCATAATGAACGCCATAAAAAAATTAAATAAAAATATATTAAATTAAAATATTAAAAATATTAAATTAAAATAAAATGCACATGTTTCTGTCTTTTGGTCATATTGCTTCCTTTAAAAAATGTTAGAAAAATAGTAGAAAAATATGCACAAAGTAGAAAAGTATACATTTTGAAAAATTTGCAACATGACAAAATGGCATTAAAACTCATCCTACAAAAACCAAACACTCATATGGCTAAATTGACAAAAATAAAAAGGAGTTGTAGGCATTCTCCTGTAGTTAAAAGAACTACATTTTATTATATTTCATCAGAGTTTTGAGCTTTTTTATTTTATTTCTTGAACAGATTTTAGACTGCTCACTACACACCCTTCATATCTGCGCTCCATTGTTTTGTTTTTTTGTTTTTTTTGATCCCCTACTCCCATTGGTAAAACTGTACTACTTGTGTGGGGAAAAGAAAGTGTTTATGGTACATTCATATTTATTTGGTTGTCCTAATGTTTGTACCATTTCCTGCGCAGACCTCCTCTCCATTCCTTTGATGCACAGGACTTCCTGTGAGAATCAGAGGTCAAACTCACAGTGAAATCTATGGAAGTCAGGTCGAGGCTTCCATAGAACTGCAATGTGAGTTTGACCTTCAGGTTGCATAGGAAACTGTGTGTATTGTAGGTGTGGAGAAGTGGCCAGTACTCTGAAGTGGACACAAGAACAACCAAATAAAGCTGGATGTATCATAAATATTTCTTTTCCCAGGGCTCCAAAAAAATGAATGAATTTATAGAATACTTTTATTAAATTAAAAAAAATGTATTATAGTTGTATATGATTACCTTACAGTTAGCTACCAGATTAAGTGATCAAAGATGGCTGATGAGCTGAGGACTCATTATTTTTGCTGTTCTACTTATTTTAGTGACTTAATTTGATCTAAGACCATTTAACAATAAAGAACAATATGAAAAAACACATTTTAATTACACAAAAAAAATCATTTTTTAAACAATAAATCCTAAATTAGGTTACATTCCAGTAAAACACATATTCCCATCTTATAAAGTGATAATGTTTTGTTAGCATATGCCATTGTTTTCTGATTGGTGGGGATCTGATCTTTGGAATCTCCACAATATAGAAAATTAAGGGGCTGTAGCACTAACGTAGAACTAGCACCTTTGGGTACTCTGACAGTTCCACACATTGATATCCCATACACAGCAATACTTCAAAACATATCACTGGTCCTGTATCATGCATTTCTGATAGGTCTCTCTTCAAATAAATTGTGCTTCTGATATATTATAGTAAGTGTCAGAAATCCTTTGGTATGAAACTTTCTAGTCATCTGATAAAAGTATTCATGTGTCAGTATTCTTTGATTTCTCAGTTGTATATGGTTTGTTGTGTGAAAACTGATAGAAAAAAAGATGATCTAATTCCTACACTGATGTAGACAAATACAGTAAATAGTATCTGAAATTCAACTAGATACAAAACAATACTGCATATACTGCACATTATAGAGCAAGGTTAGGTCTAAAATTGATTGTGTTGCACCCAATACATTTTCAATAGGATATAATCCTATAAAATATTGCATGGTGCACATTTGTGAAAAATTTATAGGGAGCACTACCTAGTGTTTATGCCAGTGATCCCACAGATCATAATTATTTAAACATATACTAAAAGAGTCCTATTGCAATATATTTGGTCGATATATAATATTGCCTTTCTTCACTGTATTGCAGAATGTAATCAACAACACTTTTCAATGCCTTGGTTCCGAGATTGTCCTGGCAAAATTGGGACTGTTGGCATGTATGCTTGGCTTGTCAGTGACAGGTTTTATTGACTATGATATGGTCTCAAAATGTTTGTGATTTGTCACCTCTGAACCACTATATCTCCTCAAACACCAGAGTATAATATGTAGAGGCACAGGAGAAGTGAGTAAACTTTGCCTCACCTCTCCAGCCCATCCAGCAATCCTGCTGGTATCCCCTTCAATTCTCTGACTGATGTCATGCTTCCCATGGTCACAGCTGAGGTCTGTGATTGGGTATCAAAGGTCATGCGATATGAATACGACATGAAGCTTGTACCCAATGTCATAATGCCAACATACCCCATGTGACTGCTGAGGAAGAGACCTGAAGAGGACACCTAGGGAACTGTCAAGGTGAGTATAACTGTTTGTTATTTTTACTCCCTCCTCTAAGCCTCTACTTATTATACTCTAAAGAGTCCCCAGACTATAAAAGTAGCACATCCATTCTTGGTGAACAAGTCCTGAAATAAACCGAAGTGCCGAACTGACAAATATTCATCAAAACAGATCTTGTAAGATTTGTCCATCTCTATTCATGAGATACATTTTCATTTTTTTTTATTAATGTGCTTTTGAAATCTACATTTTTTTGTTCCGGTTAATCAAATAATTTTTATCTTTTTTATTATTTATTATTTTTATGCCATATATATTTTTAAAAAATTTTAATCCAAGAAAATGTATAAAGGGGGATATGTTTCATTTTCAGTTATTTTTAATAGCACAAAATGTTACTAAAATATTTTTTAAAAATAGTTTTCCCTCTTCATTATGTAGGTGACACATAATTTTGTGTCACTGTTGGCAGGGCTAGAACCTGTGATGTGAGGGTGGTATTGGCTTTTTTATTATTGTTATTTTGTTTTGTTTTGTTTTTATATTTTTTTTGTGTTTCTTTATTAATAATTTTTTTCTACATATTGTGCTCCCATAAGGTCATAATAAATCTTTAAGGGTTATTTCAACATTACATTTTTTTTTCTAATTTCCCATGTAACTGTAACTATTATATTAGCCACAGTTACAGGAGGAATACAAATTCTGAGCACTGCAGGACCAACCTGGGCCTTCTAGGTCTTAGCAGCTCTTGCTGTTCCCTGACACCTGTGAATCACATGACCGCTATGCTGGTAAGGCAGTTGCAGCATGGTTGCTTCCATAGTTGTATACACAGCACTCTTTGAGCACTATGTTTATAGAGTTTGGGAAGGCAGAGACAGTAATAAACTTTCCTGTTGGGACGCCAGCTGTAAGTGACAGCCTTCTCCCCATTCTCCTACAGCTGCAAACTATACAAGATCAAAGAGTTTTTTACATACTGTATATAGTCAATGAATGGTCATTAAGGGGTTAAGAAATCATTACTGTGCACACAAGCACCACTAGTACCAGCTTCAAGTTATAGATCTGACTACTACTAAACATATAGATACACACAGACATATTGATTTCAATGACATTTGCATCTTTTGAATAATAAATAAAAGTCAATAATAGTGCAATAAAATGCATAAAAACATCTTCAGTTGTATAGAAATAGACCAGCTAAGTGTTTAGCAATAACTCTGCACCATGAATTTAATCTAAAAAACTACTTTGAGTACTCATAAACCATAATAACCAAATCAATGTTCACCCCTCCTCCTTATGTTGTTGTAAAGTTATTATAAAAGTCCAATCAATCAAGTAAACCTATTCCAAAAATTCTGTCTTTGCAACTTTATTAAATTATTTTCCATATCATCTGTCAAATGTATCACAAGCATTAATAATGCACAGAAAAAAACATTAAAAATTCATAAGTAAAGAGACTTAAGTTGCGCACTGAAAATCATAGACAATTTAATACAGATTTTTACGGTAAATTGAAGGGAATGTATAAGTATTTTAGCTGCCATTTAAACATCTTATTTACTTCAGTCTTGAGAAAAGAGATGTGCAAAACATTCTAAAACAGTTGATGATAAAATATGTGAAATATCCATATACAACAGACTTACATTGTATAGCCTTTTTAAAGGGTCATCTAAAAAATAGATATAATACATAATAATATAAATAAAACAGCAGAACAATATCTTTATGGCTTAAAATGTATTCACTTTTAAGAACCTGAATCACATTTTATTTAGTATACTGTATGTTGCTTTCTTTGAAGGTATAGAAATAAATATAGAAAATATGTGATCTATATTTCTGACAGTGTAAACCTAGTCAATAAACCTATCAGTATTTAACAGAATGCCTTCTAATAACATAACCTTCCAACCATTTCTCTGTTATTTCTCATGAAATGTGTATGATGTATCTGACACTGTCCAATCCTTTGTAAT
The DNA here is from genome assembly GCA_947044405.1 of Leptodactylus fallax. Classification (NCBI taxonomy): domain Eukaryota; kingdom Metazoa; phylum Chordata; class Amphibia; order Anura; family Leptodactylidae; genus Leptodactylus; species Leptodactylus fallax. The sequence goes on along the minus strand of CAMRHE010000388.1, from coordinate 194,325 downwards.
TACACACATTTTTGATAAAATGAACAAATGGTTCCAAGGAAAGATGAACCAGATGTTTTATTGCTTTATTTTATAATGTTATAATTTTTACAGAATGCTATATACATTGTTGCACAGGGGAACTGCAACTCTGATCTTGCTTGAATAGGAAAAGAGCTACTTCCAGCAATATACCATGTATACCTGGAGGCAACTGAATCAGCTGATTGCTGCAGGGTGTCAGACCACCACTGATGACATAGCGATGACCTATCCTGTGGATATATTGTCAACACTGGTCTTGAACAACTCCTTTAAGTCAGATATTATAGATTATATATATTCTCTATTTCAAATAAATTAAAATTTTATGTACTTAGAAATGATATAGGGCTCTCTGCAGATGAAAAGACTAAATTACTGACACTTGAAGAGGAGCTTTCACCACCTCCATCAACTCCAGTTCTTTTCATCTTTTAATAGGCTCCTCTCCTCTGATTCCAGTACAGATGGAATTATGTCTCTATCCCCTTCCATTACCGAGCAATCAGTGGAGTTAGTTTTGGTGTCTAATATGCTAACTAGACTCTCTAGTGTCAAGTAGGCGGCATCAGGGAGGAGAGGGGAAAAGGGCGAGATTCTGAGCTCTGACATTTTGTGACTCTGATTGGAGCTCTCTTGCTCCCTTTCTTGCTATGCCTGACACCATCCACTTGACATTAGAAAGCCTAATTAGCATATCAGGCACCAAAACTCACTACACGGATTGCTCAGGAACAGTGGGGGCTAGAGAAATAATTTCAACTGTGCTGGAATCAGTGGATAAGTGCTTAGCAAAGGATTACAAGATCTGGAATTGTGGCGGTGGTGGAAGGTCCTCTTATATTGCCACGATTTTAGTACTTTTAACTGCAGTGAGTTTTATATGTCTTAAAGGATTTTTTATTGAAAGAAATCAAATTCTTTTGCACTGAATAATTTTTGCATGTCTCCACAACCTTATGCTTGCTTTAAAATCTAGTCATATGTTTATTAGCAAAGAGACATGAAAGTAATCCAGTTGATGTGACCTTGCACCTCAGTTACTTTGTGCATTATACAGTATATGAGTTCATCTATTACATACACTGTCTTTAAGCAGAAAAAAACATGACTATCTCATTCCCTGCTGTATACATCTATCCTATAATTACCCCCCAAAAATTAAAAAACAAATCAATGCAACAGAATAAAGAAGGGCAAAGTAATTTGCAAATGAGAGATATATTTGGTAACAAGAACCATAGGGTATAAAAGAGCTTTGGATTTACTTTTCAAAAAAAGAAGATAATTGCACACTTCTGATTGTATGAGCATTATACTTCTGCCAGTCAAAGCCGAAAACAAATAAATTTTTCCACTACTTTGCATCTGCTCTTTAGAAATAAATATTATTATTGTTATAGGCAAACAGTGGACAACACATCTGATAACAAATAGATATTGGTGAAACTCTGAAAATTTGTTTTGTTTCTGGTTTGGGTGGCTCGGCCCCAAGATTCAATTTGGATCAAAAAAAAATTTGTTATGAATCAGAGTTTAAATTGGTTTAGAACATGGTCAGGGCTCCTATGACTCTATCTAGCTCATTTCTAGCTCTAAGCTAAAGTAATTTCAAAGTGAAAGCAATATGTATGTCTATGGAAGAACGGATGATAAGCAGTGGATATAACCTTTAACATTAAAAATGCTCCAAAAACTTCCATTTTGGGTGGGAAAATGCAAGCCCATGTTTTTTCCTACCCACATGGGGATTATACTGGAAAATGTTTTTTTTTTTTGTTTTTTTTTAACAAAAAATTCAGGGACTTGTAAGTGCAACAGGTTTGTTATTTTGAAGTGAAATTTGTGGCAGTTTGTCTCACTGAAAAATAAATAAAAAAATGGCTCTAAAAACACCAAAAGATATTCCTTTATGGGAGCAAAATGACCTTTGTATTGGAAAAAGCAATGGGGTGTTTTGTTTTGTTGTTATTATGCCAATGGTGTGGCAGTGGCAATGACAGAATATGAAGAAAAATTGTGGCACACTATCAATGTGCCTGGTTGAAAAGGGAAAGATTGTCAATATTGGAACAAGCTATGGGTTTATATTGTTTTATTATTGCCATATGGCAATGGAGGTGAAAAGTATAGAATCTTAAGAAATCTTTAAATTATGACACACTGTCAGTATGGTTGAAAACTGACTTGGCTTTCTGAAAAAGAAGCTGCTTAAAATTATCCCATTCTAGGAGCAGACTCTGCACCCACATGGTACCGCAGACTGTCAATGTGCCTGCCTGTTGCTGAACTGGCTTTTAAAAAAAAGTTGCCACAGGACATGTCCAGCTAAGTCAGCTGTGGCAACATCAGTGGAATAGACTATGACAAAGCAGGCCTCGAAAAATGTATGGCCGGGTGGTGGTAGAAGTAAGCTGATGCAATATCAATGGCAGTATAGTATGGAATAGAACATGATGAAGAGATGATGTCTGTCTGTTTAGGTGTAGCAGGCAGCATTAGCAGTACAGTAAATGGAACCTAATACAGTGAGATAGATGCAGTGGCAGACCTACTCACTGGCATCTGACGTGTAAAGATTCCTCGCAGATACATGCCTGAATCAACTTCACATTTACACACTTGAAGAGGACAGTTTGATCCACCTAGGTGTTACAATGTCATCTGCAGCACTGAACTCTCTTAGCCATTACGGTTGAGGCTGGACAAGATAAAACACCTATAGAAAATTACGCTAGCTCCTACCACTAGTCTAATCTGCTGTTCCAGAATTCCATGGGATTAAGGTTATCTGACAAAGTAAAGAAACACTTTAGGTATGACTATACCTGACTATGCAGTGAGTGGTTTTCAGCTATCTGCTGTGTGTCTGGTTGCCACTTTGAAATAAAAAAAATTCTCATCAGATAATGTACTGACTGCTGCTGGTACTGCTAATTTTCTGTTTGCTACTTGTAGCCAGGGGCGCACTGCAAATGAGGCGAAGTGAGGCGACCGCCTCAGGCGGCGCTATCTTGTCAGTTTCGGGGGGGGCGGCATTTTGATTGACCTAAATCAGCCCAAGACAGGCCGCTTTAAAAAACATGCTGAGCGGGACCTGTCCTTGGTTTAGCGTTTTAGGCAGGGGAAGGAGAGTGGTAGCTCGGGGCGGCCGTGCAGAGACAGCGCTGCTTCAACACTCACCTATTGGCAGCAGCGCTGCTCCAGCGGTCCTCCCTCAAGCGTTCAGTTAGCCTGCTCCTTGCTCTCCGCCCCCGCCCGCACCCACGCTTGGCTGCGTGCATCATGTGACGTGACCTGACGTAATAGGACACAAAGTGGCTCCTGCGCGGTCTCCTAAGGTGTCCCTGCTCTCAAAAGCACTACTGAGGTAAGTGTTTCCTATTAGATAAATATTGCTTTTCTAAGTATTTATCCGCTATCCAAGGTTTGGGGTGCGGTGGATGTTGGGTGTCGCGGGGGGCGGGGCGGGTGAGGCAAGATTTGGGGAACAGTGGATGTTGGGTGTCGCAGGGGGGACAGGTGAGACAAGGTTTGGGGTGCGGTGGATGTTGGGTGTCGCAGGGGGGACAGGTGAGACAAGGTTTGGGGTGCGGTGGATGTTGGGTGTCGCAGGGGGGGGTGGGTGAGGCAAAGTTTGGGGTGCGATGGATGTTGGGTGTCGCGGGGGGGCGGGTGAGGCAAGGTTTGGGGAACAGTGGATGTTGGGTGTCGCAGGGGGGACAGGTGAGACAAGGTTTGGGGTGCGGTGGATGTTGGGTGTCACAGGGGGGGCGAGTGAGGCAAAGTTTGGGGTGCGGTGGATGTTGGGTGTCGCGGGGGGGACAGGTGAGACAAGGTTTGGGATGCGGTGGATGTTGGGTGTCGCGGGGGGGGGGGGGGGGGGAGAGGCGTTGGCAGAAAAAACCTCCAAGCAAAGAATATCCTCTGTGATACGGAGCAGGGATTATGTGCCCAGCACTGTAAGGGTAGCTCATGCCAGGCCCATATAACCTTAGTACACTGCTGCTCAAACCCAGGGGCCCCCCAGGCGGCACTGTCCATCACTGTCTGGGGGGCGGCATTTTTACTATTTATTTAATGTAAACCAGCCCAGGACAGACCGCTTTAAAAAAAACAAAGCTGCGCGATACCTGTCCTGGGCTTGTTTACGAGACCTCTGCATGTCAGCGCAGGCGGCGATACAATGACGTCATCGCACCTCCTACGCTGACACGCTGACGTCGCGGACAAAAAGAAGAGGCGGCTTCTCCAAGGCATCTCAGGTAGGTGACAATAACTTTTTTTTTATATATAAATAGGCCGTAACCTGCTGGAGTATCTCCAGCAGGTAACGGCCTATTTACTTATCGATCCCCGCGCCTGCTGTGGCCGCCTCCGCTTCCCCTTCTGCTATCGGACGCAGAAGGGGGGGGAGCAGAAGCGGCTGTGAGCGGAGTATAATAATCGGAGACCCAGGGGAGGTAATAAACATAAAAACCATTGTTACTCACCTCTCCGGCGATCTGATGTTACTCCCAGCAGGCTTTGGCCTTCTTTGGTGACGTCCAAGGCGTCACGTGAGCCAGATCAACGTCATTATGTTGCGACGCCGGTCTGTGCAACATTGAAGAGGGCCGAAAGCAGGGAGCGAAGCAGAGCCGAGGTAAGTAACACTGGTTTTTATGTTTGTTACCGCCTTGGTCTCCGATTATACTCTGGGGTCTGAAAACATCCCAGAGTATAATAATAGTTCATGGGTGGGTTACTATGGAGCATAATACCGAGTGTAGGGGCCACTATGGAGCATAATACCGAGTGCAGGGGCCACTATGGAGCATAATACCGAGTGCAGGGACCACTATGGAGCATACTACTGAGTGCAGGGGCCACTATGGAGCATAATACTGTGTGCAGGGGCCACTATGGAGCATAATACCGAGTGCAGGGGCCACTATGGAGCATAATACAGAGTGCAGGGACCACTATAAAGAATAATACCATGTGCACGGGCCACTATGGAGCATAATACTGTGTGCAGGGGTCACTACGGGGCATAATACCGTGTGCAGGGGCCACTATGAGGCATAATACCGTGTGCAGGGGCCACTATGGAGCTTAATACCAAGAGCAGGGGCCACTGTGGGGCATAATACCGTGTGCAGGGGCCACTATGAGGCATAATACCGTGTGCAGGGGCCACTATGGAGCATAATACCGTGTGCAGAGGCCACTGCGGGGCATAATATTGTGTGCAGGGGCCTTTGTGAGGCATAATACCGTGTGCAGGGGCCAATATGGAGCATAATACCGTGTGCAGAGGCCACTGCGGGGCATAATATTGTGTGCAGGGGCCTCTGCGGGGCATAATACCCTGTGCAGGGGCCGCTGCGGGGCATAATGCCATGTAATACTGTGTGCAGGGGCCGCTGTGGGCCATAATTGATGTTCTATCCTTAGGACAGATCAATAAGAGATCAGTGGACCCCACCTCTGATCAGTTGTATGGGGGGCGATGGTGCCTGTTTATATCACACGCTGTCTGTTTATAATGACCGTGTGATGTAATTACAGCCTTCTCACATAGACATGTATAGGATGAGGCCGTAGTTACATTACATGGCCCCTATGAGATGAATGACACTATGTAAACAGAGAAGGGGTCACGGCACTTACACAGGTACAACGGTTCATTCAAACAGCTGATCAGTGGGGGTCCTGCGTTTTTGAGCCCCACTGATTAGTTTATTAATGACCTGGAAAACCTTTTAATTAGTTAACACCTGGGGCATTATTAATAAGGGGCCCTATTTATACAGGGTACACATGGACATTATTAATATAAAGATGCACTTGGGAGTTATTCATTATGGGGGGTTATATCATATATTTTATAATTGGGGTAGCAGCAGGATGGGTGTGCAGGTGAGGACAATGTGGGTCAGCTGCCTGGAAAATTGAGGAGCCAAAGATGTCTGTGTTGTAAACTTTACAGAGACAAGTCACAGCTGTAAGAAGTGGTCATGGCGGTCCAAAGGGAAGAGAAGGGAAATGTGACCAATTAGTCAGAGACGTCACCTGTAAGTCACAAAATGTTACTGCCCTGTATTCACCTAAATGATAGAGGATAAATACCTGATTGATGGGGGTCTGTCTGCTGAGACCCCCACTGAGCGTGAGAATTGGGTTTTTTTCCCCCACTGGTTGGGAATTCAGCCTGGCCGCAGCCATATATATAGGTGTGTCGCTTGGTGGATGGACGAACCCGCGTGGCTCTCATTCACTTCGATGGGAATGCCAAAGATAGCCGAAGTCCAGTACTCAGCTATCTGCGGCACTCCTATTATAGAGAATGGGGGCCACGAGGGCTCATTCCTCCACCAAGCAGAAGATACGTGAAGTTACTTTCATTGTTAATGCCGTGTTGTTGATTTCTGATACTGAAGTAATACAGGAAGAAGAATTCTTAAAAACTGCTTCATAAGTTTGTGTATGTTTATTGTACGACAATAACAGCATGTGACGCTAACAGCATGTAAACGCAATTTTATATTTTTTTTTTTTGGGGGGGGGCGTCTTTCAATAGTCCGCCTCAGGCAGCAAAGAGGCTAGGTTCACAACTGCTTGTAGCCATATCACTGGCAGAAGTGATGGAGTGCTGACTGAGGAGGACTGGGAGTGGGCAGAGCCTCCTGGGCAGACATATGGCTGGCACTAGTAGTGGTCTCCCTAAGAGTTGTGACAACCTGGATATACAGTCTATTTTGATAATATGTGGAGTATGCCATATTCCTCAATTTTGGCTTTAGTGAGGGTCTAAAAGCATCCAGCACTCATCCCTTTGCTTTACACTAACAATATGCTTCTCACTACGTTATCAGTGAAGCATACAGCCTGTCATGCTTGCAAGTGTGCACACAGACTAAGGGACTAAAGCAGGTTGGTCTTTGCCAGCATGGTCATTGTCATCATCATCTTGAAAAAAAAATAAGGGTCAGCCTGAAAAATATCAAGGCCCCTGTGTAGCGAAAGTGACCAAGAAGTAGAAGCTTTTCTTCTTCTATGTCTTGATCTCTGGTTGAGTGTGCTTCCTATCAAATATATCTATGATGTATACAAATTAAAGGGATGATATGATGGATGGTGCAGTTGTCCCTGCTGACAAATTTAATAGCCTACTAAAAGAGCTTCAGAATGCAACACACTTCACACAGATGTCCCAGTATGTGCAACATGGAACTTCAGCGACTTTAAATGTCACAGATGAGGCAAGGCAAGTCAATTGTTACTGCAAGTCCAGTAGTGTGTTCTTAGCTATATTAGAATGGTTGAAATCTGCAGACACTTTTCTGGCCATGTGCAGCACCTCCTTTAAGTCACTCTATGCAATTATAAAGCAATGCACCATCAAATTTAGCACATGTGCCATGCACAGACAATGTGTTATTCTATACAACTGCATTGCAGCCACAATATTCCTGCCATTGTCATTGGCAACACTCTCTAGTTGTAGTTGGTGAGGAGCAGCTTGCTGCAGGATACAAAGGAGCAGCTCCTACACTATATGACTTCCCTCATCCAGACTCATTAGCTGTAAAACTGCATGTCAGCGCTTCACCTTACACTCATGAAACGAGGGAAGGGGAATGGAAGCAATGGCTTGCCCTGGATAAGTTGTGGGTGGAATTGGTCCAGTGAGGATGAGGGAAATGGGCCCCACCTGGTGTTGGAATTGGGTCTGTACAAACATTGTAGTGTCACTGCTAGTACCTGGTCTTGTTGCCACTTAAAACATTGATCCAGTTGGCCATAAAATCCTTCTATTGTCCCTGCCCATAATTGCTGCTTCTTGTGTTGATGGTGGTTTGAATTTTTCCACACTAACATGTCAAAGGATCAGTCTACATTCTCTGACATATGAAGATATAAGGCAAGGACAACTCCATCCCATCGTCAGTCATCCAAAATGGAAAGTGTCACAATGAATAAAAACAAAAAGCAAATGCCAAGCAGCACATAGCGTAATTCTGTTCGGTTAACAGGTACAGAAAGGAAAAAAAAGTACTAACTGTAAAAAGACCAAGCTCAAATAGGATATTATGGTCCTGATGGACTCTCACCTGATGTGGTTGTGTAGGACCACAACAACCAAAACAACGTGTGAACCACAATGTGTGATAGGTGTCTACAGCAGTATTGCAACCATCCAATACTGCGGGCCAGACAAAAGGTTAACAGCAGTTTCTCAGGATAATCCAGAGGAAAAAGGACCCTGCACTCACCAAAATTGTCCAAAGGAATGTTCTTTATTTGAATCCATACACACTATGTGTTTCGGGGAAATATGCCCCTTTTTCAAGTGTAAACAATGGAATATAAAAGTATGACCATATACACAGCTTTTTATATCCTCATACATAGTGAGGACATCTCTCTATTGGAAGGTCCTTCAGGAAAGTTACAACCGTATAGTATAACCAGCAAAAAGCACATAAAATCGCAGACACATAAAAAATACCAGACCAAATAAAATATTCAATTAGAAACTCATATAATAAAATCCCCATTGTACCACCAAGGACCACCGTGCACCATGTTTATTTCTAAAAGAAAGCCATCTGTTCCTTATATCATCACATGGTGCAGAATTTTGGCAATTCTATGAAATTGTTACTGTGTGGCAAGGTGCACAACACAGTCAACACTTGGTGCAGCAATTACAGCCCGGGGCATCATGGTTCATTGTATTAATGTGTGCCTGACAGTGCCAACAATGTCCATCGCAATGAGACCAGGTGCTACCTCCTCCATGCCATCCTCAATGGACCTTTTCCCATTGTCAACAAAAGGGCAAAGATTTGATTCCAATTCCACCTTTCATATATGCATTGTCATGCTGCCTTACATCTGATGAGCCTGAGCAAAAGAAGCCACACAGCAGACCAATTGTTGTTCTGCATTGGTCATAGAAATTCTAACTGGATATCTCCTGACCAACTAAAGCTGGGCAACATAGGGAGTGACAATGGCAGGAACATTGTGGCTGCACTAGATTTGGCAATACAATACATTCTCTGTGAATAATGCACATCAAAAATTTGATCCTGCAATGTTTTTTTTAAACATTGTGGCTTGCAGAAGATTATGGCCATGTCCATGAGAATGCTAATTATTTCAGCCTTTCTTATGTAGCTAAGAACACCCTCTTGGACTTGGAGCAGCGAAACCATTTGATCTACAACATACAAAATTTCTGGATTTTCACCTTGTATGTGCTGTTCCGTCTGTATGAGCAGCAGATTAATGATTACATCATGTACCAGACCACAGGAACCATATATTATTTTGAGATCAGGTAATGGTAGCTCATCAGAGATGCATGGCGCCTACTCAGGCCCTTCAGAGGAACCACCAGATTGGGACATTTACTTATCTTTAAGCAAATGTCCCAACTCACAATGTAACAGCGGCATCAATGCTGTAATCCCACTGATAATTATATTGGAGCAAATGCTCCCACTAATGCAACAAGGCATGGATGAACAGCAGCATGCAGGCGAGTGAAATAACAGGGTCCTCATTTATGCTGGCAACCATGGCAAACTGTATGATTTGTGACTTATGTGCTGACAAGTGTAGAGCCCATTTTGGTTTATATTTTTGCACCTTAATAAATGTCATGTCACAGCTATTACTAGTAAAACTTACAAATGTACAAGTTTGTGCACACACAGTGGATTTACATACATACATATTTACAAATTACATACATACCTTTGGCTCCTTCCTGTTGGGTTTGTCTTATATCAACCTTTTAATGTATTTGTTTATAGTTTTGTTTTGTTAATATTCTAATAAATGGACATTATTTGACATTGGTTATTCTGTGTGATGTTTTTTTCTTTTTTTCTTTTTTGGAGTCCATTGATTGCTACATACACAGAGCCATATAGCTTTTTTCCAGTAGGCAATATTTTGTAAATTTTTCTTATGTGCTAACAAGTGTATTGTTAGCATAAAACAAAATAATGACCATTGTATAGCCAAGCTTTTAGACCCTTGCTACAAAAGCAAATGGGTGTATGAATTAAGCTCCGAACCCACGTTTTGCCAAGCAGGCACTTGTCAACCATACACCTAACTACCAGGCTTGTCTCTGCACTACCACTGCCACAATCCTTAGAAACTTCAGTGTCATATTTGATTTTCAGGGCAGAGTACATTCAGTTCATAGCAAAATTATTTGGGCAGCACGGTGGTTCAGTGGGCAGCACTGTATCCTTGCAGCATTGGAGCCCTAATTTTAAATCCAGCCAAGTGCAACATCTACAAGGAGTTTGTATGTTCTCACTGTGTTTGCGTGGGTTTCCTCCCACACTCCAAAGACATACTGATAGATAATTTAAATTGTGAGCTCTATCTGAGGCAATACTTGCTAGAGCTCAGTAAGATAGAATTACCTTCCTGTAACTCATACTGCAGAAGCTTTGGTGTATTCTTATGAGATTCTGATTCACACTACACTCCTCTGACAGGGATAAATCCATGATTCATAAGCAAGAGTTGCGAGCCTAGGATGATAAAAGGAATGTCTCACCAGAAAATCCCCTATTTTGTAAATCACATTTTAACTTTAATCATTCTTTTAAAGATTTTATGATATTTTTTTGTTACATTTTCAATGTCACTATCTACATTTAAAAATAATTAATTTCCACTCAGACCACAAAGCATGATAAAAGACTGGCAATTTCCAGTTCTGAAGTGCTTTTCTTTGCTGCAGTCATTTACTTACATTATAAGATTTATCACTTACATTGCAGATAAGACAGACAAGATTAGAATACAAGGTAATAACTCTATAGATAACTCCCATAATGACCCATCATTACATTCAGTACTGACAATTAATAAAGCCACAACCTGTCTACCCGCCTTCCTTGCACTGAGCATGTCCTGAAAACTATCCCATAGACCTTAATGAGTTGTCTTATTTCTATTGCTGGTTATAGTCACGGTAAAAAAACAGAGGAGGAGCTCGTGGAAGATGGCAGCCTCCTAATCACACACAGGAAATAGAATTTCAAAATTATAATATAATCTCTGCACTGAAAATACAATTAAAAAAACTGTAATAAGAAAATAAAAACAGATTAGAAAAATGGGATATATTTCAATATCTGGTTTTAGCAAAGAAATACAAAATGTGGTGATACATTCCCTTTAGGATCTTCCTTGACTTGTACTCAATTTCTCTCCTATCTTTAAGTGCTGTGTGCAGAATCTCTAGTGTATCTTATAAAATACAATTTCAGTCTGCTCTCCCTAGCATCCTGCTTCTGATCGATTTCCCCCTTTCAGCTATTACAAGCAGAAGGCAGAGGAGAGCTGTAAGAAGCAAAATCTTATAGAAAACACTGGAGATTCTAGACAAAGCACTCACAGATAGGGAAAAGAAAGTGAAGAATATTTGATATTCTGCAGCTAACTAATCTGGTCTTATAAACTACTACTCTAGTAGGTCAGAAGGTATGGCAGAAATGATATCTTCAGCAGTACACTACTTTGTGTGTGGGAGGAGATGCTAACAAAAGCCTTGAAAAGCTGCAAACTACAACACAGCCACTGGGTGGTTGCATCTAAACATAAAGAATAGCTAGCATAACACTTTGTGATAATTTATCACAAAACCATGTAGTTTTTAAGACTACTTAATTTGTGACATATTCATTTGTGACAATTTTGGACATATTCATCCTAGATGACAGGTAAGGAAGAGCACACCTGTAGCTACTGAGACGAATAGGTGCTGATGTAAAACTTGCAGTTTACAGAAAGCCTTCCACTTCAACACAAAAGAGACTGACTTCTGGTTTACACAGAAAGCAAGCTCTCAATTAGTGATCAGGCTGGGATTACTGAGATGTCCATAATGAAAAGGTGTGAAATGTGGGGAAGCAACTGAGCTGGGATGAAACACATTACACTAGGAGAATATTGTTTGCAAGTGAGCATTATATGTCCAGAAATTGCTGCTGTACTTCTTTAATAATTACTTGCAACATAAACCATATGATATAGCACCCTATTATGCATTATGTACTTTTCTTAAAGGTCTTCTTGTAATTAACATATCTACAATGAAAACAGGCAAACATTAAAAAATAGTGTAATTTTCCATATTCACAAATTTATTTCCTAATTTCTAAGAAGAATGCCTGGCAAGCGATTTAATTTTTTTTGCCAGAAGCCAATTTAACGTTTCCCTTGTGAAGACGAATTTAAGTTGTTTACTCAGACTATGGAAATTCTGCATTATATGCATGAAGGAATTTCACAAAGCATAGGCGTAAATGTATAAAGATAATTAATTAAAATACTTAACTACATAACCAAAGTGTATAATACCTTACATTTACCTGGATTATTAAAATAATTATTCAGTCAAGGTTGAAAATCTGAGAGTAAATGAATCTTTTAACTATGATTGAAAATCAGCAATACCTGCTGCAGTGTATATAATTAGTGTTCTCCGAGGACACAGAGGCAACAGGAGTTTTATAAAGTTAAAGCTACTCTGCCTCCAGCAATCCCTTATTAAACACTTAAGGAATTCTACAAAGATTCCCTCTTTTTCTCTATAGTTAACTAATTGTCTAATTTAAACGATATCCAAAAGAGTCCTAAAGAATCGTTTAAAATACTGAATAACATAAAATACAAATGGGACCTGGTGTTAAATGGGATATTCATATCCCAGAGGGCTCATGTACACAAGAATAGTATTGCTCTGCACAAATTCATAGGTCTTGCACAGCAGTAATAAGTGACCCGCAGACTTCTATGGACTCAGACTATACCTGCCTATAAACTAACAGGCTGTATGAATTAGTTTGTAACGAACTGGATTAAATCTTAACTTTGCAAAAACTTTGGAAGTGAATGATTCCAAACTTGTAGCTGTTCGATTCGCATGAATTGGCCGCAGTGTGTTTTTAAACAGTCTGTTTGCTACCTACCATTTGTTTACCTATAACCGTATCTATAATCCAAGAAAGAAAGGTAAGAAAGCACTCAAAATAATAAAAAATACAAAAGGAATTTTATTGAAATACAAAAACAGTATAAAAATACAAAACAGAAACCACAGTACAAATACCTATGTCAGCAGATGTAAAACGAGAGAGGCAGAGGCTGAATAGTATAAATAAATATGAGGGAGATAACATACAACCATGCATAAAGTATATAGCAGTATATAAATACAAGGGGTACTAATGGTTAATAAAAAGCAAGTGCATATATAAAACCCCTATATAAATGCCCAATGTATCAAGCTATACATGTATTTTGCAAAGTAAGTTACATGGTATAAGATTTAAACATACCCATGACACAAATGCCACTGCCTGCTGACAAAACCCAACGCACGTTTCGGCGCACAAAGCCTTCGTCTGACACCACCCCCAGACGAAAAAGTTAGCTTCAATAGAAACAAATAGATATTTTTTACTGAGATGTTCATTCTGACAGCTTATTACAAATCTATTCTTTATAAGTAATTCTAAGAAGCCCATAGCCCCCATCACAAGTCTTTGATATAAAGATGCATACCAAATTATAAAGGTATTCTCCTCTAGTAACAATACAGTGCATCACATAAGGACCATACATTGGCACATAGTGTGTGTACAGGTTTTTAATATAGACCCATAAAGATTCCATGTGGCACTATGCTAAGGATGATACTGCTATAGATAATAAAATAAAATCATATCATATTGATAAATATATAATATGAATGAGGTCCATGAATAAAATTCATGCAATATATTAATGCAGAATAGACCAGAAGCAGTGTCTGGAAATATTATTTCTTTGAAAGTTCAGTAGTTGAGCCTTGGAACAAACTTCCATCATATGTAGTTGGGAAATATACAGTAAGTAGTTTAAACCTGCCTGGCATAAACACAAGTTTATCCTAACATAAAATGGAAATAATATAATATAATATATATTCCTGTATGTGGTAGGTGGTCCACATGACATAACTCACAAATGTTTTAGCTGTCTTAATCCTGGGTCATGCAATGCAACTCCCACAATGGTAACATCCAGTTACCGTACGTTCCAGCCAGGTGCCGGGTTTTGTGGGTGGCAAATAATAGCTATGCACTAGGCATTCATGGATAGATCCTGATTGAGGGATGGGGGGTCAGAACCTGTTTTAGTTCTTCATCCAGACTTCATTCCTCCTAATTAACACCTCCTTTCAACTTTCTGTGTAATATCCATATCTCTATGGAGACTGTAAATAATAAAAAATAATATTAATATGCATATAGTAAAACACATATATAATTAAACATACATATGTAACTTTTAATACATGTACAATATATTGACTTTAACTACAATTATTTACCGTTTACAGGGAGATAAAAGTGAAATTGTTATGCATTTGATTTTAATAATCCCCACTCTTGGAATAAATTGCATTTCTCTATATCACAGGTTACTATTGGAAATTTTAAGCTGCTGGGATCCAGGTCTTTACAGCCACCAGTCTCTTTAAAGCCACAAACAGTGGAACAATGACCTATATTAGTGAAGTTATGCATTTCCTACTTCTCAGCTAACATATTTGTTATACCATACTTTCAAAGTTTCATCATAAAGCCCACATACTGCAAAAAAAAATCAGCAAAACTTCTGATGTCCAAACACACGTGTGCCAACATGAATTTTGAAACTTGAATTGGACCCCGTGTGTTTGGACTAAAGGGAATCTTTCAGTACAATCTGTGTAGATATAAACATCAAACAATAAAATGTTGAAGATTAGTCATACCTATTTGGAAGCATACATTTTCTGCTCTTAATGTATTCTGAAAATCTGATGAATTATAGCTAATCAGGTTTATGAGCACTTACTGTAAATATGGGCTGCTTTCATAGTACAGCTCACTAGCTACAGCATGCTTGACCTCACATAATGTAGAGATTTTATGCTTCATATATTTCTGAAATTGCATGATATTTCTCCCTGCAATAATATTTATTTTTAACTTTATGTAATTACTGAAACAAAGTCAATTTATGAATGGTGACCAAAAGTAGCTTATTACTACACAACTTGTTGAAAAAGATGAAGAACTCTACCTTAACATCTTGTTATATTTCTGTAGGTAGAAAACAGCGCATTGTTGAAGTTCAGATGACACAGTTAGATACATTGATAGATTTCAATTCTGACAGCTAATGTACAATAGATAAACTTCTGTCTGGTCCATGCTAGCCAGGAGAATTGTAAATATAGAAAGAAACTATTTTATAGGTTATTTTATTCACTTTTCCTTTCCTTCCATAGGGCCCCTAGATTACAAAATGCCTGCATGTTTTAAATTTCATAATAAACGTGATCTATGTCCTCTATGGGAGACAGTCTAATAAGTCCTGATGATATTAATGTATCATATATCATAAATAACAGTATTGTATATGAACAGAGAACACCTCATGTAATAACTTAAAGTACTGTAGTTACAGTGGGGCTCCTGCTCTCCACAGCTAAATTTTTAGGCTTAAATTAACACCCTTGGCCCTAAATGTGAAATAATCTAACCCTACGAAGCAGCTGATTGCTGGGTCTCTAAACCTGGAAACCTATCCGAATCGACTGACGTGAGTGCAGAAATTTACCACATGGCAGGTTGTCATCCACCATAGCTCTTTCCTGTTGATCCTTTCTGCTGCAGGACCTATGGACCGCTGCATGGCAGGCATCTTTGCTCCCATTGCCTACAATGAGGACATTGGAGACCCTCCTCCCTGTTGCTATCCCAAGGTACTATCTTTTGTCCCTGACTGCATCTGAGCTCTATCCTGCTGTGCTGATGGCATGCTACTGTAAGCCTCTGAATTCCCAACACTGGACTCACAGGTCATTGTAGGGTGGATCTCACTGGAAGGAGAAATTGGAGTAGTGAGATCCCCTGTGACCCCCCAGCCAATAAGAGATCATCACCTGGGAGCCCTCCAGCCACTGCAGTTAACATGACTCACATATTCAGCTATACACAGACCTCTTCTAGATCAAAGCTTCCATCTGCAACTCCGCCTTACTCTGAACTGGGACCATCATATTACTGATCACTGGGGCTTCCCCTTAGCTTTGACAGCATGCAAAGAGTGTTTCTCACTTTGGACATTTGTAGATTTACATGCTGTTTGTGACATCCCAGAGACTCCCATGCAGGATGGGGAAGTAGAGATTGCGTCCTCCAGCTTGGTACTCTATCCATCACAAAGTGAAGAAGGCCCCCTTCCATTGGCTCAGATTGTTTCCCTGAGAGAAAATTCAGTGGGTCCGTAGAAGGTTGTAGCATAGTGACTGCCCTTGCAATTTCTTGTTTTTTCCCCTTATTACACACATCTGCATTATTGTTCTATTATTCTCTACTCTCCCCTCCGATTTAAGGGCTTATGGTTATTACTCTCCCAAGCTGGTCACAGAGTGTTAAATAACTACTGTAAAAGTGCTTCTGATTTCTTTTGTTATTGACAATTTTGACTTTGACTAGAGCGTCTTGTACTGGTTATTATGTCTCCTCCTCTCCCAAATCTTCACCACTACTGTCAGATGTGCATTCATGTTTGGAAAACATTCTGTCTATGTCCCTAAGGGTACGGTTACATTTATGATAAATCCTTAAAAAATGGGTAAATCTACATCCACTTTTCATATGTAATAAAAATTTATCAAATGTTACATACAATTCTAATGCAAAGAGAAGTTTGGAGATTCATGAAATACAGGCTCTTAAAAGGGTTTTGCCATAAATATAGATGGCAAATCAACTGAAAATGTATTTTTGGGTAACTTTGTAAAGCATTGTTAATAAAAAATATTTCCTTGCAGAAATATTACAGTTATCAATACTTGCTATAACACCCC
Source organism: Leptodactylus fallax (assembly GCA_947044405.1). Classification (NCBI taxonomy): domain Eukaryota; kingdom Metazoa; phylum Chordata; class Amphibia; order Anura; family Leptodactylidae; genus Leptodactylus; species Leptodactylus fallax. The sequence goes on along the minus strand of CAMRHE010000388.1, from coordinate 177,368 downwards.
CTGGAGTTCAAAATAGATAGGTCTGTGCATGTCATTCTAGTGAGGCTCTGTTAGTCATGCATGCACCTGTTGTAAATAACTTCTCTACTTAGATTGCAATTTTTTTTAAGGACTCTAAAATGCTTTGAAAACCATGTGTATAAAAATCTGTTAATTTTCAGTTCTTGTATCACACCATGTCTGATGAAGGGAGCGAGTACTCCTGAAAGCTTACTTATAAATATACTCAGTTAGCCTCTAAAAGGTATCGCCTGATTTCTTCACTCTTCCACTAAGTAGAATATGGAACAGCTTCCTCAGTGAAAGAAACTTGGACATGGGCTTTGTTCTCAGAAAGAAGACCCAGCATGGACAGCAGTATTTACAACAGTAAAAGGTAAATGTGTTGACAGACTCCAGGCAGTGGTGAAAAAATAGATGAACACCCTACCACTCTGTGCTGTACCATCCTGAGTGATCATTGTTATCTCTCGCCCTCATAAGGAGGAGGACAGCATTGAGTGGTGAGGTGTGCAACAGTTAGTGGGATGTAGATCCACTGTGTCACCTAACTGGTCTGATTTTGGGTCACTTCCAAGAGTTTTGTGGCCACCCTGGTCTTCACCCTTTAACCCCTTTACAGAAATCTGAACTTTGAGTATGTTAGTAAGGTCCACAGAACAAAGATCAAAGCATCTGGAGTCAGGAAGTGAACAGTTCAGGTCAGACCAAGGTTAGAATAGGTTTGTAGTTCAGAGATGAGCAGTAATCGAACACAGGTGATCAGTATAGGGTCAGTAGCATAAATGGAAACAGTAATAAGCAGGGGTCAGTACATGTAAAATCTAATTGAATGCAGTAGCAGGATACTAATGGGAAGTAACACATTAGAAACCTATATTGCTCAATCGCAGAGCTGAGAGTTGAGCAGACATTTAAAAGCAGGAGCTAAGTCGGTTTGGCTGGGGGACACTTTTATTGGTATGCACACTGACCATTTAAGAAACAGAGAGGACTGGTATACACATGTTACAGGTGGAATACACACAAAGGAGGAGGATACATGGAGAATAGGGAAGAGCAGTATGGTAGTAGGAGCAGACATAGGTAAACTGACAGCTGTGACCTTTGATAGGAATGGGATATGAGTGGCCACAAGCTGCTGCTGTTACAGGGTGCTTTTCTAATGGCATGGAGTCTATTTCAAGATCTATAGCTTTTACAGTTATAAAAGAAAACTTATGTCCAGATATCCAGCAAAACCTTTAAGATATTCTACTGAACATTAATGACTAACAGATCCTCATTACATTGGCATGCACAGGCCTATACTGTTATGACTGTATACCAAGGTATCACAAAAGCAATAGCAGGAGATTGGCTGATAACTACGAGCAGTAGAGACAGCTATTTAAAACTAGCACACCTCTGCGAGCTAAGACAGACACCCAGATGCCTTCACCAGAGCCCACTGCGAGGCGGGGGTGGACTTGTGCTGAATCTGGGAATCTGAATTGTCACCAAACAGAAAGATGAAGCAATAATAATCGCGCTGCTGCAGAAACCTAAACACAATAAACTAAAACTTATACAGAGAAGTGGAGGCACGAGAAGTCGTACAAACATGGGTCTGTATCAGAAGAGTACGCCAGAGACCAAATCAGAGGACAAACACGAAATCCAGAAAACAAGCCAAGGGTCAAAAATCCAAATGGGCATGTCACAAGCAGAATCAGAAGGCAAAGGGGAATCTGAGTACAAGTCAAGGGGTCAGCAACAAGCAAATAGATACAACAGAGCCAAACCAGGAGTAGTAAACTAATTAGTCGGCGACTGTGTCAAGAGGGCAGGGTCTTATATAGGTCTCCTCAGCTGCTAATTGGATCGAGCCAAGAAGCCTCAGAAACTGCAAAAGCTTCCCAGGTTGGCATGGTAACATTAAAGGCGCAGCAGCCAGATAGAGAATTCTAACATATACATTGTGAATAAGAATGGGTGCTAATATAAGCAGATAATTGTCATATTTCTGCAAGGAAACATTTTTCAAAAACAATGCTTTAAAACTTTAATTTTAATTCCATGTTTGCGTCTTATTCTGGTTACCTTCTCCTTCATTAATCATAATAGATGTTTTATCATCCTCTAGTGGAGGGTAAACCTAGAACTTTTTGAAGTATCTTTGTTCCCAAAAGTTCCCAGTTGTTTTATTCAAGTTTTAAACAAGTTTACAAAATAGTACCAACTTTCATTATTTAGGATGGAACACAGAAAATGAGAAATAATAATATGTATTTAAATAAAATAAATTAGAGAATCTAAAAACAGGACTGGATTCAGAAATGTAACTTGAAACTTCTGGGCCCCAATGTAAAATATATAATAGAACTTACCATGGACTATCTATAATATTGGTGTCTTCTTAAGTTGTAAAGAGATCTTTGGGCCCCCTAAGGCTCCAGGACCCGATAGCGATTGGTACCTGTGTCACCCTGCTTCATCCCTGATTGGATCATAGTTATGTTAAATTCTGATCTATAGCAATATAACAGTATATCAGGTAAAGAAAAGAGGCAAAGAAGATACAATTAAAAGCCAGTAACAAGAGGATAAAAAGAATGACCTGAGATATGGAGACATAAGTAATTTACTGTGTGTTAGATAAGAATGAAGAAAGTAAATTGAGGATAATTGTAGAAATGGCTTAAATGCTATATTAATAGGAAAGAAATAGAGTTTAAATAAATTAGGTTTTAATATGATTTTCTTAGATACATTTTCTATTTCCGTATAATTTTCTTAGATTATCAGTCCCTAACTAATAAATCGCCTCACTTTAAACTTGACAATGAATTCCATAGACTTATTCAGAAATACTCTACAATTGCTGGAGTATCAACCTCCCCTGTGGTAGGTAATTCTCTTTTTATTATTTGCCACACTGTACCCACACTCACATAGACACTGAAAATGTATGTATTGGGTTGGTGACAGGGTCAGACCATCTCCATGTAATGACAGATTTCAAAATGGCCCTATTCATATTTTTCACTGGAGACATAAAAGTTTGCTTCTAAAGGAACTTTGCATGCATTTTAAATTTTATCCTGATAATAATAAAAACTCTGTGTCTTATGAGCTTATCACATGGGAGTCCAATATGGAAGTTGGTAGAGGCCATTGCACTGCTATGGGTTCTTGCTGTAAAAGAGATGCCTCCCTGAAAATGGCAGGGCTTCAAAACAAGCTGTGATGTCTTGAATGAGCAATGTCTACTAACCATACTAAGCATACCCTTAAACACCTTGTTGATGTTGGTGCACAGATTGTAGAGCTACTGATTCACAAAAGAGATAAACTCTACAGTTTTTAACCAAAATGTTTAAAAAATGTCTGATTCAAATAAATCTTAAATTCTTGCGATTTAATTTAGACAAATCAAGTACAATGGTGGCCCCCATGTGAAAGCATGGAAAAAGCAGAGAAGAAGGAGTACATGAACTTAAGGACCATGAGAGCTTTCCCATAATGTCTTGCAGCTAGCCCTTAGCCAATCATGAGAGGGTACATAAGTATAAGGCCACTGAAGCCGAAGCAGGATGAGAAGGTTTACATTTTATGGGGTCTAGAGAGATAGGAGAGATGAGATAGGAGAAGAAGTAAAAAAATACAGTCAGCGTGTGAATTTTTACATGTTTATAGTCATTATTAAAAGCCCAGCCATGAATGCTGCCATTTTGTAGGGATAGAGATTGCAGAGAAATCATATCAGATCTCAGGCATGGGGTGACAGTAAAAAATAGAATAGGTTGATAGATAGATAGATAGATAGATAGATAGATAGATAGATAGATAGATAGAAGCAGGTAGTAGTACAGTCAGATAAGAAGCATTATCATTGTTGTCAGTCTGCTGCATCACATCATTCATGAGTGTACAATTCTTAAATACATTCAGTCTTCTCCAAGTGAAGTGACAATTGATGCATGGCTGCAATCATTTGGCTGCATAGAGTATGCTAGCACCACCCATAATTGCCATTACAAAAGGTTCTGCTGTAAGTCAGCAATTCATTTCACACTATTGTTAATTGCACTTTCTTTCACCACCATTAATTATACTTCAGATGATCATTTGTTCCATAACATGCACCATACATAATTGCTGTTACTGTACTTTCTGTGGCAGGTCAGCATTACATTTTTACACTGCCAATAATTATACTAGAGAGCAGCGCCATTAATTATACTTCAGCTCATCCTTCCTTGCATGCAGTGCACCATCTGTAAATACATTTGCCATATTTCCTGTGACAAGTTGGCAAATCATTTTTACACTGCCATTAAATACACTTTAGGCCAGTGTTTTGTTGTATATAGTGCCACCAAAAATTTTGCAATACTGTATTGTGCTGCATCAAGCTTGCATTTTTACAGAGCTGCCCAGTTTAGTCTGTGTCCAAGGGAAAATTAAAACCCCAGTCACACTGCCAGGTGTGAGGTGACTCAATGATGTCTTTCACTGCCCAAGTGACAAAGTTTTTTTTTTTTTTAAATAAAATTTTATTTAAGGTAAATCTAAATAATTTTGGTGTCAGCCTGCATTTATAGGGGACTGTATACCTCCTTTCAGTTACTTTGCCCAAGTGACAATTTCAGTGTATAAAGAAACATCTGTGCCATGTCATTCACCAGCAAGAATGTGTAATACTGTAAAAGAAGAGACCATCAAAGGACTCTTTTTGCCCAAGTGGCATATTTTTTTCAAATAAATTTAAATTTTATTTAAATCCTTATAGTGGCTGCCTGAATTTATTGTGGACTGTATGCCTCATTTCAGTTGCTTGTCATCCACCATTAAATATGCGTAAAGCTGTTGGCTGCAGCGAAGTAGAATCAGAGGAAGCTTTTATAATAATAATGTTACACTTTATTTAAATATACAGTGTAGTTTGCTAACCTTTACATGATGGAACACTACCAACTTGATGCACTTTACTGAACGAACCCAAACCTTTAGCAGTTTGATTTGCATGAACCAGCAAAAATGGCAGCCACCATGAGAAGACATATAGAAAGCAGAAATAGAATCAGATGACCTCAGGCATCAGGTGAGCATCTCCATAATACCTTGCAAGCAGCTCTCATGATAGGGGACAGACAATAATACAGGTGCATCTCAATAAATTAGAATACCTTTGAAACGTTTATTTATTTCAGTAATTAAGTTAAAAAAGTGACCTCCTATATTTTCTAGATTCTTCACACACAGTGTTCTATTTCAAGTGTTTTATTTCTGTAAATGTTGATTATGGATTACAGCTAATGAAAACCCAAATCTAAGAAAATTAGAATATTGTAAAAAAGTTCAGTAGTGTAAATTCTGTGTGTTTCCTGCCAAGGTTTCCTAAGCCTTTAAATGGTCCCTCAGTCTGGTTCAGTAGGACACACAATCATGGAAGACGCTGATTATGAATTGAATTACTGAAATGAATGAAAGTTTCAAAAATATTCAAATTTATTGAGATGCACCTGTAAGGGATTCTCATTCAGAAGTCACAGACGACTCATAGGCAGTATAAAAATCTCAGGTAGAAAGAGAAAGTGTGCATTTTGTGGGGGAGAGAATGGTGAGATAAGTCTTAGATAGCCAGACTGACACCATGTCTGATGAAGGGAGCTAGTACTCCCGAAAGCTTACCATCAAATATACTCAGTTAGCCTCTAAAAGGTATCGTCTGATTTCTTCACTCTTCCATAGCCAGACTGAGACAGATAACAATAGTACACAGATAATGCATTGAGTGGATTCTGAAGAAATGTAGTATCATGACTGGGCAACAAGATCTTGATTTAATTGACAGAGAAAGGAGTCACTATGTCTGACACTGTCACTGTGTGTGTCAGCGAAGTGATGTGCTAGTGTTACTGTGCTACAGCAGATGCATCAATCAAATGCACATATCTCAGAGCAGAATATTCCAATTCAGTCTGTACTGTGTCCAAGACTAGACAACTTAGTGATGCCACATGGCACTTTTTCATGTATCTAAAGCAATTTGGATATTTCTATTTCCTTGCTAAAAGACAAAACCCATTGAAGTTATATACACTACCTCTTTCAATTATTTTTCACTCTAAAGTGGTACAGTAAAATATAACCTGTTTTCCCTTGCCAAACACAAAAAAACTGAAACAATCTGACAATGCAGTGTGTTATTAAAGTTGCTACCATCCATTTATCCACAGCTATGTATGCTGCTATCATATTGAGACCTAAGACTGTGTTTGCATGAGAGAGCTAGAGGGTTAGAATCCTAGGAGCGCTCAGAGTACCATACACAACTATTTAAAACAAATGATTTGCACTTCCAGTTCAGAATAAACTGGTATAAATAAAATCAAACTTTTGGTCCTAACAGATGAACCCGAACCTGAATTGAATCTAGAAAGGTGTGTTCATCTCTATTGCTAATGCTCCATTTGCATTTATGAGTTTGAAAGTAAGTGGGTACAGACCTCGGGGACCTCAGAGTCTCATACATGACTTTTAAGGACAATTGGAGAACTTTCAACATGGAATGAATGTATTCAGACTGCAACAAATCTTCGGTCCTGATCAGCAAAATCTGAAACAAATATTGACAATTTCTCTCATCTCTAATACGCTCCTTCTGTACAGTAAGCAGAAATACTATGAGAGAAGTAACACATTGCATACTCTTCTAGCTAAACTGCTCTATAATCAGACAGACTAAGTTATATCCCATGCTCTTCAGAGAGGAGAAAGCCATGGTTTTTATGACCCTAATGTCATTTGTGACATGTTCCATGAATTCTATTGTAATTTGTATTCCTTACCTGACAATTTACATAAAGATTCTACATAAAAAGATAAGTTATTGCATACTTTGCACCACCTCTCTTAATGTAGCTATCACTGAGGGGGAATTTTCTGAAACACTCACAGACCTTCAGGTCTCACAAATATATAATGAAACATATAATGCACAGTTAGTTCATAGTCTGGTATCCCTCTTTATCATGTCACATAGGTGTGGGAGTATTTATCCTTATCACTATGCTCCACTTGTTAATTACCCTTATTGCCAAAACAAGAAAATATCAGATTGACTGTAAAAATAGACCCCTTTAAATGTGGACTTAAAACTTTTCACCAAGATTCTGGCCACCTGTTTAAGCTATTGACTTCTATCTCTTATTCATAAGGGCTAGGTTGGATTTGTTCTGTGTAAGTGGGGGTGTAATGCTAGGAGAGCCATAGATTTAGTAGATGTGGTTGACTGCTGTGTGGAGGCTGCTCTGCTGTTGAGCCTTGATGTTGAGATGGTCTTCAATGGCTTTGGATGGCTTTTTATTATTTCTACCTCTAAAACTTTTGGGGTAGGCGGTTCCTTCCTAAGAGCAAGCAAGGGCCTGCACACCTGTCCGTCTACCAATCAAACTTCTAAGCCTAAGCCTCCTCTTGTCAGTTTTAGATGAAAAATAATGACACAAGTAAGAACTGCTCTTCTCTTATTTCTTTGCATAGAGTCATGTTATTTGAGAACAACATATTATTTACTCACCTACTTGCATATTTCTCTTTATAGCATTCAATTCCATGGCAAAATAGAAACCCTTCCCATCTACGTCCAGGGAGAGTTGCTAAACCACCTTAAATTCAATTTCAGCTACCAATGGCAGAATTTTTGCCTTAATTTTGCTTCAGCATTCTCTTCTCTATACGCTTATAGCTTCCCTCTTTGCTGTAAAAGCATACATGATCTTGTGACTATCCTACACTTATTATATTTTAACAACATATCTTCCCTAAATTACTCTACTTATTTGAGGCCCTACCTATTACGATTCACCTTAATGACCTGAGAACCCTCTAGATGACTCTCATACAATTTATTTGGACTAATAAGTAGCACCACATTGCAAAATCCATCCTTTTTCTCTCCCAAAGATCTTGGTGGCCTATCAGTTCCTATTTTGTTCTATGTTATTGAGCTAGGTAGCTGAGAAGGATCCCTGCTTGGTTAGCCTTTCCAGTTTATAATAACTATAAATAATCTGTGTACATTCCAACTCTCTTCTTTGGAATGAGTCCTATTCATCTTCACATGTGTTGCTGGTTCCCATGGCTCTAACTTAAAAATTTGGAAAGTCTGTTCAAACAGATACTTGTTACACACGGGTACCACACCCCAGAGCTACTCCATACAATAGACCTTATTATTCCAACAAAATGCTGATGATGTGGAACCCTTAGAACAACACAATTTCATTTACTGTGGTACTGCTCTCTAATTTGACCATTTTTCTCTCTGCATTTCAGCCCTTGGCGAGAGACATTCCACTGACACAGAAGACCTACCTACTCAATGTTCTTCCAGTTATGGTAGGAAAACACTCTATTACAATATTTTTGTATATTCTAACAACTGCTAGATACATAGTTACTTACCACTGAAAATGTCTTTGCTAATAATAATAATAATAATAACTATTTATGTAGCACCAACATATTCCATAGCACTTTACAAATCATTGGACACATGAACAGACAATATGAGACATTACAATGTGACAAAGAAATAAACATATCAAACAATAGGAGTGAGGGCCCTGCTCGCAAAAGCTTACATTCTATGAGGAGATAGGGGGACACAAGAGGTCAGAGGGAAAGTTTGCTACCATGGTCCAGCCATCTTTTAATAGAAAAGGTTGTCTAACTGAAGCTGTATGAACCCATCACCAGCCAGTATCTGTGAATAAACAGATACTAAGTGCAAGGAGTGCAGCGTAACTTCTAGATGGAGGGGCCAGGATATGAAGAACAGTGGAGGAAGGATAAAAGGTGTTAGTTCTACACCTCCGCACACTACACTGTGATCAGGATACGTGATAAGCCTGACCATACAGATGTGATTTTAGGGCAGTTTTGAAGCTGCTGTAGTTGGGGATTAATCATATTGTCTTGGGTAAAGCATTTTAGAGCACCAGTGCAGCTCGAGAAAAGTCTTGGAGATGGGAGTGGGATGATCGGATAACTGGGGATTCAAGTCTAAGGTCATTTGCAGAACAGAGAGGACTGTTAGGGCGGTAGACAGTGACGAGAGAGGAGATATAGGGGGGCGCAGCGCTGTGGATGGATTTGTGGGTCAGTGTGATAATTTTATATTGTATTCTGTAATGGATGGGCAACCAATACAGCGACTGACACAAGGTAGATGCGTCTGTGTACCGGTTTGACAGAAAGATGAGTCTGGCGGCTGCATTCAGGACAGATTGTAATGGGGAGAGTTTAATAAGAGGAAGCCCAATTAGAAGAGAATTGCAATAGTGAAGACGAGAGAGAATCAGAGCAACAATGAAGGTTTTTGATGTTTCCACTGTGAGAAAAGGGCGAATTCTAGAGATGTTTTTATGGTGCACGTGGTAAGAGCGTGCAAGTGTCTGAATATGTGAGGTAAAGGTGAGATCTGAATGAAATACAACCCCCAAACAGCGGGCATGCCGCCTCGGAGTAATAGTAAGAGCCCTTAGTTTTCACTTGCAATATATGCACTAGAAAAAGATATTAGAAATCTTCCTCACATGACTTCCCATCAGAATAGTAATAGTTCTAATACCATATGGGAGAAATGGGATGATTATTTTCTTCATACTTAATTGTAATACTGAGCCTTATGGGAGTTTTTCCTGAAGACACTTTTTTTTTCTTTTTTTTTTTTTTTTATGTGCATCATGTATTCCCCCTCATCCCCCATGTTTCCCTATGTCTTGTTTGTACTTGTAAAAACTCCAAAGATATATATCTGATAGCAAGGTATGTGTACCAGCAACATAGAGAAATTCCCCAATAAAGAAATAAGTACACTTAAAAACTAACTTTTATTAATATCCACTAAAAGTATATAAATCTGTAAAAGAAAGCACCTAATAAAGAGATGCCATACTACAATGGGGTCATATAAAGGGTAAAGGCAGCCTGCAATACTGGTCCTTCATAAACATTAGACATAACTTGCCTACCTTTGTACCTTTTACTCATTTAAATAGTTGACTCTGGCGAACGAGTAGCCTAGATCATTTTATGTTTTGTTTTAATCTTGTGCTCTATTCTTTCAAAACTTTAATAAAAATATAGCTTCAAAAAGCAATGTAGGTACAAAAATGTTGGCAAAGCTTTTGCCACAATTCTGAAAAATGGAAATTTGAACAAGCATTAAAAAATTTTAAGACCCAAATCTTCACAGCTCATTATGGACTCAATACTTTTTTGTATTTGAATCGGGCTGTAGGTGATTTTCTCCAGAAAATTATTTTGACTTCTAAGGCCTTAGTTACACAGTGAAAAACGGCCATGCAACATGGCTTTTTAAAGAAAACCCATAAGAGTAAGCCAGTCTATTCAAATGTCAAATTTTTTCGATTAACCATTTCACAAGTTCTATCTTTGGCCATTTTAATGCTACATTAAAGTCCTTTTTTAAGGGCTTTCAAAATGGATTTTCAACCAAATGACAGTGGCTGAAAATGGATCAGTGGGGTGGATAAAAAAAAGACCAATACAATTCATATGTTTTCTTTAACAGTCCATTAAAAATGGGTACAAAACATATATCACAGCCACCAAAATAAGACAAGATGCAGAGCGGATGCAAAAAGGCCATTAAAAAGGACCAGTTAGTCCATTTTTTTCATACTGTAGCTGTGAAACAGATGTGGCCATGTGAATAAGATCTAGGACTATACTGTACATTTACATATATAGTTAAACCTCCTGCACTATGAAACATAGAACAGCATTTCTGATTCTCATTTTTCATATAACACCAAGGTTGTAGATCTAACTATATTATTAATTGTATTATTACCATTTGAGAGCACAGTCAGGATTGGGAGTAACTGTATAAGTATGCCAATCCTGACTGTACTTTCAACTGAAGATGAAAATTTTATCTTTCATATGACATCAGAAGCACTGTTCTGCATTTTAAAATGCCCGAGATATAACTGTTTGACGTAACCACCCAAAACCTCCTGGATTATACTAGAATCTGTACTCCAGTGAGCAGCAGTACAGAATCAGCTCATAACAGAGAAACAGGGAAAAGAATAAAGTGCAGAATTGTAAAGAAAGAAGACAAAATTGTGTTAATAAAGAATATTATGACCTTTATTAATAACACAAATGCTGCCAGAACACATAGGTACGCTGTTTGGGTGTACTTTAAGTCAAAGGTGAAAAATGTCCCTTCTCTTGTGAAGCTCTGAAGTAGTTACTCACACTCACTGCAGTTTCTCCACTCCGAATAAGATAAAGATGGCTGTAGGCCGATGCTAAGTATAACAATTATATTTACAAAAAGTTTTGTACAAAGGAATATTATTTCCTAACTGTTTTCTTTTTTCTCCACTTTCTCTTTTTTACTACTGTATGATGCAGACCTCTGGAGGTGCCCAGTAGGTCAGCTGGCCCTATTACCTTAACAGCTTCTTTCTACGGTGTATTAGATTGTGGGCAAATGCCTAATCTAAAAAACTTCAGGGATAAGAATTATTGTTAAAAAGACATAAAGGGTGCTCTGCACTGAGATATTGTAAAACAAGGGGCCCATAACTGTTCCCGCGCTCAGTTTTTGATATCAATGTATTGGTAGTGAAAAAAATAAGCGCACATAAAGATCTGAGAAATTTTGATAAGGGTCAAATTGTTATGGCAGGACAACTAGGTGAGAGCATTTCCAAAATTTAAGGTCTTGTGAAGTCTTCCCAGTATGCAGTGGTTAGTAACTACCAACAATGATGCAAATAAGGACAGCCAAAAGAGTCATAGTTAGCCAACAGTCACTTACACTCATGGGAAGCAAAAGTTAGCCCATTCTAAAAATGTTCATATTGGCTAACAGGAAGACACCAGAGCCAGCAGTGAATTCTTAGCCGTCTCCACTGCTGAGAGTTCTCACAATGGCACATGAGGAATAGAACTGGACCATAAAGTAATGAAAAAAAGTTGTCACTTTTTTTTTTTTTTTACATATATGGGTGGCAATGAGCATATACATCAACTACTGAGGCAAAGATGACACCAGGATACAATATAGGAGGAAGGCAAGACAGTAAGTGTGATGTTCTTGGAAAACCTTGGATCTTTGGATATTACTTACACTATCTAAACATTGTTGCAGGGGATGTTTGCCCCCCTTATTGATAAGGTGTTCCATGAGGAATACTAACAGGCCACTGTCGGTTTATTTACCCTGACATACAGTACTTTCTGTATGAAACTGGTTGTTCTGTAAATTTGTATAAAATCCAAATAAAAATTAAAATTAAAAAATAAATAAAACGTTCAGAGACAATTTGAGGATGATTCCAAAGAGTTATAGTTGCTAATTTGTTCTCCAAATTCCCTAACCTATGATCCATAGAATGTGCTGGGAAAGCAAGTCTAATTCATCAAGGTCCCACTTTGCAACTTACAGGACTTAAAGGGGTATTCCCATCTCAAGGATTCTATCTATACTGCTAGATTATGTAAATTCAAGAGTTTTCCTAAACACATTGCTTTAGCAATGCTGCTTTGCTTTCCTACTATGTGAAATTATTCCTCCCATTGTTTACACATCGTTTCCATGGCACCAGACCTGTGGACAGGACAGATGACATCACTCACTGCTCTATGGGGGGGCTGAGCTCTCACTGTTATCTACAGCTCTGCCAGCAGGACAATCAGTTCAGCTAATTTATGTTTGCTGATAAAGCCATGTCTGTTATCTATCTATGTAAGCACACAGATAACACTGAGTCTGTTTTCTAGAAGCATGTGCATATTATTTAATCTGCATTTATATTAGATTTCTAGTAATAAGTATTGTGATACTTCATAGTATCCTGTTCAGTAAGCTGGGAAGGGGGGGCAGCTTTGACTGATAAGGAATACAGGAAGTGAGAAGAAGAGATAGCAGGCAAAGCTGCTGAAATAGGTATATGGGGAAATCCCTTTAAAGGGGTTGCTTGGGAAGTTTAGATTAATTTACCTGATCCAGATGACTCTTGAAGATGGACCTCAGGTCACAAGATTGAAATCATTGTTCCATCCCCCGGGTTTTTGCTCCTCCTCCCTCCTTCTCTCAGGTCCATCATCAAGAACCGACCAGATCAGGTAAGTTAATCTAAACTCAGTTATTCTTATTAGTGAGACACAAAAGTTCTGCACTCCCAGCAGACCAAGTCAGAACCTGGAAGGAGAGAAGCAAATCATTTGTACTTTTGTGTAGGCATTCTGACTTCAGTACTACTGTGATTCATGAACTTATGTTTAGGAGCAGTAACCTGCATAAGTGTAGTGTAGAGCCCAGAAGGGCAGATATTTATATGTACAATTCATGCTGAAAGTGACTGACTGTATAACTGTTAATTTTTTGGATCAAAATAAAGACAAAGACTATTAACAGGATATATTAAGGAAAACTCTTTATTAAGCAAGCAATTTCAACTTTATAACCATCACTAAGTAACCTCAAGTAAAACATTGAATCTAAGTTTAAAAGAGTAGCTGACAGTATATAAAAATACTATATTATATGACCACCAATGTGTTCTAACGGTTTATGTGAAACTAAACCAAGCAAAAGTATTTTCTGCCTTTGGAAATGTTATGCTTACAGTACAAATATTGATTGTCACAGATGTCATTGTGTTCCTGGAAGAAGACCTTGTGTTTTTAAAATGAGGTATTTCCAGGAATAGGACTAAAATATATCAGCAAATTCTTATGAGATGATTGATAACTGTGAAATATTAGCAATATTATAGAGGGTGGTAAAATGAGAATGGCGAGTGTGCACTATCATTATTCTTACAATGTTTGTTATATGTACTATACAAGTTACTATTACATGATTCTGTTCTGGGATGTTCCATTCTTTAAAGGGGTATTAGCACTATTAAAAGCAGTCTATCACATCCCCTGGGTATATTCAACTGCCACCACCATGTAACAGAGCAGATTACAGTAATAAATAGAGATGAGAGAATTTCTCAAAAGTTCAATTCTGTAGTTTGATTCGAAGTTCCAAAAAAATTTGCTTCGATCCGAATTAATTTGCAGCGAATATCGCTAAAAAACACCTATTTCCTGGCTTCAGAGAGCCTGTATAGTGGTGTAGAACACTGTGCCTTGCAGTAACACGCATAGGGAGCCTACTGTGGTAGTCAAACAATACTGTGAGTCAGAATGACACGCACATGACAGGCGTCACTCTTAGAACCACTGCACACTTCACTTATTTGGCCAGTTACGGGGCCAAAACTGACCAACTAACTCAAGTGTGAACTCAGCCTTACAGGTACATGTTAATGCCAGGTAGAAAGAACCGTGCCTGCCCTGCCTTTATCACGCTTTTTTTATAGGTGTTCATTAGTGGTTAAAGAAATAAGGGGTATATTTGCCATTCTCTTCAAGGTAGAAAATAACAGGCCTTTTTGCCCTTTGCAATTACGTTTTTTCATCAAACAGTATGTCAGACAGAGAAGCGAGAGGCCATCCACAGGGGAGGGACGCAGGCCTAAATGTTTCTGGCGCAGGCACAGGTCTCAGCAGAGTAAGGGGGCGTGGCAGCAGGGGTCAGTTACAGAGGCCTGACATCCCAGTGTCAAGTAGCGGTTGTGTCTTGGCCAGCAACCCAATGGTTGTAGACTGGTTGACTTGGTCATCCAATTCATCCCAAGTCACATCAGACACCCCCAGCCAAGAGACGGTGGGTTCCTCAGACACAACCCTTAGTTGGAATGGCCCGGCAGCAAGCCCTGTGCCCTCACCTGTCCTCAACTTGCCTCTGTCCTTTTCTTTTCCATCAGCTAGAGAAGTACTTTATGCTGTGGGCTCAGATCCATTGCACAGTGAGGAGGAGGTACTGTATTATTATTATTATTATTTATTATTGTTTATTTATATAGCACCATTAATTCCATGGTGCTTTACATTTGAGGGTTAACATGCGGTACACAAGATATACAAAACAGATAATACTAACAGTGACCAACTTGTACAGTGGGATACAGGGCCCTGCCCGCAAGAGCTTACAATCTATGAGGGAAGAGGGATAGAGACAGAAGATGGGGGTAGACGCTGTTCAGGTGGTGGTATGGAAACAGTAGTGTTATTGGAGGTTGTAGGCCTTCCTGAATAGGTGAGTCTTCAGGGCCTTCTTGAAGTTTGTGACTGTGGGGGGCAGTCTTATGTGTCTTGGTAATGAATTCCAGAGTATGGGGGATGCACGGGAGAAGTCTTGGTGACAATTGTGTGAAGAGCGGATAAGAGCAGAGCGGAGTAGGAGGTCTTTGGAGGATCGGAGGTTACGTGTGGGCAGGTAGCGGGAGATTAGGTCGGAGATATATGGAGATATATGGAGGGGACAGGTTGTGGATGGCTTTGTATATCAGTGTTAGTAATTTGAACTCTATTTGCTGGGCAACAGGTAGCCAGTGAAGGGATTGGCAGAGAGGAACGACCGGTGAAGAATGAGGGGAGAGGTGTATTAAGTGAGCGGTGCAATTTAAGGTGGACAGGAGGGGGGGCGAAAGTTTTTGCTTTAAGGCCATGGAGAAGGGTGTTACAGTAGTCTAAGCGGGAGATTATGAGGGCATGGACTAGCATCTTTGTAGTTTCAGGGGTGAGGAAGGAATGGATTCGATGGATGTTCTTGAGTTGGAGGCGGCAGAAGGTGTTGAGGGTTTGGATGTGTGGCTTGAAGGATAGGTCAGAGTCTAAGGTTATCCCAAGGCTGCGGACCCATGGGACTGGGGTAAGTGTAAAGAACAGTCAGCAGCTACTGCTCAGCCAAGATCTGGAGGAGACATCTGCCGCTTCCTCCGGTAGGTGGGCATGTAGTGATGAGGAGAGTGGTGTGGGAGCTGGTGTTGAGGAGGACATCAGTGACCTGCAGACAGTAGTGGATAACGATGTAGCCGATCATAATTGGGAGAGGCTTCATCGTCATCAGGAGAAGAGGGTTGCAGCTTGCGCATGAGGCAGCGGGTGAGTCAGCAGGGTGGCAGCAGTGTGAGGTTGGGAGCTAAATGTGCCCGGTGTAGAACACCTGCTTCGCAGCAGCCTACCTGCCCGGAAAGCAGTGGTGCAAGGGTTCACGGAGGCAGTGGCAGTAGCAGTCAGTTAGCCCGGAGTGTTGGGGGTAAAATCCCCTACTCGGCAGTGTGGCAGTTTTTTGCAAAGCCTCCGGGGGAGGTCAACATGGCCATATGTTCAATCTGTGGGCAAAAGGTGAAGCATGGCCAGGGTGCCAATGTTGGCACCACAGCCCTGTGTCAACATATGCAGCGTCACCATAAAGTGGCCTGGGAGAACTGTAGCTCCAATGTGGTGGTCCAGCCTGCCGCGGCAAGCTCTGCAGCACCCAGTAGCACGCAACCCATTTCAGGCAGTCAAGGCTCCACCACCTCAGCTAAAGGAAGCTGTGTGTCCTTCCCATCATCTGCTGGTCATGATGCTCCTGCTCCTCCTCTAGTCAGTCATTACGTCAGCAATCCATCACAGAAGCTATTTCGAAGAGACAACAGTATGCGTGCACTCATCCAATGGTCCAGAAGCTGAACGTGCTCCTGTCCAAGTTGCTGGTGCTGCAGTCACTCCCTTTCCAAGTGGTGGACTCTGCACTTTTCAGAAAACTGATGGCTTGTGCTGAGCTGAGGTGGAGAGTCCCAAACCGTCATTTCTTTGCCAAAAAGGCTGTACCAACCCTGCACAAATATGTAGAAGAGAAGGTGGGCCAGTCCTTGAGCCTGTCGGTGTCAGCCAAAGTGCACGGCATTGCTGACGTGTGGAGCTGTAACTATGGTCAAGGACAATATATGTAATTTACGGGACACTGGGTTAATGTGGTGCCTGCCCAGACACCCCAGCAACTTGAACAGGTGACGCAGCTTCAGCCTCCACGTTCTCACACCGTTGGTCCTGCAACAATGTCAGCCTCATCCTCCACTGTCTCCTCAGCCTCCACTGCAGGGACAATTCACAGTGCTCCTCCAGCATACCACATGTGCAGGGCACAGTTGTGTCATGCTGTTCTACACCTCGTTTGCCTGGATGAACGGAGTCACACAGGAGGAACTGCTCCATGTCCTTCCTCAAGAAATCGAATCCTGGCTTTCTCCGCGACACCTCAAAATCGGAACCATGGAGACCAACAACGGTAAGAACATGGTGTCGACACTTCGTCAAGGAGGGCTGAGCCATGCGCCCTGCATGGCGCACGTGTTCAATCTGGTTGTCAAGCGTTTCCTTAAGTGTTCCACCCACCTGCAAGACATCCTAAAAACGTCAAGGAAACTTTGCATGCACTTCAGCAACTCGTACACCGCCAAACACATCCTCCTTGAGCTGCAGCGGTAGAATGGTCTCCCACAACATAGGCTGATATGCGATGTTTCCACCCGTTGGAATTCAACCCTCCATATGCTGGATCGACTATATGAACAATTTCTTTATGATCAAAGCGGACAGAGGTACTCCCCTGTGTACAGTTGTGCTGAAAAGTTTACATAACCCGGCAGATATTTTGTTTTTTTTGGCCTTTTTTCAGAGAATATGAATGATAACAGAAAAACTTTTTCTCCACTCATGGTTAGTGGTTGGTTGAAGCCATTTATTGTCAAACTTCTGTGTTTTCTCTTTTTAAATCATAATGACAACCAAAAACATCAAAATGACCCTGTTCAAAAGTTCACATACCCCAGTTCTTAATACCGAGTATTGCTTCAAGGGGGAGCTCGAAATTTCTGGGACTTCTAGTGTTAATGGATGATAATTCAGTTTTCTTTGGCACAGTAGTACTGACAAATGTAATATTATGCTGTGGAAGAACAGTGAATAAGCCCCTTATAATAAATGCCTTTAAAAAGGTGTTTTTTACAGATACAGTACGTGCAGATATTATTGGATGATAATTCAGTTTTCTTTGGCACAACAGTACTGACTAATGTTATGCTTTGGAAGAACAGTGAATAAGTCCCTTATAATAAACACCTTTAAAAAGGCTTTTTTTACAGATATGTGCAGATATTATTGGATGATAATTCAGTTTTCTTTGGCACAATAGTACTGACTAATATTATGCTTTGGAAGAACAGTGAATAAGCCGCTTATAATAAGCGCCTTTAAAAAGGTAAGATATTAGTATATGATAATTCACTGTTTTTTGGTGTACTGAACTGCAAAAGGCTTGCTGTGTTCCACCTTGAAGACACAGATATGAGTAATGAGCAGCAGTATAAAGGCAGTGAGTGCTGCAATGTGAATTATGCTGCAAATTCTTGCTGTAAATGACCCTGCAACCACCCCAAATTCTAAACTGAATTCCTCCCTATCCTTTCCCTACAGTTCTAAGGCTCAGCCTCTTTCCCTGAATTTCTATCTGTTTTCTGTCTTTCCCTAGCTCCTGCCAATGTCTGTCCCTAAAGTAAGAGCAATGTTAAATGACTGTACCTAAAATGGCCGAGAGTTTTTATAGGGCTGTGACATCACAGGTCCGGCTGGCTGCTGATTAGCTGCACGCTTGGCATTGTGGGTGATCCTGCACTCCCAGAGTCCCTTGCCCCTTGTCCTAACATATGCGGCGGCGGCCATTTTATAAAAAAATGCGATTCGATGCATCAACACATGAGAAAATCAGGAATCATGGCGAATCGAAGATTTCCTGAAATTCGGATCGAATTCAACTTCAGCAGCTTCAATTTGCTCATCTCTAGTTATAAACAGTATATATTTGCTATGTGTGTCACTTTTGTAGATTTGGAGAAAAACAACTTTGAGGTCTTGAGCAAATAAGGCAGTTGGTGCACTGGGGGCAGGCCTACAGCAACTGGAGCACGGCTGTTGCCGGTCAAATAAGACGGGTGATGTTATAACAGTGGAAGGATCAACCCTGACTGCATGGGGTAGTGCAAGCAGGTGATGGTATGGGTCAGAGTGACAGGAGTAGTGCTCCATGGAGTCGAAGGCCCACCCCCAGTGCTCCAACTGTCTCATTTGCATGAGACTTCTAAATTGTTTTTCTCCAAATCTACAAATGTGACATATATAACAAAAGTATGATATTTATCACTGTAATTTGCTCTGTAACACGATTTTGCTAGTTGAATATGTCTGGGGGAGTTGAAAGACTCCCTTTATCACTAATGACTTATCATTATTATGTATATCCTGGGCAGCCTGTAATAGTTCTATGCATTGCAATGTCTTAGATTTGCCTTGTACTATTTAAGTAGTCAGAGATCCTGGGCTTCAAGACCCCTAGAAAGACTAAAATAAAAGTTAAAAAGTAAACAAAATATAAAAAAAAAAAATTAAAATCAACCCTATTTCCCTGGGTCAGATATAAAAATAAAAAAATCCCTGCTTCTAAAAATGCCCATTCTACAAACGTTTTCCTATACATAATATATTTCCTATACATTGAACAAGAGCCGAATTGCTGTTTTTGCCATTTCGCTTTCCATAAAAATGTGAATAAAAAGCACTCAAAACATCAGACATTTCCCAAAATGGTATAACTAATAAGTACATTTGCCCCCCCCATATGAAAATATAAAAAAGTTCCATGTGTCAGAATATGGCAACCCCAAGAAATCTTTTTAAGGTGCTAAATCTTAACAAAAACTATATAAATTTGGTATCTCCATAATAGTGCCTCAGAATACAGATAACATGTCATTTTGGCTGTACTGTAAACACCAGTAAGAAAGTCGCCCAAAACTATTTTCTGTAATTCCACTTCATTCTGAATTTGTTTCCAGCTTACCAGTACATGGTGCAGAATATTATATGCTACCATTACAAAGTACAATTTATCCCACAAAGTTCCTTATATCAGTTGTTTGTTCACTTGGAGACAAACTGATTGACTATATATATAAGAATTGTGAATTTGTAATTATTGTGATACAGCACAATGATAATAATGGCTGCCTATCTAGCCATCCCTGAGTAATACAAGGACTGGCTCTTCTATCTCTTTAAAATCTATTTCTCTCTATCAATTTTCTAACTTAAAAATTGTAATTAATTCTAATGTATCTGTTTTCCTTAATAAATCATCTTTACGTGTTGTTTTTTACTGTCTTACCCGTCTGAGATCTGGTGTGCTCACTATGCAATCTTTATCCCCACAAAATGGCAACATTCATGACTAGGTTTTTTATAATGTTTGTGACTTACAACAGTCAACAGTGACCTCACATGCCTATAGTCCTTCATATTTGGCTAATGGCTACATGCAAGATATTCTAGCAAGGTCCATCAGCCAAAGTCATGTGATCTTCCATCTTGTATGGCTTGCTCTGATGTGTGAAATGCAGCTAAATAGAAAATAAAAGTCAAACACTCCTTTTTTATTGGGATGCTTGTAGAGGGTGTAAAACACTAGAGATCACTTTAGAGAAATCCACAGTACTCACTGAAGAGTAGACGATGCAAGTGTTTATTAGTGGCTAGTACAGTCAATATATATTAACATTAAGAAATGATCCATCATGTCAGATGTTTCGGTCATATCCTTGACCTTCATCAGCAGAGATCTATAATATAAAGTTAATAGAAATAAATGACTCATGATTGTTATTACTGTATACAAAAAGTGACAAAAGTTACAGAAAGTGAAGAGAACCCATGAATATTATAATATATATATATATATATATATATATATATATATATATATATTTTAAATATACATCAATAAATATATAAATAAAAATACCTAGGAATCAAATATCAAAAACACATGATTAAAATACATACGTGAAGGCATAAAATCCCATACATATATAGTGATCCACCATGTATAAAAATATAAACATGTAGTCCAATCTACAAAGCAAGGACCCAGGGTCCCAACACAAGTCCCCAACTCCATATAGACATAACGTTACCCTGGGATATATCACAGGTTTCCCATATATCGTTGTTTATGAAAACACATGGATGGGGTTTAGAATTCCATATAAGAACCCCCTAATTTTGTTCCTACAGAGACTCTAAAGAGTCCCAAAGAGTCTGAAGAGACCCCAGAGTATAATAATTTCTCTTGTGGTTCTATGTCAACAAGTTTAGACCGAACTAAACTGGTGGTTTGCTGTGTCCGAACATAAGACAAAACTAATGTTTTGGGGTTCGCCCATCATTACTCATGAAATTAGAGGTATCATTGCAGATACATAAGAATTAAAAAAATGTATCAAAGTATAACACATTGCATATTAGACAGCCATACATACCAGAGCAAATATATGAACTTCCTAGCGTGTTGTGACTACCAGGTTGGAAATTTAAAGTCTATTTTGTAGGTATAAAAGATAAAAAATCAATTCCAGCAACAAAGCCAGAAAGGTCACACAACAAATAAAGGATCAGAAAATATAAAAATCACATTCACAATTCAATCCACGAGGGGACAATGTTCCTAATCAATGAATCCAAAATTATTCTCTTTCCTTGAGTTTGTGAGTACGATTGTGACTCCATCTCAAATTCTTGGATATGTGAATTTATATATTTATTGATGTGTATTTAAAAAAAATCTATTATAATTTTCATAGATTTTCTTGTCAAATATTTATTTGAACTTTCTGTATAATTTTTGTCATTTTTTTGTATATAGTATGAACAATTATGACAATTAAGTCATTAATTTCTATTAACTTCATATTATAGACCTCTCTGAGGATTTGACTTTCACCCTATCATCAACCTTAAACTTAGCTATTCAGAGAGTGAAATCCACTTTCTGGACACCACAATATACATTAAAGACCACCGGCTATTCACATCTATATACCACAAACCCACAGACAGAACGGCCTACCTGAGAAACGACAGATTCTACCCCAAGCACACAAGACAATCTATTATTTACAGCCAGGCTATACGATACAATTGTATTTGCTCCGACAAAGCAGGCCTAGACAAGCTCCTCCAGGATCAGAGGACGAAATTTCTCCAATTGGGATACAAACCAAAAGTGACAGACAACCAATTAAATAAAGCAGCAGCCATTAACAGAGACAGTCTGATCACATATAAAGAGACCCAGAAAGAAGCCCGAGTGCCCCTAGTTGTCACCTACAACCCAAAGCTGGAGATCCTACGAAGGATTGCCAAGGAGCTCCAACCTGTGCTACATAGGGACAACAGACTCAAGGACATATTTCCAGTCCGCCCTGTCCTTTCCTTTCGACAACCACCAAACCTGAGGCGTATTATTGTCCGGAGTGCCCTGAAGGCCCCAACTGAAAATGGCACCTCACCTTGCCTGCAAAACAGGTGCATGACCTGCAAGCACATCCGCACCGCTGACAGTGTACCTATCCCACATTCACAACAGGTGCACAGAATTAGGGGGACATTTTCCTGCAGGTCTTCCAATGTGGTGTATCTCATAATGTGTGTGCAATGTCCCACCACAGGCCTCTATGTGGGGGAAACAGGACAAAGTCAGCGCATGAACTCAAACAGATCCACCATTAATAACAACAGAACAGATCTCCCAGTGGCCGCACATTTCTCCAGAGAAGTCCACTCTATTGAAGATTTGTGGGTTGTGGTTGGAATGGGACATTTTAAGATGCAGAGAGAGAGAAAGGAATGGAAATACAAGTTAATGCAAACATTTCAAACGCTGCAGTTTGGACTCAATATTCATGCCAGTCTCATGTCACACTATGTATGAACTGTGAGGGTCACAAATCACCACCTGATTGCAAACAGATAACAGATCCCTGTGTCACGCCCCACAAAATTTGACAGACTGTCTATTTCCTGACTTGTTGTAAATAACTTCTCTACGTATATTGCATTTTGTTATTCCAAGATACTTTTGAAGATCCATGTCCTGTGTGTGTATAAATAGTGTTACTTTTCAGTTTCTAGTATTACACCATGTCTGAAGAAGAGAGCTAGCACTCTCGATAGCTTACTATCGAATATATTCAGTTAGCCTCTGAAAGGTATCGCCTGATTTCTTCACTCTTCCACTACTTTCTATGGCTAACACGGTACAACATTATACTAGGATTTGACCAAAACATCTAACTGATGGACTATTTTTTCTTGTTAATTTATATTGGTGCCTAATTGCTGTAAGACTGTCTGTACTAGCCACTAATAAACACTTATTACATTGTCAATTCTTTGGAGAGTATTTTGAGAAATTCATCCAAAACTAATTCCAAATATGTCAAATTCACCGGGATCTGGATTTTTTAGGAATTTTGGACCAAATTCTATTGGACTGCAACAAAAAAGAACAAGCGACTTCTAAAGGGACATCAAGGGAGAAAAGTCACCATTATCATGCTGGTGCAGAGAGTGCATATCATACTCAATGTGTGATTGCTGAATAATGGAGAATGCAATCTGCCACTGAGGTACTGATCATACTGGCCAACAGTTCTAATTTTTTCAGGACAGTTTCACAGTTTCAGGCACTGAGTTGTAAAAGTAACAGGTTTTATGTATACCACACACCAAAATAGGTGTGTGAAGGGGGAAAATGGAAAGTGGAGTTATGTTGAGGTCTAGGAATGAGAGGGGAACCTTGCTAGGAACCAGAAATGAGAGCGGTAGCCATGGTGGGATCCAGGAGGAGGAACCATGATAAGGACCACAATTTAAAAGGATGCCATGTTAGAGAATAGGAGTAAGAGGGAAACCATGCTGAGGACCATGATTTAAAGGGATAACATGCTGGGGTCCAGGATTGAGAGGGAGCATTGCTGGGAACGAAGAATAAGAGTGGTACTAATGCTGGGTTCTGGGGAGGGGACCATGCTCTGAACTACAATTTAAAGGGACACCATGCTGGGGACTAGGAATGAGAGGGGAACCATGCTGAGGACTAAATTTTAAAGGGATACCATGCTTGGCACCAGGAATGAGAGAGGGAGACATGCTGGCAACTAGGAATAAAAAGAAAGCTATGCAGGGAAGAAGTTTGAGAGATACCATGCTGGGTACCAAGAATGATTGGACGATATTGAAAAGGAAATGTGTAGGTCACCAGGAAAGTATGAAAGAGTTGAGGCCTCCAATGTTTATGTGTGTGGGTTGGTGTGACTTGTGTACAGTACCAAGGCTGTTTTATTAGTACAGGTCTAGGCCTGGTTCTGTATTATACTGATGTGATACCTGGTTCTGTGTTATATATCGATGTGAGACCTGGTTCTGTGTAATAGGTTGTTGGGATACCTTATTCTGTGTAATATCCTGAGACATAAAATACATGATTTTTGGCTTTTTCATCATTATTTGGGAGTCTGGGTGCTGTACATGCATGCTGACTCCATTAGACACTTAAATCTGCCTTCTGCATATTTTATTCTTTGAGAGGACCACCCCTATAAAAGTCCATTTTTCGGTGCAAATTTGGGTTGTGGACTCAAAGAGGTTTCACTGTATTTAGCTTTCTACAAGAAAAAGTAGAAATTGACAGCACCAAACACTATCAATCCTCAAGTTACACGGTATCATCCCAATCTCCTTATTGGGTATGAAAAAATAAAAAATAATTATCTGCCAGCATCTTGACCTTTGATGAAATTCTTTATTGGAGCCAGAACGCACCATTTATTGGCTCATACAGGAACCTTTTTCAAGTGCAAACACCCCCAACTCCAGATATTTAAGACTCACATAGCCAATCATATAATAAAATACATCAACCAATCACATAATACAATACATCAAGCAATTCATATAGTGTTCATATTGCATAAAAAATAAATACATAAATAAATAAAATAAATAAATAAGTCCATCCCTATAAAAACAAGTGCATTTTATATAATCGTAAGTACAATTCATAATCCAAACCATTTCATAAATAAAAAAAAAAAAAAAATCACCTCACCTACATCGGTCTCCATCTCGGCATCAGGAAGTTTGTAATGTGCATGTCAAACTCAATAGCATCGTAACACTACCTAGCCCCCTCCTGCCATAGGAGCTAATCCATCAACTATTAAACCTGTGACTAATCAGGGCATAGAATACATCCTGGGCACAGGGCAACTGACTAATCAGGGCAGAGGAAACATAAAATCTGGAGGAGGAAGACCACCACTTGGAACATTGCATACCTCATTCAGCTTGTGTTCTCTGGGTAACTGGAGATGCAGGCTCATAGAAGTACACATAAAAGACTGATAAAAGTATATAATATTTAACTAGGTCATTCTAAATCACGTAATGGCACACTTACAACTATCATATGCTGTAAATAAATAGGCATCTAAATCCTTAACTTCCAAATACAGAATCAGAATAGGATATAGGCCATTAACACTAAAGTGACCAAAGCACCTAAATATTAATCGCCCCAATGGTCTGATGTGGAGCTGCATGCCAGAATATAAAAAAATGAAAAACAAAAAGTAAAAAATAATTAGATGATAAAAAAATAATAATAAATACAAAATATATCAATACTCTATAGACACTGCACATGATTTTGCTACCTTAATATAATCCAATTAATTAATACTAGGGATATTCCACAGTGGACAAGGCCCTACTAATAAAATACTTCTGGTCACTGTTCCAGCACTGCCGCACTCATCGGGGAACATCGGATATACCACTGCCCCCTCTTTAGGGGTATTATGTGATTGGTTGGTGTATTGTATTATGTGATTGGCCATGTGAGCCTTAAATATCTGGAGGTGGGGGTGTTTGATTGCACTTGAAAAAAGGCTCCTTTGTGAGCTGATATTTGGTGTTTTATGGCTAAATAAAGAATTCCATCAAAGGTCAAGATGCTGGCAGCCAAGTATTTTTTAGCTTTCTACAAGAGAGTGTCTGCTGGAATTTTTGCACATTCATCCAAAAGAGTATTTGTGAGGTGAGACATTGATGTTGGACAAGAAGACCTGTCTCTCTGTTCTGTTTCCACAAAGTTTGAAGCATACAATTATAAAAATGTCTTGATATGCTGAAGCATTAAGATCTTACTTCAATGCAATTAAGTGCCCTAGGCCATCCCTTGAAATACAACCCCATATCATTATCTCTCCTCCACCAAACTTTACAGCTGGCACAATGCAATGCGGTAAGACAGGTGAAGTACTACTAGCATTCACCAAACCCAGACTCATACATCAGACTGCCAAGTAAAGAAGTGTTATTTGTCATTCCACAAAATACATTTCTAGTGATGCAGATTCCAGTGGCAATGTGCCTTACAATTGACATTCTGTTGGTTAATGTAATTCTTTCATGCAGCTTCTCGGTCATAGAAACCCATGCCATGAAGCTTCTGGAACGCAGTTTTTGTGCTGATTTTAATGCCAGAGGAGGTTAGGAACCCTATAGCTCTTGCCAGTGCAGACTACATGGCCAGGTGCGTGATTTTATACATCTGTGGCAATGCAACGGAATGAAACACCTGAATTTGATGACTTAGAGGTATCTCCCAATACTTTTGTCTACACAGTGTATATAACTGTACATGCCCAGCCAATAGTACAGGTAAGGAGGAACTTTAGATATGGAAAAACTTAAGGGTTATCTACCAATTCCCCCAAGCATATTCAACTATCACCACCATGTTACAGAACAAATTACAGTGATAAACACCATGCCTGTGTTATGTATGTCACTTTTGTAGATCTGGAGAAAAAATAATTTGAGGTCTAAAGCAATTGAGGTAGTTGGTGCACTGAAGGCAGAACTTTAGTCTTTGAAGGACTGCTCATGTTTCTCAAGAAGGATGGGTGATGGGTAGAATCAACTCTCACTGCACAGGGTGGTGCAAGCAGGAGATGAGAGCGGTTTAAGTGGCTTCAGGGAGCTGAAAGTCCACCCTCAGTGCACCAATTCAAAGTTGTCTTTTCCAAAATCTACAAACATGATATACCTAACAAAAGTATGTTGTTTATCACAGTAATCTGCTCTGTAACAAGGCGATGAGAGTTGAATATGTTTGTGAAATAACATTCCCTTCTAAAACTGAACTACTTAGTTCTGCCTAGAATTATTACTTTTATTATGAGTGTAAAATAACCAATAGAGTTAAAATCTACTTAAAATAATGAAATAGAACAAGGGCAAAACAATGAAATAGAACAAGTGCAAAACATTGTAGAATTATTTAGTCCTGTAAATCTGAATCTCTGCAAAAATGGACTTTAATTTTAATGGCTTAATAAACGCCATAATGGCCAGTGACTGTCAACCAGTTATACATCTTTTAGAGAGTAATATTGTACTATGTATTGGTTTAGTATATTAGTAAATCAATTTCTAACACTGCCTTGAGGAATAATTAAACTTTTCCCTTTCTGTGTTCAGCCTTAGATTGCTAGATATTCTTACTGTTTAAATTAATCTTGTTACATTCTTACTTGTGCACTCGTTTTATTTTTATGGGCTCAGTATTACGGTTGATGCCTCCAAGTGGTACATGCTTGACGAATTAAAATATAACAATAAAAATGACTACTATTCCTAAATACTATATAAAGTTATTGCTAGAGTCCTGCAAAACTAATATGCCTTTTTTTCTTAAGGGCTTTGGTTATACAGGATGGATTTGTCAAGAAACAAATGAACCAGTTTTATAAGAATCACACAGTAAAACAGTTAAGGGACAAGCGTGATTTTTTTTTTTTTTAAACATCCCTTAAAGGACAATATTGTCAAGTCAGTGACAATATAAAGTGTTCAGAACCACTAATTTAAGAATAGTTATAATAGAAAATACAAGACTAAAGGGTCAATATTATTATCAGCATATAGACAATAAACTTCTGACACTAAAGCCAGGGCCCCACGTAGTGTAAACACCACGGCAAAAAAACGTGGCATTTTACAGTACCTGCAAAGTGAATGGGATTCTGGCTAATCCATCCACACATTGCAGAAAGATATCCGCAATTTTGTAAATCGCAGTATGTCAATTATATCTACAGAAATGCTGGCATTTTCAATATATAGGTATAATTGAAGCAGAAAGTTCGCAAAGGAAAACTCTGCAGACTTTCTTTAAAATGTGTTGCGGTAAAAACCAAGATGCTTTTCTGTCACAGTTTTTCCCACAGTGCTCTTTTCACTACAGCAGTTAAAAACAGTTTATGCAGTTCTTCAGTAAAAAAAAAGTGCTGTCTAAGGCTAAGACCCCGCGTGGTGTCCTGCAGCAAAAAAGCTGGAAAAACCATGGTGGCGACGCATCTCAGTTCTTCCCGCAGCGCTTTGGACAAAAAATTTGCAGAGGTTTCCTCTGCGGACTTTCTGCTTCAATTATACCTCTAGGGAATCAGCTGGCATTTCCATAGATATAATTGACATGCAGCGATTTTGGAAATAGCTGCATGTCCACAGCAAGTATTTTACCACAAAATGGGGATGGGATTAGCAAGATTATTTTTGAGGAAGTAGTTTCCCTCTGGTGTCAGACCCCAGGAGTCCTTTGGTTGCTATGGCGTGGAGCTTATAAAGATTCCATGCCCTCCAATGCTATGTTACTATTAAAGAGTACCTGTCACCAAGTATAAAACCCTGAATGATATACATTTTCTCACGAAAAAAATAAAAGGGTAACACCCACTTAGAGAATCAGAGCTAATTTACATATAAACTTCCAGGGACCATATATTTTGAATAGGTGGATGGATTAAAAAAAAGCCAAACTGTTCAAGGGCACAACGAAGTTCAAATGATGTATGTCATTTTGTACTTGGTGACAGGTCCTCTTTAAGCCCTACCTAATGCAGCAATTACTGGTAGCAGCGTTTTAACCATGGACAACAATATAGATTTTGCAATCTATGGTATAAGCAATCTATTGTTTGCATGCTCAAACCCCCTTGAAGGCTATAATAAAGTAAAAAAAAATTTAAAAAATGTAAAAAAAAAATAGAAATTCAAAATCAATCAATGAATCAAAAAAACACCCCATTTCCCATTCTACAGATCAAGCTAAATAAACAAAAATAAGCACAGATGGATGTGACTACACTTATCTCCTTAAGGATATACCCTAGTTTAGGCATTAAGGAGGCATAAAATTACAAGTTGGTACATAGTAGATGAGGTTGGATGAAGACATCAGTCCATCAAGTCCAACCGATAACCCTACAGTCCCCTACAGTGTTGATCCAGAGGAAGGCAAAAAACCCCATGAGGCTTATGCCAATTGCCTCATTTCATGGGAAAAAACTCCTTCCCGACTCCAATCTGGCAATCAATATAAAACCCTGGATCAACGTGCCCTTAAAATCTAAAACCCATAACCCATAATGTTGTTCTGTTCGAGAAAGGCATCCAGCCCCTCTTTGAACTTGTTCAATGAATCCACCATCACCACCTCCTGGGGCAGAGAGTTCCATAGCCTTGTTGTTCTTACTGTAAAGAGTCCTCTTCTATGTTGCTGGTGAAACTTTCTCTCCTCCAGTCGTAGAGGATGTCCCCTTGTCAATGTCACTGGCCTAGGGGTAAAAAGATCATTAGAAAGTTCTTTGTGCTTTCCCTTCATGTATTTGTACATTGTTATTAGATCTCCCCGTAGACGTCTTTTCTCTAAACTGAATAACCCCAAGTTTGTTAATCTATGTACTCCAATCCACCCATGCCCCTAATAATTTTGGTTGCCCTTCTTTGCACTCTTTCTAGCTCGATTTTGTCTTTCTTGTATACTGGGGCCCAGAATTGTGCACAATAGTCTAAGTGTGGCCGTACCAGTGATTTGTATAGAGGCATAACTATGTCCTTGTCATGAGAATCTATACCTCTTTTGATGCATCCCATAATTTTATTTGCCTTGGCAGCTGCTGCCTGGCACTAGTCACTAAAGGTAAGCTTACTGTCCACCACGATCCCCAAGTCTTTTTCATTGGCAGCCTTACCCAGTAATTTACTATTAAGTACATAATCATACATTTTATTTTGTCGTCCAAAATGCATAACCTTACATTTGTCAATATTAAACTTCATTTGCCAAGTCTCGGCCCATGCTTACAGCTTCCTTAGATCCCCTTGTAATATTCTACTAGCCTCCTTATTTTTGATTACCTTACAAAGTTTAGTATCATCTGCAAATATGGACACCCTGCTTTGCAAACCGTCTACCAGGTCATTAATAAAGATATTAAAGAGGAGAGGGCCCAATACTGATCCCTGTGGCACCCCACTGTTGACTGTTACCCAGTCTGAATATTTAACATTAATAACCACCCTCTGTTTCCTATCAGTGAGCCAGTTGCGAACCCAAATGCTTATGTTTTCCCCCAGTCCCAACATTCTCATTTTGAATACTAACCTTTTATGTGGTACAGTATCCAAAGCCTTTGAAAAGTCCAGATACACCACGTCCACTGCATTACCCATGTCCAGTCTTGAACTGATCTCTTCATAGAAGCTGATCAGATTAGTCTGACAGGACCAATTCCTCATAAACTCATGCTGATTGGGTGTTTTACAGATTATTTACATTGTATAAAAACTAGTTCTCATATGCCTATGTCAGCAGAAAAAATACATAAAAGTCACTGGAGCTTTAGAGGGGACATTTCATCACCTCCACTAACTCAAACTCTTTGCATCCTTCAATGGGTACTGTTCCACTGATTCTGATGCAGTTGAAATTTTTTCTATAATACCCTCCACGCAGTTACAGTAGTTTCAGCAGCCAATATGCTAGTTAGGCTCTCTACTACAAGGTATGTGGTCCTAGACTGGATCAGACAGCCTGAGACTGCTCTCTTAACAGTAGAGAGTCGATTTAGCTTACTGGTTGCTGAAAGTAACTGCAGTGATTGCTCAGGAACGGTGGGGGCTAGAGAAAAAATTACAAGTAGATTATTGAAAGATGCAAAGAGTTGGGTTTGGTGGAGGTGGTGAATGGCCCCTTTTAAGTCTCTGGTGATTTTCTTCATTTTTCCATCTCTGCATTTCAAAGTCCATAACTTATTTTTTTATGTTTCTGTCAACATAGGCATATGAGGGCTTTTTTTGTGAGACATATTGTATTTTTCAATTGAATCCTTTGGGGGTGCAAATAATACATGGAAAAATTGTGTTTTTGGGGGGAAGGAATAAAAAAAATAGTAATTCTGCAAAGTTTAGTTTTACAGTGTTATATTCATGTAGTATACATGAAATGTTAACTTCATATGTCAGTATGATTACTGCAATTTACAATATATAAAATTGTTTTTAATGTTTTAGTGCTTTGCACAATGAAAATAATATTTTTAATTATTCAGATGGTCAAGCTGTATAATGACATATTTTATATATATGGTTTTCTTTTTAAAGAAACAAAAATTGTTGCAATCTTATTTCAGTAGGGGGTTATGTAGAAAGTGAAATAACATCTCAGGACCAAAGTGTTATACTTGAAGATGCACCAAATTTATCAAACTTGGCAAAACATTTGTTTAAGGCCGGGCCCCACGTGGTGAAAATGTCCTGGCAAAAAAATGCAATGTTTTACAGTCACTGTGATCCACGCAGTGCGGAAAAATATGTGCAGCGGACACCCTGCGAGTTCCAAAACTGTTGCAGTTTTGGAAATCGCTGCATGTCAATTATACCTACGGAATTGCTGGCGATTTTCTTATAGGTATAATGGAAGCAGAAAGTCCGCAGAGGAAACCTCAAAGCGTTTCTGCCGCAGTTTTTCCCGCATCATTTTTTTTTACTGTTGCCCGCTACATGAGGTCTTAGCCTAAAAATGTTTATCGGTATTGGAGGGAAGGATTTGACAGAGGGCGTTAGGGTGAGGAAGCTTTGTTTGCCTGCAAGTTTTATAATGAACTGTTGTCTGTCCAGATTCCATTATTTCATGGGGGACATTAGGAGACCTGTGCACGCACTTTTATATGGATGTTTTGCCTGCAACAAATTGGTAGGATTGTCTAGCTTTATGATACAGTTGTTGAATGTTTGAGAAAGATTGTTGAGTTTATTTTTGCCAATATCCATTATTTTAATTATTTAAAATCCCTTGATTAAAAAAAAGCATTCTCTAACCATGTGACGTTTTGCTTAAAATTTAGCTGGCAAGCATTGAAAAAATGTAAGACATCAAATTGGTATTAAAGACTTAAAGGATGAGATTTACCATAGGGAATTGCTAAAGTCTCTTCTGCTGGTGTCTGCACTGACATAATTTCCACAAAATATATTAATCATTCCACAATGTACATTGAACACATCTTTAAAGGGAGTCTGTCATCAGAATGTAGCATATCAACCGAGCAGAGAGATAGGTTAGGGTCACCTGAATCAAACAGTGTTTTCCCGTTGTGAGTCTCTGTTGCCATTGATATTGTAGTTTTTTGTTCATGTGTAAATAAGCTCTTTGGAACACAAGGACATTGCCTATTACCTCAGTTCATTTGCATATTGTAAAAAAGGCAGTATTCTGGGCAATAGAGGCATTAAGTCACAGGCGGAAAACACTATTTGTTTCAGGTGACCCTAACCTATCTACGTGGCTAGGTTCATTTGCTGGGTTCCAGTGACAGACTCCCTTTAAGTCTAACATGGAGATCTTACCCACTTACTAAAGTGAGGTGTAACTTTTTAAGAAGTTGCATTTGATAAATCTGTTGTACTGTACATCAGATTGAAAGGACAACACTAATGTGAGAAATGTAAAAACTTTATAGGTCACCATTTTTTTTTTGCTTAAAAATCCCATATGCTAGAATTCTACAGTGATTTGTGGTGTTATACATTTTCCACAAAGAGACCTCACACCAAAGCTGTATTAGGCCAGAGCTCAACATTGTGAAAACACAGCATTTTGGCCACAGCGGAATTTTATAGTACTTGCAAAGTGGATGGAATTCTGGCTAATCCCATCCACACATTGCTGAAAAAAAAATCCGCAGTGGAAATGCCTTGGTTTAAAAAACGCTTGTTTTTTTTTTGAAAATCACAGCATGTCAATTATACCTACAGAAATGCTGGCGTTTTCCATATTGGTATTATAGGGGTAGAAAAAAACCTGATGCGTTTCCACCGCTGTCCAGTGTTTTTTGGCTGTGGCTCGCTATTGCAGTGACCAGATGGGGGGGGGTAATGCTGCAGTTGGGATTGTGGGGTGCAAACAGCGCAGACTTGTCATGGCCTCTGGGCACGAGGGCGCAGCGCTGGTGCTGTCCCACATTACCACCACTGGTACCGGTGATGAGGGGGCTGCACAAATGTTGGTGGTGATTGTTCCCCCGGGGCGCTTCCCCTATACTGTGCCGACTGGTGGTGTTTGGGGCGCCCTGATGTTGTTGGTGCAGAGTCAGACACAGAAACAGTTGTAAAGTTGACCCCCTGCTATGTCACACAGGCTATAAAGCAACAGGAAATAATGCAATACAATTACTACAGAGATCACCCTCAGCCCAGCCATAGCCAGCTCTGGGATGCCACACTATGTGGGGCCTTAGCCTTATGGGGGGGGGGGGGTTTGTAAGGATCTTGAATCCTGTACTTCTCTGTTACTTTTTTGTATTGATATATACAGATTTTTTTTTTGCTGATGGATAAATGTTACATAAATAAAAAAAATAAAAAATGTTACATCTGACAAAAAATGGTAATTCTGTGTGGTGAAAATATTGTAATTTGTAACCTAAGAAGCATAGGAAGAATACAGTGCCTAACGGATGCACAATACTCCAGGACTACGACTTCTAATATGGAATGTATATAATATTGTACCACATCTGAACATCTAAAATATATTGATTAATTCACTGTAATAGTTTAGCCAGTCCATGTGTCTACAGTTTCTCAGTAATCATTTCATCCTTTCTTAATGTAAAGCAACCACTTACAAGAAAATCTGATGAATGACATGTCTAGCATTGAAACCACAGTCAATAAACCAGTGTTTCTATTTCTAACAATCAGCATGAATTTAATGAATAAAACCAGTGACTGTTTTATCATGTTAAATTTGGAAGCAATAGATGAAAACACTTTGTTTTATGCTCTGTTATTTTATTGAAACCAATGGAGGGGGGGGGGGTCTATGAGATTTTTATATATATATTTTTTTTTTTGCTATAAAGGGTTTGAATATTGATTCCTTGTCAGTATACTGCTTGACTGATAGCTTAATAATGGGTTTTAGTGCTTTATCAAATCAGTTCTGTGGCTTGACCTTGAAAGGATATTAATAGTTTGTTCTGCAGGCTCCCTCTAATTACCGTTTTCTATATGGATGGTACTACACTGACCTGCCACTCATCAAGTCCATTTGTTTGTTAGCTGGCTTCATTTAACACATCAAATTCAATTTACTTGATATTTTGCACATCTTTAAAAGACATGACTATTAAATATTCACTCCTCCTCCAGTAGTTCACTAAAGCATATCCAATGAGAAAATTTTGGAAAACATTATGAACATCCATTATATTCTCTTTTTTTCTTACTGTGATGTAATGAATTCTGAACAGTTACAATCAAAGTAGTCATTAGAATTCATAGGACCCAAAAGCAAAGTTGCCATTATGTGAACTGCAGTAAGGCAGAAACATTAGAAAGAATCATTGAAGGTTAGGGCTACATGACAACTTTTCCCTGAGAAGTGTAATACACTAAAACATAACTTTTACTAATATATTCAGATAAAAATAGAGCTCAGTTCACACTTTAAATGAAAGAAGTGGCACTGGAAAACAATGCCTCCCTTGTCATTAAAACATCGGACAAGGGAGGGAACATTGTGCTGATGGATCTAGAGAACTATAAGAGGATGTGTTGGTACATATTGCTTCAATATGATTGCTACAGAGTTCTGGATACTGACCCTACAGAAACCTTTAAGACTGAACTTATATCAATCCTAGATAAGGCATATTCTAAGCAATCTTATTAACAAGAATGAGTGGCTATAAGACCTACAACACCACGGATCTCTACAGTTTACTGTCTACCAAAGATTCACAAGGGGCTGACCCCACTCAAGGGTCGGCCCATTGTATCAGGTATAGACAGTATGACAAAATATCTCTACGTACATAGATGTTGTTTTGAGACCATTTGTCCTCTCATTACAATCTTCTGTGAGGGACACAATGGATGTTTTGCACCGACTGGATGATGTCCACTTTCCAAAAGGAACCCTCATAGCGAGCTTGGATGTGGAGGCGCTCTATAGCTCCATACCCCACGAGCAGAGGTGTAGGGCTATAGGGCATTATCTATTCTCTAGGGGTAGCTATATACATTCCCATATAGAGTTTGTAATGGAATTAATGAGATTTGTCCTTTACCGTAACTAGTTTCTCTTTGACAATCGATTTTATTTACAGGTAGTTGGGACCGCGATGGGGATTCCCGCAACACCCACTTTCGCCAACCTATATTTAGGTTGGTAGGAGAAAAAAGTAGTATTTACAGAGGAGATGGAAACCTGGACGTCGTCTGTGGCCTTATGGTTGAGGTACATAGATGACGTCCTGGTTTTTTGGACAGGTCCACTACCCCTGATTTGGGAATTTGTCATTGAACTTAATGACAATTCTCTTAATCTGCGTTTTACAGCATCTATTAGCCAATGTTAAATTATATTCTTAGATCTATGAGTTAACATCTCTGAGGCAGGTAATTTAAGTACAAGCGTGTACCGGAAGGAGACTTCTACAAACAGTCTTCTTCACATGGGAAGTCACCATCCACTGTCCCTAAAGAGAGGAATTCCAAAAGGACAGTTTCTCCGGTGAGATGTATTTTAGAGTTTTACTGTGGCATTTTGAACCTTGACCCAGACCTCAGAGGTGTGATCTATATTAAATCATCTATTGGCTATAGAAGAGATAGGAATTTACAGGACCGGCTGGTCCAGTCACTATCAGTCTGGGAACCAATCCTCCACCTGGCTTTCTAAACATATTCCCCAATGAACATTCAGTTGTGGGTCCTGAAGAGCCTGTGGGTTTATACTAAGGGGCTCTAAATTTACGAGTAAGTCTACACATACTTCCTATAAAATTCGCGATTTTATAAATTACCGTATACAGGGTCTTGTGTATTTGGCATTGTGTCCATGTCCGAAAGATTATGTGGGCAAAATATCTAGAGAATTTCGACGTCGTATTCTCGAACAAACTGGCAATATTAACCGCCGAGAAGAACGACCACTGAGTAGACACATATGGGAGTGTCATGGGGATTGAGCATGTGAGACCGACTGGAAGAAGAGGGAATATAGAAAGGAGGATCCTACAAAAGGAGGCCCAGTGGATCTTCAGACTGAAAAGCGTGAAGCGCTTGGGCCTAAATGAAAATGTGTCTTTCTCATGCTTTATATAGGAATTGTGTGTAGGATATTTTTTTGTGGGGTTTATGTAGAACATAATGGAGGAGGTGAGGTCTTTTTGAAGAATCAATGCCCTTGGAGGGTGTTCTGTAGGATCAGGGTCTTGAAGTTAGAGTAGGAATACTGTATGTGCTGTACTATAACTGAGTGAATGTGTAATGGAGTAGGTCTTTCTTTTGGGACCTACTCTTAATCTATATTTATGGTATGGAGGTAGCAGGATTGACTAATGGTCAGATTGTTTATCATTATTTGCAAAATTGATGGCAAGGGGGGACATGCACTAGATAGCGAATAGGGTGTGTTTGCACCAGCTTTAAGTATATATGGAGACCAGTAGCTCAAGATGTCCTTGCATCATTGGTAAGAAGGTATAACAGTTGTCGTACTGGACCTACCTGGTGTGGACTTAAGATCTCTTGGTCCATCAGGTTTTGTCTATTTAGCCTACCACTTTGGGTTTAAGGACGAGTACATCTAGTTAACTGATATGCAGTAAGCTCCCCCCAGAAATGAGAAACCATTGGTGACACTATATAACTGCTAAATCAGTAACGCTATACATCCACATGCTCTTTATTTAACCCAGCGCTCTGTACATGATGTTGATCTCATTGTTCAGGACTTGTAGATAGCATTTTTGCTACCTTGGAAACAAATCCCGCTCATTTTGAGATGATGCACCCCCCACACCAATCAGCGTGGAGTAGTAGAAGATGATTTTCCAGCTATCCAGTTTTGAAAAACTCACCCGAAATCTTGCTTGTATCTAATTAGAAAAGAGGATTTATACCATATGTACTTAAGGAACTAAATAGTCTTACATATGGAGTAGTATGAGACTACAATTATTTGACCTGGAGAATATGCATGTCTGAATAGCTATAAATGGTGGATTTTATTTCAGGCGTATCCACTAGCAACCCTTCCACTCCTCCAAAATAGTAGCCCAGACAGTAGCCATTTGAAGTGTGAAACTAACACTATTTAAGTGGTTGATCCGATGTCTAATAAGACTGCAGCTTATTGCCATGACGATCTCTCTTAAATGGGGCAGTTTTGGCGTTATAGTGGAACTGGGTTGTTCATGCATGGAAGTAGTAATCTCCAGAGTAGGGTGTAGGCAAATTTGTGAACTGTGAGGCTAATGCTCAGTGTCCATTTACATTATAGCACTAGATGGGGGATGGTATGCTATTACTGCTATCCACTGACTGTGGCCACTAGTAGCAGATGATTTTACAGCCATCCAGTCTTTTGTTTTGTTTTTTTTTGTTTTTTTTTTAATTCACCCGAAATCCTGCCTGTATCTAATCAGAAAGGAGGATTTGTACAATATGTACTTAAAGAATGAAATAGTTTTACATATGAAGTAGTATGAGACTACAATGATTTGATCTGGAGAATATGCATGTTTGATTTGCTATGAATGGTGGATTTTACTCCAGGCGTATCCACTAGCGACCCCTCCACTTCTCCAAAATATCAGCCCAGGCAGTAGCCATTTGAAGTGTGAAACTAACACTTTTTAAGGGATTGATCTGGGGTCTAATAAGAGCATTTATGCAATATGTTCATACTCATATATCATCTTTCTGATGAGTTATGGCGAAAGGAGTGCATTTATGCATTACGTTCGTACTATATTATCCTCCTGATGAGCAAAGGTGAAACGACCAGGACCTTGAAATGCTTCTTACAAAGCCACTCCTTCGTTGCCATGGCGGTGTGCTTGGGATCATTGTCATGCTGAAAGACCCAGCCACGTTTCATCTTCAGTGCCCTTGCTGATGGAAGGAGGTTTGCACTCAAAATCTCACGATACATGGCCCCATTCATTCTTTCATGTACACGGATCAGTCGTCCTGGTCCCTTTGCAGAGAAACAGCCCCAAAGCATGATGTTGCTACCCCCATGCTTCACAGTAGGTAGGGTGTTCTTTGGATGCAACTCAGCATTCACTCTCTTCCAAACACGACGAGTTGTGTTTCTACCAAACAGTTCTACTTTGGTTTCATCTGACCATATGACATTCTCCCAATACTCTTCTGGAACATCCAAATGCTCTCTAGCAAACTGCAGACGGGCCCAGATATGTACTGGCTTAAGCAGGGGGACACGTCTGGCACTGCAGAATCTGAGTCTCTGGTGGCATAGTGTGTTACTGACGGTAGCCTTTGTTACGTTAGTCCCAGCTTTCTGCAGGTCATTCACTAGGTCCCCCCATGTGGTTTTGGGATTTTTGCTCACCGTTCTTGTGATCATTTTGACCCCACAGGGTGAGATCTTGCGTGGAGCCCCTGATCGAGGGAGATTATCAGTGGTCTTATATGTCTTCCATTTTCTAATTATTGCTCCCACAGCTGATTTCTTCACACCAAGCTGCTTGCCTATTGCAGATTCAGTCTTCCCAGCCTGGTGCAGGTCTACAATGTTGTTTCTGGTGTCCTTCCACAGCTCTTTGGTCTTCACCTTAGTGGAGTTTGGAGTGTGACTGTTTGAGGTTGTGGACAGGTGTCTTTTATACTGATAACAATGTCAAACAGGTGCCATTACTACAGGTAATGAGTGGAGGACAGGGGAGCATCTTAAAGAAGAAGTTAAAGGTCTGTGAGAGCCAGAAATCTTGCTTGTTTGTAGGTGACCAGATACTTATTTTTCACCATAATTTTCAAATAAATTGTTAAAAAATCAGACAATGTGATTTTCTGGATTTGTTTTCTCATTTTGTCTCTCATAGTTGAAGTCTACCTATGATGACAATTACAGGCCTCTCTCATCGTTTTAAGTGGGAGAACTTGCACAATTGGTGGCTGACTAAATACTTTTTTTTCCCCACTGTATGATGAGAGTATCTAACTCCATTACAGGATTATCACGTCATCTTCTTTTTCAGTTGTTTATAATATTTCTACTGTGTTGTAGTCAATTTCTGCTGTCTTTGATTTTGGCAATGATCTTGGGGCTATCATGACTTTGTCTATCAGCAGGTTTGTAAGATATTATTAAAGGTTTGTGAGATCTCCTTCTGACAAGGTCTTGTTTGTTCATTTCTATCTTTGCTTCATATTTGTTTTATCGGTTATGATTTGCTCATTGACTTTCAACATATGAATTCTACATTGACTTTTATTTGACCCTACAGATTTTTTTAAATAATCCTTGCTTCAAACGTTCATTTACATTTCTATCATTTTCTAATAATGTTTCTTATTCCTGGTAGCTCTGAAATTAACAAAGAGGTTTATTTATGGTCCATCCTTCCTTTTCATATTGATTCTGTATATGTCATTTAGTAATGTTATTTCGTTTTATTCCATTCTCTCTGAGCTTTATTTAAACATATTCTATTTTCTGAGCATTAGTATGTGTATGTTCATAAAAAACAGGATCCAACTGCTTTCTACAAATGCAATAACCTGACAGAAGCCATGATGCTAAAAACATATTTCAGCAATAATGATAGTAAGAATAATTGTTTTTATCTATACAGTGCCAACCTATTCCACAGCGATTTATAAATCTGAGTGTACATGCATAGACAAAATTAGACAATACAAAGTAATTAATTAATCATTGATTCAAACAACATGAGTGAGGGCCTAATCACAAGAGCTTACAGGTTATAAGGAAAAGGGGGTGGGGCACAGGAGGTAAAGGTGCT
This sequence comes from Leptodactylus fallax, assembly GCA_947044405.1. NCBI lineage: Eukaryota > Metazoa > Chordata > Amphibia > Anura > Leptodactylidae > Leptodactylus > Leptodactylus fallax. Next base: position 137,370 of record CAMRHE010000388.1, on the reverse strand, counting down.
TGTATATTGGCAAGAGACAAACCATCAGATTCTCCAATGATCTGTACCATTACTGCAAAACCTTGATACACCTTAAAGGGAGTCTGTCAGCAGGAAAATGGTAATTAAAGTAATCCCAGTACCTTGTAGTGCTCCTTATACACTGTCCAAATATGTCTTTGTTAATCGGCATTGCAGCTCCATTATCAAAAAAATTGCTGTTTTATTCTTGTGCAAATTAGATGAATTAATTAGGCTTATGGGGTAGTTTTTATCTTCCCTGGGCTTTGTTCTGCATTGTAGATTACCACCCCTAATTGTTGCTCAGCTCAATGCACCATCTGTTAATTGACAGCTCTCCCCCAGGGAAAGCTGGGTGGCACTTAGCACAGCACAGCACAGCACAGAGCAAAGCTTGAGAAAGATAGGAAACACCCCAAAAGTCCTTTTCATCTACCTTGTATATGAATAAAACATGCATTTTCTCGATAATGGAGCTGCAATGCTGAATAACAAAGGTATATTTGGAAAGTGTGTAAAGAGCACTATAAGACACTGGGAATACATTGATTACAATTTTCCTGCTGACAGGCTCCCTTTAAAGAGGACCTTTCAGTACAAGAACCAAAGCCAAATATTTGCATCCTTCATAAAGTGTCACTCTATTGATTGTGGCACAGCTGGAATATTTTTTTCTAGCCCTCGCTGTTCCCAAGTAATTTTTTCTGTTATTTTCAGGATCCTATAAGTTAAGTAGGCTCTTAACTGTCAGATGACTGGTGCCAGGCTATCTGCCCCTCCCAGGACCACCCACCTGACAAGAGAGAACCTAATTAGCATGATATGTGCTGAAACTAACAGCACTAATTGCTCAGGAACAGTGGAGGCCAGAGAAAAAAAATAAATCATAATCAGTGGAGCCGCCCTTATTGAAGTCTGCCAAAAGTTAGAGGTGGTGGTAATGGTGAACCCTTTCCCATGATAGTACAGCATATGTCAGCCATTAAAATATAGAGGCCACTCAGGAGCTGAGCAGTCGTCATAGCCCCCGTATGTATTATATAGTGGACCTGGTGGCAAGGCCTTCGATCAGTACCTCTCCTCTTTTGTATTTCCTCGTGGCATCCAGCACTCTTCTGATGATGTCATGCACCCAGGGTCATGACTTCCCCAAGAAGACTGAGAGACAGTGCCAGATGACGGGAAAAGGTACAAAAGAAGTGAGGGAAGATGAGTATAAATTTATTTTTAATTTTTTACACCTCTCCTGGGCCTTCACCTTTTATACTCTGGGTTGTGAAGAGACCCCGGAGTATAATTATTTCACTTCAACTGAATCACCAAAACGAATCAGGGACCCGAACCTGAAATGAAACGAATCTTAGAAGGTCCACCCATCTCTAATTAGCGCAGGCTATGAGTCTATGTATATATGAGCAGCAATAAAAAAAAAAAGCTTAAACAGATATTTTTTTCAGATTAACACTATATCACTCTGTGTATTGGGTGGGCAGAGCAGAAAAAAAAACATTAAATAACAGAGTGTTTTTTCAGATTAGGCAGCAATACTGTATATATAAACAGCTGCCAAAAAAAACACTTAAGAAACAAATATTTTTTCAGACTAACAATCCATCACAATGTGTATTGGGCGAGCACAGCAGAAAAAAACATTAAATACCCTATTAAATAATTATTTTTTTCTGATTAGCACAGGTTGTTATACTGTATATTGGGTGAACAAAAAAAAAAACACTGATACATAAATCTAACTTATATACAAGTTATCCTTTAAGCCTGAGGCCCCATGTTGGGGAAACGCAACGCCTTTTTTTTTTGCAGATTTTGATGCTTTTTTTTTCTTTAGCCAAAGTCAACAGTGGTTTTAACAGAAGGGAAACATCTAAGAGCTTCCTTCAAATTTTCCATTTTTTTTCAAGCCACTCCAGACTTTGACTCAAAAAATCACAGCAAAATCTGTATAAAAAAAAACGCTTTGTTTCCACAATGTGGGACCTTAACCTCATGAAGTTTACTAACACCAAAAATTTCTTTTAAACCACTTATTTGTTATTGTAGGGAGGGCTAGTGTCAATGAATATAGTTTTCTTGTAAAAGTTCAACTTTTATTTCAACTATAAGCCATGGGGGCAACAGGACATTTGACAACACAGTGATCTTCTTTGATATCTGTTAGTCTATGTATTGTCAATTCTTTTCTTCTGCTGTGTGCTGTTCTGTTGGACATGTCTCCTACTTTGTTAGGAGATCATTAACCTTTTATTAAAGTAGCCAGTATATACAGTGCCTTGCGAAAGTATTCGGTCCCCTTGAACTTTTCAACCTTTTGCCACATTTCAGGCTTCAAACATGAGGATATAAAATTTTATTTTTTTGGTGAAGAATGAACAACAAGTGGGACACAATCGTGAAGTGGAACGAAACTTATTGGATATTTTAAACTTTTGTAAAAAATAAAAAACTGAAAAGTGGGGCGTGCAATATTATTCGGCCCCTTTACTTTCAGTGCAGCAAACTCACTCCAGAGGTTCAGTGAGGATCTCTGAATGATCCAATGTCCTAAATGACTGATGATGATAAATATAATCCACCTGTGTGTAATCAAGTCTCCGTATAAATGCACCTGCTCTTTGATAGTCTCAGGGTTCTGTTTAAAGCGCAGAGAGCATCATGAAGACCAAGGAACACACCAGGCACGTCCGTGATACTGTTGTGGGGAATTTTAAAGCCGGATTTGGATACAAAAAGATTTCCCAAACTTTAGACATCCCAAGGAGCACTGTGCAAGCGATCATACTGAAATGGAAGGAGTATCAGACCACTGCAAATCTACCAAGACCCGGCCATCCCTCTGAACTTTCACCTCAAAAAGGAGAAGACTGATCAGAGATGCAGCCAAGAGGCCCATAATCACTCTGGATGAACTGCAGAGATCTACAGCTGAGGTGGGAGAGTCTGTCCATAGGACAACAATCAGTCGTACACTGCACAAATCTGGCCTTTATGGAAAAGTGGCAAGAAGAAAGCCATTTCTCAAAGATATCCATAAAAAGTCTCGTTTAAAGTTTGCCACAAGCCACCTGGGAGACACACCAAACATGTGGAAGAAGGTGCTCTGGTCAGATTAAACCAAAATCGAACTTTTTGGCCACAATGCAAAACGATATGTTTGGCGTAAAAGCAACACAGCTCATCACCCTGAACACACCATCCCCACTGTCAAACATGGTGGTGGCAGAATCATGATTTGGGCCTGCTTTTCTTCAGCAGGGACAGGGAAGATGGTTAAAATTATTGGGAAGGATGGATGGAGCCAAATACAGGACCATTCTGGAAGAAAACCTGTTGGAGTCTGCAAAAGACCTGAGACTGGGACGGAGATTTATCTTCCAACAAGACAATGATCCCAAATATAAAGCAAAATCTACAATTGAATTGGTTCACAAATAAACGTATCCAGGTGTTAGAATGGCCAAGTCAAAGTCCAGACCTGAATCCAATCGAGAATCTGTGGAAAGAGCTGAAAACTGCTGTTCACAAACGCTCTCCATCCAACCTTACTGAGCTCGAGCTGTTTTCCAAGGAAGAATGTGCAAGAATTTCAGTCTTTCGATGTGCAAAACTGATAGAGACATACCCCAAGCGACTTGCAGCTGTAATTGCAGCAAAAGGTGGCGCTACAAAGTATTAACTTCAGGGGGCCGAATAATATTGCACGCCCCACTTTTCAGTTTTTTATTTTTTACAAAAGTTTAAAATAACCAATAGTGGAATTCGTTCCACTTCACAATTGTGTCCCACTTGTTGCTGATTCTTCACCAAAAAATTAAAATTTTATATGTTTATGTTTGAAGCCTGAAATGTGGCAAAAGGTTGAAAAGTTCAAGGGGACCGAATACTTTCGCAAGTCACTGTAGTAAAGGAAAAGAGACTGTGGAGAAAAATTCACAAGGCTGGAAAAGGGTTACGACATTCACATATATTTAAAGGTTGAACTGTATAGGAATGTTTACTCCTTTAGACTACAGTCCCACCATTGCAGTCACAGAAGACATTACTGGATAGTGTTGTGAAAAAGTTTTAGGCAGGCTGCAAAAAAAAGAATGCTTTCAAAAATAAGCATATTAATAGTTATTTTTGTAAATTAGGAAAATAAAGCGAATGAGCAAAAGAGAAAACTAAATAAAAACAGGACCATTTGTCTAGGTACACTTGCACATAGTTTTTGAAGGAACTTGACAGGGAGGTTGATCCAAACATCTTGGAGAACTAAGCACAGATATTCTGTGGATGTAGGCTTGTTCAAATCCTTCTGTCTCTTCATGTAATCCAAGACAAACTGAATGATGTTAAGCTCAGGGTGCTTTGGCTATTGTAAAGAGTGGTCATACCAAATATTGATGATTAATTCACTTTGTATTTTGTTAATTAAAAATAAACTATTAAAACTTCTTAACACTTTCTGGTTGAGCACTAGAGCAAGTTCCTCTTTTCCTCCTTGGACTTATTTGCCTATACCTTTCTCAGAATTTTCAGGAGGGCATGCATAGTGTAATACTTCCCTGTAGACTGCAAGGTGGCCTCATAGAGGCAAAGTCTCCTTAAGAAGACAGAGTACCCCTTCTGACTCACGTCAATAACCTCTCACTTAGCCAGCTAGTAGCTAGCACTGATGAGATGTGAAAACCACAAAACAGTTGTCTGTAGATGGGTTCCTTTAGGAGAACATTTTCTGCCTAGGCTTTATTCCCAGATTATGCCACAAGGTTTCAGGAAAACCAGGCATTAATCAATAGGGTCCTATCTTCCAAAAGCTGGCTCTAGAGCAAGTTCCTCTTTTCCACCAAGGAGGATCTTTTCCCAATGCATCTCTTTTTGAAAGTGTTCTTACTTTGCATATTTTTTCCATATAGAGCTGAGCCTCCATAGATAGTGCTCAGTTTAGAGGCAAACTTGCTGCAAGTGCTGCATTTGTGGTCAACTTAAGAGAACAGGCAATGCAACTGAAAGGTATGGCTGGCAGGCATGAGGAGAGGTTGTGCAGGAGACCCAAGCTGAATTTTTTCCCTTGGGCCGATGGCTATTTACCTATACTTCTGACCACATCCATAAATTTATTTAAATGAAATGCTTTGTATCTCATCCAATGAATGTAATAAAAAAACACAATTCTAGAATTACTTTATTGTCACCTTGCATCTCAGAAAAAAAAATGACATAAAAATAATCAAATGTCATATGGTATGTACCCCATATGGTACCAATAAAACTACAACTCACTCCACAAGAAACAAGCCTTCACATAAATCCATTAACATTAAAATAAAAAGTTATGGCTCTAAGAATAAGATGATACAAATTTTGTATTTTTTTTAAAGTACAGCAATGTAAGAAAAACTTGGTATATTTGTATGCTATTCAAAGGTGAAAAGTAAAAAAGAAAGAAAAAACAAACACTGAATGTGTTCTTAAGGGGTTAAGCCATAATTATGGCACATTCAGTTTAGTAAATATTCCCTATTGCGTTGTGTATGAATCACGGATTAACATGAGTAGTAATTTAATGGTATGTTCAGAATTTAAAAAAAACATACACTCTGCTCTCTGCGTCTTTGCAGCTTATTCATTTATACTGTACCTTATTTTAGTATGTTTAGCAAGAAAAAAGCTTGAGAGAGGCATTCAAGCTGTCTGAATCCTCATAACATTCATAGTCATTCTTAGAAATACTTTATTATATGTATTGTATGTTATTTATGAACAAGTAATTGTTGTTAACATACAGTGCTGCACGGAATTGCTTTGAAGATCAGAAGGTAAGCTCTAAGATTACTAATATATGATTTTTCTGTATTAAGTATTTTAATTGCATTTATCAAGGCAGGAGGTATTAGGTGAGCACTGGCAATACAAAGAAGCTATAATTGTTGTATGCAGAACAATATTAAATGCTTTCTAATTAAAAGTAGGCTATTCACAGGGAGCAGCCACTGAGATATAAAGTGTTAGTGGTTAAATCACCTAAAAAAGAAATGTACTTAGAAAATATGTGATATAATGCATTAGAAAAGAAAATTGTCCCAAGCATTGCATTGTATATTTTATACTTAGGCTTCTAATCAATGTTTCCTTTAAGCCTTTGTAGCTAGTGGGTTGGACAATTTGCTATTCCTCTAATTTAAGGGAATCCAAATCATCAGCCAATGGATTGCTTAATTTCTTCCCACCGGTGACATTTTTCAATTTTCGTTTTTGACTCCCCGCCTTCCAAATCCCATAACTTATTTTTCAGTTCACAGAGCCATATGAGGGCTTAATGTTTGTGGGACAAATTGTTCTTCATATTGGTACCATTTATTACTCTGTACCATGTACTGGGAAGCTGAAAAAAAACATTCAGATTGGGGTAGAATTGGAGAAAAAGTGCATTTGTGCGACTTTCTTACGAACTTCGTTTTTATGGCGTTCACTCTGTAGCCAAAATGACATGTCACCTGTATTCTATGTTTCGGTTTGATTCTGGATATACTAAATTTTATATAGTTTTATTTACATTTTAACCCTTTTAACAAAAATCTAAAACTTTGCAAAAAAAAAAAAAAATTTCTTAAAGTCGCCATATTCTGACACCTCTAACTTTTTTATATTTCCATGTACAGGAATGCATAGTCCGTCTTTTGTTGTGGGAACAGGTGTACTTTTTAGTTATACCATTTTGGTGAATGTCTACTGCTTTGATCACTTTTTATTCAAATTTTTATCAGCGGTGAAACAGCAAAAAAATTTCGGCACATTTAATTTTTTTTCCCACTACGTCGTTCACTGTATAGTAAAAAAAATTTTTTATAAGTTTGTCTTATGCTGTTTGAACATCTGGTGCACCACTTATTAGTTGACTTAGTTGCCAACAAAAGTGGCACACAAATTTGTCACACTAGCCAAATTGACAATTTCTGGCTCACAGTTTAACGTATTAAATCACACCCTCTTTTCAACAAGCACCACGCACATGTTGTACAAGGTGCACAAACTGTTACGCTATGTTCACATCTGCACCTGGTATCCGCCCCTTGCAAATCTGTCTAAAAAACATCAGATTCATTAAAAAAAAAAAAAGGACACAAATGGTCCCCACAAAGCAGGCCATAATCTGTCTTTTTTGACAGATCCATCATTGAGTATTAGTCAAAAAACTGTCGGTTTGTGTCAATTTTTGTTGGATCAATTTTTTTTCATTCTGAGCATGTACAAAGAAGAATAAAGGGGAAAACAAATTGCAAAATGGACACAAACGGATTACTATTTTTTGGTAGTCCATTTGTGTCCGCTTTCCATAGACATCAATGTTAAAAAAAAAACAGATTTGTTGTCCGTTGTGTATCTTTTTTCTCTGTCCAAAAGAGAGGATACACAGCGAAAATGCACAAAACGCACACCTGCGGATGGTTTTAAAAACCCATTTGAGGCTAAGACCCCACGTAGTGTCCCGCAGCAAAAAAAGCCCCCCGGGAAAAACTGCGGCAGCAACGCATCGCAGTTCTTCCTGCAGAGCTTTGCACAGAAAGTTTGAAGAGTTTCCCTCTGTGTACTTTCTGCTTCAATGATACCTATAGGGAAACTGTGGCGTTTCCGTAGGTATAATTGACATGCTACGATTTCCAAAACTGTGACGGTTTTGGAAATCGCATTGTGTCCGCTGCTTCTATTTTACCACAAAGTGGGGATGGGATTCACTAGAATCCCTTCCATTTTGCTGTGACTGTAAACCGCCACTTTTTTTCCCGTTTATGCCACGTGGGTCCCCGGCCCAAAACAATGGGTTTTTTAAATGATCCATTCTAATCAGTTTTTATGATCTTATAATGGATCACAGAAACTGATTAGGTGTGGAGACACCAATTCAGATGGAAACCCAGCCTTAGAAAGTGTCTATACACATGAGGTGTAAAGAGTGTACTTTTTTTTTTTTTTTGCCACAAATTATACCAGAATTTTGGTGCATTTATTAGTTTATCTGACCCTGTCTAAAATTTGCTCTATGTAAAAATTAGGCAGAATTAGTAAATCTGGGTCGGTCATTGTGTTATTATAATGATTATGGCATTTAAGGTTATTCATTACTGCCTGTGTTTTGTACAGTATGAAACATGTCATGGTATTTTATTTAGAAAAGGTTTTTAATCTTTTCTTTTGTATTTTATCTTACTGAAATACACTTAATATAAACCATAAAACTATTACTATTTTCTACTGAATCTTTTTTTATATCTCGTGAACACACCTTACTTACACAAAAATGGAGAAAAATCAATGTGTAGACAATAATAATCAATAATGTGGAGTGAATACCTGCCATGAACTCTTATCTTGTAGTTAGTTTTAGTTGAAGTATTTTTGTTTTATAATTTCACATGAAATCGTATTATGATTAGTCTTGTGAACAAGAACCAATGTGCAGAGTATAAATGATGTTAACATCATAATTTATAGTTTTACCAGGAGCAGTCAGCATGACACTTTTTGTTTCATTGTCCTCCAGTAGTTATTGTACTCTTTGTGTTTAAATACAAAAGTTGCAACCACCTAAATGAATGCAAATTTCGCTTGTCAAATAGAACAATATTTAATCATATGCTGAAAATTTGGAACAATACACTTGATGATTCAGGATCAAATTACTGTACCTGCATCATCAAAATGTATTCTTAAAGAGAACCTGGCATAGTTGATCTAATTATGGTAAATTTATTAGAAAAATCTTTCAAGGCTAAACTTTTAAGATTCACAAACTAGTTCACATCGCAATGTGCATACCCTGATGAAGTATGCTATATTTTTCTGTGCTTTCAAAAATAGGACCCAGGTGGGTTCAGGATTCAGATTTTTTTTACTTCTTACAATGGAGGTCAGTGGCAACAGAATCTAAGAGGATATTGTACGAGCCATCTTGCATCCTGCTTTCATTTTTTTCTATCTTTAAAGAACAAAAAATACCAACTCATATATAGACTTACTTAGGGTCTATGTGGAAACCATAGTGGTTCTGCAGAATAGAAGTCTCTTTATAGTATATGTAATAGTACTACAGTGGACTTTATTGTAAGATACAGCTGTATAATCCATAAAAATAAGTTTTGCCTCTTTAACTGCACAGTTGACACATCAGCATCATTAGTCATAAAAGATCATGTGTATACAGTGAAGCAGTTTTACTATTTGATAACATGTACATGATGTACTTATCTGGGATTTTACCTATTTCTCTCTGTAGTTTAAGAAGGATGATGGTATTGTGAGAAGAACAAATTGATGAAGTCTATGATCTTGCACCATCCTGATTTCAACAACAAAAGAAAAACATTTTGCACAAAGACTGTTCAAATTACTAGAAGAGTTTTTAGAGAGCTGTGCCAATTTCCTATTAATCTAAACCTTTCTACAGTGCCAAATAAGCTTAATCATTCTCGAAAGCAGTGGTGGACCAAGATCATACACTTTTCATGCATCTAAAACATATCAGAAGATTGTTTTTAATTAGAAATTCCTATTTAAATCATTAAAGATTTGTTTTATTCTAAGTGAGTTGTTTTTTTAAAATCACTAAAATATTTTTAAAATAATTTAAAATAACTAAAAACCTTCAATTTTCACCCTAGCCACTAAGCATAATACTAGGCTGACATTTTCTGCTAACCCAGTAAATCAAAAAATGACAGTTCACTGATATCTACATAGCAATAAAAATTGTAATTATCAACGTTATTTATGAATGTAGTAAAGTATTATTTTTGGGTCAATAAAAATAGTTATTCTGAGGTTGCTGTGACCCCATAAAATGGACATATTCAATGTGTGGTGGTTTTTATGGAGGATCACACAGTATAAGGGCTATAGTAGCCCCATCCATGTACTGTTCTTAGTTCAAAAATATACAGAGCATATTTATTATTGACAGACATTAGAATAATACTAATACATTTTATTTACAGTCATATGAAAAAGTTTGGGCACCCCTATTAATCTTAATCATTTTTAGTTCTAAATATTTGGGTGTTTGCAACAGCCATTTCAATTTGATATATCTAATAACTGATGGACACAGTAATATTTCAGGATTGAAATGAGGTTTATTGTACTAACAGAAAATGTGCAATATGCATTAAACCAAAATTTGACCGGTGCAAAAGTATGGGCACCTCAACAGAAAAGTGACATTAATATTTAGTAGATCCTCCTTTTGCAAAAATAACAGCCTCTAGTCGCTTCCTGTAGCTTTTAATCAGTTCCTGGATCCTGGATGAAGGTATTTTTGACCATTCCTCTTTACAAAACAATTCCAGTTCAGTTAAGTTTGATGGTCGCCGAGCATGGACAGCCCGCTTCAAATTATCCCACAGATGTTCAATGATATTCAGGTCTGGGGACTGGGATGGCCATTCCAGAACATTGTAATTGTTCCTCTGCATGAATGCCTGAGTAGATTTGGAGCTGTGTTTTGGATCATTGTCTTGCTGAAATATCCATTCCCGGCGTAACTTCAAATTCGTCACTGATTCTTGTACATTATTCTCAAGAATCTGCTGATACTGAGTTGAATCCATGCGACCCTCAACTTTAACAAGATTCCCGTTGCCGGCATTGGCCACACAGCCCCAAAGCATGATGGAACCTCCACCAAATTTTACAGTGGGTAGCAAGTGTTTTTCTTGGAATGCTGTGTTTTTTTGACGCCATGCATAACGCCTTTTTGTATGACCAAACAACTCAATCTTTGTTTCATGAGTCCACAGGACCTTCTTCTAAAATGAAGCTGGCTTGTCCAAATGTGCTTTTGCATACCTCAGGTGACTCTGTTTGTGGCGTGCTTTCAGAAACGGCTTCTTTCGCATCACTCTCCCATACAGCTTCTCCTTGTGCAAAGTGTGCTGTATTGTTGACCGATGCACAGTGACACCATCTGCAGCAAGATGATGCTGCAGCTCTTTGGAGGTGGTCTGTGGATTGTCCTTGACTGTTCTCACCATTCTCCTTCTCTGCCTTTCTGATATTTTTCTTGGCCTGCCACTTCTGGGCTTAACAAGAACTGTCCCTGTGGTCTTCCATTTCCTTACTATGTTCCTCACAGTGGAAACTGACAGGTTAAATCTCTGAGACAACTTTTTGTATCCTTCCCCTGAACAACTATGTTGAACAATCTTTGTTTTCAGATCATTTGAGAGTTGTTTTGAGGAGCCCATGATGCCACTCTTCACAGGAGATTCAAATAGGAGAACAACTTGCAATTGGCCACCTTAAATACCTTTTCTCATGATTGGATACACCTGGCTATGAAGTTCAAAGCTCAGTGAGGTTACAAAACCAGTTTTGTGCTTCAGTAAGTCAGTAAAAAGTAGTTAGGAGTATTCAAATCAATAAAATGATAAGGGTACCCAAATTTTTGCACCGGTCAAATTTTGGTTTAATGCATATTTCACATTTTCTGTTAGTACAATAAACCTCATTTCAATCCTGAAATATTACTGTGTCCATCAGTAATTAGATATATCAAATTGAAATGGCTGTTGCAAACACCCAAATATTTAGAACTAAAATGATTAAGATTAATAGGGGTGCCCAAACTTTTTCATATGACTGTATATAGCACCAGCATATTCCACAGAACTTTATAAATCATGTACAGACAAATCAAGATATTACAGTGTAATAAATCGATTCACACAAGAGTAGTGAAAGTACTGCTCATAAGAGCTTACAATCCAAGAGGTAGAAGGTGGTGACACAGGAGGACCAGCCATTTTATTGAAAAAGCTTACTTTATATACACAAATAAATAAAGCTGTATAAGCCGTCACCAGCCAGTGTCCCTTTATGTGCAGGTCCAAAGTGCCTGGGCATATAGAGTTACATTCAGATAAAGACATCATGCCCTGTGGGATAATGTGGGGAGGGGGTGTCAACAGAGGAGGGTTAGTTTTCGGGAAAGTAACTGCAGAAGTATTAGATTAGGAAATGTCATAAGCCTGCCTGAAGAGATGTGTTTTTAGGATGCGCCTGAAGCTGTAGAAGGTGGAATTAATTTGATAGTTGGTCCCGGATAGAAGAAGATATTGAGATATTATATTGGATAGTACTGATTAACAAATGCCAAAAATATGATCATTCTGTATAGTATATGCTAAAATAGCCCAAGTGATAAAGCTGAAAGCGCTTTTATTCTGTAAGCAATATAATTTTTTTTTTTTTTAATTAAGGGTTATGTTTATAATTTCCAAATTTGATATAGAGATGAACTATCTGTTATTCCGTCTGTTTTACAGATTGTATCAACAAGCTGCTGACAAGAAATCGCACTGTTCAGATCAGTCAAAGAGCATCTTAATGACAGTAAAATACAAACTGTGTGTCATGTTTGTCCCTGAACCGAATAAAAAATAAACAAACATGTAAAATAAACTGGTTTATTGAAGAAACACGAAACAAACAAAGGGCAGTCAAAATAACTGAATAAGTAAAACAGAGTAGGCAGGAGAAAATAATATTAGAAATCACCCTGTGATCCGCCCTGACTGATCCTGCCTGACGCCAGAGTTTTCCTCTTAAAAGAAGACACCTCACAGGAACCTTACTAGAATCCCTGGGAGCTGACCCTGAATGTAATAACATAATAAACCAGTAGTCCCCTGCACTGACCCCCAGACAGCTAATCCAAGAAGAAACATTCACAGTGAGAAGCATACAAAACCTGCGTTCAAGGCCCCACAGCACAGGTATGAGTGGACACACGAGTATAACCAGCAGAGTGCAAGTGTGAAGCCCAAGTTTAAATAGCACAACAAAGGGTGGGGCAGAGGCAACGGGAAAAACCCCTCCCCAAGGCAGAAAGTACAGGCAGACAAGAATTAACCCCTGCCCGTCTGGACCAACTGCCTAACACTGTGCTCATTTTTAAACTGAATTACATGATATTAAATAGGACAATACATTATTGACAAAGTTCTTAATATCAAGTTATTAAAGTGTATTATACACACGTGGACAAAACTGTTGGTACCCCTCGTTTAATGAAAGAAAAACCCACAATGGTCACAGAAATAACTTGAATCTGACAAAAGTAATAATATATAAAAATACTATGAAAATGAACAAATGAAAGTCAGACATTGCTTTTCAACCATGCTTCAAAAGAATTTTGCAAAAAAGAAGACTCATGAAACAGGGCTGGACAGAAATGATGGTTCCCTTAACTTAATTTTGTTGCACAACCTTTTGAGGCAATCACTGCAATCAAACGATTCCTGTAACTGTCAATGAGACTTCTGCACCTCTCAACAGGTATTTTGGCCCACTCCTCATGAGCAAACTGCTCCAGTTGTCTCGGGTTTGAAGGGTGCCTTTTCCAGACGGCATGTTTTAGCTCCTTCCAAAGATGCTCAATAGGATTTAGGTCAGGGCTCACAGAAGGCCATTTCAGAATAGTACAATGTTTTCCTCTTAGCCATTCTTTGGTGTTTTTAGCTGTGTGTTTTGGGTTATTATCCTGTTGCAAGACCCATGACCTGCGACTGAGACCAAGTTTTCTGACACTGGGCAGCACATTTCTCTCTAGAATCCCTTGATAGTCTTGAGATTTCATTGTATCATGCACAGATGCAAGACAGCCTGTGCCAGATGCAGCAAAACAGCCCCAGAACATAACAGAGCCTCCTCCATGTTTCACAGTAGGGACAGTGTTCAGTGACACGTGTGTATAATTCTATGACTCACTACCAAAGCTAAGCTTGTATTTTTGTTATAAGAAAGACTCTTCTTTCTCTCAACAAGGTTATTAAGAAAATAACTGTGAAAAATGGTTGTGTACCCTACAATGTAATGGAAAGATCTACTTTAGGGTTACGAAACACATGGACAATAATAATATTAAGGGAATAGGAAGATGTAGAATGAAGTCAAAAGTGCAATTAGAAACAATTCATCCATGTTCTGTGAAATGGAAAAAAGATGAGATGGGAACAATGACACAAAAATGAGGGAATGATGACATTGTGTAGTATAATTTAGATGAGGTTATTAATTAATAGGAACTGCTCCACTGATTCCAACACAGTTGGAATGTTTTCTCTAGCCCCCATCTTTCCTGATAAATCAATGCTGTTAGTTTTGGTGTCTGATGCTATTTAGGCTCTGTACTGTCATGAGGGCTGTGTCAGGTAGGAGCATGTAAGAGGTGTGATCAATATATCTGACACTGGCTGAGAAACAGTGGGGACTAGAGAGAAAATTCCAACTGTGCTGGAATCAGTGGAATGGCAGCTATTAACAGATACTAAGAACTGGATTTGGTGAAGGTGATGAAAATTCCTTTTATATATAGTGGTGTTCAGAAGTTTTAGGCTTGTGTGGGAAATTACTGCAGAGTAATAAAGCTTTCAAAAATAGTTAATAGTTTAGTTTTTGTTAATTAACAATATGGAAAGTGAATGAACAAAAGCAACATCTAAATCAGTAATTTGGTGTGTTCAATATTTGCCTTGTACACATTCTTCTAACACAGTTCTTGAAGGAAGTTGTTGCATCTCGGAAAACTAACTACAGATCTTCGGTGGATGTTGGCTTGCTCAGATATTTCTGTCTCTTCATGTATTCCTGGACAGACTTAATGTTGAGATCAATGCTCTGTGGGGCCATATCAGCACTTCCAGGACTCCTTGTTCTTTTTTATATTGAAGATAGTTTTTAATGATATCAACAGTATTTTTGAGGTCAGTATCCTGCTGCAGAATAAATTTGGAGCCAGGTGCCTTCCTAAGGGTAATGCATGATGGATACATCACTGCCTGTATTTCTCAGCATTGAGGACATCTTAATATTAAAGCCTATGGATATAGAATTGGATGTCAAAAAATCTCCTGTATGTGCATTGTGTAGGTGCCTCAATACTTTTATCCATGTAGTGTATGTGCTGCACGCTCCAGTAAAATTGTAGCAGCAGATATAGCTTTGGGTTGATCTTCTAAGAATCTATATCAAGCAGCAAGCTTCACTGTTCTGCTGTCTTATCTTTTTTTGTCTGTATCAGGTCCAGATGAACAGAAAAATGGACAGCAATGGATCCCGGAGGGACCCCATTGACATATAGTGGAGTTTGTTGGGTGTCCATTGGATCCATGTTTTTATTTTTTTACTGAAATTGCAGGACTTTATTGTTTGTGGATTTCTGATGGACATTGTGATTGAGACTCTGAACAGAGAAGCTGACGCAAATGTAGCCTAGTAAGGGAATATCTAGTTTGTTAAAAAAAACTGCAGTAATCATGTGCTGCTCACTTTTACAACAAGATCTAGGGCACTGCTAGAGTATCTGCACTGGATCAGTGGGGGACCAAAGAAATGCATACAGTTTTTAGTTATTTTAGAGTGTTGTGTTTTTTGTTACAAACTTAATAACCCATTTATATTAAGCAAACAAACAACATAACGATAAAAGAGCTACTTATATAAATATATGTGTAATTGTATGTTAATAAAATGCCTAAGAAATAAGTTTGTTATTCTGAAATTGTGTTCTAAGCTCATTACTGTACAGTAAGAATGTATTGCTTGTAATTTGCACTCCTTTATCGTTTTTCATTTTTGCCTCTTAGGAGGATTTACAAATAATAGTTTGTAAAGTATTTCTGAAGTTTTTTTCATCACTGTATATGTTGAGATTACAGCAGCCGGAAGCTTAATTACACATCACTTAAAAACTTACAATATTTATTCTGAAAGCTGATTATTCACATTTTAATAGCATTTCTATAATTTGGTGTTTTAAACTAGAGCACAATTAGATGATGACATATTATCATGGATGTACCCATTAGTAAATCCTTGAACTCTGTAATGCGGCACCTTCATGTTATTTTTTTCTGTTTTTAATGAATATTCATTAGATAACTTGCTTTTGTTCAATTTGTTCCTGTGTTGATTTACTTTTCAGATTTGTATTTGTGTTATATAATGAACCCACATTTTATAGTCACTAAGAAGCATGCTAAGTGCATTGATGCTGTGCATAAATTATACACGAGCCCAGGTGCATAGGGGACACATCTTCACTGCTAGCTCCTTTATGTTCAAATACATTTAGGAACATTTCAAATATTAATGGCAATGTAATTTTCTTTTTATGTAAGTTCTATTTAGTAAGTAATACCACTAATGGTACCACTGTGGAACCACTACCACTAATACCATTTATTTTGTGGGGGGAAATGGCCACTGATCCCTAACACTAGATTTTGGATCATTGCATAATTTCTACTATACGTGGTAGGTGATTTAGTGAAATTTGTCTAAGTAAGGTCGGGGCCCACGTGGAGTAAACGCTGCAGTTTGCCCCCGGTGGAAATGCCGCAGCAGAAACCGCAACTTTTTACATCACTGCAAAGTGGATTCTCGCCATTCCCATCCACACATTGCAGAAAAATACCATTGCGGTTTTGGAAATTGCAGCATGTCAATTATACCTACGGAAATGCTGGTGGTTTCCCTATAGGTATAATGGAAGCAGAAAGTCTAGACATTCTGTGAAAACCGCTGCAGCAAAAGCCGCTATACGGTTCCACCGCGGTTTTTCCCACATCGCTTTTTCGCTGCGACCTGATACGTGGGGCCTTAGCCTAAAATTAGAGCAGTATTCCATCACAGCAAAGTTGTAGTTTTCAGCTGGAATTTGATTAGTTGTCATTTGCGCCACTTTTTTTTAAGCAAATTGGTATTGAAAATTATGTGATCGTTTCACTAGAAATGATTAACAATGGTGATGAATACAATATACCTTTTTTAATGATGCTTTAAACATCATACAGTTGCTAAAATCATTTTCTCGGTTTAGGTCATATCTAGAAAAAAATCCAGTAATACTGCATTTCTATTGTTTCATTTGCATCTAACCAGTTTACTACTTTGACTTTGGAGTTGCAAAAAGACATCAGTGCACTGCCTATTGGCCTAGAGTGCCTACTGCGCCCCAGCGAGACAATTGGCAGAGAAGCATTTGTTAAGAAAGAAAATGTGAAAAATGAAATGAAAAGACAATTAAAAAAATAAAAGTTTCTGAAAAGATAAATATTAAAAACCTATAGTCAAATGCTGTTTACAGATGACCTACCTCCTTTGGTGGTGCTTTTGACTTCTGTTGAATCCCATGTACTATACACCTTTGCATCCATTTTTATTGCTTTAATGCATTTGCACTAGGTTCACACTTGCGCCTGGTATCCATCATACCGTTTAAAAAAAACAAAAAACAAAAAAAAACGGATTGGTACAAAAACTGATTCCAATCGGTTACTACAGATACCCTAATATGTCTTTTTAGGCGGATTATTCAATAGGTGTCCATCAAAAAACTGTCAGTTTGTGTCCGTTTTTGACAAATTCGTTTTATTTCTCTCCCTTTTTTCAATCTGAGCATGCGCAGACAGAAAAATGGATTACAAAATGGACACAGATTAATATTCGTTTGTAATCTGTTTGTGTCCGCCTTCCATAACCTCAATGTTAAAAAACTGATTTGTTGCTATCTGTCTGGTTTCCTTATTTTTTGGACAGAGAAAAAATTCTGTAAATACGACTTTTTTCTCCACCCAAAAGAGCAGATACCAGACAGAAATTCTCCAAACACACACCTGCGGATGGTTTTTATAACCCATTCAAATCCATGGGTTTTAAAACGAATTGTTCGAAATCAGTCTTTAAGGATTTTGAGATGGTTTTAAAAACTGATTTCGCACGGAGAGCCAAACGTTGATGTGAACCCAGCCTTAGTCTGGAATCACACCTGCACTTTTGTGGTGTTTATTTTGATGATGTCTTTTTATATCAATAGTTTTTATTGAAAGAATACATGAATACAATACAAATGTCAAACAGAGCATGAACATAGAAGACAATCATGGCTTTACAAACTACATATAAAAAGGCCAAATAATAAATGTAAATAGAAAGGTCGTTGCTCAAATATAAACGTAAGCAAAAAGTATTAAATAGAACAACTAAAACGTAACTTAATTTTTAAAGTACGTATAAAATGTGTGTTAAAGCACTATGATGAAACACACGCAATGCACCGATGCACGGACGAGTCGGCTGGTGACACTAGTCAGTGGCCACCGACTGCCCGATTTATGTTGCTCACATGCCAATATAACTCCTTATGGATAGATAGTAACTGAATACCCCTGATACGCGGTTACAAACTGACCTGCGAAACATGTAGGATAGGAAATAGGCAGCTATCGGGAGGCAGTGTAGCTAGGCTTTAATTGGCAGGGAGACCATGAGGTTAATAGTGGATTGTCTCTTATTTGCAAAATGATGCTTTTATATATATATATATATTTGTCCTATTTATAGAGACTATTGTGGGTAAACTCTCATTTTCATGGTTGTTATTAATTATTTACAAGTATCAACCATGATCTGAACAGAGAGGTGACTTAGTTAATATATGTAAACGTCACCCACACCTTTTCATTGCAGGATATAGCCTCATAATCAGGATATGCTACAGAGGTGTATATTAGTTTAACCCCTAAAGGTGCATATGCTATAGATGCTGCTGATTTAAATGTGAGCACTATTTTGGGGTGAACAATATGCATACTCTCTGAGTGGGTACTATATTTTATATCACTTGAGTGGGTAACCATTGCGTGTGTTTCATTAATTGGCATGCGGTGGGGGAAATGCAGTTGCCCATAGCTCCCAATGCTTCCTGAATCTGTCCAGACTTCCACCATTGCATGCGTAAATACGCTCATATTGATAATTCAATGAAACCACCGAAATCAACTCCATCAAGTTCGGACAGGAGGCAGATTTCCATCTACGTGCAATAAGCAGCCGAGCAGCCGCAAGTACCTGGAATATGACGGTTCTATATCTGCTTGGCGTCGTATGAATGCCCAGTAAGAGGAGTGCCAGTTCAGGTGTCGATCCTAACGCTCCACCACACAGTTTATTGAGGAGCGACAATACAGAGATCCAAAAGGGCTGAATGAGCGGTCAGTGCCAAAACACATGGAACAAAGAGCCAATCCCTCCACAACCTCTCCAACAGCCCGGTGAACACGATGGATAGAACTTAGTTAGGCGTAGGGGAGGGTAATATCAGTGTAGGAGTAATTTACTATATTGCTCACAGTGAGAGGCACACATCGTAGATTGCTTAGCCCATCTAATCGCCTCCTGCCAATGACTAGCCTCAAATCTGCGGACTATATTGTCTTCCCAAAGGCACATATGTTTAGTCTTTAGAAAGGTACAATCCATGTTCAAAGTACGATACAAAATCTTAGTTGTATATGCAGCTGGGGAAGTCTGTGGGTGTAATAGGTCGGAGGCTGGCTGTGGCAAGTGTAGTTGAGCTGAGGTGGTGTCAGACAGATACGAAGCCAGTCTAGCATAGGTATATGCTTTCTTTGCAGGTAGATTGTGTGTTTCCTGCAACACGGAGAAGGGCGCAATGGTGTCGCCTCTGTAGAGATCAGAGATTTGTTTTATCCCACATCTGCGCCACTCATCCAAGGATAAATGTGGTATCACATAAGGGAGCATCGTAAGAGGTAAATTCAACGTGACCCCAGGGATATCACTATCTGAAATAGCACATAAAACACGCCACGCCCCCAACCGTGGCCTGTACAGCCGGTGGTGCAGAGAGGGGAAGACGGTGACAAGGCCCTGACGCTAGCAGGAATCCCTCCCAATCGGAAATCTGGGCTATGTGAGCCTCCATATCAGGCCATAATTTATCATGATTCGATGAAAACCAAAATTGGTTGACCCAAAGTCGTGGCTAAAGAGTAATGGTACAGATTTGGTATACCCATACCTTCATTGTCTCTTGCCTTAAAGAGCGTCTGTAAAGCTACTCTGGGCTTACAACTATTCCATATAAAGGTCATCATCTGTTTTTGAAAAATCAGTAAAACAGACTTGGGTATCGGGATCACTAAAGTTCTGAAGTAGTAAAGTATCCATTGGAAGAATCAACATTTTATATAAAACAATTCTCCCCATCCAACCGTGCTCGAATTTAGTTAGCACATCAAGTTCTTTTTGAAGGGTAGCTAACAAACCTGGAAAATTGGCTTTAACTAAATCTTTTGGATTTGGGGTGAGCTGAATTCCCAAATAGGGTATAGACTGCGGGCACCACTGGTAGGGCGATGTTGTTTTGATATGGTGTATATTGGTTTGAGTCAGGCCAATCCTCAAGATCTTGGATTTGGATTCATTAACCTTATAGTATGATAATGCTCCAAACTCCACTAGGGTTTGGGATACAGTACACATCGCGTTGTCAGAATAAGAAAGGGACAGGATCACATCGTCCGCGAATAAATTAATTCTATGGTCTGTCTGACCCAGTTTAATACCAGGGAGGCCAGGATGTGACCCGATTGTTTCAGCTAAGGGCTCCATCATTAAAGAGAATATTAGAGGGGGACAGTGGGCACCCCTGTCTTGTGCCATTGGAAATGGAAAAGGGGTGAGACAAGAACCCATTCACCAGCACCCGTGCAGATGGGCAGGAATAAAGTGCAGAAATTGCAGTGGCAATGGGGCCAGAGAAGCCAAATTTCTGTAAAACCTCAAAAAGATATCCCCAATGTACCCTATCGAACTCCTTCTCCGCATCCAAGGACAGGAGCAGAGAAGGCGTTCGTCTAGCCCGAGCGGCCGCAATCAGCGCGATCACACGTCTCGTGCCGTCTGGGACCTGCCTCCCTTTAGTGAATCCCACCTGATCCCCACCTATTAATGTGGGCAGGACATCGAGAAGTCTGTTTGCAAGTACCTTAGCGAACAACTTTTCATCTGTATTTAATAATGATATGGGCCGGTAGTTGGAGGGTAGGGAGGGGTCCTTGCCCGGTTTAGGCAACGCCACAATCGTCGCAGATAGCATCTCTAGGGGAAATTTTCCTGTCAACATTGATAGATTAAACACCTCAGTAAGTAAGAGTAAGTGGCTTGAACTGCCTATAATATTCCCCAGAAAACCCATCTGGACCAGGAGATTTATTGAGTTTCAATCCATCAATTGCCCTGGCTACTTCCTGGGTGGAAATAGAAGCATTTAAAGACTGTAGCTGTGAATGTGTAATGGAAGGAAGGTGCAAGGGGCTTAGGAATCTATTAATATCTATACCAGAAGACTGCGTGGTGTCCGTATCTTCCCGCAGGTTATACAGTCATATGAAAAAGTTTGGGCACCCATATTAATCTTAATCATTTTTAGTTCTAAATATTTGGGTGTTTGCAACAGCCATTTCAATTTGATATATCTAATAACTGATGGACACAGTAATATTTCAGGATTGAAATTAGGTTTATTGTACTAACAGAAAATGTGCAATATGCATTAAACCAAAATTTGACCGGTGCAAAAGTATGGGCACCTCAACAGAAAAGTGACATTAATATTTAGTAGATCCTCCTTTTGCAAAAATAACAGCCTCTAGTCGCTTCCTGAAACTTTTAATCAGTTCCTGGATCCTGGATGAAGGTATTTTTGACCATTCCTCTTTACAAAACAATTCCAGTTCAGTTAAGTTTGATGGTCGCCGAGCATGGACAGCCCGCTTCAAATTATCCCACAGATGTTCAATGATATTCAGGTCTGGGGACTGGGATGGCCATTCCAGAACATTGTAATTGTTCCTCTGCATGAATGCCTGAGTAGATTTGGAGCTGTGTTTTGGATCATTGTCTTGCTGAAATATCCATCCCCCGCGTAACTTCAAATTCGTCACTGATTCTTGTACATTATTCTCAAGAACCTGCTGATACTGAGTTGAATCCATGCGACCCTCAACTTTAACAAGATTCCCGGTGCCGGCATTGGCCACACAGCCCCAAAGCATGATGGAACCTCCACCAAATTTTACAGTGGGTAGCAAGTGTTTTTCTTGGAATGCTGTGTTTTTTTGACGCCATGCATAACGCCTTTTTGTATGACCAAACAACTCAATCTTTGTTTCATCAGTCCACAGGACCTTCTTCCAAAATGAAGCTGGCTTGTCCAAATGTGCTTTTGCATACCTCAGGCGACTCTGTTTGTGGCGTGCTTTCAGAAACAGCTTCTTTCGCATCACTCTCCCATACAGCTTCTCCTTGTGCAAAGTGTGCTGTATTGTTGACCGATGCACAGTGACACCATCTGCAGCAAGATGATGCTGCAGCTCTTTGGAGGTGGTCTGTGGATTGTCCTTGGCTGTTCTCACCATTCTTCTTCTCTGCCTTTCTGATATTTTTCTTGGCCTGCCACTTCTGGGCTTAACAAGAACTGTCCCTGTGGTCTTCCATTTCCTTACTATGTTCCTCACAGTGGAAACTTTTTGTATCCTTCCCCTGAACAACTATGTTGAACAATCTTTGTTTTCAGATCATTTGAGAGTTGTTTTGAGGAGCCCATGATGCCACTCTTCAGAGGAGATTCAAATAGGAGAACAACTTGCAATTGGCCACCTTAAATACCTTTTCTCATGATTGGATACACCTGGCTATGAAGTTCAAAGCTCAGTGAGGTTACAAAACCAATTTTGTGCTTCAGTAAGTCAGTAAAAAGTAGTTAGGAGTATTCAAATCAATAAAATGATAAGGGTACCCAAATTTTTGCACCGGTCAAATTTTGGTTTAACCTTCCTCTAGTGTTAGGGTCGTGACCGACCCGTTTTAGGTTTTAAATGCATACAAATTCTACATACATTTGTTTATTGCATCAAGACTTTTTGACTTTTTCAGGAACTTATTTTTAAACAAAATACAATAAAATAAAACTATTTTACTAAATTGTAAAATGCTCTTTAAAATTATAACATTTGTGTTGTTGGGGTCAATTTCGACCCAGGTCTAATATAAGAGTAAAAAAAACAATAATAAGTCCCAAAACTGAACTCATAAACACAATATAAACCAACAGCCCACAGCCAGCTCTACCTCCAACAACTTGAGTTAGGGACATGTCCAGGCATGTATGGCCAAATCAGCTTACAGTTGGTACTTTGCAGAGTATACATCTTCAGTTTACACCATGCAACAATGAGGAGAAGATTAGATGCAAGCCAAATTCTGGATTATATCTTGGATGATAATGAATCAGAGGACACACAGCAGCAAACTGATATAGATTAACAGGTTTCTGAGGAGGAAGATGATGTGGAGTATCAACTGGAAGACACAGACAGTTCTGATCAGTCTGATGAGGAGGTCACCGGTGCTGAAGCTGCTCCCGCTGAAAGATTCAAATCCAAAAGTGGCAAGATCATTTGGAGCTCAGTACCTCCAGATGTACATGGCAGGGCAGATGCTGCAAATGTCATAAAAATGACCCCTGGGATCACAAGGTTTGCTGTGACAAGAGTAAGTGACATCAAGACATGTTTTGATCTGTTTATGCCATTGTCAATAAAAAAAGTCATTATTGCTATGAAAAACCTTGAAGGAAAAAAAAGTCCACGGCAACATGTGGAATGACCTTCATGATGATGACCTGGATGCCTACATTGGTGTTCTTCTCCTTGCTGGAGTATACAAATCCTGCAATGAGGCCACTGATAGTCTCTGGGACGCATCGACAGGCAGGAATATTTTCCGGGCAACAATGTCACTTCAAAAGTTTCAAATGATATCAAGAGTCCTCAGATTTGACAACAGAGACACCAGAACAAAATCTGACAAACTTGCTCCCATCAGGGATGTTTGGGAGAAATGGGTGCAGCTCCTTCCACTGATGTTCAACCCAGGGCCAGAGGTGACAGTAGACGAACGTTTTCTCCCTTTCCGCGGAAAATGCCCCTTCCGGCAATACATGCCAAGTAAGCCAGGCAAATACGGCATAAAAATCTGGGCAGCCTGTGATGCAAAAACTAGCTATGCATGGAATCTACAGATTTACACAGGCAAGTCTGCAAGCGGCATCCCTGAAAAAAACCAAGGAAAACGTGTAGTCCTCGATATGACTACTGGACTGCAGGGTCACAACATTACTTGTGACAATTTTTTTACCAGCTATGACCTTGGACAAGAACTTGTCAGGAGGAAAATCACCATGGTGGGCACAGTGAAAAAAAACAAACCTGAGCTGCCCGCTGAATTGTTGCAGATGAAGGACAGGGCTCCACTTTCCTCAAAGTTTGTTTTTACAGACACCACCACTGCTGTTTCATACTGCCCCAAAAAACGACGGAATGTGGTACTGATGTCCACACTTCACAAAGATGCAGCTGTGTCATCAGGAAGTGACAAAAAGCCCAGAATCATCCTGGACTATAACAAAAACAAAGGAGGAGTGGACAACCTGGACAAGCTGACTGCCACCTACACTTGCCAGCGAATGACTAGAAGATGGCCAATGGTTGTATTTTCCAACATCCTTGATGTGTCAGCATACTATGCATTTGTGTTGTGGACCCACATTCACCAAGGATGGAATTCAAAGAAAAAAAACAAGCGGAGGATGTTTCTTGAGGAACTAGGAAGATCCCTTGTCAAGGCGCACATTGACCAAAGGGAACGGGTGCCCCGAGACCCAGCCGCTGCAGCCTTGGTCCGACAACTCCAGAGCTCAGCAAGTGCTTAGCCCACACCCACAGCAACACAAAGAGCATCATCACCAGCATCCTCCTCAACCAGCCCTGCCTCAACATCAACCACAACAGCCACAACCCCAGTGAGACCACCTGATTCTAAAAGAAAGAGGTGTCAGGTCCGCCCTAGCAATAAGGACAGAAAGACAAACACATCGTGCTTCGCCTGCAAAAAATACCTCTGCAAAGAACACACAAAAAGTGTCACTTTTTGCCACACATGCATCTAAATACTAATGCATCTAAAAACTAGTACTTGATTTCTGTTGATTTGATTTGCTTGATTGATTGTTGTTTGTTTGTTTGACCTAGAAAAGCTACTTTTTATTATTATTGCTATTAATGTTAATATAATTTTCATCTTTTATTTGTATTAAAGTTCTATAAAAAAAAAAATCTGTTTTTTGCCTTTTTCATAAAGTAGTTAGATATGGGTCAAAATTGACCCGTAACACCATAGATGTTACTAGAGTTAATAATATAAAATATATATATGTATATTTTTTTTACATTTAAGAAATGTGTTCTAAAACCCTTCAGTAATAGTCAGATAATATAACAAACTTTTTTAAAGTTTATATTATTCTCTTGAGGTTCATTTGACAATATTTTTATATTGAAAATGAAGGGTACGCTCTCAAATGAAAGGCCCAGGGGGCCACAACAAAAACATTAAAATCAATCCTTCCATGGATGAGAAACCCTAACAAGGTAACTAAGAGGTAAGAAACAAATTGGATCATAAATAACTGTTTTAGGGTATCCTAGGGGTGATTTAAGACACGGGTCAAAACCGACCCGTTAACATAAGAAAGAGTAACAAAAAGCTAACACTAGAGGAAGGTTAATGCATATTGCACATTTTCTGTTAGTACAATAAACCTCATTTCAATCCTGAAATATTACTGTGTCCATCAGTTATTAGATATATCAAATTGAAATGGCTGTTGCAAACACCCAAATATTTAGAACTAAAAATGATTAAGATTAATAGGGGTGCCCAAACTTTTTCATATGACTGTACAAGCCCTGATAATATTTACTGAATTCATCCGCTATATGCTGAGGGTGAAAAAGTTTAGCATTGGTAGATTTAGAAATGAGAAATGAGATTTTAGATTTAATCCTTGCCGCCTTAACTCTTTGTGCCATTAATTTGCTCGCTTTATTATATGACCAGTAGTAAGAGGCTTTCAAGCTTTTGGAGTGTTTTTCAAAGTCCACCAGTAGGTGGGCGCTCAGGTCATCTCTAGTTTTCTGTAAAGTAACCAATAGGGCACGGCCAGGGGCAGCCTTATGTTGCTGTTCTAAAGTTGTAATAGAAGCGAGTAGTTCCTTCATCTTGTGTAATCTCTGGTGCTTAAAGCGCAAGGTGTGCTGTATCATTAGGCCCCTGACAAATGCCTTATGAGAATTCCAGAGGCAAAACTTATCAGCTACCGAAGGAGAATTAATCTCAAAAAATTCAGTGATGTCAGCAGTCAATTTCTCGGTTACTGATTTCAGGGACATGACATATGTATTGTTGCGCCACAACACGGGAGGAACAGTGACACCTTCCAAGCGAATGGTGAGAGTAATAGGCGCGTGGTCCGACCACGTAATATTACCTATCTCGCAACTCTGCACTCTAAGGAGCATATCAGTCTGGACTAGAAACATGTCTATTCGTAAGTAGGATTGATGCCTAGCAGAATAGTACGTATAATCTTTCTTGGAGGTGTGTAAGCACCTCTAGACATCATGAAGCTCCTCTTGCCGGAGCCACAGTCCTAATTGTTGAGGTGTATGCTTGCCGCAATAAGTGGAATCAGCAGTAGCATCATGCACAATATTGAGATCGCTACACAAGAGAAACTGGCACTGTGCACATTTCCTAACCTTTTTCAGTACCAAGTTTAAAAAGGATATTTGGGATGTGTTAGGACAGTATATATTTAAGATAGTAAAAGGGCAATTGTCAATCAAACAAATAAGAGCTACATAGCGGCCTTTGGGGTCTGAAATGACACGTATCAGCTGAAAGGACACTGTGTGTTTAACTGCTATGAGGACATCCGCCAGTGTCGGACTGGGATGTCTAGGGCCCACCAGTGGAATTGCTTCTAGGGGCCCGCCATCAGGACCCCTGCAGATCAGTGGTACCGAGACAGGGCGGCAAAAGGTAATAACATGTTGGGAGCCATGTTGCTCATCCACCATAACATGTGCACCACTGCACTACCTAAACCCATTGCTACACCCTGTATGGCAAGTGAACAGCATCGCTCTTAGAACTGTTACCTGTAGCCGCACTGTCCTGTAAAAGCTGATCTACAGAGGTCCTGGCTGTTGTATCATCGCAGATGTAATATTGCTGGCCTATCCTAAGGACAGGCCATCAATATTAGAAATATGGATAAATCCTTTGAAGAGGTTGTCCAGGAATTGGCGCAACCCATGTCCCTTGCGGGAGGTGTAAAATAAAAAAATAAAAAATCATACTCACCTGTCCCTGGCGTTCCGTTGTCCGCTGCCAGTGTCCTTTCAGTCTCGTGCCGGCGACTCCTTGCTGGGAGTCCTGCACCTCATGTGACTGCTAAGACCTATTAGGTACAGGATTTCCAGAAATGAGGGGCCACCATGAGACCGAACAGATAGAGGCAGGGGACAATGGGGTGCTGGGGACAGGCGAGTATGCTTTTTTTGAAATTTTTTTTTATTTTTACACCTCCCTGGCGGCCGCCACAGTGGTCGCTCTAGTTTATGGACAACTTCTTTTAAGGGGTTGTCTGGGCCAAATTTTTTTATAGCCACTTCACTGGTCCCCC
The DNA here is from genome assembly GCA_947044405.1 of Leptodactylus fallax. Lineage (NCBI taxonomy): Eukaryota > Metazoa > Chordata > Amphibia > Anura > Leptodactylidae > Leptodactylus > Leptodactylus fallax. Next base: position 109,919 of record CAMRHE010000388.1, on the reverse strand, counting down.
CATACGGTGGCCTCTTCACTGGTCCCCCATACTGTATGGGGAACAGTGATGGAGCCGTTATATTGTGTGGGAGCAGTGATGGGGGATAACATCCTGTGGAGGGGACATTAAAGGGGTTTTCCAGAGTTACCTTTTTTATGGCCTATGGTCGGGATTGGCCATAAATACCTGATCAGTATGGGGCTGACACATGGCCCTATCAGCTGTTCGGAGCCACTTCCGGCACCCGTTCTGTACACAACACAGGACCGGAAGCAGAAAGATCCATCCGCTGTTTAGTTTCCCGGCGCCTTCACTGCAGCTCAATTCCTACTGACTTCAATAAGTGCTGAGATGCAGTGAAGGTGCCTGGCTAATACACAGTGGACAGAGCTTTCTGCTTCTGGCCCCGTATTGTGTACAGGAAGGGCGCCAGAAGTGGCTCCATACAGCTGATCAGTCCGGGGTCAGCCCCGTACAGATAAGATATCTATGGCCTATCCTGAGGATAAACCATAACAAATTATGCCTGGACAACCCCTTTAATATACCCCCCTAATGAGCCACACTTTAAAAAGGTTGTCCAGTATAATTTTTGTCTTTTTTATAATTAGTCCGGGAGAAGTTAATCCCCCCCCCCAAAAAAAACCAAAAACATACTAAACATACTCCCCCGGTGCTCCGGTGTCAGCAGGTCCCAGCACGGTCCGGTCCTGCTGCTCCGCTGTCTTCTTTTGCCGGAATTCCTCACTGGCTGTGAAGTCCCAGGTCCCTTCCTTTAGGCCGCTGATTGGCTTCAGGGGTCATGTGACGTCACAGGTAGTCACGTGCAGGGGTAACTTGCGCTGGAAGAAAACAGAGCTGCAGGCCGAACCGCGCTGGGAGACACTGGGGACAGGAGAGAAGGTTTGTTATTTTTTTTTTACCTGCCCCAGTGTAATTAAAAAAAAAAATGTTATCCTGCACAACCCCTTTAATGTCCCCCAGGCTATTGGCCTCCATCACTGCCCCTCCAATGACCCCATCAATGGTCCCCATACAGTATAGGGGACCAGTGAAGGGGCCACTGTACAGGGAGGAATATTGATGTTTATATGCCCATACAGTGGCCCCTTCACTGGTCTCCCCTATAGCAGTATTGGAGTTTCTGCGACTTAGGTATTGTTATGCTGAAGCCCTAGAGCAGGCACCAGCATAACAATACAGTGAGAAAGTAGCTGGGGTAAGATAAGAGGGGGGGAATTACAACTCTCAACAGACCCAGAGCATCTGGAGTTGTTAGGGGTTGTAGTTATCAGAGTTGTCAGTGAAGTTGAAAGATTTGGGGGCAAAATAGGGGGAAAAGTAGATTTTTTGTTTGCGTGATTAAGTTGTACTTACCTTTCACACTGCTGGTCTGGGCTCCTATGCAGAAACCCGCCGCCGCGCACAGCATCAGTACGTCAGTGACGCTTGCAGCAACAAGCTGCAACTGGATTGGTTCCATTGGCTGCCCATCAGGATCCCCCTACCCCCTCCCTAGAGTAAATTCTTGATAGTGACGGTTATGGGTGCAGCAGCGATATCTCAGATACTTGAAAGAGATACAGCTTTAGTATCCACAACCGCAGTTGTCAAGAACATAGTGAATGAGCAGCGCAGCACCCAGCATGTAAACAATACTGGGACAGTATAATATGCTCCGCAGTGTCCCCAACACAGCATTATATGCTCCGCAGTGGCCTCCACACAGCATTATATGCTCACAGTGGCCCCCACACAGCATTATATGCTCACAGTGGCCCCCACACAGCATTACATGCTCCGCAGTGGCCCCAACATAGCATTATATGCTCCGCAGTGGCCCCAACACAGCATTATATGCTCCACAGTGGCCCCAACACAGCATTATATGCCCTCAGTGGCCCCAACACAGCATTATATGCTCCGCAGTGGCTCCCACACATTATTATATGCCCTCAGTGGCCTCCACACATTATTATATGCCCTCAGTGGCCCCCACACAGTATTATATGCCCTCAGTGGCCCCCACACAGTATTATACGCCCTCAGTGCCCCCAACACAACATTATATGCTCCGCAGTGGCTCCCACACAGTATTATATGCCCTCAGTGATCCCAACACAACATTATATGCTCCGCAGTGGCTCCCACACAGTATTATATGCCCTCAGTGGCTTCCACACAGTATTATATGCCCTCAGTAGCTCCCACACAGTATTATATGCCCACAGTGACTCCCACACAGTATTATATTCCCACAGTGGCTCCCACACAGTATTAATATACCCTGAGTAGCCCCTACACTGTATTATATGCCCAAAGTGACCCACACACACTATTAGGTGCTCCACAGTGGCCCTCCCCCACCCCACCCCCCAGAGCCGGTGCTATTATTATACTCTGGGGTCTCCTCAGACCCCAGAATATAATAAGTACAGGTCCAGGAGAAGTGATTAAAAATAAAAAACACTTATACTCACCTTGTCTAACCTGTCCGGGTTATCCTCACTCCGTCCTGCTGTCTTTACCATCTTCCTTGGTCCCCTGGTCTCCACGTCCTGTGTCCCAGACGTCACCGCTGGGGCCTGTGATTGCACCAAAGTATTATATGCCCTCAGTGACCCCAACACAACATTATATGCTCCGCAGTGGCTCCCACACAGTATTATATGCCCTCAGTGGCTCCCACACAGTATTATATGACCTCAGTGGCTCCCACACAGTATTATATGCCCTCAGTGGCCCCCACACAGTATTATATGCCCACAGTGACTCCCACACAGTATTATATGCCCACAGTGGCTCCCACACAGTATTATATGCCCTGAGTGGCCCCCACACAGCATTATATGTTCCGCAGTGGCCCCAACACAACATTATATGCTCCGCAGTGACCCCAACACAGCATTATATGCTCCACAGTAGCCCCAACACAGCATTATATGCTCCGCAGTGGCCCGCACACATTATTATATGCCCTCAGTGGCCCCCACACAGTATTATATGCCCACAGTGGCTCCCACACAGTGTTATATGCCCTGAGTGGCCCCCACACTGTATTATATGCCCAAAGTGACCCACACACACTATTAGGTGCTCCACAGTGGCCCCCCCCACCCCACCCCCAGAGCCGGTGCTATTATTATACTCTGGGGTCTCCTCAGACCCCATAATATAATAAGTACAGGTCCAGGAGAAGTGATTAAAAATAAAAAACACTTATACTCACCTTGTCTAACCTGTCTGGGTTATCCTCGCTCCGTCCTGCTGTCTTTATCATCTTCCTTGGTCACCTGGTCTCCACGTCCTGTGTCCCAGACGTCACCACTGGGGCCTGTGATTGCACCAAAGCGGTCACGTGGGACGCGATGACGTCATTACGCTTGCGCGCTCCATGTCGCCGCTGGGGCCTAATCACAGGCCCCTGCAGTGAGGCCGGAAAAGTGCCGGAGACGATGCTGAGTCCAGGACAGCCAGGTGAGTATTATTTTTTTTTTTGTCACTTCCCCTGGGCTGGAACTAATGGAAAGGGGCCGGCCCCTTTCCATTAACAATAGGTATAGCGGTCGGGGAACCAAGCCTTCCCTGACCACTATTATGATAGTACGGGGCCCCGGCCATTTCCAGCTGGCCGCGGGCCCCCGCACCCCTCTGGCCATGATCGTTATGCTACTGTCCATTGGTCAGGGGCCCGATTGGGATGGTCAGGAGCCGGTCGGGCCCCTGACCATCCCAATCAGACCCTTGACCTTTGCATTGGCAAAATGAGTGCTAATAGTCGGGGCTCGGGGCCCACCGGGGGCTTCACCGGTTCCCCGGTGGGCCAGTCCGACCCTGACACCCGCAACCTTCCTGGAGGCATTCGAGTAAAAAACATGAGGGAACAGCTTATGAGAAAACTTCCGAGGGAGAGGGTCACAGAAATGCGTCTCCTGAATGCAAATTACATCCGCCGCAGATCTGAGAGCCTCCTTCCACAGCAATGAACGCTTAAAGGGACTATTTAGGCCCCTCACATTAAGTGACAGAAATTTAACACTCATAGATAAATTTAAAAGTTAGTAACGTGGATTGGTAGCAGAGAGACTCAAGTATGAGAGTGATACCAAAGAGAAACCTATTAGGCCTAAAGGGGAAAAATTCTTTAAAAACAGTGTTCAGCATATAACTATGCAACATTGAGTGAAAAAGAAAAAACAGAGTTACAGGACTGAGCAGTGTAATACTGCGCAAACTTGGGGGGAAGTTTGCAGTAGGATACAAATTACAAAGTACACCACGAGTAACTCACAATGTGTCCATTATGGCTATTCACTCGGCGGAGGCGGTAGTTTTCCACGGAGAATCCAGCTTGTGGGACTCAGCCCTGGAGGATTTCTGGATATCAGGCGCAGGTGGTGGCAGGTTCCACTGGAGTAGCAGACTCTTCCCTGTGTCGAAGGAATTGAACGAATAAGTCACTTCATTTCTGATAACAATAACTTTAGTAGGTAATCCCCACTTGTAAGGAACATTATGTTGACGGAGGACCGCTGTAACAGGAGCAAGCTTTCTTCTGGCAGCAATGGTAGCCTGAGAAAGATCGGCATATAGTTGAATTTCCTTAAACGGCTCAGGCAAAGATGACCTTTTACTTGACTCGAACAGGAGACGGTTTTTATTATGATAGAAATGTATATGGGCAAGGGTGTCCCTGGAAATATGGTCGGGCATCCCCTTCAGCTTTGGCAGGCGGTGGGCCCTGTCTATGGTCAAATCTGCGTCAGAGGAGTGTGGCAGGGTTGCTTTCATTAACTGTTGCAAGAAAGGAATCAAGTCCCTGGCAGCGACTGACTCTGGTATGCTACGAAACTTTACATTGTTCCGTAAATTTCTATCTTCCATGTCGGCAAGTTTAAGTTTAACTGCTGCTAATTCTTCCTCAAGATCGTTATTGGCATCCACTATAGTATTGTGTCCCGCAGCAAATTCACCCATTTTATTCTCAACATGGTCAAGCCTGTTGCCAAGAGAGTCAACCATGGAGGAGACAGATGTAATCGCCTTAGTGATATCTTTCTGGATAGATATATGCAAAGCTAGCATTATATCTTTCAAGAAGGCCTCAGAAGCAGATTGGGTACCTGCAGGGATAGGCTGGAGCACATCCGACTCGCATTGTTGGGGTTCTTCTGTAGCTGGGCGAGATTCAAAGCAGAATGTGGTATCCCATCTCATCTTCTGCTTCACAGGGCATTGTGTAGGGGTGCTGCTGCCTGCTTGGGAGGATGCTGCCACAGGGGAGAGGTCCTGTTGACCAACCGCCAGAGCTGGATTGGGTGATGATGGGGGTAGTAGCCCCCCTCTTATAAGGTTGCTGCTGGCCCTCTGTACCCCTCCTCAGGCTCTCCTGGGAACCTGGCCTGTCAGTATGAGACCCCTGGTGTGGTGGGGTAAGCTGTGTGAATCCTCACCAGAAACGCTGTCATATGCAGCGCGAGGGCTGCCTTCCGTGCGATGTGCTTGGAGAAGGGAGGATTCACCGGCGCCATCTTGGGCCGCAGCTGGCGTGGCAAAGAAGTCTGTAAACCGCTTTGGGGGGCCTTTTTTTCCCCCGTTTCGCCATCTCCCCGCTGTCTGTGGGGGCAGAGGATCTCCCCTCTCGTAATCTGCCGGGTATCCGCGGCGCCGAGTTGCCTGTATGAGCCGTGGGAATCTGTGAGGCTTCAAAGCGCTACGGACCAGCGGCCATCTCAAGCAGTGCCAAGTCACGCCCCTCCTTGATGATGTCTTTTGAGACAAAGCCAGGATTGGATTCAAGGGGGAAGGAAAAATAGGGAGTACATATCTTCCTCTTGGTGTTTTTCACTACTGGCTCACTAAAAAATGCCATCAAAAAGTGTACTTCAAATGTCACCAAAATCTGCATTTTTGATTTCATCCTTAGAAGCTTTGTTTGATGACACAGAGACGCGTAGGTCTGCTGTCGGCTGATGCCCCACATTACGGAAACGCAGCTTTTTTGTTTCTGATTTTGCTGCGGCTTTTTGAGCCAAAACCAGAAGTGGATTGAGCAGAAGGTAGAAGTATAAGAACTTCCTAAGTATTTTCCATTCCTTTTGCAGCCATTCTTGGCTTTGGCTCAAAAAATGCACCAAAATCTGCAACAAAAAAAATCTTTATTTCCGCAATGTGGGGCCTCAGCTATAAACAAGAATTGGTAGGACATTTTTAATGAAGATTATTTGCAAAGTTGTTTTAGGTTTTATTTTCAATGGATTGGATCAGTGCAAAAATTGGTAGCAAACGTTTACAAAGCCATTAAAGGTTGTTCAAGTTTTTTTTCTTAATTTTGATAGCATATGCAGGGCCATATTAAAAATAACAAAACAAGTGAGACTTATTTGTTCTTGTCTCCTCTGCCTCCAGCTCTGACCATTGATCATCAGGGTCTGTTTACATGACTGCATCAGGGAAGTGTCCATATACAGAGATCACTTAATCACTCATGCAGCCTGGCCTCAACTCTATATGGCACATTCCCTCTGAGGCCAGTGTTTGGTTTGAGTGGAGATCTTATACAACACCTCTCCAATGTAGCCATTGAAACAGACCCTTGCACTAAGGACAAGCCATGGACAGGGCAAATAAGTATCAATTAGTTCATTATTTTTAATGAGTCCCTGCACCTGCCATCAAAATGAAAAAACTTGAGAAACCCCTTTAATGGCTTTGTAAACCTTTGCAACCAATTTTTTACTGATCCAATGCATGAAAACTAAAACAAAGCAAGTTTCCAAATAATTTTGACATGAAATATCTTGGACAACGCCTTTACGATATATATGCCACAGGAAGATATAAACTTGATGTCTCATTTGTTGGTCAGGATGTTATTTAACATTAGAGATGAGCGAATCGAAGCTGACGAAGTGGAATTTGATCCGAATTTCAGAATTCGCATCGAATCCGGATTTCGTCACCTTTCGTCGTAACAAATCTCATTTTGTTCAAACTGCAGCAGCCAGCCCTGTGATGTCACAGCCCTTTAACTCCTTCGCGAGCACCCACGGCATGTTTTTGACCGCTGCATCCAAGGTGTTAAAATCCCCTATCGGTTATGGAGCAGGGTGTTAGCTGTCAAACATGACCGCGGCATCCAAGGGGTTCCGCCATTTTGCCGCCCACCCCGGCTCTCTGCAGACAGGAAATATCTGTTCACCGCAATTTAATTCGGATCAGATAGAATCGTATCTGAAAATTCGTCGAAGTTGCCGAATCGAATTTTTGAAAACTTCGCTCATCTCTAATCAACATAATTTGTAAACAAAAAAATGCTTACTTTACCGAATCATTTGTAATAGTATACAGGAGCCTGCAGCCTCTTAGCAAAAATCCCTAATCTAACTACATTATACTGAGGGAAACTCAATCAAACATTTAGATTTATGTTTGGTGTCACCCCATGGAAGCTCTCCCATTGTTTACATTAACATTTGTAGTTTATTCTAACTGAGATTTATGTCTGAGCAATGAAATTTTTTATAAAGTGATTTATTGTATATGAATCTACAAGTAACACAAATCTGTAATCATTCAGAGGTGTCTAAAACCTGAACTTTCCAAAAAATTCTTATTAATGTACATTTGTAATTAAAATAATTCCACGCCCATTAAAAGTTAGGTTTATTTGCAAAATTTACAAACTTTCAGATGTTTGCAGTAAGCCAATCAAGTAAGAACAGGTTAAATAGCTCAAAAGAATGAATAACACCGCAGTCTCAGAATTATTCAACCCCTTCATGACAAGTGTCTTTAGCTTTAAAAAAAGGCGGCACATGAAAATTTTAAAGCAGCATAGATAAAAAATAAAGTACGGGTGCAGGTCCAAAATACCTCCAAGAATTAAGTAGTTAAGGAAAAATGGCAGCACTCCAAGCAAATGCAACAAACTAGTGACTTTTAATCCAAGACAAGCAAGTATAGCATGATATCATATATACAGTAGAGATGAGTGAATGATTTAAAACCGTATTTGACCCCAAATTTCCTAAAGTTTTGGGTTCACCCGAACAGAAAACTTTTGGGGTTAGTCATCCACGAAACTCTATTACACTCTGGGGTCTCGTCAGACCTCAGAGTATAATAAGGGGTGGCCCAGGTGAGCAAAATAAAAATACCAAAAAAAAAACACTTACACTCACCTCTACTAGACAACTGGCTATTCCTTGGCATCTTAACTCCTCTTCCGGCCCCTAGATGACAGCATATACCCTAGAGTCACAGCTGAGTCCTGTGATTGGGCCTCAGTGGTTATGTGGGCCTTGTCAATGTCTCAACACTCGGTTTAAAGTGTTGTGATGTCAACACACCCCACATGACCACTGAGGCTCAATCACAGTCCTCAGCAGTGACCCCAGGAAGCGTGATATCAGCCAGAGGCCAGAAGAGGCCTGAAGAGGGCACCAGAGGAATGTCGAATGCTGCAAGGTTGCCCAGGACAGGTGAGGCAAGGTGAGTATAACTGTTTGTAATTTTTTTCTAAACTGCCCTGGGCCTCCATTTATTATACTCTAGGGTTTGAGGAGACCCTAGAGTATAATAATAGCACTTGCAGTTCTATCCAAACAAGTTTGGCTTGAAACGAACCAGAAGGTCAAACCTCACGAATATTTGTTGAAACTAATCTCTTAAGGTTGACCTATCTCTAATCAGATTAAACCATGATTTTATGCAGGATGCAGACAGGCCCAATGGTGAAGCTAGAACAGCTGCAGAATGCTTATAATGCAACCACTCATACACCTACAAACCATGAGGGGGGTAGATGCTAAAATTTAAATGAGCACATATAATGCCTTATATTGGGTGCCAGTCACATGTTAATGTGAAGCAAACAGCCCACTTCCTCTGTATGTGAATCCCACTAGTACCAGCACCATTAAATAACATTAACATGACTTTTTTTCTGTTAAGACCGGCTGCAAATGTGATATATAGCCAGCTTCTGGTAGTGTATCTGAGGAATCTCTTCCTTGAGTCCCACCAAAGATTTTCAGCGGGGTTCAAGTTGGGTGACAGTGAAAGGCACTCCATAATCTTCCAGGACATCTGAAACTAAGCCTTCAGCTTCCTCACAAAAGGAACAAGGGTTTCTCCTAGGATTTCCTGGTACTTGATTGAATTCCTCTCACCATGCCACCAACATACAGTGCCTTGCTAAAGTATTCGGCCCCTTTGAACTTTTCAACCTTTTGCCACATTTCAGGCTTCAAACATAAGGATATAAAATTTTAATTTTTTGGTGAAGATTCAACAACAAGAGGGACACAATCGTGAAGTGGAACGAAATTTATTGGATATTTTAAACTTTTGTAAAAAATAAAAAACTGAAAAGTGGGGCGTGCCAAATTATTCAGACCCCTTAAGTTAATACTTTGTAGAGCCACCTTTTGCTGCGATTACAGCTGCAAGTCGCTTGGAGTATGTCTCTATCAGTTTTGCACATCGAGAGACTGAAATTCTTGCACATTCTTCCTTGGAAAACAGCTTGAGCTCAGTGAGGTTGGATGGAGAGCGTTTGTGAACAGCAGTTTTCAGCTCTTTCCACAGATTCTTGATTGGATTCAGGTCTGGACTTTGACTTGGCCATTCTAACACCTGGATAAGTTTATTTGTGAACCATTCAATTGTAGATTTTGCTTTATGTTTGGGATCATTGTCTTGTTGGAAGATAAATCTCCGTCCCAGTCTCAGGTCTTTTGCAGACTCCAACAGGTTTTCTTCCAGAATGGTCCTGTATTTGGCTCCATCCATCTTCCCATCAATTTTAACCATCTTCCCTGTTCCTGCTGAAGAATAGCAGGCCCAAACCATGATGCTGCCACCACCATGTTTGACAGTGGGGATGGTGTGTTCAGGGTGATGAGCTGTGTTGCTTTTACGCCAAACATATCGTTTTGCATTGTGGCCAAAAAGTTCGATTTTGGTTTCATCTGACCAGAGCACCTTCTTTCACATGTTTGGTGTGTCTCCCAGGTGGCTTGTGGCAAACTTTAAACAAGACTTTTTATGGATATCTTTGAGAAATGGCTTGCCACTCTTCCATAAAGGCCAGATTTGTGCAGTGTACAACTGATTGTTGTCCTATGGACAGACTCTCCCACCTCAGCTGTAGATCTCTGCAGTTCATCCAGAGTGATCATGGGCCTCTTGGCTGCATCTCTGATCAGACTTCTCCTTGTTTGAGATGAAAGTTTAGAGGGACGGCCGGGTCTTGGTAGATTTGCAGTGGTCTGATACTCCTTCCATTTCAATATGATCATTTGCACAGTGCTCCTTGGGATGTTTAAAGTTTGGGAAATCTTTTTGTATCCAAATCTGGCTTTAAACTTCTCCACAACAGTATCACAGACCTGCCTGGTGTGTTCATTGGTCTTCATGATGCTCTCTGCGCTTTAAACAGAACCCTGAGACTATCACAGAGCAGGTGCATTTATATGGAGACTTGATTACACACAGGTGGATTATATTTATCATCATCAGTCATTTAGGACAACATTGGATCATTCAGAGATCCTCACTGAACTTCTGGAGTGAGTTTTCTGGAGTGAGTAAAGGGGCCGAATAATATTGCATGCCCCACTTTTCAGGTTTTTATTTTTTACAAAAGTTTAAAATAACCAATAAATTTCGTTCCACTTCACAATTGTGTCCCACTTGTTGTTGATTCTTCACCAAAAAATTAAAATTTTATATCTTTATGTTTGAAGCCTGAAATGTGGCAAAAGGTTGAAAAGTTCAAGAGGGCCAAATACTTTCGCAAGGCACTGTACTTAACTTTAGGCAGAGAATTTTTTTCAATGTATGGTACATTTCTCCTTCTCCAGACATACTGCTGATTCATAGGCCTGAAAAGTTCCAGTATGATTCATTGCTCCACAGAATGAAATCACCAAATTTCTGTGGATTTTCTGTGGTTTTGAGCATATTGGAGCTGACTTTTCTTCTGTTTTTAGGTCCGTAGAGATTTACATCTTAAAGTTCAGGCATGTTTACCAATGTTTAGTATGTGCATTATTGTGCAAATGGAAACCTCAGTGCCTGATCATACCAATTCTTGCTGCAGGTCTTTTGCACCTGTCTCTTCAGGAATCTGATGGCAGAGGGATAAATTCCTCTTTCTGTCATGTCAAGGCTGTGTAACCATCTTTCAACATGCAAATTATGCTTCCAACTGTATCTCTAGGAACATTCATTACTATGTTTCTGTATCCTTATCCTTGTTTGTGCAAGACAATTATCTATTCTATTAACTTTTTGTACCTCTATCTGAACTTAGTCTTAGTGGTTTGAATAATTTTGACATGGAGCAGATCCTGACTGAGGACATAGATGGATGCATACACCAGAGCTCCTCTCCAAAGCCCCATGCTAGCCCACCTAGCTCTAATAGGTGCATATATTTGGTAGGAATGGTCAAGACGGAGATGAAGATGGAGTCACAATTCTCTACTAAAAAAAATCTTTAAGAGGTTCTTCTCCCCCACTTTAGGTCCCTTTGTCTGACTCTGCACCCTAAGCCCTACAGGCACATATTACAGTACTCTCTAAAGAGGGCAATTATATTACTCTATGCAGTAGCTACAAACCAGTTCAAATATTACACTATCTGATTCTACCCTATTCCCCCTTAAACTGGCTTTACGTTTTTTTATGGCCAAATAAATACATAACTTACTTAGGGGTACTTAAGGGTTAATATCTGCTAATCTAAACAAACTCCAAATGTTAAATTAACAGCCATTATTGTTCAAAGTCTGAACACAACTCACTAATACCTGGATTCCCTTTTTCATGGTTTGGCCAGAAAAATTACTTAGCCACTTACTTTATATTCTCCCCAGTGGAATGTTACTGGTACTCATGGCTGGAATCCAGTGGCCAGATGGAAGAAAGCCAGGCGCAGTTAGATATTGTAGAGTAGTAGTCCGGGGTGTGGTTTGAGGTGTAGATCGCAAGGGTAATACAGCAAGGAGTAGGAACAGTCTGGAGAAGACAGTTCAGCGGAGATAGAGACTGGAAACAAATCACAATACTCGAGCAATGGTTGAATTGTCTCATGGGTATAAATAGGCCCAAACAGGAAACAAGATGGCTTCAAGTTGGCACACATTGGTCATCTTGGTTAAGGGCAAATCCTAGAATAACACAGCAGCCTCCAGTGGTGAGGAGTGGAAATGCAATACAATAGTTCAAAGTTAGAGAAACAGCGACCACTGGTGGTAAATTAGAAAAATTCACCAGGATTTTGACACCCAGATTCCTCTACTTTATGCATACTGCTCTGATAATGTTATTCATGACCTACTTTATTCAAACTAAATCTATGTTTCAGAAGTTCCTGGGGTACTCGTGCCCTAGAGTCGCATATACCACAATGATAGAGCCTAAATCACAAAGAGGTTTGGGTCTACCAGATATAAGATCTTACTATCTTGCCATTCAGCAATGGCTCATTTTTATTAATTATACTCTTAATTTGCAGAGCTCAGCCCTAGAAAATTATACATATAAACCCCATCATAAACCTTTGTGGATTCATTCCCATTCATCTCAAATCCACTTTCCAAGGGCCTACTTCACATATGGAACCAATTGATCTCTTTATCTAAAATACCATTTTCCAGCTACTCTAACAGCTTTTTCTTCCAAACCTACTAGCAGGGGCACATACTGGACATATGATATTTGGGAATTTTACTTTCCAGCCCCTTTTGTACTTTTCTAATGCATAATGCTATACCTTCCATGGATGTCCTAACACTACACACTAGAGGTATTAATGTCCTCCAAAAAGTTCACTTCCACAAGGTTTGCTCTTCTTTCCTATGCACTATATCTACTTTTAGACCACTGGTGAAAGGCTTTCTTTTCATCATACCCTCTTCCCAAAGCCTTATCCACCATATATAAAATAATAGTCTCTTTACCCACCTCATGTGAAGCTTCTTTTCTTGCTGTATGGGAGAAGGAGTTAAGACATAATTCTGCACCCAGAGGAAAGTAGAGAGATTCTGGGGAGAAATCATAGTTTTTCCTGCAGTAGCTGAATGCAAGAAAACTATAAAAACATCTTAAGATTGTACAGAACCCCTACTTTTGTGTGCAGATGTGGTCTGTCTAGAAATGACTTATGTTGGCAATGTGGAGAATTTTCTGGCTCTCTTTCACATATCTGGTGGAACTGAACAAACATTTGTTTCTGGGCAGCAGTCAAAGCATTTATCAATAAACTCTGTAACTTCCACCTTGACACAGACACCAGAATGTATTATTTTATAGAAAGCTTCTCCTAAATTTCAACCCAGCAGAAAGAACCTTATTATACACTTAATTACTGTAGTCAAGCTTTAGATCCATCCCCTTTAAATGGTTAAGTAAAGAACCCCCATCTGTACCATTATGGCTAGATAAAGTTAACCAGATATACAGGTTGGATGAATTTGCAATAGAAATAGAAGTTGAATAAATTTGATTCAAACTGTGCATATCAAATGCTTTTGATCAGCTACAGGTTGCTTATTTTGTAACATGTTGAAAATAAAAATGCCATATACAGCCAAAGCTACCATTGATGTTCCCTTCCTATGCTTGTTTTTTTAAATTATGTTCTCAACAGATAAAAACTTTTTGTGTTTATTTTTTTCTTCTTCATTAATATCTACAGATTTTATCCTTGCACTACATAGTAACAGAATAAAATAGTAGATGAGGTTTGATGAAGACAAAGGGTCCATCATGTCCAACCTATAACACTACAATGTTGATCCAGAGGAAGGCAAAAAACCCCATGAGGCTGATGGCAATTGTCCTATGTTAGGATAAAAAATTCCTTCCCAAATCCAAACCCGGCAATCAGTATAAATCCCTTGTCTTTACCAAAAATCTAAAACTTGTATCCTTTTTCCATTCAAGAAAGAAATCCAGGTCCTTCACCATTATCACATCCTGTCCCAGTGAGTTCCATAGCCTCACTGCTCTTACCATAAACAATCCCCATCTATGATGCTGGTGAAATGTTCTTTCCTCTAGGCATAGAGAATGTCCCCTTGCCACTTTCATCAGCGTAGGTGTAAAAAGATTATTAGAAGGGTCTTTGTACTGTCTCTTTATGTATTTGTACATTTTGATTAGATCTCCCTGGAGCTGTCTTTTTTTTTCTAAACTGAATAACCCCAAATTTGTTAATCTGTCTCTGTACTCCAATCCACCCATTCCTCACATTGTTTTGGTCTCCTTTTCTTCACTCTCTCTAGTTCAGTTATGTCTTGTATATTGGGGCCCAAATTGTGGACTATAGTCTAAGTGTGGCCGTACCAGTGATTAGTATAGAGACAGAACTACAGCTGCATCTCAATAAATTTGAATATCTTTGAAACGTTCATTCATTTCAGTAATTCAGTAATTCAATTCATAATCAGCGTCTTCCATGATTGTGTGTCCTACTGAACCAGACTGAGGGACCATTTAAAGGCTTAGGAAACCTTGGCAGGTGACACACTGAATTTACAATACTGAACTTTTTTACAATATTCTAATTTTCTTACATTTGGGCTTTCATTACCTGTAATCCATAATCAACATTTACAGAAATAAAACACTTGAAATAGAATACTCTTTGTGTAAAGAATCTAGAAAATATAGGAGGTCACTTTTTTAATTTAATTACTGAAAGAAATAATTGTTTGTGACAATTTGGGGGGATTTAGCCTCAAAGGTGGCAGCCTCCTTGACTCGACAGCAGTGTTGGTGGTACTGGGTGCCGAAGAAGCAGTGTATCAGGCAATATAAATCCAAAGTAAATGAATTTATTCAGCTTTACAAATGGTACAGGAACAAAATAACAAACAGCCTAGCCCACACATAGGGCACTACCTCACTGCTTGCTCCCTTACTAGCCTCTGGGGCAAGAAGCAGCCTGGCTCACGCTTAGCTGAAGCAAAAGCCCTCTTTGGAAACCCAGTCCTCCTGGGACAGACCGCCTTTCTGTCTCCCACTGGTTCCACGTCTACCTGCTCCCTGCAGGTCTCCTCAGCAGCAATCCTGCTGCATACACTGCCTCTAGAGTTGGTTCCCCCCTATGGGTGTGGCTGAGTACCTTTTCAACGCCTGCGCAGTAGAGGTGGATCGTTGCTGCAGAGCACAGAGCAGCGCTGGGACTGTAGCGCACGCCAGCAGTCAGAGAAGAAGGATGAGCCGTCCCGCAGGAAGAAGCCTGGAAGGAAGAGAGGTAAGTATATAATGGGGTCGGGGGGTTGGACTGAGTAGGTTGGGAAGATCTAGTAGTGGGCGGGATAGCTAGAGAGACAGGAAGGGGGTGTATGGGAGGGAGGGAGAGAGGAAGGGGGGGGAGTGAGGTGAGAGGGAGTTAGTGTGGAATTTACATAGCAGGAAGCTGAACCATGTAAAACAAATGCAGAAGATTCCCGGAGCTCCCAGAGACACACAGAAATCACTCAAAACACTTCTAAAAGGTATATGGGTGTATTTATTAACCCATTAATGGCACTAACAGAGCTTTATCAAAAAACATTTTTTGCCCGGAAAACCCCTTTAAGCCAGTGTTTAGCATCTTCAGAGCATATGGAGCACCGTTACAGCTGAATATCTCCATAGCTTTCCTAGCATTCCAGCATTCCCTAGTGAGGCACCTTTGTTTTCTTCAGAAAAGACAGCAATTCTCATTTTGAGGAAGATATTCCTCAAGGTATTGTTCCAAGTTTTGATTAGTTTAATGAGAACAGTCTGTGTTTGGACTGTGACTTACTCACATTAAAAACCCAACCATGAAAATTGCCATTTTGTGGGTATAGAAATTGAAGGGAGAACACAATTGATCTCAAACAGGAAGAGATGGTAAAAATTACACTGACTATAGATAAACAATGATAGATAGTAGGGATTAGGGTGATATTTAGGGCACTGATTAATTTTACCTATATATAATTACCAGCCACACAGTAACAGCAAAACCACACTGTCAACATTACTTTTGTATCTGGTCTGTGTTTGGTATTGCAGACCCTGCAGATTCAAGTCAATAAACAAAAAAACCTGAGTGTGAAAGAATCTTAAGTGTAAAATGGTTTTCTTTTTTAACCCCATGGGAGACAAATAGATGTAGCAGTGTTAACCCAAAAAAAAAAAACAATGAAAGTCATTGGAAAAACATTTCTCAATAGCTTTTCATTGTTTTTGTTATATTTTGTGATAATATATCACGCTGCAGCAGTTTATCCAGTTGTGGAAGTTCGAGTTAACTCTGCTATATCTCTATATAAAAAAAAGAGTGTTTACAGTATCTTTAGGTCATATTGGGTTGACCATAAAAATGCATATATGTATAAATAATAGTGAGGAAAATTCTTACATGATCACATTATCGTATTGCTAATACGGAGCTAATAGAAACTAAAACATAAAGACTGCAATAAAAAGGGACCTCATGCATTAACACTGCATATATTGCTACATTCTAAGGTTATCGCTTTATTTTTTATGCGCTACACAAAGTAGAAACAGGTTTGCCTGGCACCGGTAACACCAGAAACCGCCTGCCACACTGCTCCAGCTATCATGTTTACATCTCTATTATATGGTATGCTTATCAGTGCAAAATGGCATAAAAGTAGTGTGCAGTTATGGCCTCTCAGACCTAGAATAAGATCTTGTTATTATTTTTTACAAGGAAATGTGAGAATTTCAACATTTTAATAAAAAAGTCTTAGAGACTTCATGAGGGCTGCAACAACAAAATAAATAATAGTGCTCAATGTTCCCCATAAAAGCAATATACCTTATTGGATAAGCCACATAAAACAGAGGTTGCTGACATATTCCTGGCATTGCCCATTCTTAGTCATAGCTATGACTGGGAGCGGTTAACACTTGAAAAGTGTCAGCAAGCTGTGTTTTATGTGGCTTATCCAATAAAAAATTGCTTTTATGGGAAACATTGAGCACTTACTTTTCTTTCCTTGAGTCTGCTGAGACCAGTTATCCCACAGAGTTCATGCACTGGACCAGAATGTGTTCAAGCCATATGAGTGAGCTGATACTGCTATATAGTATTTAAGTGAATAAAGAAGTCTTAGACATACTGTATTGCATACACTGCAGCACTTGTCACAATATTAATAGGTTTATCAAAAGTATTCCACATCGCTGTACTGAGACTGTCACTAACATCTGTCCCTGTCCTTAGTAAGGCTCACAACCATAATTCTCAGTCTCACACAAACCCATAAAGTAGGGTCAGTATCATATAAAACCAATCACCCTGACAACTTATTTTTTGTGTGAGAGGAAACTGAAGTATCCATAGGAATCCATGCATGCACATGGTAAACATGCAAATGCAGATCAGATGTTGACCTTGGTTAGATTTGTACACCATGTCCGGAGAGCTTTAAGACCACAGGTCTATGCAGGGAGCAACCATACTGCTATCAACCTGGTGATGTACATGTAGTTCAAGGGACCGAGGTTGCTATGAACTGAGGTTGTCATATATGGAAGCGTATATTTTGACAATGAGTACTGAAGAGCAAATAAAAATTTTCTTTTAAATAAATTAATGAAATGTTCACTATAATACAACATTGATCCATTGTATAGTATACTATCCATAGCATGCCATACTGGCCTTTAACTTGTACAGTAAGAGGTTTACTAGTTACATCAATTGCAAATTAGTATGCAACTAAAAATATTTATCTTCTATTCAAAATGTAGAGGATAAATTGCTGATCAGTGGGATTCTGATCACTGGGATCTCCACTAATCCTAAGAACAAAGGGTGTTTACCCCCTCACCATTGTGAATGTAGCAGTGAAAGGTGGCCGAACCTATGGTGGACAAAGATGTACCCCCACTCCCATACGCTTCAATAGGAGCACTGCATCTGGGATAGCCAAAGTATTGCACTCAGCTATTTTAGGTGCTCCAATTGAAGTGAATGGCAGCTGGGGCACATTTGCGTACAGCCACTTTTTCCATGGCTACCCTCACAATGGGAATAAAATATCCCATGTTCTCAGGATTGGTGACAAACTCATTGGTCAGACCTCCCCCAACCATATCCTCTATGGATAGAGGATAACTTTTTTTTATAACCCCATAAATGATAAAAAAAAAGGTTGTTTGCTCCATCAATACTTCTAGACAAGGATAAACTACATCATAATTTGGCACATGTGGAGAAAAGTCAGAAGTTTAATGTTCTATGTACTGAACTGCAAATTTTATTCAATATGCATAATAGAGAGGTTCTTTTTATGTTTCTCTCACAGTCATTCTATAATACTGTGAAAGGCAGCACATTAAAACAGAGTTTAGATCATTTTATCAATGTGCAGTATATTATACTTGTAGTACAGTAACAATGGAGCAATTCTAAAAAAAAAAAAAACTTATCAAAGGTTTTAGTCTAACATGTCAAAATTATTCCCTCTAAATAATATATTTTTTATTTCTGAGTTCACATTTAGTGCACATCAGACAAGTCATATGTTTATATAGCATAAATGGTAAATGTAGCCCTAACCTAGGATTTACCAAAGCAAGCATCAAGAAGATGTCTGCGCTCTTTATTATTCCAATGTTAATACTGTCCTTCAGAGGTTTAGATGAAGGTTTAGATTACGGAAATGCTTCCAGTCTCCCTTTCCCCCACAGATATCTGATTATTATCAGACAATCAGATGTATACTTGCAAATGTCTTGCAGAGTTTAGCCCTTCATCTTATTTCTCTGTTTCTTGACCTCCACAAATTGAAAAGGCAATATTTTTTTCCCATCAGCATCAAGAGTTCTTAAAGAATCACTCCCACAAAACTTTTATTCTCTGCTCCAGATAGAAGGTTACATGATATAAGTTTTAGTACAGGAAACCTTATCTTTGTTTGTATTTGTCAGTTATCCATTACCTGCTGTTTCTCAGCTGTTTCATGTGACCCGCAATAAGATTCTCCAACTGACACAGTTTCTTATATGTGGACAGGAAGTCTGTCTCTCTATTCATTCGTTTGACAGGCTCACTATGAGTTGTATAAGAATGAATAGAGAAGTTGAATTTCTGTCCACGAATATAACACTGTGTCAGTTGGAGAGTCGAATAGCCTCTGAGATGACAACTGAGAGTCAGAAGGGAGTGGATAACTCAAAATGCAGCCACAGGTAAGAAGATTAACTGCCCCACAGTTTGCATCATATTCCTTTCTAACAGGCCAGAGCATAAAGCATTTGTAAGAGGGCTACTTTAAATGGTCACTCTCACTTTTCAGACAACTTAGTCTCATTTCATAGAGCATGTGATTCTGGACCAAAATGTTCTTTAATTAATAATGTGGCTGCTACCTGCCTGAAAAACCTCTCTAAAGTTCCTGCCACTAGGTTCCTTCCTTCTAGCTCATTTACAGTTCACTCGTTTGTTACCAAGGAAGTATGTCCATAGATGCAAAATAAAGGCAAGACAGAAAGACAGTGAGTGTAGAAGGCTGTCCTTTTCGCCCTTCACACAGTGAAGAGACTGTAAATTTAATTTAATGTAACAAAAGTCTTCTATGTACTTATATCTACTTGTGGCTGCTTCTTTGGTTACAGATGGGATATTATTCACAGACAGCAAGTGTAAGGGAATTGCTAGAGGAGCAATTCCCCAGTAGCTGTTGGTGAACTCTGGGGGGGAGGGGCACAACAAGACAGTGAACCCTAAGCTGAAACCCCCCCACTTTCCCTGGCTACTTGCCTGATCTGTCCTAGGCGACATCCAGCAACTGGTTGACAGTCCCTTCTTAATATAAGTGACAACACAGAATGCAGACAGGACAAACAACAAAGGGAGGTCAGCCAAGAGAATAGTCAAAGCCAGAGATCAGGAATAAGAATACAGGTAACAAAACAGCAAGGAGTAATAGCCAGTACGCACGAGGCAATAGCAAGTGCCAATGTGAATGAAAGCAAACAATAAATAGGAAGGAAGAACCCGCCCCAGACTTGATAGGACGATAGGCTGTCAATCACACATGTAAGGCTAAGATTAACTATTAGTGGAGCAGAGGAAAACCAAGGTGAAGGAGATGGGTGTGGTGGAAAATCAATTAAGGAGGTGAGGGAATAGAACAGTGTTCAGACAATACAAGAAAAACCCAAAAGAAAGAATCACAGCTGGACCCGCCTGCTGCGCCACAGCATGCGGCCAGATGGCGAAGTTTGAAAGGGTGCAGACGTAACAGCAAGCAGCTTTCCTAATTGTGTTTATAGATCTTTTTTTTTTCTTGTATTTGCCATGTATTCACAGGCTAGTGTTCCTGGATCTCCTATATTATGGTCACTTTTCTAAGCTATTTTCTTGCAATAGTATAGGTACTTCTGGCAAATTGGCAGAACAGTATCAGTAATGAATAGGGGAGGGAGCAGACTAGTCCTTATTGTACTTAGTGTTTTATTCATAATGTGTTTATTAGCAGCAGAAAATCTGATAGGACATCATGTATGAAGGCTTATACAGTCATAGAACAGACTGCCCAGCTAGACGCTGCACATATTTCAACTTTTCATAAAAATTCAGGTACCTTTTAAGTCTGAGAGCCTTTGTATGTTGGGAATGTAAATTATTTTTAATGATTAAATCCTCTGCAAAAATAAAGTTTTTGACAGCTTAGTTTATTGTTATTTTACATATTGTCTTGCACCCATACAACTGCCATTTTTTTCCTAAGGCAAAATCCAGATTCTGTCATTTTATTTATTGGAGTAGAAAAAATAGCCTTAGTCACTTCTTGGACACTACTTTCTTTGCTTTAGGAACTCATAGGCATTTTATATTAAAAATAGGCAGAAAAAACCCCATAAAAAAGTGAATTAAAAATTGAAAATAGAGTTTGGAAACTATCACCACCTATTTTGATTGGTGTTATCATTAAAATGTATTTTGTTATGTTTGAAACTAATATGTGAATTTTATGTGCTGTAAATCATTTCACTTTCTACAATATTTTGCACATCCCTTGGATGTTTCTTCCATATGAGAATAACAATTCATAAAGCACTTCTGAAACTATTGATTTAAACCATAAGTAGGTCTTTGACCTCTCTGACCTACTTTCAACAGATGAGAATAACCAATCCAAACCAGTGACAGTTGTAATCAGGTTAAAGATGTCATTGGCTGGTTTAGATCAGTTGATCTGCGAGATTACTTTTGGCCATTGAAACACAAGATGTGACAAAATGTAACTCATGTACAAGTTAGTTAACTATTAATGACTTTTTTCATTAAATGAATTGAACACAATATCATGACATGCTAACCATTGAAGCATTGAAAGGCTGGATTTAACACATTCTCTCCACTCCCTCACAGGGTTACTTCACATTACACAAATAGGTTATGAACTGCATTCTTGACTGTGTCAGCTCTGCTATGTGCTCAGCTTTGTAGTATTGCTTCACGCCAGGTAAGCTTATGCCCTTTGCAGTTTTCTGTAACGTTAGACCTGAATAAGCCATACGGGGCTCCCTCTGCTTTCATAAGAACTTCAAAAATAGAGAGCAAATGGTCTTGAAGAAAGAGGACAGTAGGGAGACAGCGAACATGTGTAACACATACAGTATCTTAGGCATTATATAAGTTTGCAGAAGAGTCCTTCTTCTGAACCAGGAGATAAGCGGTATATCATAGTTTGGTAAGCAGTTGAGGGAGTAAATTTCTTCCAAAGAGCTTGGGAGTTTGATGCTGAGGTAGTTGATATGTTATGAAGACCAGGACAATAATCTTGTAGGTTGTGAGCTCTAGTAGATGGGAGAGACACATTTAGAATCTCAGATTTACTAACATTCAACTTGTAATGTGACTGCAAGACTTATTTGGTGATAATGTCCAAAATCTTTGGTAGGCCTTTCTCAGGAATAGTGATTAGGAAAAAGACATTGTCAGTGAAGGCCAAGAAAGAGCTAGAGGAAGAACCAAAATAGAGGCCTCAAATATCCAGGTATTCTCTAACAGCCTGAAGAAATAGTTCCAAGGTTAAGATAAAAAGGAAAGGAGATAAGTGGCAGACCATCCTGAGAGCCATTTGAGATGTTAAAGGGCTGAGACAGCACCCCATTGATTTTCAGGCGGGTGTACGACTGTGCATATAGTGTGAGGACCTCGTCAATAAAGGGTCGAAGAAATCCAAATCTCTGTAGTGTGGCAGACATAAATTACCAATTAACTCAAAGGCCATAGGAGTTTTGGTAGTTTTGGCATATGGGATGGCATGTAGAAGTTGGACGGAGTTATGCTTCCCATCTCTGGACTTCACAAATCGATTTTGCCCAGAACTTGAGATCCAGATTGTGAAGAGAAATGGTCCAATAACTGCTGCATAACAAAGGGTTTCTCTATCAGGGTCACATGGGCCTCCAGTGATTATTTCGGGAATCTGTAGCCAGAAAAAACAGCATTGAAGGTCTGAGTTAGTCTGGGAAGTAGAAAGAAGAGAAACGTTTTGTAGTAGCCAATCAGGGAGCCATCTGGTCCCAGGATCTTGTATATAACTTTAAGTTCTTCCTCTGTTATAGATTTCATTAGTTTATCAGCTGAATCCGGCACCAGGTTCGGAAGTGTTGCAATAGCAAGGAAGCGATTGACTTGGTGTCTCCTGACGTCTTCAGGAACAGCATTGGCAGATGAAAACAAATTATGTAAGGAAGAGTGGAAGGATTGAAAGGTTTCTGCGATCTTGGGGGTAGAGGTATGGATGTCCCAGTCTAGGATTTTGATAAAGGAAATGGACGTCTTGGCTTTTGCTTTATTAATTAGAGCAGACATCAGCTTTCCACCCTTATTTGTGATAAGCTGCTGATAATGTAGAAAATGTTTTGAGGTTCTAGCATGTAGGATGTCCCATAATCGTGTTTGGAGCTCGTTGAGCTGAGTTTGGTGGGAATCTGCTACAGAGTGCTTGTGAGTTCATTCACTACGTGCTATTGGGGCAAGTACAGAGTCAATTTCAGCTTGTTTTTGCTTCTTCAGTCGAGCACCTTGAGTGATTAGAATGCCACCGATATATACTTTGTGAGTCTCCCATACCACCGTCGGGCTAACATCAGGAGTAGTATTAATGGCAAATAATTCCTTAATGTGTTGGGTGATATTGCTACAGGTCTCTGTAGAGTCTAGGATAGTCTCGTTTATCCTCCATGACCACTCTAGATAAGGGAGGGGGATAAGTAGTATTGTAGCAGAGACTGGAGTATGGTCTGATATAAATATAGTTCCTATACTCGACATTATAAGGCAGGGAAGCAGCTTCTTAGAGAGCAGCAAGTAATTGAGGGGTTGGTATGATTTTCGAGGATTGTAGAAAGAATAGTCTTTAATAGTAGGGTGTTGGATGTGCCAAATACCCAGGAGGGACAAATCCTGTAGTAGCAAGTGTAGATTTTGCAATGCCATCTGTGAGATATGTGATTTTCCAGAGGATGAGTCCAAGGAATGGTTTATAGTGAGGTTTAGGTCTCATCCCAGTATTACAACACCCTCTGCAAAGTGTTTTGAAAATGTTCAAGAGCCAGCTTACTTGGCCTGTTGTAGGGATGTACAAATTGACTAAAGTGAATTTGTCAGTGGCAATGGTACCCTTCAGGAACAAAGCTCTGCCATCTGCATCCTTATATTGATGCGTACATATGAATGGTGCAGAACTATAGCTAGCCGTGACTCCTTTAGCGGCTGAAGAGGTACTGCTGTTATGGAACCATTGAGAGAAATAGTTGTTAGGATTTTGTTGCTTTTGAAATGAGTCTATGTATGTAGGAACATACTACATTGCATGAGAAATAGTTAAGGACATCTCTTTAATATCTAGCAGAGTGGGGTGAACTTGATAATTAGAATAAAAGAGAGAGAACCCACATTCTAAATAGCTGGTGGTGGTGAGAGCCATGAATATTGGCTGGTTGTGAGCCTATAATTATGGCCGTAACTCATACAGTGTTGGCACTGATTCATGCAGAGTGAAAAGCAACTAGAGGTGACCCACAGCTTTATAAGGGGCCAACGATGGACACCAGAGAAGAATTGTATGTTATAGGATGATAGCATAGGTGTTACTACAGTGTCTCGTTTTAGATGTTGGAGTGATAAATGCACATCAAATCTACAGAAAAAATGATAGCTAACAATAACAATAGCAGAAAGCAAGGGGGAGGTCATAAGCTATAGATCAGCCTTTATCTCATACAACAGTGTCAGCCCTCAAAGAGTAGGTTGGGCAGCCTAAGGCCTTCAAATAGAACAGCTACAGAAACAAAACCAGTCTGTAGTAAGGACCACGAACAGCATGAGTTCAAAAATTAGCACATGTCCAGACAAAGTAGTCAGTTGTAGTTGTGGAGTGGCTGGTGTTCTCTGCAGAGATCTTCTGGACTTTGGGGACTTGAAACGCTGTGGATCGACAATAACTAGTCCATTTTAGGTGTAAGCATACAGGAGGGTATTTCAATGGGAGTGATGTTCAACTGTTCTCACACATTAGATAAATCAGATGGGGTGTGCACAATTATACATTGGCCCTAGTGCTGAATGGAGAGACCAAAGGGGTATAACCTGGTATATTGTAGCTGCTTTTCCCTTAGAATATCAAGGAGCGATTTTGGAAGCCTCCTCTAACCCATGATGGAGGGGGCCAGGGTCTGGTAGAAGGACAGTTTATCTGTGACATGCAAAATCTCATTTCTGGACACTTTTAAGATGTCCTGGGTGTCGATATATGCGAGGAGGGCCACAAATGATGTCCCTAGGAGAGTCCTCTTGGCACAGCTTCGGTCTCAATGTTCTGTGCATTCAACAACCACTGTAGCTGCCCTTTGTGGGCCTAATAGGATAAAAAAGATGGCGCAGAACGTATTCCAGAGGTCTCCCTGGGCATGCGTTTCAGAGAGACCTTTGATTCTAACATTGCGACGATGGCTGCAATTCTCCTAATCTTCTAGGAGCATCAGTGCTCTTGCAATATGATCGTTTGTAGGGCAACCTGCGTAGTAAGTACTGAGGAATGGCTGGGGAAATCAGCACAAGCTCCCCCCACAACTTCAACTCTGAGCCCCAGGTTCAGTTTTTATTTCGGCAAGAACAGGCTGGATAGCTTGGGCTAGGACTTTACACAGAAAAAATTGGGATATCTGATATGAGCTGTCTGTCTGCCAGATTGAGGCAGATGTTAATTGGCTTAATGAACTAAACCTATTCTTCAACAGATTTGATCACACACCAGCTCCTCCCACCCCAGTATGTCCTTCAGCTTCCCCCACCACAATGACTTCACCTCATTCACCCCATGTGGCTACTTCCCAACAGACCAGTAAATCCAGAAATCCGTCTTTATCTGGCCACAGTCTGACCTTCACACGGGCCCAGGTGAGGAAGGAGATGAAAAAGATCAAGGCGAGGAAAGCCGCAGGGCCAGATGACATCAGTGCAAGGCTAATTAAGACTTGCGGGGACCAGCTGTGTGGTATAATTACATATATGTATAATATGAGCCTGAGGCAGGAAATAGTCCCTGAATTATGGAAATCTTCTTGTGTGGTACCAGTTCCAAAGAAACCCCACCCTATGGACCTCAACGACTACAGACCTGTAGCACTGACATCCCACCTGATGAAGATCTTGGAGAGATTGGTTCTCACACATCTCCGCCCTCTAGTGAGCCCCGCTATGGACCCCCTCCAGTTTGCTTATCGGCCGGGCATTGGGGTAGATGATGCCATCATCCATCTTCTGCACAGGGCTCTGTCTCACCTGGAGAAACCAGGGAACACAGTGAGAATAATGTTCTTTGACTTCTCCAGTGCTTTTAACACCATACAGCCCAGGTTATTGAGGGACAAGCTGGGCCTTGCTGGAATGGACCACCACCTCTCCAACTGGATCCTAGACTACCTCAAAAATCGACCTCAATACGTGAGAGCCCGAGACTGTGTGTCAGGTACCGTGATCTGTAATACAGGGGCACCTCAGGGTACGGTTCTCGCCCCTTTCCTCTTCACACTGTACACTGCGGATTTTAGGTGCAACTCATCCAGCTGCTACCTACAGAAGTATTCTGATGACTCTGCAATAGTGGGTCTCATCACAGATGATGATGACAGGGAGTACAGAGAACTGAACCAGGATTTTGTGGACTGATGCCACCGGAACCACCTGAAGATTAACGCGGGGAAGACCAAGGAGATGGTGGTGGACTTCCGCAAAGGCAGAAGCCCTCCTAAACCAGTGGACATCCTGGGGACGGGCATCGAGATTGTGAACACCTATAAGTACCTGGGTTTGCTCCTTAATAATAAACTGGACTGGGCAGATCATATGGAGGCCCTGTACAGGAAGGGCCACAGCAGGCTCTACCTGCTTAGGAAACTGAGAGCCTTTGGAATCCGGGGGGCACTTCTTAGAACTTTCTTCAACTTGGTAGTGGCATCAGCCATCTTCTTTGGAGTGGCCTGCTGGGGGAGCAGTATATCAACCAGGGACAGAAATAAACTTGACAAGCTGATTAGAAAGGCCAGCTCTGTCCTGGGGAGCCCACTGGACCCAGTGCAGGTGGTGGGTGACAGAAGGATACTGTCCGTGGTGAGCTCCATGCAGAAGAAGAAGTCCCATCCCATGCATGAGACTGTGATCGCGCTGAGCAGTACTGTCAGTGACCGACTGCTCTACCCTAGGTGTGAGAAGGAGCGCTATCGGAAGTCTTTCCTCCCCACCGCGGTTAGGCTGTACAACCAACACCGACCTAAGCGGAGATCATTACACACAGAGAACTGAAATATCTCTCTGCCTGTTAAATCCCCCCCCCCCGCTACGTCCTATCTGTCTGTCTGCTATTAATGTAATGCCTCTCACCTTGGAACATTCCTGTACATGTTGTATTTGTATTTGTATCTGCTTATCTTTGCTGCTGTAACACACTGAATTTCCCCATTGTGGGACTATTAAAGGACTATTATTATTATTATATTATTATTATTTATTATTATGAGCGTGTGTCAGAGCCCTCACTTTCATTGCTACTCTCTGGGCTCGAGTCAGTTGCATCGTCTCTGCTTTTCACAACGTCTAGCATCATCTTGAAGGTGCCACCTCGGCAATGGGGATTCCCTTTACATAAGAATTTC
The DNA here is from genome assembly GCA_947044405.1 of Leptodactylus fallax. NCBI lineage: Eukaryota > Metazoa > Chordata > Amphibia > Anura > Leptodactylidae > Leptodactylus > Leptodactylus fallax. Next base: position 82,736 of record CAMRHE010000388.1, on the reverse strand, counting down.
TGTAGATCTGCTTGTTGCTGAGCTCTCCGGGGTGTACAGGGAGTCTCAAACACACCATGCAGCGGTGAACAGTTGTTAAATCATTATGTTGTGGACTCTGTTGTGGATTATGTTGTAGCTTTTGCAGTTTCTGCATTTCCATTCGCTGTTGATAATTGTTATATAAATCTGCCTGTGCCATCAGTCTTTACTTGAGGATTGTCCTGTCCTGTTTTATATTCTGTTCTGCTTGTTTGCTTGGTCTGGACCCATCTTGTTCTATTTTCCTTCAGAGGATTTGGCATCTTGTCTTCAGGTTACAATTCTGCCTGAGTACCCCGAATCCTATGGTGAAACCTAGGACTTAAAGGTGTTGTCCAGGATAACAGTTTTATATATATATATTGTATATGAGGCTGGGGAGTGTTAAAAAAAAAAAAAAAAAAAACCTCTTCCTTTCCTTAGGCCGCTGAAGCCACTGATTGGCCTCAGCGATCATGTGCAGTGGGCACTTCCGCTGAAACAAGGTACCAGAGCAGCAGGACCAGGCCATGGTGGCAGACACCTAAGCACCGGGGACAGGTGATTATGTTTTTTTTCCCCTTCCCCGGCCTCATATAAAGAAAACAGTTATCCTGGACAACCCCCCTAAGCCAGTATGTTATCTGTATCCTCAAACCTGCTTGTATTCTGACATTGCACTCTAAAACCTGAGCCTGTGTCTTGTCTATATCTGGTGTACTCTGAAACAGGTGTCTTATCCTGTGCACCCTGAATTTTATGCCTAAATGCTGTGTGCCAAGACCTTGATCCTGATGTGACTGATAACTGCTCCAGCTGTCTGCTGATTCCACTTAGAGTGTTGGTGCTTCAGTTGTCACTACTGGGGACCTGCAATCTACTTGTATTACATGCTCCTTAAAGGAGTTTTCCCATCTCCCTGTCTCTTCTTCTCACTTCCTGTATTCTGCAGCAAAGTGGGGGGAGGCGGCTTTGCTTATTTGATGATTATTATGACTACTAGAAATCTAATATGAATGCTGAACAAATAATATAGACAGTAAAAATATATTACATTACACAGGTTTGTATAGAACACTTGACATGCTTCTAGAGAATGGACTCTTTGTGTTTACATAGAAAGATAACAGACAGGGATTCTGGAGCCTTTATCAGCAAACTGAAATTAGCTGAACTGATTACCCTGCTGGCAGAGCTGTACATAAAAGCACTCAGCCCTCCCCCCAGAGAGCAGAGACTCATGTCATGCATCCTACTTGTCAGATAGGTCATACTCCATGGAATTGCTGTGTAAACAATGGGAGGAATAATTTCACATAGTCAAACAAAGCAGCATTGCTTAATCATTGTATTTAGAAAAACTCTTGAATTTACATAAATTAGCAGAATAGATAGGATCCTTGAGATGGGAATACCCCTTTAATGAGAACTCTGCTTTCATGTATGTTGCCAGCTGTTAATAAAACTTGATCACTGTAAACACAGGCATATCTGTTTGTGTAAACTTACTATAGGAGGAGATCATGTTGCTTTGAGAAAAGGTGTTTAACTCATGACATACATGTTTAGACATGTCCATCCAAGAGGAAGGTAAAGGAAAACATATCTGTAGAGAAATGACCTAGTTATAGTGATCTAAACCTGCCAATGATAGCTGTAAACAGCTTATGGCTGTCATTGTCTGTTTAGTTAAGTTATCCAGGAGGTTACTAAGAAAAGTTGAATCTGATCTTTTAGTTTTGTTCAAATATACTGATCCAGTATGCAGGCAAACCATTCTCTATCTTTATTACAATCTCCTTCATTCAACAAAATGGCATCATAAATTTAAATGACAAGTTCTGCAAAATTCCTGTAAAGCTTGTGTCAACCACAACAATGATTAATTTACCTAAGTTAAAAAAAAAATCCTCTAATAAGCAAACTAGCCACAAAATGAGTTGATTGAATAAAACTTTCGATTTTGATTAAACATACTGAAAGCTTGCTTTTCTCTAATTTTCTAGCATAGAATCTTTTGTAATGTGATTAAGTTGTATAACAATAACACAAGGTTATCTCCAGCTTGTAGAAAAATTGGCTTTAATATTTAACTGAAGCTAAAGGACAATGTTTCATCCTGAACGGCCATCTGAAAAAAACTTTCATATTTTTTACTTCCTACTTGTCCTCAGAGTAGAATGGAGTAGGTCAAATGATCAAGGGTCAGTACATCAGAAGGGGAGAATAATATGTAAGACTTTTGGTCCCTAGGCAGTTGTTTAAAAAGCTCTCATTGGCTAACGCTCTATGCTGCGGAAAAGTAGATTTTTTGTTGCAAACTTTGTTGCGTTTTTTGAGCCAAAGCCAAGAATGGCTACAAGAGGAATAGGAGATATATAGGAAGTGCTTATACTTCTACCCTTTGCTCAATCCACTCCTGGATTTGGCTCAAAATACCCAACAAAATCTGCAACAAAAAAAGCGTGGGGTCTTAGCCATTCAGAGCAAATGGAATGCAGCACATTTATTAGTAAGTGGGACCTTATGCTGCATTTAACCCTTTCCTGACATCCAGCAGACATCAGACATATTATACAGCAGAGACCTGGTGGCAATGCATTAGCCCTCCTAAAGCCTTGGATAAAGATGACCAAGGAGCCATTATTCCAGCAGTGCATGGGCGCCACCATTTTGGGGTAAATTACTATGATATTAGTATGACAGCCAGAAGTCTGTTGAAGGCTCCCAGGCTAGTCATTCAATTGCTTCTGTTACAGGCTGTGTTAAGAAGCCTGTAATAGAAGTACAGGTATTTCTCCATACATTGCAATGCATTAGCATTGCATTTGATATTGGACTCCCTGGGGTTAAAAAATTAAATATAAATATATATATATATATATATATATATATATATATATAAATAAAATTTCCATAGAACACATGTCAAATTAAATAGTGTGTGAGAATCAAACAACAGACATTTCCCCAAATTGATATGAATAAAAAGTACACAAAAAAGACAACTTATGGATCCGTGCCTACTGGGATGTTTGTCGCTATTGTGATTCTCACAACGGGTTGGCATTTAATTTATACATTAAGATATACATTGGTTTGAAGGCGATACATCGCTAATGTTGGTCATTGTATGACTGACACATCTTCTAAGGTTTAGCCCTGTTGTTTTTGTTTATTTTATTTTATTTTTTTGATATTCAATGTTTATAATGTGTTTATAATTGGAACTACATTCTAGACTGCCTTCTTTTCATCATGCCCTTTATAAAGATTGACTCCATGGTTTACTTTTACTGGCATTACATTTGTGCAATGGCCATTGTGTGCATTGTACATTTGTTAATAAAGTTTCAGTAGTTGATAGCTGTTGGGTCATGTGATCAGTGTATACACACAGATACATGCTTGTTTGGTAATGGTGTTTTACATGTGGGGGTAATTTCTTAATCCACTATAGCTGTGTTTTATTCATTTACTGACATTTCTTGATACATATCAGCTCTTTAGTAACTAATGTTCACTGCTCACACTTATATATATATATATATATATATATATATATATATATATGGTTCATGTTTTACATGATCTGAATACTATCACTGTATGTGCAATATATCATTGCACTCTTCATGTATGCACCTTTGCACTGAGATACACTTTATATTGTGCACTTTATTTGATTGTGTAATATTTTTGATGTTTACAATTAATAAGATGTGATGTCACTCATTTTGCTAATTGCTGTATCTCTCACTATATATGTTTGAACATTTCCACTATGGCTTTGCTTGAGAAAGGTCCTCTACCATTAGGACTGAAACGTAACAGCAGTATGAAATAAAACCACTATAATTTTTTGCATATACCTGGAGTGCTATCCATTCATTCCACATAGAATTAAAAATTCTAATCACCCCCTTTACCTAGAACACAAGTCAAATTAAATAAAGTGTGTGTGAAAATCAGACAACAGACATTTCTCAAAAATGGTATGAATAAAAAGTACAGAAAAAAGACGACTTATGGATCCTTGAATACAGAAATATAAAAAACAGTTACGGGTGTCAAAATCTGGTGACTTCAAGAATTTATTTGTAACGTCTCTGCCTGTTCAGGTCTCTGCATCACCCTACGCCCGCACGCAGCGGCGCAGGAGGCGTGCTCAGTTTGATTCCTTGTTTAAGATTCTTGTTGCTCAGTCTGAACACTGTCCTAGACTATCTAATTGATTTTCTACCACACCCGTCTCAGCACCTTGATTTTCCTCTGCTCCACTAATAGTTAATCTCAGCCTTGCCTGTGTGATTGACAGCCTGTCTACCAATCCAGTCTGGGGCGGGTCCTGACTTTCTATAAACAGGTTGTCAGCCCTCACATGCTCACTGGCTATTGATTCTGTTTTGTGACTTGTCCCTGCTAGCTCCTTTTCTGCTATTCCCTGAATTCCTATTTCTGATCTCTGGTTTTGTTTTTTGACTATTCTCTTGGATTGTGATTTTGTACTGCATTGCTCAACTGTTACCGACCCCTTGGTTTTCTCACTCTGCTTCTGTGTTGTTTTGTCTTGTCCTGTTCTGTGTGACACTCATATTAGGAAGGGACTGATCGACCGGTTGCTGGCTGTCTCCTAGGACAGATCAGGCAAGTTAACCAGGGACAGTGGGGGGTTCAGCTTTAGGGCTCGCTGTCTTGTTGTGCCCCTCCCCCCAGGGTTCTGCAGCGACACTGGGAAATTGCTCAACTGGCAATTCCCTTACATTATTGTTTTTTTTTTGCAAAGTTTTGTTTTTTTTACGGGGTTAAAACTAAGTTTGATATTGCCATAATCGAACCAACCCACAGAATACAGATGACATGCCATTTTGGCTGCACAATGAACACTGTCAAAACAAAGCCGATAAGAAGGTCGCAAAATACAATTTTTCTGTAATTCCACCTCATTCTGATTTTTTTTCCACCACTCCACTGCAGTTTATGGAATATTAAATGGTACCATTATGAAGTATAATTTGTCCCACAAAAATTAAACACTAATACAGCTTTGTGAATGAAAAAATATAAAAGCTATAGCTTTTGGAAGGGAGGGAGTAAAAAACAAAAATTGGAAAATGGCAGTGGTGGAAAGGGGTTAATAAAAGCTAGATGTTTTTGATCCCTGGATGACCCTTTTAACCAGTTTCTGACTGACTATTGAGTATTTATATCATAGGGGTGGGTGTTTAACTCTACAATGAAGTACCAGTTTATTGCAGAGTTTTCAGTTGCACAAGATTGTACACCTGCAGAAGTTGGTAGACTAGGTAAAGCAAATCCCTACATACTTCCAGAAATCACTATCAACTCAGTTCATTTTGCAATCCACAAATGTAAGTTAAAGCTCTATCATGCAAAGAAGAAGCCATATATCAACAAAATCCATTAATACCATTGTCTTCTCTGGGCCTAAAGGCATCATTTAAAATGGACTGAAGCAAAATTGTTCTGTGGTCACATGAATCAAAGTTTTAAATTCTTTATGGAAAACATGGACACTGTATCCTGTGAACTCTAGTGGAGACCATGCAGCTTGTTATCGGAGCACAATTTGAAAGTCTGCATCTTTGATGGTATGAAGTTGCATTAGTGCCTATGGCATGGTTATCTTACACATCTGGAAAGGCACTATCAAACAGAAAATAGAGGTTTTAGAACATATAATGGCATACAGACAAACTATTGCATCCATCACTACAGCATGACTTTGCAGAAGAAGAGCATGCAGTTCAGACCTCTCATCAAAAGAAATCATTTGGCGCATTATGAACCAAAAATCAGGCAAAAAAGACTCAGGATTGTTGAGCAGCTAGAAAGGTTGCTGTCACCTTTCAATTTAAGAAGATACTCTAAAGCTTCATAGTATTCTATTCTTGTTTATGTCTAAAAACAGATAAGGTGATTAGTGAAAAATCCTTCTTCAGGTCAAAAGAGACATGATACAAGTATAGTATTAGCATGTAGACAGTAAAGGCTGACACATGATATAGCAGGGAGCAGTAAAGACAGCCTTGCATTATAGTAGGAAGGTAAGTACTGCAATACAAAACACCAAGAAACATAAGTGCTTTGTTTAGGCATTTTTTGAGTTTAATTGGAAACTGCTGTTTATTGCAGATAGAATATAGGCTCGCTGCCACACAGTGTACAGTAAACACACTGAACACTGGGGTTCCTGGGTTCAAATCCAGCCAAGGGTAATGTCTGCATGAAGTTTGTATATTCTCACCAGGTTTGCATGAGTTTCCTCCCACATGCTAAAAATTTACTGATAATTGGCTTCCCGTAACAACAACTGACCCTTGTGGGTGTTGAGTATGAATGTCTGTATGGTAACCACTGACTCCCCTACTTCACAATGCTTCCTGTACTTTGAGTCCCTTGGTGGGAAAAACGCATTACAAATGTTTGTCATTGTCAATGCTGAAAAGAATTTATGTGGTTTTTTGCTATAGCTCACCTGCAGAGTTTTCAACCTTCATAATACAAATTATTCACAGTTCAATCCTTCAGCAATAAATATGTTGCTTGTGCAATTCCCACAGTGCTTTGAGCCCACACTTATTGCTGTAGGTTTTAGACACAGCATGTGGATGAGATTTGTTAAAACTTCATGCATGTTGCTGTTTCCATGTACACAGTGGGCTTGCCACCTTTCAGTTCTAGGCTGCCCGCCTGCTGCATTCATACATCATGTGGTCCCTTCATGAAAGCCAGCTACATTAACAATCTGCTAAAATATTGACAAATAACTGTTATTTCCATGGGATATTAGAGGTAAATGTAATGTAGTATTACATTTTGCCGACTAAAATTTAATGCACCAATGCAATTTATAGTTACATGATCTACTATTCTTCGCTGTGGCACTCTGATCTAGCAAATAGAGAGAGTTTGAGGTTTTGGACATTGACCTGCAAGCATCTTTTGTCCACATCTGTACACATCTAAAATGTAGATCTATTAAAAATTTTCACCACCTCTACCAAGTTCAGCTCTTTGCTTTCTTCAATAGCTGCCACTCCACTGATTCTGATGCAGTTGTAATTTTTTTTTTCTCTCACCACTACAATTCCTCAGCATTTACTATTGCTATTTTCAGCCCCCAATTTGGTAACTATGCTCTCTATCTAGCACATTTGGATCTGAAAATAATAGCACTGATTGCTCCAGAATGGTGGAAACTACAGAGTAAATTCCAACCGCTCAGGAATCAGTGAAGTGGGCCTATTGAAGAATGAAAAGAGTTGGAGTTGGTGGAATTTGTGAAAGGTACCCTTTAATGTTTCAAATATTGCTTATGTCTGAGTTTATTTTCCTCACTTTTCCTTATCCACTTCTATATATCTCTTTGGCATTGTTATTGCAAGTTTGTAAGTTGTTTTTTTCTTTAATATGGTAAATCAGTGCATAGAGTTAACAAAGCTAAAGTAAAAGTCTCTGTGTGATCTTTCGAAAAGCAAAATTGGTCTCATTTCAGATTAGAAGGCAATCATCCTTAAAGCTTGCATCTCTTTTGATCGCTAATAGTATAAATAGAAAGTGTCTGATGCCAGGAAGAAAAAGAACAGAAGAAAAACTTGCTATCACATAAATCAAGAGTACATCCAAATTGCTGCTCTCCGATGCCACGGTTTATAGAGGTTATTTGTCGGTCATGTTCTATCGCAGCAAAAAAAAAAAAAATAGATTGATAAAATAATTCCACTATAGTTCAAAATATCTGTATTACACTATACTGCAAGACTGACCCAACTATTCAACTGTGATATAGTACGAACGACTGAAAATTACTATACTGCATCTAATTGTGTATATACTGTTGTTTTAGGGTGCTCTGTTTTCTGCAAATGCAGCCAAAAATGTTGTGGTTATATAAAACAATACAAATCAGTTTTTTGGCTTCCATTTACAATTGAAGCCACAATGCCAGATCCATTGCATGACAAATATAGATGGTGCCCAACAAACCGGGAAATGAGCTTGCAACGCAAAAGTGAACAGAGCCTTACCCACAGTTTAGTCATATGACATGCTACTTGTTCTTTTCTGAAAGTGAATGTCTGATACAGTATTATTTTGATGTGGTTGTAGTACCAGAGGCTGAAAGTCAGACATAGCTGTGAGAAGAGAAGAAGCTTCTTTAGCCACAAAAGGGGAACCAACGCCCTATTAAAGCCTATGGATTTAAAATGAGATGTCTAAAATTCCTGTAGGTATGTGTATAAGGTGCCCCAATACTTTTGTCCATATAGTATGCCATAGTGGTGTCGTTGCATCACACCTTTTCTATGACATTATAGATGAGGAATTATTTATGAGAATCATCTTCAATTTTGGGGAGCATTCATTGGATCCTACAATAAAGGCGTGAGAAAGGAGAGGTGAAATTTGTGGTCCATTCTAGTCCATGTATTGCTAAGGATGAGGCGGTTTTAAAATAGAAACACCTGTACAGAGTGGAAACAGCCCAAATACTTTATCTAGTGTAGCTCATTGGTGGCAGCTGAGTCTCATGCATAAAGCTACAGGGCAAGCCAGAGATCAGAGGTAGAAGTGCTCATGCAATGTAACACATGTATTTGGGTAACACAACCTATTGTGATTATTTGACAGAAATTAAAGAAGAAAATGGCAGGGAAAATAGAAATATAATAGTGCCAAGTAGGATGGCCAGATGAAATCTTGGACGCTACCATAGCAACCAGACTGTACCTGAAATTTCTTTTATATTAACGGCTTCTTGCCGGAGGCATTTTTTGTTTTTCGTTTTTGACTCCCTGCCTTCCAAACCCTATAACTTTTTTATTTTCAATTCACAGAGCCATATGAGAGCTTAATGTTTGTGGGAGAAATTATTCTTTATAATAGTATAACTTCTTGTTCTGTACAATGTACTGGGCAGCTGGAAAAAACATTCAGAATGGGGTGGAATTGGAGAAAAAGTGCATTTGTGTGACTTTCTTTGGGGCTTTGTTTTAACGGCATTCACTGTGCAGCCAAAATGACATGTCATCTGTATTCTATGTTTTGGTACAATTCCAGGGATACCAAATTTATATAGTTTTATTGACATTTTAACTCCTTCACAAAAATCCAAAACTGACAAAAAATATTTTTTCTTAAAGTTGCCATATTCTGACACCTGTAACTTTTTTATATTTCCGTGAATGGGGATGCATAGGGCAACTTTTTTTGCGGGGCCAGGTGTTTTTTTATTTACACCATTTTGGGGAATGTCTCTTTCTTTGATCACTTTTTATTCAAATTTTTATCAGAGGTGAAACAGCAAAAAGATGGCAGTTTGACACAGGTCTACTATTGGGTAGTATCTCCTCTTCTTTTTACAACAGTCTGTAAACACTGGGAAGTGAGACCAACTGCCAATGTTTTGGGAAAGGAATATTGTCCCATTTTTAACTAATGTGGGATTCTATCTGCTAACAGTCCGGGGTCGTCGTGACCAGATTTTTTGTTTCATCATGCGCCAAATGTTTTCTATTGGTGAAAGGTCTGGACTGCATCGAATATTGACTATTAGCTTTGCTGCTTGTGGACATGGATTTATCCAGATTTTCTGAATGATTTGATCATATTTTGCATTATAGATGGTGAGATATTCAAAGTCTTTGCAATTTTACATTGAGGAACATTTTTCTGAAGTTTTTCACAGATTTCTGAAAGACTCTACCTCTCTAACATCATCTTCCTATACACAGTCATATGGCTTAGTTGGAAATTGACCCTCCAGCTGTTTTTTAATAGTAGCACTTACTTTTCCAGACTTTTGTTAACCATGTCCCAATTGATCCTCGATATACAGTGAAAAAAAAAAAGTATTGTCAGCCACCAATTGTGCAAGTTCTCCCACTTAAAAAGATGAGAGAGGCCTGTAATTGACATCATAGGTAGACCTCAACTATGAGAGACAAAATGAGAAAACATATCTAGAAAATCACATTGTCTGATTTTTTAAAGAATTTATTTGCAAATTATGGTGGAAAATAAGTATTTGGTCACCTATAAACAAGCAAGATTTCTGGCTCTCACAGACCTGTAACTTCTTCTTTAAGAGGATCCTCTGTCTTCCACTCATTACCTGTAGTAATGGCACCTGTTTGAAATTGTTATCAATATAAAAGACACCTATCCACAATCTCAAACAGTCACACTCCAAACTCCACTATGTTGAAGACCAAAGAGCTGTGGATGAACACCAGAAACAAAATTGTAGACCTGCACCAGGCTGGGAAGACTGAATCTGCAATAGGCAAGCAGCTTGGTGTGAAGAAATCAACTGTGGGAGCAATAATTAGAAAATGGAAGACATACAAGATCACTGATAATCTCCCTCGATCAGGGGCTCCACGCAAGATCTCACCCCGTGGGGTCAAAATGATAACAAGAACGGTGAGAAAAAATCCCAGAACCACACGGGGGGACCTAGTGAATGACCTGCAGAAAGATGGGACTAACGTAACAAAGGCTACCATCAGTAACACACTACGCCGCCAGGGACTCAGATCCTGCAGTGCCAGATGTATGCCCCTGCTTAAGCTAGTACATATCCAGGCACGTCTGAAGTTTGCTATAGAGCAATTGGAAGTTCCAGAAGAGTATTGGGAGAATGTCATATGGTCAGATGAAACCAAAGTAGAACTGTTTGGTAGAAACACAACTTGTCGTGTTTGGAGGAGAGTGAATGCTGAGTTGCATCCAAAGAACACCATACCTACTGTGAAGCATGGGGGTGGCAACATCATGCTTTGGGGCTGTTTCCCTGCAAAGGGACCAGGACGACTGATCTGTATACATGAAAGAATGAATGGGGCCATGTATCGTGAGATTTTGAGTGTAAAACTCCTTCCATCAGCAAGAGCATTGAAGATGAAACATGGCTGGGTCTTTCAGCATGACAATGATCCCAAGCACACTGCCAGGGCAACGAAGGAGTGGCTTCTTAAGAAGCATTTCAAGGTCCTGGAGTGGCCTAGCCAGTCTGCAGATCTCAACCCCATAGAAAACCTTTGGAGGGAGTTGAAAGTCCGTGTTGTCCAGCGACAGACCCAAAACATCACTGCTGTAGAGGAGATCTGCATGGAGGAATGGGCCAACATACCAGCAACAGTGTGTGCCAACCTTGTGAAGGCATACAGAAAACGTCATTGCCAACAAAGGATATATAACAAAGTATTGAGATGAACTTTTGTTATTGACCAAATACTTATTTTCCACCATAATTTTCCAATAAATACTTTAAAAATCAGACAATGTGGTTTTCTGGATTTGTTCTCTCATTTTGTCTCTCATAGTTGAGGTCTACCTATGATGTCAATTACAGGCTGGCCTCATCTTTTTAAGTGGGAGAACTTGCACAATTGGTGGTTGACTAAATACTTTTTTTTTCCCCACTGTAACTGGTGATATAGATAGGTTAGGGGACTTCCAACAGGATGCTATATAACTACATGCAGCCAACAGAATTAACTGTGCTAGCTTAAATTGTGCGTATGTCATAGTAAGCCTTTTTTACCCAAGCAGACAAATCAAAGAGAGTGCAGGGCAGGCACATTCCTGTACTGTGGAGGTCATGTCAAGTATCTTGGTCTAAAATTTAGAGACTATAGGGCATGTCCACCATATATGGTACATTTAAACCTGACCGCCACAGTGCCAATGAATAAAGCATAATTTTAAATAAAGAGGGAATATATTTAGCAGAAGGAGTATGGTGCCAATTGTAATCATTCAATACAAGTCCACAGTAGGGCTTTGCATGCTGCATTTAGTCAGTTACATAATAGGGGCCATTCTATAATACCTAAGAAAGTGGGGCACAGAGATTCCACCCAAAGACTTATGGACATACAATAAATTACGAGGGATACAAGCCCTCCTATCATTCCAGATAACTTTAAAGACATTCCTTTGTAAGGCTTGAAGTTCTTTTATTTTAATGGTAATCGGAAGAGTGCGTAAATGATACAATAATCTGGGAAGGACTACCATCTTTATAGTATGGACTTTTCCCAGCCAAGAGAGATGGGGGAAGTTCCATTTAAGGAGATAATCTCTGATGGATTTACAGAGTCAGGGATAATTCGCCTGATATAGCAAGTCTATAGAGGAGGTCAGATTCACTACAAGGTAATGTGAATAAGAGTGGCTAGTGGTTAAATAGCTAGAGCAAAAAGCCCTGGTGACAATGGGCACCCATGATGAGTGCCTCTAAAAATGTGAATTGTTTGAGGGGAGGAAGTAGGGAGCTTTAGGTACACAAGCTGGTCAGAGTATAATGTCTTCAGAGAGTCAATGAAAGGACCTCTTATTGCCAAATTCTGTAGGACCCCAAATAGATAGTTCGACGAGGCCTTTTCTATATCTAAGGCAAGGAGTGTCAAGGGGGGAAGGAATTATATGATTTCCAGATTTCTTTTTTTCTCCAAATCCTATGTATGCAGTCAAAACGGAGGAGTTTCAGTGGTAGGGTGCTAAATAGCTGCATAGGTAGATAAAGAAGTGATTGGGTCAGTGTTTTTTCCTGTAATCCTGAGGTTTGCTTTCCAAGATCGGTTATGAAGTTACTCCATCTTAAATTCCATCAGTTCTAAGCGAGAAGGGTGGTCTGGTAAATCTTGCTGATCTGCCTTCACAGCATCCCCTAATTTGTCTGCTTTGTTCTCAATGTTGGAGACATGTGATTTTCTTTACATTTTACACAGTGCACCAACTTTTTGTAATTTGGGTTGTAATAAATGCAATAGTATGGAATAGTACGGAATAAAAACAAGCATGTTTTTATGTTTCTCATATCTTACAATAGTTCTTTATAAATTGATTTAAGATGCTAAGTGCGGACATTAGAGGAGCTATATGCATAAAGTGACTTTCAAAGCCAGTGTGACATAAAGTCTAATTTCTGACAAATGTAATATCAACATTACTTTATAGCAGGGGTCTCAAGTGTCAGAGCATTTCTCACATAGATTAAACAACCCCTTTAATTATATAATTTCATAATTACTTCACAAAGATAGAGGTGAAATATACCCTTAAAATAAATTCTTTATTTACAATTACATACCAAAACTTTTATGTTGCATGTTTTTTATGATTGTTTTTGTTGCAAATCTTTAATCACTGAGGTAGAAATATGATCACTTCTTACACAGTTAAGGTTTCTGCATTGTAATAATTTACTATATAATCTCCAAGTGAATCATTTTATTAGCTATTTACTTTCTCTTTGTAAAGTCCACTGATGAGACAGGGACACTGCAAGAGCAAAATATCTCAGTTAACAATTAATTAATTGTAAATCAATGGAGTTTCTGCAGAGTACAAGAGTACAGAGCTATCTTAAAGGAAAGAAATTCCCATCCCTCGTGGTTTGTAAGGAATAGTTAGGTTTAAAATGATAGCCAGGCTTTATTGATTTGTTGACTGACAGTTGAGCAAATAAAAATGAAAAAAATGAAAAATATTCTTAATTATGGACAGTTTCATTTGGAGTTAGCAGTTTAAACTATATTCAAATATTCTAGAAAGTAAGCGGATGAAGTAAATAATAAAACACTACATGTTTCTTAATAAATGTAAAGGAATGTTTAGCTCTAAAAAAAAAATAATGAAGCTGTGTATATACAGTGTATATATATTATGTACCGTATTTTTCATACTATAAGACGCACTTTTTCCCCCCCAAATTTGGTAGGAAATGGAGGGTGCATCTTATAGTCCAAATGTGAAGGGGGGGGCGGTGGAGCAGGGTCGCAGCATCGCCCCACTCCTGCCGCCGCCGGCTTCCTGAAGCGGGGCTTCCTGCAGCGGCAGGAGTAGGACCATCTGTGGGCCCTGGGCTCGGAGGAGACAGTGTCATGGCGGTGTGAACCCATCCTGGCATCCGCCGTGCTATTATGGCGGATGCTGGGTCTGTAAGATGATGGCGGCCGATCTGCTGCAGCTGCAGAGTGGTCACCATAGCAACAGAGACCTGTAGCAAATGCCCGTGATCAGAGTCCACTCTGCCCCATAGTGGCCCCTGCACACAGTATTATGCCCCATAGTGGCCCCTGCACACAGTATTGTGGACCACCCATGAACGATTATTATACTCTGGGGTCTTTTCAGACCCCAGAGTATAATGATCAGAGACCCAGGGGAGCATACAAACAAAAAAAAAAATGCTACTTACCTCTTTCTGGCTCTGGTGCACTCCAGTACGCTACTTCGGCCATCTTCAATGTTGGACCAGATCTTGCGTGAGCCAGGCTGGCGTCGCGATGCATAATGACATCGGCTGATGTCTGGGATGTCACCAAACAGGCCCGAAGCCTGCTGGAGTGCAGGAGAAGTAAGTAACGTTGTTTTTTATGTTGCCTCACCTCCCCTGGGCCTCCGATCATTATAGTCTGGGGTCTGAAAAGACCCCAGAGTATAATGATAGCAGTGTTAGCGGGGTTTGCAGTAGCGGCTGCCACAGGGCTCCGGGCCCCATAATGTCCCGGGCCCTGTGGCAGCTGTTACCACTGCTAGCCCGGTATTTATGCCCGTGAATATATAGTATATATTCAATGAAAAAAAATACACTGAATGCCTACCACTTTACTACAGACCTATCTATCAGTGAATAGGACTTCCCATGGCCTCTATGGTATTTAGTGTACATATTGGTGGTCATTGATGATTCCGTAGATGAGTCATAGCCACTAGAAAACAGCCCAACCAGGTAATACTGATGCTTTGTTGGGTACATGTAGAAGAGAGAGGTCATCATACAGAGAATGATACACAGAACATATACAGAACACAGATAGATAATGAATTAGTGTCCATGAGTGTGTTTCATAATGAGTAGAAGAGAATAGATAGATTTACAATAAACTAACAAACTTTATAGAGGGATAAGAGTCAATCAGTGTCAGTGTGTTAGTTGGGCAGGCATAGGCAGCCATTACTAGGAGTTAGTCCTGCTGCAGTTATACAATTCTTACAATACTTTGGAAAACACCAATCTTCATCACATTATTCATGAATCTTCTACAATAACATTAATCCTGGTGCAGTGTATTTTCTGAAACACACATCACATTATATCCTCATTGTTTTGCATATATCTAATAGCTAATAGTGTCACCCAAATTTTACAACATCAAACTTGGTCAGCAATAGCAGCAGCAACAAGCAACAATACTGTGAACTTTTATTAGATAGACTGTGTGACTTTTAACACTTTTTTTCTTCATAAGTTTTGGTCTTTTGGTCAAAATAACCAACACAGACTCAGTGGGACCTCCATAAAAATAAAATGTCTGGTAAAGGAAATAGTGGCAATAGACTAGGTAATGCAAAAGAAAACACTCATGCTATGTCATCCAGAAGTAAGAATGTAGTTGGCTGTATTGCAAGTAGAAGCTGCAGCAGCACTGTTGGCACTAGCCTTCTGCTCAGTAGTGGTGAATCACAGTAGTATATCACCTCTAGTAGGCATATTATTGCACTGGACCGGGTGGCTTAGAGAATGTTCATACTACTGTTATGGACATCCATTGTTCCCCATGCTTGTTACATGAGGGTGAATGCAGACAGACACCAGATGGAGGGGGCTGTGTCAGTCACTTAATATCTGTTGCTCTCATCCTATGACGTAGTAAGAACTTCTTCTAAGTCACCTAGTCCACTGCATTAATATGTAATGATAGTGTGAACCTACCCTTACTCTGACTTATCACCTCAGTCACAGCACGATGCTTTTACTTCTGACACCATGACTTTGAGCCAATGTCCAGTGCATTTTTTCAGCTCCTCTTCTTTTTCAGTTTATTTGCAGTCCAATAGAAACATTTATTTTCTGTAATTTGTCTTTAATGACCCCATAATGGGACACCTTGTTTTATCCTACTAGACAGAACTCAGCACACTAAGGAAGATATTTAACATATTGTTCCTAATAAATAGTTGTATGAGAATTATCAGTGTTTGAAATGCATAGCTTTGTTGGTTGTAGTGGTAGTAGTGGCACTTGTACCCATAGTGCTGGGGATAAGGGCACTGGTAACTGGGATGGTAGTGGAACTCTGGGAAAATACAGAGGTGGTAATCATGGAGTGAGGAGTCCATAACATATCACAGTCAGAAAAAAATGTTGTGGATGACAGCAAAGACGATGACAATGTTTGTGTCTTTAATATGGCTTGGGAATGAATGTGCATAACTAATTATATGCAAAATAGTTGCAAGTCAAATTTATGTATGAGATAGCCAAGATGATTTTCTATAAAATTATGGTAGTTTCACGTTGTAGCGGATGGTGAATTATGGAGCCTAAAAATCAAAACTTCAAAACATCGTAACATGTTTATCAGTTTGTGAAAACTTGTCACAAAACCATGTTGTGTTTACAAAGGGTAAATAACTGGAGATATCTGGACATATCCAGCCAAGAGGACAGGTTAGAGTGGATGCATTTGTAGCTTTCAAAGCAGCAAAGCCAATTGTTCCTTGTCATGAACTGAAGAAAATGACCCGATCTTGAACTTGTTAAAGATCCCTATTTGAAGAGCCACACTAAAGTGTGTTCTATGTAATGTAGAGTTTACTGTGACAGATTTTCTGTGCCTACAGGTTCCTAGTAGGAGAGTTTAGTCATTCTATCACATTATAAAGCTCTGTCAAGTTGTACAGTCAGAATCAGATCACAAGTTTAACACCTCTAAAAAATACTATATCTAGGAATTCTGATATTTTTAAAAGACGCTTTTACCATCTTTGTAAAAGTGTATCTTTAAACCATAGGTGACGTTTCAGTTCTAATAAGAACCTTTCTCAAGCAACATACATAGTTACCATATCAGATATATATAATTAGAGATGAGCAAATCGAAGCTGCAGAAGTGGAATTCAATCCAAATTTCAGGAAATATTCAATTTGCATCGAATCCGAATTTCCTCACGCTTCGTGGTAACGATTCACTTTTAGTTCAAAATGTCTGCTCTACATGGGAACGTGGGATCACCGACAATGCCATGCGTGCAGCCAATCAGCAGCCAGCCCTGTGATGTCACATCCCTTTATCCCCTCCGCGAATGCACACGGAATGTTTGACCGCTGCATCCAAGGTGTTAAATCCCCCCGATCAGTTATGGAGCAGGGTGTTAGCTGTAACTGACAGCTAACACCCTGCTCCATAACCGATCTGGGGTTTTAACAACTTGGATGCCGCGGTCAAACATGACCACAGCATCCAAGGGGTTCTGCCATTTTACCACCCACCCCGGCTCTCTGCAGCCAATAAATAGCTGTTTTTGGTACACGATTCACCACGATTTAATTTGGATCGAATAGAATCATGTCGAGAAATTCGGCGAAGTTGCAGAATCAAATTTTTGAATACTTCGCTCATCTCTATATATAATAATACAAAGTGTCAGTGCATAGTGTTACAATAATTATTAATTACATCATCATTAGCAATTAAGTAAGTTACAAAAATTAATATAGCAGATGAATAAAGTGCATATTATGAAAAGTGTGTGATCAAATTACAAATACTGAAATACAGAAATAAAAAGTATTAATAAAATACATGAGTTTTGCTAAATATAATAAAAAACATTCAATTATATATCACAAAACACGTGTCCATTTTAATACCAGCCAATCTGGAAGCAGCTCCATACCCTCACAATAATCATAATAACCTCCATATGGCGTTAGCATAGAGAATGCTGATCCTCCGATGTCCTAAAAAGATAACTGCACCTGTTCATAATGTCAAAAGGAAGCAGATAATAAAAGGGTGGCATAGGCATGTAAGAACTTGCACACTGGATCAAACTGATGTGCCCGAAGCCATATTAGGTTAGGCACCTGTTCAAAGATGTCTGCAGATGCACAGTACAAATATTTAAGTTATAAACACCATATTAATTCAGGGAGAACAGGAAGCTAATTCCAAATTTATTATATACAACATAAAGGGACCATATAAATAAAAATGATTCACTAGGGACGACTGGGCAATATGTGTCCAAACCATATTAAATATTAGTAAATATAATATAAATGCACTGTATCTGACTACAGGCACTTCTGTAATCACATCCACAGCATGTGGACATGACACATCAGCACCCAGTATACAGGTTCTTAGAGATGAGAGAACTGGTTCGTAACAAGCCAGATTTATTACATCAAAATCGAGATTTTTGGAATTTGCCATTCACAAACCATTATTGTACAGTACTCTGAGTATAACTAGCAAAGACCCAGAGGAGGTGCAACCTCTCCTCACCTCTACTGGGCATCCAGTCTTCTTTCCTGACATTGAAACTGAGACTTGTGGAAGAACCTTGTAATTATAATTATATAATTATACAGATGTAGGCTTTTTTTAACTTGACAGCTAATGAGTTAAGTAAACAGTTGCAACCTTTTTTAACTTGACTTTTTAAAATTGCTTTCAATCGCTTATCATATTGCAGCAAGTTATTGGATTAAAGTTAAATAGAGCTACATCTATATATATTCAAATAAAAGAATTTAGATAAACCAAAGCAATATCACAAATTCAGTAGAATTACTTAATTGAAAAGGATATGGACAAGTAAGTATTGTTGGTCTTTCTGTATACTAAATGTAATGGAAATGACCTGAAGTGACCCCAAAATATCAAGAACCAATTACATGAAGACGACAGACATTTAGAATGTCAAAATCCTGTAGGATTGAGTGGTTCTTCAGGCTGACACTGGGATTCTGATCTCTTTGCCTCTAGGTCATGGTTCAGGTTTAGCACAGACTTGACATGACAGGAAGTCTTTGCAAAGTGACAGCATATCTGTGACCTAAGTAAAATTAGTTGCTGTTCCTCAGATTCTGTAGGTTTTTTTTTTTTTAGGAACAATAGTTTACATACAAAGGTAAAACTGTATTAGGTTGTCAAGTATCTATATGTATCAGTAAGAATATGTTTTTCACAATGTGAATGTGTAATGATTTACTCCATACCATACACAGGAATTCACAATCTAATAAAAAGCTGCAGTTATTCACATTTAATGTATAGCTTGTCTGCCAAGCACTCTATTAGTATCACTGTTATCCTGCATATGCTGTGTTGACTCATGGAAAAGCACAGTGACATTTTTCTAATGTCAACCTGACTGTACAAGTTAAAGCAAACAGCAGCCTCGTGAAGACTGCAGAAATAATGTCAAAATATTGTTTCCAGATATAAAAACTGTGTATTCTTATATTATCCAAAACTTGAGCACCTTATGCAAGGGAGAGTTTGAATGAGTGATGCCATTCTCAGCATCGACTATGTAAAATATGCTTTATACACATGGTTGATTGACATGTACATTATCCACTGGAAATAGTCATTGGAAGCTCACAAGACATCATTTCCTAATTTTAGGACATATAAAACTGACAACACTTAAAGTATTCTTATAGTTAGGTAGCTGTAGAAATCATGTTTGCTGAGTAGTGATTGGTAAACCTCGCAAGATTTGTTTCATGGGGTGAGACACCTTTCATGACCGCAAGGGACCGGGTACAAGCCTCAGTGGTCCCTAGGCCTGTTGACATCACCCAGGACACAGGAAGAGGCTGGAACACTTGGGGAGAGAAGTCAGGATACCATTGTGAAGCCCTGGAGAAGAGAGGAAAGGTGAGTATTAGCTGTTTATTAATTTTACGCACCTCCCCTAGGCCACCAATTTTTATATTCTGGGGACTGAAGAAACCCCAGTGGATGAACAATTCTAGGTCTGATGCCAGAGCTATGATGTGCAATTTAACCAATGAGCTGCCTCCACTGCTGTGCTTCCCCTCTCACAGTAGGCGACAGGTTCAGGAACAAAGGTTACAATTACAACATGGAGAAAAAATTCAGCAAAAACTCGTCACGTTTTTTTTTTTTTTCCCACAGGATTTTTCATTTAATTTTTGCAGCATTTTTCTCAGTATTTTTTCATTCTCTATTAAATCTATAGTGAAAATGCCCACAATACTGCAAATAAAATTAACTTGCTGGCTGCATTTTTCAAAAATGCACGTGTTTTTGAAAATGCAGCTTTTCTACAGCTTTTCTTCCCACAATGTGTGGATGAAATTAAATAAAATTTCATTCACAAAGCTGGTACAGTAAAATACAGGGTTTTTTCTGCTGTATTTTTGCAGCAGCTAAAATGCTGTGTTTCTGCAAAGTGGGGCCTTAACTTAGCTTTTAGTTCTTGCTTAAGTTAATGTTCATTTAATGTATATTTGTGTTTTATGATGGGTTCAAAGGATAGTGAGACTCAAGAATGGCACTAATTGAATTGATTTTAATAAAACAAAACATAATAAGCAAGCAAGTACAATAAAAGAAAAGATAATAAGCAAGAATAAGTAGCCACTTAACTTATGCTCAAGTCTCTCTTAGAGGAGTTCCTTTGTCGTGCGTGCTAATGCTGCAAGCTATACAGGCAATTCAAAGATAGTAGCAAATCAGGTAGACTTCTAAATCAAATGATCTGCTTATTACGACATCGCCAAGCTTATATACTTCCCTGGTTCCCCGCCCTAATGTATGCTTTAGGGTAGCAGCACACGACCGTGTTTCACCCATGAAACTCGATCCATGTGTTAGCCAGATTTACCGGCTTGAACTTCATGCTGGGAGTGGGACTCCTGGAATCCTAGTTATCTATGATGCTAGGAGTCCCTGCCTCCCAACGACATACTGTCCCGTACTGTAATTTGTATGGGACAGTATGTTGCTGGGAGGCAGGGACTCCTAGCATCATAGATAACTATACTGCTAGGAGTCCCACTCTCAACATGAAGTTCAAGCCAGTAAAACTTGCTAACAGACGGACCGAGTTTCACGGGTGAGACATAGTCATGTTCTGCTACCCTAATACTAAAATGACTTTAGTTAATAGAATTGTCTGTATTGTATACATGTCTTATGCCCACTGTTTTGGATTGTGACCTCTTATCCTTCATATCAGCTCCAAGACCTTCTACAAAGCTTAAATAAAGCCAGAATTCTAATGGGGGACAATGAAGCCTAGCAAATTTAATTATTTCCAATACAAGTTAGATGTATATGTGATATGTATGGTTTTGAGATTCTTTTCCTTGGTAGACATGTCCAATTACAGATGTAGCAAAGTTTACTTTGATACTCAATGTGTTAACTACACTGTGGTACAGAGTTTGATTGGCTTTTCAAAGGATTTTGTTGTGTTCTATAATAAGATCTCATGCTGTAGCAAGTTATCAGTTGCAGCAACTGAAAACACACCTTTATATAGTGCTCGTAGGAATAGGGTTGCAGGTTTTACAACTTGGCTAGTCACATGACATATCTTTTGAAATGTGATGTGCTTTATTTATACTTTTGCTTTCTGACTATAATAAAGCCCTTGATTTATACTGCACTTGGTTGTACAGAGTTGCCCTATATGTGGTTGTGCTTTCAGTTACTGCGAATTGTCCACCATGGATTAATGTTGAAAGGAGATGGTGTAAAACCATGACAGCAACGAAAGACTGAGCTTTTACCCGTTTCTGACTGAAGCAAAATTCTGTGTTTTAGTCTCTGGATGGTGTTGAACAGTGGATTTGAACGTTTCAAGTTTAACATTGCTACATCTGTACATTTGTCACAAGATGACTAACTTTTCAAAACAGTATTTTGTGATATTTTATCATGAGATGTCTACCCTTTAGATGTTTCTGTATGGCTCTAGTTACCCAATAGTTGTGCTGTAGATTGCAGTCTGTTATAGGCTTTTAGCCATTTACAATACTTCACACTATATTTCATTTGTATATATTAAAGACAATCTCATATAAGTCTCTGCAGCTCAAAGAAAGGGTTCCATGGTTTGTTCACACATGAAGGGATTGCTGCAGACATTTATGTAACTAGAAATCTATTTGATACATATGAGTGAAGTTATTTCTGTATTCATTAATATTTACTAACCTATTTCAGATTAATGAAGAAGCATTGCAGAAACCTTGTGAGAATATACCTTTTGTCATGACTCTATAAAGCTCTCGTGCAGAAATATATTACAGACGTGTCCTTCCTTGCTTTTCTTTTTGGCTGCACATTTCCAAATATAGATGTAGCTATTGCCATCATACCTACAGATGTGCACAATCCACCCCCTTCAAATGCCAGTCCTATGGGGGGCCCCAAGGAGTTGGGTGTAGGGAATTGCAAGCAGAGCCGCTACAAGTTCTGGCTATTATATTGTAAATGCAATGCACCCTATACTGTAAATGTCCATCTTCTTTTTCAATTAAATTGCCAACTAGCATATGATGTTTCTATTATAGCAGTTACTGTTTCCGTAACTGCGTTTAACCTCTATGTGAGTTACAGAAAAAGTAAAATTTGCTCTATGTGCAACTAATTGTAATATGATATCACAAAGTGATATGCTGCTATCCTATGTGTGACCACTAGCGATGAGCGAACCAGCTTTGATCAAACCAGACTTGAATAGAATTTTCCAAAAGTTTTCTGTTTGTCAGAGCGTAAAGACATTGACGCAACCCATGTGACCACTGAGACCCAACCTCAAGCCTCAGTGGTGACCCAGGGGTACATGACGTCATCCCAGGAGGTCATAAAAGGCCAGAAGAGAACTCAGGAAGTGCACCGGAAGCAGCGAGGAGGCCCAGAAGTAGAGAGGGAAAGTGAGTATAACTTTGTCATTTTTTACACCTCCCCTGGGCCTCCACTTATTATACTCTAGGGTAATAATTTCACTTCCTATTTTATCCGAATAAGTTAAAAAATGACCGGATGGTCATCTTTTCCGAACCTGGGACAAAACAAATCTTTATAGGTTCTCCCATCTCTAGTGGCCATTCAGTTGTTGAATTAGTTTTTAGCCAAATTAAGGGAGGACAAATCTATACAGCCTGAGCAGCTTCCCAGCTAAAATTTTAGCGTGCACATAAGGTTCTTAAGCAATTAATTTGACATATAAAATATGCAAGAAAGTAAACTAATGTTTGAGGACCTTGGTTTAAAGACATAATGTATATGGGTAAACTGAGTTTCATGAGTTATATGAGTTTCATGAAAGCATCAAGATTTTAAAGGGAACAGATTATTGTGTCACTTCCTCAATACTGACAAGATAACTGATTAGAATACAATATATTAATGACACAACTGTAATAGATTTTCACTGTTAAATTACATGTACATACAATCTTAATACATTTGTGACAAATATTCTTGTCATCAAGATTTGATGTAACATCTGATGAATAAACATTTGTAAAAGACACTTTCATTATAAACAAACATTGTTCTGATTTAATGTTTGGATCTGTCTGTTGACTTGTTTTCTGAAAACACAAAAAAAATTAGCATTAACAAAGTTTATTTTGGTGTGTCCAATAGCTAAGTAGGCTATGTTATTCAGTACCATAAAGTAATATTAATCATGGATTGCCAAATGTATGCCAAAAGTAGTCGTTTGTAATGCAATCCTTCTAAAAATAAAATAAAATAAAAAACTTATAGAAATGTTACAGTATATGTTTAGTGTATGAACTGTTCTTAGCTTGAATGAATGAACTATCCTGGGATACCCTCTCCAATATTCTCTCCTTTCGGTTTGGTTCCCAATTTCAACATAGTGGGGCAAATTTATTATGACTGGATTATCATAGGCCAGTTTTAATAATCGACCCTAATGGCGCAGGGATCCAGAACCATTCAGCCTCTTCATAAATCCGCCAGATGTCTCAGAAACAGCATGGAAATCTATGCTAGGTAGGAACTGGTGTAGATTTCCATTCTAGGTCATGCCAAAACTAGTGTGAGTCAGTAGGTTCCCCCTCCACCTGCCCTGCTCCACCTCATTCAGGGCTATTGGAGTGTACATTTGGCACAAGAAAGGCCTTGCTCCCAACTTGCATCTCAATATCATTCTGGCATAGAGGGATTGATGAATTCCCCCAGTGTTTTTATTAAAAATGTCATTTTTGTGGTGTTTTCCCTGTCATATAACAAATGGCAGGAAACATAAAATAAAAAACATCAACATTACTCACCTGATAAACCCCCTGCCTGTCCCAAATATAGGAGAACACAAAAATACATCTAAAACAGAGGTCTAAAACAGACCAATTACTAATGGGTTAAAAATTATTAATTAGAGTTCCCTAGCTGTTAAGGATGATGCAGGCTCTGCTGGAATTTCTGGTGTGAGGGTGTGGGTCAGTTTCACTGGTATCCTCTAAACCCATCCACTAGGTTAGTAGCAGGTTTTTTGCCCTCATTGACTTGTTGAAATGACTAGTAGAAGTGCTGCCACATATACTCTCACAATGTGCTTTTAATAGGTACAGCTCAGAGTGTGATCATAGTCATGGGGAAACTTAATGTACTGTATTACAGTAAGAAGGTGAAACACTGTAAAACACTGCTCTAAGGTATGCACACAGTCTATATTATTGTGGAGAGATCATCTACATGACACATTAGCAATAATTATACATACATAACATAAACAATCTATTTACATATAATATTTAATCTATGAAAATGTCTGAAATTGTCTTTTTTGTGGGATGTTTTAAAGCTCGTTCACATGAACGATTTTTCTATCTGATTGCTGTCCCTGATAAAAAAAAAAAAAAAAAGTTATGGGCCGCTTATTTTCCAATATCTCAACACAAAATTCCCCTTATGTCTATATAACAATCCACCGACAATATTTAGCCATGAAGTTCATTAGCTTAGACATTTCTCAACAATTTAAGAAAGCTTCTGCAGCTGGGCCCCCTGATCTACTGGGCCCCTGTGCGGCCAAGGACTGCACACAGATGTTATCTGTGTGCTATCTGTGTTTCATCCATTTTTCACAAATTTATTGGTTTATGATGATGGAAAATAAAGAACACAGCATATTTTTTTTTTAGAGAAAAACTTTTCTGTATATAAAAAATGGATTTGTTCAAAAATGAAAATGCTCTAGGATGAATGTACATTTTTTACAGTCCTCAAATGGCATATGTGAAACTCTTCTAAATGTCTCATGACTGATGAAGAATATAACACCTTTTATGCAAGCTATTTGTTCTTGTACATTTCTGAAATTTTCGTGTATTTGAAAATGTTCCAAAATGTTTTGTGGTGTATAATATATTGCAATGCATATCGTGAAACGTTTGTGTCAGTATAGTGGGAAAAATATCTCTCCAGTACTGTACATACACCATCTTTAAATTCTGAAATATGGCCGTTCCACAGCACTGACACTTTTTAAAATGAAAACATGGGCCTCAATCCATCTTTGTGAAGCAACTCTGTAAGTTGATACAACTAACAGATTCTGCTTGTGGAAGGGAAGCAAGATACACTTTTTTTTTTTTAGTTAAAGACAATTACTAGGTTCTGCCACCAAAAATTAGTTATGGTGTAAGCTTCAATATCTGTAAGTGCTGAGAGTGACATAAGTGACATAACTATCTAGAAAATATAACAAATAACTGGTCTCCAAAGCACAATAATGTAAGCAGTGAACTCCTGCAGTATTCTGTTACTGTCAAGTAATGTCAGCTCAAGTGAACAAGCCCCAAGGGTCACACCGGTGGAACCAGAGTTAACTCAAAGTAATACCTCAGGCAAACTGAACTAATTAACTTGGAAACAATTGGCAATATTTGCTGTATTTTAATTGATTACAGCGACAACAAGTATTCAGAAATATAACCAGGCAAGTCCAAAGAAAGGAGGAAAAAAATCAGAACTAGCAAATCTGTCTAGCATATGGACATATCAAGTAGTCATGATATGTAGCTTTCACAGCTATCAAGATAAATTGAAATAAATAATATTTTAACTCTTGAAATATTTGGAATTAGTAAATTTTACAACATTTTTACTTGAGGCATTATTTTCAGGTCTCCTTAACAGTTTTCATACTGCTTTCTACAAGTGTTCCAAAGCCTAAGTCTACACACCACAGATCTGCTTAGAGGATGGCTCTAGTGGACATCCCCCAGCAGACCTGGTCGTAACAACCACCAGCTGAAATCACACAACTTTTCGCTTTGCTTCAGCTGCAATAATTGACATGCTGTGTTTTTTTTTTATTGCAGTGTGTGGATAGGATTTATTTAAGGCCTCATTCACATGTCCGTATTTTGATCTCCATGCTAAGGGTGTGATCACACCTGCGCTTGAGTCCATCCGCTGCCAATCCGAGTGAAAATCTCGGGGAACAGGATAGGCATCGGATACCGACAGGTTAGCGACGCATTGGTTAAAAAACCCATTCATTTGAATGGGTTTTTAAAGCAATGCGCGGGTGTCCGATTGCACCCTCTGCTCTGCGAATCCTTTTTTTCGTCGGAAACAAAGTCGGACATGCAGGACTTCATGTCCGACGAAAAAAACGGCTTCGCAGCGCAGAGGGTGCAATCGGACGGACTCAAGCGCAGGTGTGAACGAAGCATAAACAATGACAACACTCCACCCTGCTATTTTCAGGTTGTGTACTCAGGTCTGTGAATAACAGATCAATTTTAAAAAAATGTCCTATACTTTACAATGTCTTTGGGTCTATTAAAAAACAGCCAGCACATGGATGGCATTTCCATGGATCTATAGACTTTAATAGAGCTCTGTGGTCTGAAAATTGGACCAAAATAAGGGAATTCTCACCAACAGTCTGTGGAAAACGAACAGAAGTCTGTATGCACCCATTAAAAGAAATGGGTCCCCAAACATGCCTGCGAAATGCAGATGTGTGAATAAGGCCTAAATCCCATCCATTGCACTGCTAATGTAGATTGCAGTGGTTTGGCTACCAATGATTCTGCAGCTAACTTAAAATTTCCTTAGCCGTAAAGCATTTGTTTTTCTAGCCCTATAGAGAAGCCTATGTCAAAACACAAAAAAGCCATGAACAGAGCATGCTGCATTTTAAAATAAATTCCATAAACAGCACAAATGCCACACTTCAAAGTAACATCTGGCTGCAAAAAAGCACTATTGCATGGCAAAAGCATCTTTGCATTACACGGGTTACAAGTTGTGGTTCAAACCTGCTGCAATTATTGACAAGCTGCATGTATAAAACCGCAGCACAGGTCACTTTCCATGCATGTTTAAGTCATTATATATGGGTCAAATCTCATCCACTAAGCTGCTACTGTATATTGCAGGAGGTAACTGGTAATGTCCTTGTGTTCGGATTCTGGCCCCGTTTTCAATAGGAGACACACATTGCAGTAAGACGTTGAAAAAATAAGTGTCCTGCTTGATCTTGCTGTGGATTCTGCGGCTTGAGACTCCCTTCTGATTAGGTCCATTCATTTGGGCCTAATCAGCAGCAGAAAGCTGCAATGGAATGCCGATACCCTGTTAGGCCATGGCCGAATGCGGTGAACGTACCCTTAGGCTAAAGTTACGCAGGTTGGGTCCACTGCATAGTGTCATTGAAAACCACGGCAATAAATGAAATGCTGAGTGTTCAAAGCATTTTTCATTTTTTTCTGCTGTGTGTGCAGTGGGTTAGTCTCCAGCCATTCTGCAAATGCTTCCTTGCTGGAAACTTGCCCCATGTATGGGTTTCAATAATGAATGTTCCATGAAATAATAATTCTGAAGTATCTTTTATTAGAATACTGCATTGTGCCATTCCTCTGTCATTCCTACTAGAAAGTTGTGAATAAATTGACAGCTGGGTGTTACCAGTCTGTCCGTGCTATCAGGACTGTCAGTGCTAGAAAGTATAGGGATACATCTGTAAACAAGAGGAATGGTAACACCCAGTTATCAATTTATCAGTAAATTTCAATTAGTAATAACAGATTAACCATCTGATGCAGAGTTCTCAAACAGAAACTCCAAAGTTGTTTTATGTGGAATGCAAGTATTTACTAAGACTGGGGAAAATTTATTAAGGCAGGCAACCAGTGAGCCTGTCTTACTGAAGTTCCCAACTGATGCAAGCTGTGCATGACTTATCAAGAGGCTCTGGTCTCTTGATAATTCAGGTTTACTTCCCTGCACCGGAATGGAAATCTATGCCAGTTAGAGCAGATGGCAAGGTGGGCAGGGGCAGAGACACCTTGGCCCAACAAATCTACTATAAGGCCAGGGCCCCACCTGCTGCGGGTGGAAACCACGCCGTTTTACAGTCCCTGTACTTGTTTTAAAAAAGTGGCAAGTGAAGGGTTGTGCACCAAAAATGCATCACAACTATTTTAGCGAATCCCTTAGGTATAATTGAAGCAGAAAGTCCGCAGAGGAAAACTCTGTGGAAAATCTGTGAAAATCGCTGCGGGATAAATTGTGATGGAACTAAGGCTAAGGCTAAGGTTTTTCTCTGCAGACTTTCTGACTTTATTATACCCATAGGGAAAATGCCAGCATTTCCACAGCTATAATTGACATGCTGCAATTTCAAAAAACTCTGGCGTTTTTTTTTCTGCATTTTTGCAGCAAACCAAAAACACTGCATTTCCGTAACATGGGTCATAGCCTTATGGTTGAAGCCCCACGTTGTGGAAATGCAGTGTTTTTGGCTGCTGGGGAAATGCAGCAGAAAAAAATGCGGTGTCTTACCATACCAGCAAAGTGAATGCAAGCTTGTTTAATCTCCTCCACACGTTGTGAGGAAAAAAAAGCTGCAGAAAAGCTGAGTGGTTTTGAGAAAAACAGCATGTTAGCATCTTAGCTGTGGAATTGAGGAAGAAAAAATGCAGCAAAAACTCAATGAAAAATGTTGCCAAAAAAAGCAATACATTTTTGCAGCATTTTTTTCCACAACGTTTTTAGCTGCATTTTGTTAAGTGGGGCGTTGGCTTGGAAAAGTATAAATAAAAACAAAAAGCTCCACCCAAATTGCCAATAAATTGGTGTAATTACTGCAAAAAAAATCTAATACTAAACCTGTTGTATTTTGTTTCTATTGTGATAATATCCCCATAGCGTTACATTGCATGTAATATTGCATCTTCATGGACATGTGTGAATATATTGTGAAATAAATAACAGTGAATTTCATGGCACCTAGAATAAAATAATTTAACATAATAAGAACTTTTTAATCCTTGAATCCAAAAAATAGTTGTGCTTTTAATAAAAAATAAAATAAAATTTATTATGAGAGGGTTTAAACAATTACAAATAATTGGCAGAAAACAATAAGAGATAATGACAAAATACTAGTCCCTTCAACATCACTTGTCACAAAGAGTCTGCGAGGCTCAGCTATTATGTAATGCTTTTAGTGGTTGGTACTTGGCTGGCTGGTTTATTTTGTGCTATATAAAAAAAAAAAACATACACCTATATGAGTTTTAGACATGTATGAGTCAGGTAAGATTGTACAGAAATACAGTGAGTCAAGTTTCCAATCTATAGTACACGATTAAAAAGAGAAAACAGCTGCAAAGTGCTTATTGTTGTGGCAGTAGAAATTGTGTTCACGACAATAACAAGCCTATATATTTCACATGAAGAGAACCACAGTGTGTGCTAGACTAGTCAACTCTTCACATTTCAATTTATTTTGTGGAAATGTACTGTTATAAAACAAGAGCAAAAGCAAGTAGCCATACATTTAGCAATTTGACTCACTTACACCAAGTCTTATCATTAAACAGAGCCTGTCACCAGGAAACTCAATACCAAACCAGCCACAGTGAATTAAAGGGGACATTATACTGAGCACTATCTGACCTTTAGATAGTACTGTACAACTGGCGCACGTTTCCTTGAAAAAAAACTGCATAGTCAAGGGGGGTGCACTAAATCCTCCATGTTCAGGTATATTGGAAAAAGCAATGGTTTTGTAGAAAAATTAGCCGCTTTTCATGGCTTTTAGGTGCTACAGTGGCTTATTTTTATTTGGGAGCCAAATTTGTGGCTGTGAGCCACTTGAAAAGTGATAAAGAATTGGCTTTTCAAAAAATAGGTAGTGGTACCAACAGAATTACATAGAATTGCATATGCGAATGCAGTGCATTTGTGTATACAGAGAAACGATTATAATATTTTGTTCAGAATAACAACAATACTCCTTTACACTGTGTATGGGTCAGACACCAGACTAGTGTGCAAAAAAACCAACACAGAACTCTTAAATGTTTCTTTTAAGATTAGAACAGGCTAGACTGTATTGGATAAAACACACAAAAAAAACTAGCTAATATAACAGAGATTATTTTTTTACATTAAAGGATGCACTACTAGTACTACCATGGCCACCACTACTACTTTACTGTACTACTGTGTGTGACATATATATATCTAATATTACATATGTACACACAGTGCACTTGCAGATACAGAGAAATGCTTAACATATTTGTGCAGATTAACAACAATGCTCCTTAATGAAAACATGTTAACTCTAGCCCAAAAGTCCTTAAAACATTTTTCACTACCAAGATTTTCTTCTTCAGTACAAAAGTATGTTTAAAGAATGTGTATAAAGATGAAATAGCTCTTTTGCCTGCAGCCAGTAATGTCAGACAATATAGATTATTGTCTGGCAATGAAAGGGTTAATTGTCTGCAGCAGACTCACTCACTGAACCTGTTCTACATCTATGTCTGTATATTCAATTATTTTATAGCACTCCTTATGTGCCTGTGTATAATTATTGCTTTATTCTCTAAGTACACTTATAACTAGTGTTCAATTTTATGACTTCTGCTGCATATAGCCTAGCTAATAGCCATGAGATGCAGTTAGAACACAGATGTGTGCATCTCCACCATTACAGCAACTAAAAGCTGATCACGGGTGCACAAGCTTGTATAGTCTATATGATATCAATACCGTAAGGTCTATTGGCTGAGAGGCTGTTAGATGTAGCTATCATGTGATGTGTGAGTCACTTCACTGCACACATGACATTGTCTGATCTGTATTTCCTGGTCTAACACATGGCAGTGTCCATTTTCTCAAAGCATACCCATTTTTGTTCACCCGAAGCAAATTTTCATTTATTCGGTTTTGTTAGAAACCGAACAATTTGGAAAATTTGGAATATTCACCCATCTCATCACCATGAACTGGTCTTTTCTTTTATGCATAGTCTGTGAAATATTATCGTAAAAAAATATAGACATCCATTTTGCTTAAACATGAATTCTGTTAGCAAATAATGTATGATCTCCTTCTATAAGGCAGCTAGTACAATACATGTCCCAAAATGTGTAAATTATTAGTCTCAAAAGAGATTGAAATGTTGACAAAAAATATGTAAAATGAAACATAATAAACGTGGTTCTTTTGGCCAACATCACAAGAGATTATTATAGGCATATTTTTACTCCTATATTACAGCCAAGTGTCTTGGCCCAAAAATAGTTGTTAAATAATTGGGTCTTCTCTAATCACCACAGCCAAGTTTAGAATTGATGGTTTTTAATGGCTTTTTCGTAAACTTTTTATTTTAATATAATAAATGTAAAACATCCAATGAGATTTTAACAGACTGGGCCTTACTTTTTAATTAAACAGCGTTCATGTCAAGAAGTGACAGAATTGAGTCCCCACTGTCCTTCCCTCGAGGGGTAAACATTTAAGGCTGGGTTCACATCTGTGCTCATTTATTGTTCGGGGATGTCTCCACTACCAATATGTTAGAGAACATCTATGTTCCAGATACAAAGCAGATTTCCAGGTGTTATGGAAATGAGATGTCTCTGTAATTTTTAACTTGCTTTTCTAAAAATCATAAAGATGAATTTAGCAGAAGAATCTTACATCCCTTGAATTCCTTGATAAGGATGTACTGGAAACAATGTCAAACAACCTTGGTCAACATGTCTGACCAGGGGGAAAAGAATTGTTTGTCTATAGCTTGTCCTTCAGCTTGGAGGTTGAGATGAAATTAACACTGCTTACGCAAGCAGCCCCCACATGGCTACACTGCTCAGAATCAGCTTCTCCCGCTGTGAAACTATGTGTCCCAGCAAACCTTGTAATACGTAGTTCTTAGGACTAATATGCTTTGTTAAGTATAACACCCTATGAGAAGCAACCTAAGAGGAGAGTGGCAAGACACTCCTTCCACCAATGATCAATCATAATTACCGGTTTCTGCACATGCTCTATTATAATTGACACAAGCATTTACTTTCCTGTATAAAATCTTATGTTTATGTTTAAATAAACACAACTTGCTTTTGATAACACCAACTGTGTGTGTGTCAGGCCAGTTTTTCTCTGTGAGCTCACTATATATATATATATATATATATATATATATATATACAGTACAGACCAAAAGTTTGGACACACCTTCTCATTCCAAGAGTTTTCTGTATTTTCATGACTATAAAAATTGTAGATTTACATTGAAGGCATCCAAACTATGAATGAACACATGTGGAATTATATACTTAACAAAAAAGTGTGAAACAACTGAAAATATGTCTTATATTCTAGGTTCTTCTAAGTAGCCACCTTTTGCTTTGATTACTGCTTTGCACACTCCTGGCATTTTCTTGATGAGCTTCAAGAGGTAGTCACCTGAAATGGTCTTCCAAGAGTCTTGAAGGAGTTCCCAGAGATGCTTAGCACTTGTCTAAATGTATTGTTATTTTTAACAAGTGTCTACAAAAAGGGTGTGCTTTATAGAAAATGGAGTATGGCTTATAAAAAAGGGAGTATAGCTTGGTGGAAGGGGTATGGCTTAAAGAGTATCCATCACCAAGTACAAAGTTACATATATAATTTTACGTTAGATACACACGTGGACAAAATTGTTGGTACCCCTCATGTAATGAAAGAAAAACCCACAATGGTCACAGAAATAGCTTGAATCTGACAAAAGTAATAATATATAAAAATTCTATGAAAATGTACAAATGAAAGTCAGACATTGCTTTTCAACCATGCTTCAACAGAATTTTTAAAAAAAGAAAACTCATGAAACAGGCCTGGACAGAAATGATGGTTCCCTTAACTTAATATTTTGTTGCACATCCTTTTGAGGCAATCACTGCAATCAAACGATTCCTGTAACTGTCAATGAGACTTCTGCACCTCTCAGCAGGTATTTTGGCCCACTCCTTATGAGGAAACTGCTCCAGTTGTCTCGGGTTTGAAGGGTGCCTTTTCCAGACGGCATGTTTCAGCTTCTTCCAAAGATGCTCGATAGGATTTAGTTCAGGGCTCATAGAAGGCCACTTCAGAATAGTACAATGTTTTCCTCTTAGCCATTCTTGGGTGTTTTTAGCTGTTTGTTTTGGGTCATTATCCTGTTGCCAGACCCATGACCTGTGACTGAGACCAAGCTTTCTGACACTGGGCAGCACATTTCTCTCTAGAATCCCTTGATAGTCTTGAGATTTCATTATAACCTGTACAGATTCAAGACACCCTGTGCCAGATGCAGCAAAGCAGCCCCATAACATAACAGAGCCTCCTCCATGTTTCATAGTAGGGACAATGTTCTTTTCAAGATATGCTTCATTTTTCCATCTGTGAACATAGAGCTGATGTGCCTTGCCAAAAATTTCAATTTTTGTCTCATCTGTTCATAGGACATTCTCTCAGAAGCTTTGTGGCTTGTCAACATGTAGTTTGGCAAATTACTTTTGTCAGATTTAAGTTATTTCTGTGACCATTGTGGGTTTTTCTTTCATTAAACGAGGGGTACCAACAATTTTGTCCATGTGTGTACATACATATATCATTTTATTTTCGCTGTACCTCTGATCAATTTGGCAGTTTTCATCCACCCATTCAAAAGATATAGCCCCTGGAAGATTATATGTAAATTACCTCTTATTCACCAAGTGTGCAGGAACCGTTTATTTTTTATGAAAAAAACAAAAGGTTTCCGCCCACTAGGGGAATCAGAGCTAGTTACATATAATCTTCCAGGAACCATATCCTTTAAATGAGTGGACAGATTTTAAAAATAAAAACGCCAAATTGATATCGGAGATTAAATAAAGTATGTCATTTGAAATTCCCACAAATCAATTATAACACCCACACTCTTAGTTTTGCCAGAGAGAATACTCTATACACAAAGTACAATACAAATAAGTGGGTATTATTCATATAGATAAATGAATGCACATCAATATTACCACCAGATGAAATAACATTCAAAGCAGAAACTGTTCAAGGTAACATAAATATAGCAATTACTTTGAATATGTCAATCTATTTTATGGCTGCTAGTCTTCTGCTAATCCAAGTCCTATTGTGGTCACATGTTGATATGCCAATAAAAAATTATTGTGTGTGTGTATTCAGTGGTGCCTCCCCAATTCCAAGCAGGGGCTTCTCTTTAGTGTATACTCTCTTTCCTGGCATTATGGAGGAGCTCCAACTGGTAGGGTCCTCCACATTGCTACTAAAAAAAAAAAATTGTGTAACATCACAGCTGTAAGTACACTGGCCAAGATGGGCCAAAAAGTGTTCCTTTCTTCTATACATTTCAAAAGTCCACTGCTTTCTTCCTCAGGGAATGAGCACCCACTGTGTCCATGGCTCCTTATATACACAAGCCAGCATTAATTAGGATCTCCAGCCCTATGCTCATTAAGATAATTGCAGCAACGATTAGGGCATCTAATTAAGATAATTATAGCAATAAAGCAACTGATACTTATATACACAATACTAGACAATTCCAATCAGGATAAAATTTGAATAACTGAAATCATTAAAAATGTTATTTAATTTCATTTTTTATTTAATTTTATTCATACAAATAAAAAATATTAAATATCTGAGATCAGAGGAGCTCAACTCAAAACATAATCCAAGTAGGTAATTGCTAAATGAATAATACTCAAATTTGTCCATACATAGCTTTATAAATACTTAATAAATCCAAGTTATGCCAACCTATACATTAAGGGATGGGAATATCAATCTATCTTCACTGCGGGTGTTCTTGGGGGAAGCCTGTCCCTTTGGAAATGATTATGATTATCGTTGACAATATCATATTTATATAGAAGCGAACAGAGGATTCCATGAAGGATTTCCTTCAACAAATTGGTTAGAACATCTTTTATCTAAAATTTACTCCGACTTTTAGTAAGGAATAAATCCATTATCTGTATTTTACTATATAAAAAAACTATAGAAAAAAAGTAGACAGTAATAGTTTTATTTGGACTAACAGTTGTCATCTCCCTATGTGGTTATCTAACATCCCAAAAGCCCAATGATAAAGGAGATTGGTAATTTATCTACTATAACACAGTATCACAATCAAACTGGTTCTTTTAGAAGTGTTATAAGAAAATATTGGCCTTTTCTAAAACAAGATAAAATTATAGGAGAATTCTTGCCACCAAATCCTAGATTTGTGTTTAGGAGGTCTAAAAAAGGAAGGAGTTTAGTAGCTCCAACTGTGAAATCAAACCCAATAAAACCTGTAAGAGTCCCCCCTACACAAATGATGGGTTTCATACCATGTGGGAATTGTTCAGTGTATAATCTGGATAATCCATGGATCCAGTGGGTGCTCATGTCCCAAAGCAATGTGCTGTAGAAATGTGCAGGAGAAAGGGGCTTTTTGGACTATTTCGGCCAGTGTACTTACAGCTGTGACATCACACTGTTGTTGTTTTTTCTTTTTTACTAGCACTTGCATACATGTAGAGGACACAACAGGTCAGAACTCCTCAACAATGCCGGAAAAGAGAGTATCCACTAAGAAGTCCCTGCCTGATCTTGCTGCCACCTTGATGGTATGGGGAGGCACTACTGAATACAGAGCTATGCAATAATATTTTTTTCTACTTTGAGTTTTTTTTTTGTATGTGGCAATGTTGATGTACATTCATTTCTCTATATGTGACTAAGAACCACTGTGTATTGTGTTTTGTGTATAGAGTATTCTCTCTGGTATAACTAGGAGTGCAAGTGTTATAACTGATTTGTGGGAATTTTAGATAACTTTAACACTGTTGACAGGCAATTGTTTTTTCACCCTGCTGAGCAGTATCTGGAGAGTGACTTAAGTATTCCAAAATTAAATTTTTTGCTCTGGTGTAGTATCTATTATAGAAATTTGTTTTAATGTATGTAATTTAGTATTTTGCAGTTGGTGACAAACCCTCTTTAAATGAGCCAAACTGAATCAATATACAGTATCTTCTGCCTATATGGTCACAATTAGAGATGAGTGAATTGAAGCTGGTGAAGTGGAATTTGATCCGAATTTCAGGAAATATTCGATTTGCATCGAATCCGGATTTCCTCACGCTTCGTGGTAACGAATTGGATTAAATGGCTGCTGCACATTAGGACATGGGACAAGGAACTCTGGGAATGCGGGATCATCCACAATGCCATGCCTGCAGCCAATCAGCAGCCAGCCAACCCTGTGATGTCACAGCCCTTTAACCCCTTCGCTACCGCCCATGGCATCGGGAGCAGGTGTTAGCTGTAACTGATAGCTAACACCCTGCTCCATAACCCCCGGTCCGATAGCGGGTTTTAACTCCTTGTATGCCACGGTCAAACATGCCCCCCTTGGCGACAGTGCCAATATGCATCTTCTGCAGCCCGGGGTTTGGCCAGTGACCCCAGACTGCTAGTAGCCCCCAGTACCTGCTTGATCCTGCCCAGAAGTGAGGAAGTCAGCCTATGCGTCTGCATAGGCTGACTTCCTCTATAGACTGCAATACACATGTATTGCAGTCTATAGTGCTGAACCAGCGATCAGTGCATCACTGGTTCAGGTCCCCTAGTGGGACATCACTAAAAACCACTGCAAGGCACAGTGTTCTACACCATTATACAGGCTCTCTGCAGCCAGGAAATAGCTGTTTTTAACATGATTCGCCGCAAATTAATTCAGATCGAATCAAATCGTATCGGAAAATTGCCGAATTGAATTTTTGAAAAATTCGCTCATCTCTAGTCACAATGAAAGCTGTCTAAGCTTTAAACAGTATTATAGTATTTGCACTACTGTTTTATGCCAAAAATAGTAGGGCAACAAATTCTAAATCAAATATTGAATCTACAATACACCATCCTAAATTGCAATATGTTGACGTCCAAAAGTCATAGAATACTTTCAATGCCCTTAGTAGCGATAGATAATGCACAACAAAAGTATGTACCTTGCCTAAAGGCTGCGAGGTTCTTTAATTAATTTGCAATTAGTCTGTGATGGCTTGGAAAGTTTGTGAATTCTTAACAAATCATTCCATGATAGCGGGAAGTTTTTATAAGGTCAACCTATTCAAATTAATTTGAGCAAGGCTGTTTTAAGAAACCATTACAGGCATCTTGTTTTATGATATTTAAGATAATCCAATAGCAAACTAATTAATGCCGAAGATAATAAAACCCACAAAATGCCTGTTACTGTAATGATATCCAAATGAGATAGTTGTGAAATATTCTTAAAATGAATCCCAAATGAATTTTTAATGATAAAAGTGAAAAGGGTACATTTCTGGAATAGTGTGCCAGTAATTAGGTAACAATCCCTGCAGTAAAATTACCAGCATATGTAGAACAAGTATGAACCCCTATAACAAATTTTTTATAATTTGCAAGTATTACATATTCTTTTAACATCCTTAAACAAATTGTCTCTTCTAGCATTATGGTAAAGTATATGGGCACTTGTTCACTTACTGAGAGTCCTTTAATTTAATGCTGTATAATCTAACTAGGAAACATTTCTTTATAGGGTTTACAGTCTTGTTTTGTTTATACACAGATCTAAATTCCATTTTTCTAAAACAAGACACCAAATCCCATTTTCCTTCATACAGTGATACTGATATATGATTCAATTCTGTTTTGAGCAACCTAGAGGGAGCTCACTGCAAAGGGATTTATATAACTCACTTTGATCTTTCTGATAAATCCATATTCTGTGAGCCTTTTCTATTAGCTGTAGAAAGAATGTTGTCTCTAGCTTGGTTTATTGTGGACAGCTCAGTGGAGGGTTTTCAGTCAAGAATAAACCCTTCGTAAGTGCCACTCTGTAGACTTCACAGAAGGGTTCCTTTCTTTGGAATCTGAATGGCTGCTATGTGATACTGCATAAAGGCAGGTACCAGGTAGTCAGCCTCTCCCTCTCCTGAAAAATGATCTGTTTATTGGGGTCACAGAAGCTGCAAGAATAAGCTGATCACAAAATTGGCTTCCATGTTAAAAAGATTACCTATGACTAGCTGTTTTCTTTGCACAATGTACTTGTATCACTTTACTTGTTTTTAATGACTGATTATTCTCCTAAAAGGGCAGAACCCAGATGTACCTATTGACTGTGGGAGGTGTCTTTATTGTGCCACTCTAGTATGGCCTTCACATGTTACAGCCTGATGCTTTCTAGTAACACTGGGCTCAATATAAAATTAAAATTTCCTGCGCCTTTTTGGTGTTTTGGCCAGAACCTCAGCATGTTCCTGAGAAGTGGGATCAATTGAAGCTCAGTGCAAACCCCTGTGTGAACCAGGCAATCGTTGTGTATTGCCCTGGGACTGTTGATGCCACACTGAAATAATATGCTTAGCATCCTTAACGAACTTCTGTCAAGTTTGAGCCACCATTGACTGTACAACTGATGTCAACTACATTTGTGCTGAACAACTACTACTTCTGTAAAGTACCAATGATAAGACCTGCAGAAGTGAGTGTGCTTTCTGTAGCCATGTTTCTGCAAGCGCAAAATAGCTGAGACCTTGCTGCTCAGTCATTGGATCGGTTGGCCTAAGGTGGGCTGCACTTTACAAGCTTATATATATTAGCATATAATAGCACTGTGTAACCTCTGTATTGAGCCATAATATGACAGACTTCTATGAGGCTCTGCTGTACCTTTTTATGCAGGTTATAACACATGAATTCCCCCCCATGGGCCCCTGAATCACAGTGGGCCTCCAACTCATTCTGGTATGGCACAGTATACTCAGTGTACCTTATTCAGATACTCATACGCATCTCAACCAGGCTATGTGACAGTATTATATACTGGGTAGAATATCATATTTAAGAAACAGCCTAGTTTTTTTTATATACTGTATACTGTTTTTTGCTGCTGTCTGAGCCCCCATAATGAATTTGACTAGTGGGGTCCAAGTACACCAGTCTGACGCTGTATGCCTCTTATTTCATTTGGAAGCATACAGAGGTTTTTTTCTGCAGCTCATCGGGATCCATCTATGTCTGGGTGACCATATAGGTGGCATCTTTGGCAGACATTGCAGTGTGCTTCTTAGTGCATCTTATCAGGGTTTCACTTGGAAGTCCTAGAAAAGAATTCAACACAAAAACTAGCACATACTACTGTTTGCTCCAAGTCTACACGTTCTGTCTTTCTTTAACAGGGGTACACTATTAAGAGAGTATCTGTGGCTGGTGTACAGTTACAAGAGCATCTAACAGGGACTGCTAATGTGTACATCTTTTGCTAAACTGTTCACATGTGGATTATCATTCAGACTAGGTACACAGTGCTGCTGCAGTTATTGTTTTGCATTCTTTTATTTTCCCTCATAGATTGTAAGCCCTTGCAGGCAGGACCCTGTATCCCACTGTGCCAGTGATCACTGTTAGTATTATCTGTTTTGTATATTTTGTGTACTGTATGTAAACCCTCAAATGTAAAGCACCATGGAATTAATGGTGCTATATAAATAAACAATAATAATAATAATAATAATAATAATAATTTTTACCTGGCCTTAACCTCAATTCAGTGCTAGGTAGTAAATCTTTTTAGTGCTTCCATGCAAGAAAAGTCTGTCCGATCTTGATGTAAAGTTTATGTACACTTTATTCAAAAATTACTAATTTTATTAGCTTAACTTTATAGTAATTTTGTACTGTATTTAATGTATCCACTGCTCAGTTATCTACTGTTTGGCTGGGGAATGCAAGTGGGTGAGGGTTAATATTCTTCACCAGTTGCCATGGGTAGCCAACTGCACTTTAGAGCCATTAGCACATTTGGCTCCCTGTTACCTGTCAAGTTCTGCCTTTGACAGCACAGTGCAGACTGTCTTGCAGCTTTGGAGTGTACTAGGTCTCTGCTGTCAGAAGCACAGCAGGGCCTGACAGGGCTCGGGGGTACACAGGCTACAAATAGCAACATGGAGAATATTACCATCAGACCAAATAGAAGATGACAGAGAAATAATATAATAGAAAATAGAAATAATAAAACATTGAAGGGAAATAAAATTGCTAGTTTTGTGTAGAAAATGTTAGGATAAAAGTATAATTTCAGCATGGCAAGCACACATTTGTGAAGGTACAATGAGGGGAATTTATCAACACATCTATGCCAGTTTTCTAGTGTGACAATGTGGTGTATTTTTGGCACAAGGTCCTTTCCGTTCTGTGCCTCACCTGCCTCTTATTGCGAAAAAGGGCTGAGGGGACAGGCCCGAGAAAGGATGACTGGTGTAGATTTGCATTCTGGCACACAGGTGTGCATTTGATTTATTAAGAAGCCAGAAATTTGCACCTGTTGGGTCCGCTAGTCTTAATAAATCTGACCCAATATATCTAAATAAAATTCTGGGCAAATTCTGGCTATTCTACCTTAGGCACCAAAAAGTTTGTCCCACCTCTGCATAAACGTCCTGTATCAATTTGTGGGTTAATAGTGTGATGATTATTATGGTCATTAAAGGAACATGTGGTCCATTTAAGATAATTGTACATTTAATGCAGGAATGGAATGCAGGGCTCGACCAATGGGTAGGCAGAAGTTGTCCCCCACCAAGGGCACCTTTTAAGTTAAAAAGCGAGGGGGTGCAATTTATTCAAGAAAAAAAAAAACCTATATTAAAACTTAATATTTTGCTCCCTGATCATTGCTCCCTACTGTATATGAGCTGCTCATATTCAGTGCATAAGCCAAGGGTGTGATTAACGGTCCCTCTGCACTAGAGACGAGTGCTTATTGGTTATAGAGCGGAACTTATCACAGTCAGTAACATGTGACATCTCCTTCAACCAATCAGGTGGTTTCCCTTAATGATGAGAAATATTTTAATGTGCTTTTATCACAGAGGAATAGGAAAGTCAGTGGTTGCTGACGCTTATCCCCAACTTCCACTAGGGTAGTCTTTCATGGGAATTTACTCCTCAGTATATTTTGGCATGTTGGAGAAAAACAGTATGCACAGTATGCACCCATGCAAACATGTGGAGAATATACAAACTCTATGCACATGTGGCCCTCAATTGGACTTGAACCGATGAACATTTCAAATTGTTTTTGTTTTAACGAATCCAAATCATTTTGGACAAACTAAAATGGACACTGCCACATGTAATGCACAGAAAAAATACAGAAGAGACGTGCCTTGTGTGTCAATGTGACGCTCTAGCACCACCTGACATCAGCTGACAGCCTCTCAGTCAATGGAAAGTGACAGGATGACAGATTATCACAAAATCATGTTATTTTTAAAGCTGATCAACTTGTGACACACATGATTTCATGTGATATGATATAGATTCTGGATATGTTGGACGAAGCACGGGCAAATCTAATATTGATGTTCATTTCTACTGTATTAGTTATGTTTTTAAGACCTCTTTGTCTCTAAAACACAGCAATGCCATCTCTCAAATCTTTATAGTTGCTTGAAAAAAATAACTGTATGGCCCTGCAGAAGCAGCTATTATGAAGTGACAATACTATTATACTATTATGTATCCCTTTTATTATTTTACAGAGCACTTACAAGGGGATTTTGGGTTGTATTTACTTTATCTATGCTGGTATACCTTCATTTATAATCTTTTTGAAGGTAAAGTATTGTATTACTATATAGACCTATAAATTTTACTACTAGGTATATGGAGTATCAGAGCCACCATCTATGTACCTACATGTATTGTTTATTTCTCCATAGCTTGGGGTAAAAAATATAATGTTTTGTTTTGCTTAAAGCTTGAAGAAATCTTCAACATTAATTCATCACGACATTTCATACCTGAGTCTTGTTAAAGACAGCAACAAGGAAGAATGAACTCATAATCTATTTCAGCATACACAGGTGGGTATACAAGCAAGTGTTTCTTTAATACTTTATCACCGTGTGACATTTTAATTTCCAAGTGAGTATGATTAATACCACAAGGAAATTATTTATCAGGAACACTAATTCAAATGGTGCATCATCCTCGGAGTCATTGGCCAAAATATTGTTACTCGGATGATATTTTCCTCACTTTGATAAATTAACAACCTTTGATCATTATTGCCTTATTTATTTCTCAGCCCTGACAGATACAGTATGAAAACTCTGCCAGCAATGTCCCCTACATTTCAAAGACAGTTTGCTTTGATGGGTGAACAATGATAAATTATATGTCATCTATATTCCGAGACGGTTCCTGAGGCTTCTTAAAATATTCCAGATCCAAATAACCAATACTACCTATATGATAGGCTCAAATGAAGTAATTTCTTTTGTGCATTGCATATTTATATTACTTTTTTCAGCTGTACTAAAACATGCTGATTTATAGTAGATATACAAATCCATCAATAGACAATTTCCATTGATGTAAATTATTTTTTTAGAATTGGTGTAAAATGCTTTTAGATTATAGAAGTTATATAACTTAAATCTGTATGACTACTGAGGTAGGACAAAATGTCCATTTTACATAGCTGGCACTGTGCTGTCATAAGGTACATTGTACAAGAACAGAGAATATACAGTTGTGCTAAAAAGTTTACATTCCCCGGAAGATTTTTTGTTTTTTTGGCCTTTTTTCAGAGAATATGAATGATAACACAAAAACTTTTTCTCCACTCATGGTTAGTGGTTGGTTGAAGCCATTTATTGTCAAACTTCTGTGTTTTCTCTTTTTAAATCCTAATGACAACCAAAAACATCAAAATGACCCTGTGCAAAAGTTTACATACCTCAGTTCTTAATACCGTGTATTGCCCCCTCTAACATCAATGACAGCTTGAAAAAGTATAATATAACTGGGATTCTGGGTTTAGGTCTGACCAAGCACAATATCTACATGGAGTTTGTATATTTTTCCAGTATTTCTTGGGATTTCTCCATGGTACAAAGACATACAGTACAGAGAGGTCTATCGAATTCCTGTTAACACTAAAGTTAGGTGTGGGTCTGAGATAGGAAAAAAAAAAGATTGTGAGTTCCATTGAAAACTTTCCCACTAATGACATCAACCCCCTATATATAGGAAAAGGAATACATGTCTAATCACCCAAGTTCCAACCACTGGGACCTCCAGTGATCTCAAGAACAGGTGCTCTCTAGTGCCCCAAGTGTCCCACATGAATGGAGTGGCCACTCCATTCACTTCTACAGGACTGTCAAAGATTGGCACCCAGAAGCCACATGGCAGTAAATGAAACAATGGCTGAGCATGTGTAAACTCTACATTCACATGAGTCACTAATATTTGTAAGTACATTGTATATGGTTTTTAGATCATGGTGAACTGGTTGTTCATTATGAATAAAGTTGTTGATTATATTACTTTATACACATACTATATACATTATATGGACAAAAGTAATCGGTCATACCTCTTAATCATCAAATTATATTTATTATATCAAATATTTGTGAAAGAATGGGTCATTCTAAAAAACTCACTGAATTCTCTCTTAGATATTCTACTATTAACTGTGCGTTGTAGTATTGAAAAGTGGAAGCATTTAGGAACCATAGCAACTTAGCCATGATGTGGAAGACCATGAAAAGTTACAGAGTGGGCTACCAAGTGCAGAGACTCATAGTGCATAAAAGAGTAACTGACTCAATACCTGCTGACTCATTATCACGAAAACTTTGTGCTGTGAGCTTCAATGCATGGGTTTCCATAG
Source organism: Leptodactylus fallax (assembly GCA_947044405.1). Lineage (NCBI taxonomy): Eukaryota > Metazoa > Chordata > Amphibia > Anura > Leptodactylidae > Leptodactylus > Leptodactylus fallax. Next base: position 38,861 of record CAMRHE010000388.1, on the reverse strand, counting down.
CCAAGCAGCTACATGCCAAGCATCCAATGTAGAGGTTAAAGAACGCCACAAATGGACTCTGGTGCAGTGAAAACATATTCTATGGAGTGTGAAGTGAAAAATCATGCTTTTCTATCTGGGAGTCTGGTGGATGAGTCTGGATGTGGCTGATGCCAGTATATAATTGCCTACCTGACTATATTATGCAGACTGTTATGGGGTTATTTTTCAGAGGTTGGCCTAGGTCTCATAGTTTCATTGAAGGGAAATCTTAATGCTTCAGCATACCAACAAATTTTGAATAATTGTATGCTTCCAACTTTGTGGGAACAGTTTGCTTCTGACTTTGTGGAAAGGTCCTTTTCTATTCCAGCACAACTGTGCCCCAATACACAAAGCAAAGTCCATAAAAGCATGGAGTTTGGTGTGGAAGAACTTGAGTGACACACAGAGAGCCCTGACCTCAACCCCATCAAACACCTTTGGGATGAACTAGAACAGAGATTTCTGAACCAGGCTCTCCAGCCATCCAACATCAGTGTCTGACCTCAGAAATGCTATTTTGGATGAATAGGAAAAACAGAGAGTGGGAACTGTTTTAACTTCTAAGGGGTGAATTAATTGCACAATACTGCTCATGGATTTAGAATAGGATTTCATGGGTGACTTTAGATACTTAAACATGTAGACCAAGCACTCATTCACCTAACAGCTATACAGGGGCATAAATATTGGGGTAGCAGCGGTACCGCGAATCCCACAAACACTGCTATCATTATACTCCGGGGTCTTTTCAGACCCCGGAGTATAACAATCGGGGGTCTCTGGGTAAGTGAGCGGACATAAAAAACACTGTAACTTACCTCTCCTACGCTCCGACAGGCTTCAGGCCTGTTTGGTGACGTCCGAGGTGTCAGCCGACGTCATTATACATCGCGACGCCGGCCTGGATCACGCGAGATCTGGTCCAACATTGAAGATGGCCGAAGTAGCGCACAGGAGTGCACCAGAGCCAGGAAGAGATAAGTAGAGTTGTTTTTATGTTTGTATCCTCCCCTGGGTCTCCGATCATTATACTCTGGGGTCTGAAAAGATAATCGTTCATGGGTGGTCCGCAATGGGGTATACTACTGGGTGCAGGGGCCACTATGGGGCATAATATTGTGTGCAGGGGCCACTATGGGGCATAATACTGTGTGCAGGGGCCACTATGGGGCATAATACTGTGTGCAGGGGCCACTATGCTGCATAATACTGTGTGCAGGGGCCACTATGGGACATAATAGTGTGTGCAGGGGCCACTATGGGGCATAATACTGTGTGCAGGAATGTAGTTTGTGCGGGGGGGGTGTTGAAGGGGGTGGTCTGGAGGGGCACCATGTCAAATGTTTGCCTTGGGGCCCAGCCATTCCTAGTTACGCCACTGCAGCTATACCTTCTATCTCTCCAATACACAAACACATTGAGCTTGGCCAAGCATGTACGTGTTTCCTCTGGAGTGAAGGGAATAAGCTGCTGCCAGACGCTTCTTTTGAAATTCAACATGCTTTATCTTTTTTTACCCCCAAACATTTGCCATCATCTCAGTTTGAATTTTTAATATTGTAAAAATTAGAAATGACAGAACCTGGAGATACTTAAACCAGTGCACAAGGGAATTGGTAGCTATGGTTTTTGTTAGATATACTTAAAGGTAAAAAAGTAATTTGTTAATCACTTATTTTTATTTTTGATGCTTTGTAAGTGGTTTTTCACTTAATTTAATATTATTCATCTGTGACAAACTGGCAGAGCAACACCTGTTCTGTCTTTTACTACTTGTGGAGCATGTTAATAAAAAGTGCCATTTTTCCAGCTGTCATCTATTGTCATAAACTCTGCACATAGATATATGGTATCAGAATTTGCTTCCTTCAACAACTATTAAGGGTATCTCACTACTTATAGATTTTTACATCTGGCATTCATTTCAGTGACAACTGTATGCAGTGAACCCCCACTTTTGGAGAATTTGATTCCCTAACTTTGAGAAGAGAGGCGTTATAGATCTTTGGATTATGATCAGATAAGCTAGATAGAATCAATGACAATATCTCATATGCATGCTTTATCGAGCAATCTCAGGGCTTGGATGCAGGTATGACATTGTTAATGTCAAAGTGACAGTAACAGATAAAATTAAAGGAAAAGTAAAAACAAAACTGTCAAAGAAACTATGCTCATACCATCAAAATGTGATAGCAATAAACATAATCGGTAATGTCAAAGTGACAGCAAAGATTATGCCATGAGATGTCAAAGTGATAGTAAATAGACACAACTATAATAACAGTGTTACAGATGTGCCTCTTTATATGAGTCCAAAAATATCAGGTGTCTAGTTCTGTGTATTAGTAAATAGATAGAACAACCTCCCATTTGCTCAAGCCTATGAGTTGGTCCACATTATGGATCCTTCCCCCATCCAATAGTGATGTGTGGGTGTGTGGCCAGGACATAAAATGATGAGCAGCACAATCACTTTGTTTGGCCTATGGGCACAGTGAGAGGGAATACCATGTCCAACTCATAGCCTCAGACATCAGTCTTGGCCACAGAAACATCCTATGATGGATAGGGGAGGTACATTACAACAGCAGAAGGGGTGTCATCCACTATAGAAATTAGCTGAACAGGAGGGCTTGGAAAAAGTAGGTGGGGGTGGATTTATTTTATTTATTATGCTTTTATTTATTATTAATTATGCTTACTTGTATAGCGCCATCATATTCCGCAGTGCAGTGGGGGTGGATACTTTCCTATGTATAAACGGCATTCCGTGCCACCCTCAAGGCTGCCACTAATGCCTTGTTGATGTCATCTTACATAAACAATAACATTTCATGCCACCTTACATGAAAAATGTTAATGAACTACAATGCTAATCAAACCTCTGCTAATAAGGCATAGGAGACACACATAAGTAGAGCAATTTAGAGTGACAGGACCGTTAATACCAGTATAGAATAAAAATGTGTGTGTGAAATGGAAAGCTACTGAACATTGAGTAGGAGAGTGAGGAAATATGGAAATGACATAATATACTGAGGGGAATGGTGTGAGATATTAAGTGATCACATAAAATAACCAATCAGTAGGGATTGTAACTAAATATCTGAATGCAGAATTTGATATTTACCAGGATTTTACCTTCCTAAGTCCAAATAAGGATCCTATGGGGACACAAAATAATTGAGAAAAAATATGTCAATGGCTATTATCTCATGACTGGGTTCTAACTAATGGTGATTAGCCAGAGGAATTGTGATATAAAAATATCCCATTATTATCTGATATGGCAGATTTGGCATACCCTACTACCCGATCATAATACAGTACTGTAACTTATCTCAAGTTAATAGTGACACTGGAACCAGCAAGTACTGTGACTTAGTGCAGCAGTATTGTTGCGCACGTATCTATGGCTAACTGTGAGGAGCAATACACAAGCCATGAATGTCCATTATGGACATAAGCCTACCTGGAGGAGGCTGATTGCTAATATACAAGGTCCCAATTAGAGAATCAGATCAGATCATTTTAGATAACAACCCTTTTAAATAATAGTAATAGGTGGTTTTAGTTTTAGTCATTTTCCAATGTTCCATAGACTTTCAGTGCATTAATTATTATTGTTGGTACAAAACAACTAACAGTAAAAGAGTTCAGTAAATTATATTCCTAACTTTTAGCTTATCAGTGAAATCTGTCTTTGCAAAAAATAAGTGTCGATTTGACAATGCTGGGCTAGAGTGAAATATGAAATATATATATTGCTGTCAAAGTGACATTACTAAACCTGTCTGAGCTTGAAAGTTGTTGGACAGTCCTAAGAGACCTCATATATGAGTGTCATATATGAATTTTCAGGGCACTTCAATTCAGTCCAAATTTATTTGAATCAATTTGATTCTGATAGCCAATTTAATCTAATTGGATCCAAAAGAAATGTTCTTATCTCCAGTTAATTGATTTCCTATAAAAAAAATAGCTAATTTATGTGAGACAGGGAAGTAGATAGTAAGCCTCATTTGGGATAGAAAATGATGACTATATAAGCAGCAGGTAATAGCCATTTTAATAAACTTCTGCTTTTTCAACAGTCATTGGTCACTCTTTTAGTGAATCAGTTGTTCATAATCTTTCTGAAATGTATGGAAACTCACTTATCTTAAGTTTTATTTCCCCTATTCAAATAAATGTTAAAGATGTTGTCTCTCCAATTTGTCGGTAACAATCAAGCAATGCAGTACAAAATCACAATCCAAGAGAATAGTCATAAACAAAACCAGAGGTCAGGAATAGGAATACAGGAAATAGCAGAATAGGAGCTAGCAGGGACAAGTCAGAATCAATAGCCAGCGAGCATGTGAGGGCTGACAATCTGTTTATAGAAAGTCAGGACCCGCCCCAGACTGGATTGGTAAACAGGCTGTCAATCACACAGGCAAGTCTGAGATTAACTATTAGAGAAGCAGAGAGAGAAAAAGGTGCTGAGACGGGTGTGGTAGAAAATCAATTACATAGTCTAGGACAGTGTTCAGACTGAGCAACAAGAATCTTTTGCAAGGAATCAAACTGAATACGCCTCTTTCGCTGCAGTGTGCGAACGGAGGGTGGCGCAGAGACCCGAACAGGCAGAGACGTTACAACATCATCTAAATTGGGAGCTCCAATGAATTAACTTCTCTATTCTTCATGTACCCTCAATCAGGCCTTCATATGATCTTGATAAAAATGAACTTAATAGTAACAAACCAGATTGAACCCAATTTTTTCAGATTCCACTGAATCCGAAAGTTTTGTAATTTGTTTCAGACATAGTCTAAAATGGTCACTGCCACATGAATCCAGAGAAGCAGAGAGGAAGAACCACATGACCTCAAAGACCATAATGCACAGGCAGCTCCTCAGATAATCATGAGGAACTGTGGGTATGAAAGGTCACTGATGACGTCATAGGCAACATATAACAGCACAACTAAAACATTGCCACTAAACAAGATCAGCCAAGAGAAAAATCACATTAATACAAATTCAGATAGATAATAGGTGTGTCAGGATTAGTGTGTTAGAAGAGAATAAATAAATTAATAGATTTTAGGGAGCTAGGAAGAGATCAAAGTCAGTTTCAGACAGGGACTAGTAACAAACAGAGGGGCAACAGCCATAGCAATCTCACCATGCTGCTGCATCACAATTCTCACATTCAATCTGTGTCTAAGTAAAGTGAGAATTTAGTGAACAATTCTTGTTTTTTACATAAAGTGCTACCCCATATTGGCATCTTGCCTGTGCAAAAGCAACAGTTATGTCCTTTAGGATGGGTCATCAATTGAAATTGAAAATGGGGTTTGACAACCAGGACCCCACAGATCAGCTGTTTAAATCAGAAATAGCATTCATTGGTTACAGTGCCTCTTCACAGTTCAGTCCTATTCAGGTGAGTATGGATGAGGTGAGATACCAAGTACAGTTGCTGTAAAATGTAAAACTTCTGTGCTTGGTTTTGTGTAAATAGGTCGCAGCGCTCTTCAGAACACATGCGGGCTCTTCAGCAAAGCAGCAGGTCTTTCATGTGTCAGAAACCTCCAATCTTCAATTGACGTCTTAAGGATAGGTCATCAATTTATAAGACTGGAAACCCCATTTAATTATAAACATCTGTACTCCTTAATGGGAATTGTAACCATTGACGAAACGCTGGAATAGTGATTTTCAAAGATTTCAACATCTCAAGTTGCAATTTATCAATTAACTTGGTGATATGTAGATGATTGAAAATGTATGTCCTGATATATAGAACCACATGCTCATAACCTTCAAAAATACAGTATAACTATAACATATAGGTTATCTGCAAACAGCTTGGTCTGCAATGACATCTTCTATCCATGTGCTTAGAATAGATGCATAAACTCGACATCTCTGATATCTGCAACCACACTGGGTTATATCTTCCATTTCCTACTGCTAAGTTAATGTATTGTGACTTTACTATACATTTTGTTGTATCTCATTGGATTATTTTTTTATATATTTTCATTCTTGGAGTCATAAAAATAGCTTGAAACTGTTTTTTGAACAACATTTTCACAACATATTAAAAGCACCCTATTGAGTTATACAGTTCATTTCCATTTCCTACATTTCTGAATATTTGTGCACCAGACAGTAATGCAATTTAAATGTTATCTCATTTTAAGGGAATATTATTGTGATAACCTATGCCCTACAGTGGAAAATTTTTCTTGCACTATATAATCAATTTCCTAATGATATAGGATTTTTAAAATTCTATTATATTATACATCAACGTTTTTCCATATTGTGGTGGTATACGTTAAAGTATTGGGACTTTTATCTATATTTTGTAGTATGCTCTTAGAGGCAACACTCATTCTGATATGATCCTTCCTTAGCAGTAGCAAGACTGTATGCCTGAGGAACAGCTGTCACCTCATGTGGTTTTGTGGGTGAAACAACTGTTTCTTGCAAAATCACCTGTCCCCTTCACAATGGCCACTGCAGGTTTTGGCTGTATCACATACTGCATCAGTGCTGTCCACATGGCCTTACACAGGCTACAAATATGGTTATGCTGTCAATATGAAACGCTCTGGGCAGGTGTATCTAAGTCCTAATGGAGATGGTGCAGTAATTGTTTTCATATGGTGAAGCTATATTCATTCATTTTCGATCACATGTGTATAATGTGCAGTAGAAAATTATTTTTATTCCAGTAGCCAAATAAAACAATATAATAATATTCTAAATATAATATAAAGTTATGGAGCCTTGATAAATATTTTGTACTTGACAGTAATTATTCCCTATACTTTTTCTCTAAAGAGGACCTTTCACGAATTCCTCCACCTCCAGTTATTAGCATTGTGGAATAGGTGCTGCTCCACTTTATTTGTTTCACTAGCCATGCCTGAGCAATCAGTGTTGTTAGTTTCAGCACTAAATATGCTAATATTGCTCTCTGTCAGGTAGGAAGTCCCAGGTTGTTTGCTCCACCCAGGTGACAGTAGAAAGTCTAATTAGCATATCAGACACCCAAACTAACTACACTGATTGTTCAGGAATAGTGGCTAGAACCCCCCCCCCCCCAAAAAAAAAACAAAACAACTATGTCGAAATCAGTGGAGCAGCACCTGTTACAGAAGAATACAAAGATTCTCTTTAAATGTGTGTGGCTCTAAACCTAGAATTTTAAATGGTTTGCAATGCTATGAATATAATTACATACATATAAATACCTGGATATACTCATCCATTACTTATAGATCTATATATATATAAATCTTCCATGCCATTGTTGCAAACAATCCATTTAGTTAGGGTGTGCACTTAGAGAAGTGACTCTGCAGCACTCTCATACTTTTTGCCATATTGTATAGTATTACAGTTAAGCTTGAAGGTAGTCTGACAGCATTAAATTGGTTCTAAATTCTAATCTAATCCTAGTACCTTGTAGAGGTAATTCTAGAGTTTCCAGATATTCCTCTGCTATGCAGCTTTGGAGCCCTATTTTAATGTAAGACAAATAAGGGAAAAGTGCTTTACCTATGAGTCTATAGCAGTTTTCTGGCATGATAGGTGTTAATATGGCGCATATTTGGTGCATGGCCCCTTTCCAAAAATGTATATGCTCATCCCTGTATTTATTATAACTCATATTTATACAGGTAATTTATGCCAATCCCTGCAACTCAGGAAAACAGACTGGAGCCTCCTGATAATTCAGGCATGCCCTGTGCTAGTTGGGGCCTTTATTAAGACTGGAATAGGAAACATCAGTCTTAAGAAATTCCTCTTAGTATATCTACTCATGAAATCAGTGGCATATGGAAGTAGAGACTGAGTTTATAGACATACAGGTGCATCTCAATAAATTATAATTATTTCTTTCAGTAATTAAATTAAAAAAGTGACCTCCTATATTTTCTAGATTCTTTACACACAGGGTGTTCTATTTCAAGTGTTTTATTTCTGTAAATGTTGATTATGGATTACAAGTAATGAAAAACAAAATCTAAGAAAATTTGAATATTGTAAAAAAGTTCAGTATTATAAATTCAGTGTGTCACCTGCCAAGGTTTCCTAAGCCTTTAAATGGTACCTCAGTCTGGTTCAGTAGGACACACAATCATGGAAGACGCTGATTATGAATTGAATTATTGAATCACTGAAATGAATGAATGTTTCAAAGATATTCTAATTTATTGAGATGCATCTGTAGGTGCTGTATCATGGCTGTGTACAACTAGATACTTGGAAAAAGCCATAATATAGTATATAGCTGTATGAAAAACAGTATATATACTGGTCACTATACTGCTGGAAAATGTCCAAAGTACAGCATTGTTACAATAATGTAAACAGTTCTTACATTTGTTAATAATATAATATAATATTTATAATAATAGTACGGAGGCTCTGTACAGGGGCACATGAAGTGGATATTTGTGCTCTAAGAAGAATGTCTTCATAATATTGCATGTAACTATATGTGGTAGTGTCCTTCCTTACTTTTGCTCTTGACTCTGCACATATTCAAATGTGTAGTGCGAGATGACTAGTTTTGAAAAAAACATGACTTTGTGATTCTCTATCTGGAGACTTATATGCTAAATTTGTATTTGTGTAGCCGTACAGATGTTATGATGTGAATTGCAGTCCATCAAGGGGTCTTCATAGTATGCACTATAATATATAATATATTATGCATGGAATTTGAACTGTGAGAAATTGAAGTCTTAAATAGAATGTGTCGAAAATTCAGGTTGGCACATCTGTATTCAACAAAATTTTCTTTCTCACAGATTTCATATACAGAAACATACAGTATGGGCCCATAGACTTTATGTGCATGATCCCTTTTTCACCGCTATGCACAGTGTTACAGATAATTGCATATATAGAGTCAAGGGACCTTGTCATTTTTGATGTTCAATCATAGGTATGCATGGAAGGCATAATAATAGTAATAATAACATATATAACAACAATAATAATAATACATTGCTTTTACAGGCAATGTGAATTTTAGCAGAAAATTATGCAGGTCTGAAAATAGGAGTGATAATAATATCAGTATAAGGCAGGAGATAAAATACAAGTTACCTCTGAAGTTTCTTACCATTCAGGAAAGGAAAAGCTCCCTGGAGAATCCTTCACAGGTGAATACCCAAAGTTAATTAGGTAATTGACTGCACATACTCACTTGCTACCCACTCCAACACTGACTAAGCCTAAAAACAAGAATTTGATTTAATCAGCAATGGCAATTTATACTCTTGAAAGTCAAACTCCTAGTTTTCAGCAATATTTATAAGTATTTTTATACATCCAGCCTTAACATTGTCATATTTATGCTAAAGTCTGTCTCACACAAGTGAATTAGAATGTGTAAACACTGCTTCAATAAAATCAGTTTCTCTGCAAATATATTTTGAGTCCTTTTACCCATATATAAGAAAGTATCCTTTTCCTCACCATGCAGGGCAACTATGGCAACCATCATGCATCACACAAAGTTACAATTCAAAACGGAATGTGCATGTTGGTCAATTATTTTTTGTTATAAAATATGTGTACTACGGACCCTCAGTGGGAAACTGGGGGAACCTAGCACCAAATATTTAATTTCCCTAGAGTGCCACCAAATAAGATATGAGCAACAATGAACTGTCTGTTACCCAAATGTCTTAGTGCCTCTAAAAAAAATATTTACTGTCGTATATACTCTGCATTTTGATGGCCCTGTATATGATGACCCTGAACAGGGGCGAATCTTCTGTTCACTCTCTAATAGGATATTTAGCAATGGGTTTTCTTATATCAATTTAAAAAAATAGCATCTTTTAAACAATTGTGAATGTAAGGTTGTAGATAAATACAGAACACATAAGAGATGATTTATTAGACAACTGAGGTACAAACAATGGAAAAAGTTGCACATTTTTTTTGCACAAATGAAAAGGTTCATGCAAAATTGTGAACTTTTGCGTTTTGTGCCCCTAACACTAATTTCTTCAAACGGGACTTGGAGGTGAGCATTGGGGGGGGGGATTAGCCCCCATCAGATTTATCATTATTTACACCAGGTTTCTGCCATAAATAGTGCCAGAAATCTGTTCCAGCATAGGTTTCTGTTTAGACGTACGGACCCAGGAGGAGGCCTTAATTTATGAGGAGGTGTGCACCACTTTATAAATTAGTTGCAAATTCAAGACATGGAACACTCTGGTCTTGATAGATCAGCCCAATATTGTAGAGTTTTCGTCAATATTTGTATTTAGGTATCATAATTGTTGACTTACATTAATGTAATATATTATTATTATTATTATTATTTTCACAATCTACCTACAGAATGTTAAAACTACATATATCGACTTACCAGAAAAATCAAAGGACCAAGCCCCCATCAGAGCAAAGTGGAGAATTTTGTGATCAGGTCAGGTTGAGTGTGGACCATGGATTTTAATTTGTAGCTGAAATAAAATATTTTGATATGTGTATTGAAGAAAATAAGTCAGGTCTCTTAACATATTTGATTTAGTAAATAATTGTATTCCCATTAAATAAAAAAATCTGGTACATATGCATTTTTGTCTTTGGATATGGCCCTCCTTTGCTCACTTTTTTCTGCATGTAATTCTTTTGTGGGCAAATGTGGCTTTTATTTTATTGGCAGCATGCCCAACATGTTTTTAATATTTGACATCTTGTCTTATAGCTTTATACTACACTGTTCTTGTTCTGTTTTTCTTGCTTTTCCACTTAACTGGCTGTTACCATTCTCTTGTCCAAAAGGTGTGTCCCTAGAAGTAGGACTGACAGCACTGATTGAATATTGTCACAACGTGTCGACATATGCTCACATTGTCCAAACCTGCTGAACCTTTTGGAAGAGCAAGCCAACCATTTAATGTGTATTTGATGTTTGAGAGATGTTTGAGAGATGTTTGTTGGAGAACAAAAGATCAGCATGTTGAATTTTAAGTGAGGAATACAATGGGGAAAACAGCTGAAAAAATAGGTTCTAGATCTATTGAGGGCAGGACAAAAGAGAGTTGAAAAATAATACATGCAACAATTAAAGAGAAGGAGTCTAAAGGCAAAGTGTAGATTTCACCATTGTAAAATAAGTAAAAAGAAATGAGTAAAAATCTGGCCTGGAAGAACAGGTATCGTCATTAGGGCTATAACTTTCCTGCCATTGGTCTTAGAGTAAGAGAATTGTCCAAAGCAGTTTGAGTTTGATCCTTTCATTTTATATACATAATTTAAATATTTTGAAAGAATGAAAAAAACTAGTCAATATATCTAAATTTGCAACAGATAAATTAGCTCTTTTGCCTTCTTGACTTTATTGTTTAGAGGGTTTCCCCATGAGCATAACCATATTTATATTTGCAGGCAATTAAAAGTGAAATGTGTTTGCAAATATAAGTAATTAAAAATTTTGCAGAGTTTTATAGATTTTCTCTAACCATCTTAGTGGTGATAGTCTGTTGTCTTGATCAGTTGCCAAAGGATAGACCGTGAATACAGGAAGTTTCTACGTTCTGTGACTTGTCAGAAAACCAGCCATGATTTCCTGATGGTGCACAGGTTATCAGATAAGAACACTACATGTATGAGAACATAATCTGGCCACAATAAGGAAATCATGGTTTTCTGACAAGTCCCAGACTATAGGAAGTGCTTGCATTCATAGTTGTATCCATTGGCAACCCATCAAGGCAACAGACTGTCACCACTAAGATAGTTTTCATTTTTAATGACATATATTTACAAAAATATTTAACTTTTAATTGTCAACATTTTTAAATATGGATATGTTTATGGGAAACTTGTCTAATATGGAGCATGTGCTGACATATTGTGACAATATTCAATCAGTGCTGGGAGTCCTACTTCCAGGGTCACAACTTTTGGACAAGGGAATGGTAACAGCCAGTTAAGTGTAACAGTAAGAAAAACAGAATAAGTACAGTGTAGTGTAAGTGTAGAGCTATAAGACAAGATGTCAAATATTAAAAAAAAATGTTGGGCTCGATGCCAATAAAAATTGAGTGCAAAGCCACATTTGCTCACAAAAGAATTACATGCAGAAAAAAGTGAACAAAGAGAGGCTATTTCCAAAGACAAGAATGTATATGTTCCTTTAATGGGCAGTAAAAATGGTAGCAAACTGCAGGGTTGGGGGATTCTGATCTGAGTCAACTTTTTTCTGCCCATTATATCACAGCTCCTGAACTTAAAAAGTTTAAGAATCATTATTATTATTATTATTATTATTATTATTATTATTAATAGTACTACTATTTTTAAAAATCTATTCTACAAATGGATACATCAATGATAAATATAGTACTAAACATTTTTTGTGCATCATTGGCACATTTAAGCAAAAACCACATGTTTAACAAGTCAAAAAGTTTTATGTGAAACTAGACGTGCCCCATTACGCCAAGGATGCACCACTTTTAAGCCAATTTCTAGTCATAACCACAATAGTAAATGTGGACCACTGTTTTGAAAAGATATAAGTATTTGCAAAAACTCATAACCAGAGCATTAAAAGTCTGCCTGACCTTTACATTAATGAATGAAATTTAATAAACTTGCCTATAATTACAATCATAATTCATTTATTAGTGTTTAGCACATTAGTAAATCCCACACAGGTAAAATAAATGCTGCTTTCTCCACCTTAAGGAATCTGTATGCAACTATAACCCGGGAATATTCTGCCAGAAATATTTCACCCTTTTCTATTGTCATAATCACTTTTGCAATATTATTTGAAGTATGGTTTTAAGCCTCCTTCCTGGAGAGTTTTTGGAGGAAAGTGCTATGCAGGAACAAAGCTCTGCTAATTAGCTTGGAGCCTGCCTGTCTGATGGGGGCTATCAGCGAAGAAAATGAGAAGCAATCAATAAAAGCTTCTGTCTCGAGAAAACATCAAAAGAAACTGTCAAGATGTGTGGAAAAACAACAACACATTACTGTCAGCGTGCCACAACTCCCCACCCTTCCAACAAAGAAGGAGAAGAAACTGAGCTTACTGAATATGCTCTGATTATAATGCAGACATCATAAGTAAGTCTTAACCCTGCATTATCAAATACCCTGGTAAAATGATAACAAATGAAAAACAAACTATTTTTTTCAGGATATTGCATAATTGGTGATATTTTTCTGGTTAAAGTTTCCATCGTTTGAAAATAAGAATACTAACTTTAGCTTCACTGAGCATTGCCTAACTAGGGCTTGCCCTAGGCAGGATGGCCTCACATCTTCTGCCCTAAATAACCACCATGGCATCATAACTAACAGTGCTATGTCAGAGCCATATTCATTAATTTCAGAATATGCAAATGAGCATTCTAAAGCTCCAAGGAAGGCTCTGTAGCTATGCCCTACACTACTCTAATATACCGCCTTCCAAGCCAGGTGATGTTTCAGCACAGTAGTAGTTTGGACCAATAGAGCTACCCTCAGTACTCCAGATTGCCTATTTGCATATTCTGAATCAAATTAATATATCGGCAAAGGAATTACAATAAGGTAAGCCTGACCTATCTAACCGTGTTTCTTGTTTATTAAACTTCACCCTGTATTGTATTGTACAAGTTGATACTGTTCTGGATTAAGTAAATTTGTCTATGCCTTTACTGTGTCATTTAATAAAGTATATTAAATATATAGAATAATGGAAAGTAGGTTCCTGCTGCACATGTCAGTGTATGTGGGGAGTGCTATACATCACAGTTATGTACAGTTTTCCAACATACACAGATGTGTTCAGGGCTGTATAGGAGTCTTATTCAGGACCGCTGCTCCATTCTTTTAAAAATGGTCCTTTGCTCCCTATGAAAATGAGCAGAAAACGACTTTAGGGGCATTGCTTTCTATCAATGAGTCTCAGCTTCTGCTGCTGCTCAGCTCTGACCTCACTAGTTCACTGACATCTCTCTCCTCTGCCTCAGCACACAGTACTAACTGTACTGTGCATGTTTGATGATGACACACTGCACCGGGAAGTGAAGGAGGCTGGCTTCATATGGGGGTTATCATCAGACATGCACAGTACAGCCAGGTGGAGAGAGATGTCAGTCACCTAGTGGGGGTGGAGGTGAGCAGCAGTTAGCAGCAGCAGATAATGAAGCCTATTGGTGGATTGGTCATGTATATCACTGGGAAAATTCCCGGTGGGCCAACTGTAATATGGGCCACTGGGCCAGCAAACTATCTGCCCAAGGCCCGGCCCTTACCCTGAGTATTGTTGTACGGTGCAGCCCGATGGTCCATACCCTATACCTTATAGACTCATTGCGCAAGGTTCATCCAGTGCTTTCATTTGGACTGCACAGGTCCTAACCAAAACTGCCTTTGTACTCTGGGGTCTCTTCAGACCCCAGAGTATAATATAGTGAGGCCCAGGGGAAGTGACAAACATAAACAGTATTACTCACCTTTCTTGGGCTCTTCTGCGGGTCTTCTGGCCTCTTCTTGCCTTAGAATAACGTCAGAGATTGATGAAGCCTGTGATTGGGGCTCAGCAGTCATGTCATCGTCATCACTCAAAATGACACTGGCGCGACCCACGTAATGTTACACCGGCATCATTCATGATGTCTCAAAGACATGAAGATGCTGGAAGAAGGGTGCCTCTGATCATTATACTCTGAAGAGAGCCTAGATCCCCCAAAATCCCAAAATTTTTGGAACTTCATAAAGAAAACCACATTGGGCAATGTAGGACATTATAGTGTGTGGAGGAGCCACTATAGGGCATTATAGTGTGTGTATAAACAACTATGGGACATTATACTATGTGGAGAGGTCATGATAGGGCATTTTAGTGTGTGGAGGGGCCACTGTGGGACATTATACTGTGTGCAGGGGCTACTATGATACATTATATAGTGTGAAGAAGCCACTATGAGACATTATACTATGTGAAGGGGGCACTATGGGACATTATACTGTGTGAGGGCCAATGTGGGACATTATACTGTGTGTACGATGGGACATTATTCTTAAAGAGGAGTAACATCAAGAAAAAAAAACATACTCACCTGTCCCCAGCGTTCCATTGTCTGACACTGCAGCTCATTTGGTCGTACACTGTGTCTCATTACGTCATCAATCCCTCTCCAGTCAATGCTAAGGCTGCTGATTGGCCTAAGCGGTCACATGGGGTGCATGGGTTCCAAGGATTGAAGCATGGTGTGCGACTGAACAGGCTGCAGCAGCAGACACCAGAGCATCAGGGAATGTGTTTTTCTTTTTTTATGTTACACCTGCCCCAGGCCCCTCCGGATTTTGTCCTTTAGATTGAGGAGACAGTGGACTGAGTGTGATGTCAGCCGCTGCTGCACCTACAGTTTAATTGTCACCCTGAACCCACTGCCTATAACATTACATACAAAGGACTGTTGCCTTTACATATAAAGCAGACAGCCCTGTGTAACATAAATGTCTTCTTTACATGGAGTGAGAGGCAGCAGTCCTGTGTAAGTTACAGTTTCAGCCTGACATGGTAACTTATATAGAACTGCTGCCTCTCCCTCTTTGTAAAGCAGTCCTGTGCAAAATTACTTTACTGTACTGTACATGGAGGAGCTACTTGTATTGACTCTGTCTACTTGCACTGAGCCCACCTATAAAATTGGGCCACTTTTAAATCCCAAGCCACCCCTGATGAAAAGTAAAGCCCCTAAAGTACTTTTATGCTCATTTGCATAGGGATAAAAAGGACAATTTTTACAAGAATGGATGTGTTCACACTGGGCATTATGGAATTTTCAATTGCATGAAATAAAGATCAGCATTTAATATTTATTCTGGAAAAAAAATTTTTGTGAAGTTTCAGCAACCCATTGGAGGGAACCCATAGACTGTAAGTAATAGTACTAGTAGTAGTATAAACAGCAGTGGTCAAATGTCCTTAGCCTCTACAAAAGGCACTTGGCTAACTCCAAAACTTCTCTTTTTTGCTGACGGCAGCTCAATTTTTCCTGTCTGAGGACTGCATCACAGCTGGAGTAGCTCTCAGTAACAGCTCAGCTCACAAATGACCTTCAACAGCTGGCAGAAGACTCTTGCTCTCCTCCTTCTTTCCAGAACTTGCTGGATGGAAGCTACCACTATCTCAGCTTCCCTCAGTTGTAATCTCTGGCTGAACCCGTAGCCCTCATAACAGTGAATGGAGCCCACTGGTTTTCCATTCATAAGGAGGCTTTAGGGGGACTTTCACTAGAAACATGTAGAAACACAAAATAATGACAATTCAAACCACTATTAAATATTTTGAATCATTTCACATAAAAAATGATATTTTACTAAGAAAAACTGCCACTCTTTGGGGATAGAATATGTCTGTGAAATGTAAATGTGTATGTCTTATTGTAAAAAGTACACCTTTGGTAAGCTACATAGCCAGAAGTTACAACCACACACAGACCAATGTAAATGCACAATGTTGGTTTGCACTGTTTTCTTAAATGCTTTAAAAAGGTCTGTCGGATCCAAGATGCCTCCCAAACCAATAAATGTGCCATGTAGGGGCCTATAGAAATATACCCTTGTGGCCACAAACTGATAAACTAATGAAGAGATAATCATCTTTTTATGTGCAATTAGTTTTATCTAAAGGATTTTTACATAACATATAAAAGAACAAATGTAAAAAGAATATTAATCCTATGCAATATAGGATAAAGAGACAGAACAGAACGTATACAAAAAAATCATATCTCACGACAATGAATAATTGTCCATTCCTGAAATTCAGAAGATCTGAAGCAATGACTTCAAGTGTGTGAAGGTCAGCTCCCCCCATATTAAAGTAGTGGTCACGGTAGCTAGGGGGGAGGGGCTGAGTGCACCTATCCTGTAAGAAAATAGTGTATAGGTAAGGAATAGTGTCAAGAGCTCTGTTGAGAGGATAGAATAGGAGGAGACAGAGAACAGGGGAAAGATAGAACAAGTGGGAGTTAAAGAGTGAACATTATCAAGTAATCAAGCAGTATCTTAGAATGGCTTTCTTTAAGGAGAGGATAGATCACGGCAGGATAGAGCACTTTAGGGAACCTGTCAGTCTTCTCCCCAGTTTGTATGTTGTGAATACCTTTTCCCAAAAGGAACGTATGCCCTTTGCACCACCACCACATGTGTAACATGCTATGGATTTACATAGAAAATACTTCAACTACTATTATTGGTGATGATACTGGGGCACATTCATTAAGACCAGCCTTTTATATGCCAATCTTATGTATGGTCTGCTGGCGTCGAAAATACACAATTATTAAGAGGCCTGTGCTTCTAAATCCAGGCTACACAAACTAGAAGATTTCAAGTGTCACTTACATTTTGATGTAGTGCTACGTTCACATCTGAGTTGTGTTATCAGGTTTTCTGTTCTGTCTAAAGAATGTATTTATTTATTGTATAGTGATATATTCTGCAGCAAAATTGTGCCTTTTTACTCCAGTTTTTTTTTTTTTTTTAATGTGTCCTATCATTTCTACTACTGGTATGGATAGTGTGGTTACTGGTCCATGCGTCGGGGCAGGGGTGAGAACAGGCAGATTAAAGGGTGAGAGATGGCACTTCCCTTGTAAGAGCATCAACCCTCCCACCCGTGACCTGTTTAATACTGCTGGACGACAGACCTCCTATGGAGATATAACTGTATGAGGTAACAGGTTGGGGGGGCGAGAGGTCAGTAAGATTATTGTATCCAAGATATAGGGCCAAAATATTTTAAATTTTGGTGGCCGAGGCAATTTTAGGAATTATACAAAAGAACGTATGTGACCACTCCACTATACCTCCAATATTATTTGCCTCCAAAGTTTACAGCTACTGTGGCATACTCCGCCCAATTGGATGTGTGTCAATAGAGTGTACCAGATGGCACAAGGATGCCCAGGGGAAGTGAGGCAAGGTAAATATAACTGTTTGTTATTTTTACTCACCTTCCCTGGACCTTCACTTATTATATTCTGGGGTCTGAGGAGCGCCCAGAGTAAAATAGTGTTTTGTGGGTGACAAACCACAAAAGTTTAAGGTTTGAGTTAAATCAGTTTGCTCATCCCTGGTAAAGGGTAAGATGAATAATGTTTAATAAATGAGAGAAAATACAAATACCTGACATTCAAGAGAAAAAAAAAAATCTCAAATCAAGATTCAATGAGATGAGCAGTCAGTAACATTAGAGATAAAAAGATAAAAGGAAAACTATTACCAGTGTGAAGCAGAGATGAGAAAAGTGTGCCATTAATCACATTTGTACAGGTGTGAAGACAACATCATTCGTTATCACGTTGTGCTCAATAATCAATTATCTATACAATAATCTCTATAGTCTTCTATAGGTGTAAACATGTTTAATTTTTAAGAAACTTTGCACTGTGAGCCTTATATTTGCAGCAATATCCTGGGACTGACTTAATAAACACAAGAATGTAGAACAGAAAAAGATATTGTTGTGCAATAAACCAGTAAAATTAACCCATATTACACAATACCTTTGTTTATACCTCTTCTTATAACCGCCATTGGCTGTATTACTGCACTGTAGGTTTACCTACAGTGCAGTAATACAACATAATCTATTTACAAAAATAGATACAGTAAATAATCTTTCTATAGCATTACATTATAATTGACATTTAGAAAGGCCTATCATCCAAGCAACTCTTAATTGTGCAAGACTATGCAACCCCCCCCCCCCCCAATAGATCTGGTTTTCCTTAATTCACAGGTCATGACATCATATTGATGAGTTAACAATTGATATGAACAATTAATATGTACCAGTATTCCTTTTCCCAAATTCTCCCATTTTCCTTATCATCTATTACAATTTTTAAATAACATTACACTTATGAAATATTTTATATATTTATAATATAACACTTTTTATAAACTTTTGAAGTAAGAATAAGTAGTAAAGAAAAGTATAGTTCAACCAACTAACTTACTCCAGTCTCACAACAGCAACATGATATGGTCCCAAAGGCTTCCTTGCTACCCATCATTAAATTTTGGATCCTTCTCTTTCTATCAGTATCACTATCAGCGGGAACTGACCGCTAAGGTCCATTGCTTACATGTTCAGGATTCTGTCAAGATTTAGGCATGGATTCCATGCTGATATCATGACAGAATCTATTGACATTCCATAACTTATGCAAGTCAATGGAACATATTATACTGCTTTCACATGAGATGAAAAACAAACATGCACAACAATTATTATGAAATTGACTGCATGTTCATTATTTGCATGGACAAATTGAGGACTAGCCTAACTGAATGACAATGGGGCTATTCTGATTCACTGACAAATTTCAGCTTTGGTTCAGTGCTGAAGATTCTTTGAAAAAGTCATAGCAGATTTGCCTATGCCAATGTGTCACTGTAACCTTAGACCATAACTAATCCCTAGGGTAAGAGCTTGTTAGACACATCAAGTTAAATTGAATAGGACCAGGTTACACACTTCCGTAGGCTGAACGGTTAAGAGCAACACTGGTCAGAAAATGAGAGAGATTCACTGGATGCTCTAGTGTTATGCCATCACTAAGTATATTGGGCTAGGCTCAATTTCCCTGTAGGCCTATGCTGATAGGTGACACTTAGGAAAGGGCAGCACTAAGGAGTAAATTACCTATAGTATAGGAGCACAGCACAATATTCTACTTATTTTTGTAAAAGTAACAAACATTTAAAACCATACATGACTTAGCCTTTGCCTAGGCAAAGATCACACTGGCTTCTTTTTAGTCTGTTGTTCTGATCCATCATAGCATCATAAAAAGTCAATAAAAAAAGCTTTATTTCTGCTTGTTTGTTTACTTTTTAAACTGAAGGACTTTATTTGCCATCTGAAACAATAACCAACCAGATGCAAGAAATCTTCTGTATTGTTTTTTTGAATTCCAATGAATGTGTTCTGTGTGTATTTGAGATAATCTGCACCTTAACACTTCTGACATGTAAATCCTGTATTCACATGGAAACAAAATCCCTTCAATAAATTACTTACAAGATAAGTATTCTTTAGGTCTTTGAATTTTACTTCTACCTATCTCCTATTGCTAAAAGGGGAGTCTTCGTTGTTATATATGTACATAAGCACCAACATTTACTCTAAGTGGAAATCACTTAAGAAATGCCTTCTGTGATATTTTTACTTAAGGGCTTTTGTGAAAGATTCAATAATCTTGGCAGACAGCTCAGTGACACGTTGCAAATCACATGGAGATGGTGTAGAAGTACTTCAGGTATAAAGTATTTCGGCAGAAATTAAACACTTAAACTTAAGTAAATTCAAATAAATACCCGACAGTCATAAAGAACTTTAAAGTAAGTTCATCAGTTTTTGCATACAGTAGAAGTGCATACATCATTGTCTACTACATATGCCATAAGATTTCCAATTTTTAGATAGGACTCTCACAAGAAGAATCGTGAATGACCTCTATCAGGAAAGTAGAAAATATAGATTAGATATGAGAGCATAACATAATTATGAAAGTTTGTTATATAAATAAAAGAGCTAATAGAGAGCCCATCTTAGCCGCTGGAAGCCAGTGTCACAGCAGAACAAACTTGCTTTATAGAGCACAGCTGGGAGCCAGAACTTCCTGTGCTCAGATTCTCTTGCTGCTGCTCTGCATCTCTATGATATCACTGACTCCACTCTATTCCTGCTGCAGGTACATAGAGTAGCGCAGAGTCAGTCATGTGACTGAGAGTTGGAGCAGCAGCAGGGTGGCTGAGGAATGAGACTTCCAGTCTTTCCCACTCTGCAAAGCTAATCGTCGGAGTTCTTTTGGACCTATCTATCTATCTATCTATCTATCTATCTATCTATCTGTCTGTCTGTCTGTCTGTCTATCTATCTATCTATCTGTCTATCTATCTATCTATTTGTCTATGTATCTATTTGTAAGAAAAGATATGCAATGCATGGAATGCATTTAATTTTTCCCCTTTAATTTCAAATAAATTGCACAAAAATGTGTGTATATAAAATGTTTTCAGAAAGTATTCAGGCCCTTTCACCTTTTTTTACATTTTGTTATGTTACAGCCTTGTGCTAAAATAAAAAAAAAGTTTCTAGCTTTCCTTCATCATTCTGTACTCAATACCCCATGCTGATGAAGTGAAAACAGAAATCCTTGCTAATTCATTGAAAAGGAAAAGCTAAAATATTGCATTGACCCTTTGCTCAGTACTTAGTTGAAGCTCCTTTGGCAGCAATTACAATCTCCAGTATTCTTGGGTATAATGTCCAAAGTTTTGGACACCTGGATTTGCCAATTTTTTGCCATTCTTTGCAGATCGTCTCAAGCTGTGTCAGGTTGGATGGGGATCATCAGTGGACAGCAAATTTCAGGTCTTTCCAGCTATGTTTGATTGGGTTTAAATCAGGGATCTGATAGGACCACTCAAGGACTTTCACAATGTTGCCCTTAAGCCTTATCTTGGTTGTGTTGTTGGTCATTGTCTTGTTGGAATATGATGTTTTGGCTCAGTCTGAGGTCCAGAACACTCTGGATCAGGTGTTCATTAAGAATACCTCTGTACTTTGCTCCATTTATTTTCCCCTCAGCCCTAACCATTCTACTTGTTCCATCTGCTGAAAAATACCCCCAAAGTATGATGCTTCACTGTAGAGATGGTAATACACCCAAGCGTCACTGTAGAGATGGTATTTGGCAGATGATGAGCAAAAAGTTCAATCTTGGTTTTGTCACATGAAAGAATCTTGTTTCTCACAGTCTGTAAACTTTAGGAAGGCTTTCACGTATCTTCTACTGAGGAGAGGCTCATGCTGTTCTGCTATAAAGTCAAAATTGGTGAAGTGCAGCAACCTTCTGGAAGTTTCTCCCATCTGCACACAGGATTTTTCCTTTGGAGCTCAACCAAAGCAACCTTTGGGTTCTTGGTCAGCTCTCTTACCAAGGCTCTTCTTCTCTGATTACCTAGTTTGGTGGAGCGACCAGCTCTAGGAAGAGTCCTGGTTGCTACAAACTTCATCCATTTCTGAATTATCTAGACCACTGTGCTCTTGGCAACTTTCAGTGAAGCAGAAATTTTTCTGTACCATTCTCCAAAACTGAGCCTCCACATCATCCTGTCTCTGAGATCTACATGCAGTTTTTTTCCTCCTCCTGGCTTAGCTTTTGCTCTGACATACATTGTCAGCTGTTAGGCCTTTTATAGACAGGGTTGTTGTCCTTCCAAATCATGTCCAAGCAACTGAATTTACCACAGGTGGACTCCAATCAAGGTACAGAAACATCTCAAAGATGATCAAGAGAAATGGGAGGTCTCATTGTGGACTAACTGCAAAGTGATTTAGCTGAGGTGGCTAACAGAAAACAAGTTGCTGAACAGTGTTACAATCTCATCAAAGTGCCTTAAAAGTAAGCTGAAAGGGGTTGTGCCAAATTATCCCCTGTCCTGTAGAGGTGTCCAATCAGGAGAACTGGGGACCAAAAATCCCCATAATACATCCTTGTGAATGGAGTGCCAGTGCTCTTGTGTGACCAGCTTTCCATTCACTGCTATGGGGCTGTGGGCACAGCCGGAGATTCCAGTCCTGACAGCTCCCTGGCACTCTATTCCCATAGAGACTTTAGGGCGACTTTTAGTTCCCTGTTCTCCTGATCACTAGAGGACCTGACAGTATGACCCCCAGCAATCCTGTGGATAAGGGATGTGTTCTTCATGGTACAACCCCTTTAATAATAGTATTTTTTTATATAGTACCACCATATTCAGCAGAACTTTAAAAATATATTTTTGTTCTGCAATGCGTAGATGAGACACAAAATGGGCAGCACGGTGGCTCAGTGGTGTGGTTAGCACTGCAGCCTTGCAGTGCTGGAGCCCTGCGTTCGAATACTGCCAAGGACAACATTTGCAAGGAGTTTGTATGTTCTCCCCGTGTTTGCGTGGGTTTACTCCCACACTCCAAAGACATACTGATAGGGAATATAGATTGTGAGCCCTATATGGGACAGTGACAACAATGTCTGTAAAGCGCTGCGGAATATGATAGCGCTATATAAGTAAGCCTAATAAATCTCATTCATTTTGCTGGTACTGTAAAATGTAGCATTGTTTAATGCTGTGTTTGTGTAACAGCCAAAAATGCTGTATTTTTGCAATGTGTGACTTTAACCTTAGGCAGAAAAAAAAAATGCTACATTTTACAGTACCAGCAAAGTGAATGAGATTTTGGTTGATCTCATCTACAAATTGCAGAAAAAAAAGCTGTGGAAAAGATATGTTTTCAAAAACATGTGTGTTATTGAAAAGCACAGCATGTCAATTTTAGCTGCTGAAACACAAACGTTTTCCCTATAGCTTTAATAAGATAAGAAAAACTGCAGAGAAAAAAAGCAATGAAAAAAGCTGCAAAAAAACCTCAATGTTTTGTTTTTTGTTTTTTTTGCTGCATTTTTTTCCCACATAATTTTTTAGCTGCAGTTCGCTACATGTGACCTTAGCCTTAAATAGATTTTTCTACTCTATAGAGCATAGCATTTCAATTGGAGTGGCTGCTGCCTTGAGTAAGTACAGTATTTAGGCATCTGAATTTATTTGTGTGATGTGAGATCTGATTTAATTCATATCCTGTGTCTAAATTATTTAGGGAGTTTGAGCTATATCTTTGTGCTATACAATGTAGGGAACTTTAAAGGGGGTATTTTGTGTATAGTGTTATTAATTATGGAGCACTAACTTTATTGTGCTTTTTACTTTAGGGCCTTTTGGGGAGAGCTGTTTATGCCAATATTTATGTTACGGGATTGTCTTTGGTGTAGTACAACATTTTGGGAGCACTAAGCCATATGCCATACACATTATTTTTGGGTAACAGCAAGATAGCACTATTAAAGGAGGAAGTAGGATGTAGGGCTTGTGAAAATGGTGGAGAAGTTTTGGGAAATAATGAAGTCAAAGGTGCCTGTGCGGCAAACTCTGCAGAAAAAAGTCATCATGATGGTCTGGACCACATGCAGAAG
Organism: Leptodactylus fallax; assembly: GCA_947044405.1. Lineage (NCBI taxonomy): Eukaryota > Metazoa > Chordata > Amphibia > Anura > Leptodactylidae > Leptodactylus > Leptodactylus fallax. Next base: position 14,760 of record CAMRHE010000388.1, on the reverse strand, counting down.
ATGGAGAAAGCTATTCATTTACAGTATAGTAAGTATTTAGTATTTTCTATTCAGCAATTGTGGTGCTTTTATAACAAAACATTGGTATAATTCACTATATGGTAATGATGGTTAACTAATCACAGTAGGTTTGTATTATATAGTCAGTATATGGTGGATTCATTCACAGGATGGTGGTGGCATCAAATCACAGTATGGTGGTTTTATCCTGTTACAGTGTGAAGGTGTTATTTAGTTATGGTATGATGGTATTCATTGGCTATATGGTGTTAATAGTCACTGTAGGTATTGTTATTTGGATAGGGCTGATCTATGCATGTATAGCAATGTATTTCCCAAAACAGAATGAGTCTTGTAAAACATAGTCCATATCATTTAACAACAGGACCAAGTTGTGGCTAGGAAGTAAAGCCGTGTGTAGATTCCCTATAAATGGAATTTGCATTAATAAATCGTTCTACAAACAATTAGATTGAAGGCATCACAGAGGATGAATCGAGTCATGACAAACAATAATAATAATAATAATAATAAATTTTATTTATATAGCATCAACATATTCCACAGCGTGTACAATTTGTAGGGTTCAAGTACTGACAAAAAAGATACATTACAAAGAAATATTCAATTCACACACTGGGACTGAGGGCCCTGCTCGCAAGAGCTTACAATCTATGGGATGGAGGGGGTGACACAAGAGGTAGCAGGGGCGGCAACAGAGATAGCATTGCTTGTACAATGGTCAGACAATTCTGTAATAGAGGTTAGTGTAATAGTTTTATTGCTGATTTTCTTTACTGACACATACCACCTGTCATAATGATTTCATAAAAATTAGCAAAGCGTAATAATAATTGGAAAAAGTATATTGACCATTAGGCTAAGGCCCCATGTAGTGAGCCACAGCCAAAAAAACACTGAGGAAAAGACCGCAACAGAAACACATCACTTTTTTCCACAGAGTTTCACAGAAAGTTGCAAAGTTTTCCTCTTTGGACTTTCTGCCTCTATTATATCTATCTAGAAAAAGCCAGCATTTCCGTAGGTATAATTGACACAAGCATTTTTTAAATCACAGCATTTCCGCTGCAGATTTTTTTTCTGCAATGTGTGGATGGGATTAGCCAGCGGTTTTTGCAAGGCCTTAATGGGACATATTCAGGTTTAATACCAAAATATTTTACATGAGACTTATACAGATCTGTGTCTTCTATGTTACCCATCATAATCTGAATTGATTGTCTTATTTGAATAGAATGAGATGAGACTGTTTCTCATAATTGGTAGTCTCAAAACTGTCTATTCTGTGGCTGCTCCACACACTTTAAGTTGTCTTGGGGAAGTTTATCATGCCTTGTATGCCAATGTTCTGGTTTTTTAGGCATAAAAAAGTTGCAATTTTTTGCATTAGTTGGGGTTTTGAGTAAAAAATTTGACTTTTTTTTTTTTTTACACAGCCCTTACCAACTCCCTCAAAAGGGGTATAGCCAGTGGTATGGTGTAGTTGGGATCACCGTCCCCTTCAGATTTCTGGTCACTTATGGCAGTTTACTAACATAAAGGAGGACTGATTTCAGTGCAAACACATGATCCCACCAGAGAATGATCCTGATTTATGATGAGGTGTGTGGCTCGTCATAAATGAGGTGCATGCTTGGGTGGCACAGTTCTTCATAAATCCACCAATGTCTTATTAGTGGCATGTTGATCTGTGTCTGTGATCACAAGGCTATTTCATGACTTTAGATAAAAACCATTTACTTCAAAAGTCTTCAAGAAATCTTTCAAGTAGGTTTTTAACAAAAATGCAACCAGCTGTAACTACTGATATTTTTTTTTTTCATTCCTATTGTATCTATTGTCTCCACCACCCTTTAGCATTAGTTTGGAAAGAAACATGATGAAGAAAACATATCCTAATTTGATTTTTATTTTAATCTCACCAAACATCACAGGGATGTAGTATTTCGGTACACATTGTAAGTACTCCATATACATGTTCAATGAACATATTCAAGTGCCAGTGCAAAAATTTAGGTAGATACCCTTCAATAGACATGGATTATATCCATAGGGGGCGTTTGATACTAAAGTGATGTTGGCAGAGATTTTGCAGTGAATAGTGCCTATGCATGGGGAAATGGATGGGTAGCAGGAGTATGGTTTGCTGTTCTACTTTTTCTTTTACATAAAACCATAGAATATATGAAAACGTCACTGTCAACACTCTTTCTAGTTACGCTAGGTTCACACTAACGTTTGGGTTTCCATTCTTCAGGTCTGCTTGGGGACCTGAAAAACAGAAACCCAGTCCACTTAAATAGTGGTTACCCCGGACCCCATAAACTATAATTTGGCTGCAGGACTTTTCTCTCCGTATTTTTCAAGTAGAATGGGGGACGGAGTCTCCAAACAGAAGCCTAGCGCTAGTGTGAACCTATCATTATGGGCAGGGGCGTAAATACCGGGATAGCAGTGGTAGCAGCTGCCACAGGGCCCATGACATTATAGGGACCGGAGCCCTGTGGCAGCCGCTTCCGCAAGCACTGCTATCATTATACTCTGCGGTCTTTTCTGGGGAGGTGAGGGAACATAAAAAACACTGTAACTTACCTCTACTGCACACCGCAGGCCTCGGGACTGTTTGGTGATGTCCCAGACATCAGCCTGGCTCACGCGAGATCTGGTCCAACATTGAAGATGGATGAAGTAGCGCACCGGAGTCACATCGCAGCCAGGGAGAGGTAAGTAGCATTGTTTTTTATGTTTGTATCCTCCCCTGGGTCTCCGATCATTATACTCTGAGGTCTGAAAAGAGTATAATAATCATTCATGGGTGGTCCACAATGGGGCATAATACTGTGTGCAGGGGCCACTATGGGGCATAATACTGTGTGCAGGGGCCACTATGGGGCATAATAGTGTGTGCAGGGGCCACTATGGGGCATAATACTGTGTGCAGGGGCCACTATGGGGCATAATACTGTGTGCAGGGGCCACTATGGGGCATAATACTGTGTGCAGGGGCCACTATGGGGCATAATACTGTGTGCAGGGGCCACTATGGGGCATAAAACTGTGTGCAGGGGCCACTATGGGGCATAATACTGTGTGCAGGGGCCACTATGGGGCATAATACTGTGTGCAGGGGCCACTATGGGGCATAATACTGTGTGCAGGGGCCACTATGGGGCATAATACTGTGTGCAGGGGCCACTATGGGGCATAATACTGTGTGCAGGGGCCACTATGCGGCATAATACTGTATGCAGGGGTCACTCTGCTGCATAATACTGTGTGCAGGGTCCACTATGGCGCATAATAGTGTGCACAGGTGTAAGGGAATTGCCAGTTGAGCAATTCCCCAGTGCCGCTGCAGAACCCTGGGGGGAGGGGCACAACAAGACAGTGAGCCCTAAGCTGAACCTCCCCCCCCCCACTGTCCCTGGCTAACTTGCCTATCTGTCCTAGGTGACAGCAGCAACTGGTCAACAGGCCTACCTAATATAGGTGACAACTCAGAACGCAGAGAGGACAAACAACGGACAAAGGGAGGTTGGCTAGCCAAGGGGTCAGTCGAACAATGCAGTACAAAATCACAATCCAAAAGAATAGTCACAGACAAAGCTAGAGATCAGAAATAGGAATACAGGTAACAAAACAGCACGGAGTAAAGGCAGGTACGCAGAAGCAATAACCAGCGACCATGTGAGGGCTAACAACCTGTTTATAGAAAGACAGGACCTGCCCCAGACTGGTTTGGTAGACAGGCTGTCAATAACACAGGCAAGGCTGAGATTAACTATTAGAGGAGCAGAGAGAAACAAAGATGCAAGAGACGGGTGTGGCTGAAATTCAATTACAGACTGGAGGTATTAGGACAGTGTTCAGACTGAGCAGCAAGAAACCTACGCAAGGAATCAAACTGAACACGCCTCCTTCGCCACAGCGTGCAAGAGGAGGGTGGCACAGAGACCCGAACAGGCAGAGACGTTAAAGCAGGAATGCGGTTTGTGCGGGGGGGGGGGGGGGAGTTGGAGGGGGCCGGTTCGAAGGGGGGGCCATGTCAAATGTTCGCTTTGGGGCCCAGCCATTCCTAGTTATGCCACTGCTTATGTGTTTATATGTGTCTGAACTTTAAATATCATACCAGGTTATCATTGTATACGGTTCTATGTACAGTATACTACAGCATATATGCTACCAGAGAAAATGAAAAGGGTTAAGTAGAATCAATGGCATCTTGGCACCAAGTACTGTGTTAGTAACTTTTTTTTTGCTTTATGCACTCTGACTGTAATTGCATTATCTTCTATTTCACTGGACAAGAGCCTTAATAACATCCATTCATCAATATGAGCTTTATATTGCTGAATTTAATTTCATTATTTTCCTATTGATTATTTTATTGCTCTTTTTCATGTCTTACTTGCATGATACTTTTAATCAGCACTCAATTGTTTTACAATTTTGTTTTATTAACTTCCAGACAAGTGATTTAAATGAACACACAGTGTAACTTTGCCATAGTAAAGTAGTCAAATAATTATTTGACCATGTATGTACCTTAAAAGAATAGAAAAAAGTTATTATTCCCTGCAGGGCCGGTTTTAGACAAAGTTGGGCCCTGGGCAAAATTAAAAGCGGGGCCCCAAATGCTGATATGCAAACAAGACCATCGTCTTCCAGTGACAACCCCTATAATAACGTCTCCTTTCTGCCAACAAAAAAGTAATAACAAGCCCCATTTTACCACACACAATTCAAATGAGCACCTTTGTACCACCTAATAGATTTTTGCACCCAGTCATCAGTTATTATAGCGCCTCCTTATAAATAATAGCCCCTGATTATAAATAATATTACACCTTTATCAGTAATAGTTCCCTTATAAATGATAAATAGTGCCCTGTATCAGTAATATCCCCCCTTATCAGTAACAGACACCCCGTAAAAATAATACTGCTCCCTTATAAATAGCCTCCTCATAAATAATAGTTACCCTTATAAATAATAGTCCCCATTATCACTAATAGCCCCCTTTACAAATAAGCCCACTTAACAATTATACCCCCCTTATAAAAAATTCCCCTCTTATAAATAATAGCTCCCCCTTATAATGGATGCCTTATATATAATAGTTTCCCCTTATAAATAATAGCCCATCTTATAAATAATAGTTCCCCCTTATAATAGCCCCCTCATATTTAAGTTTCCCAATTATACAGTATATAGTAACGCACCCTTATATATAATAGTTCCCCGTTATACAGTGTTGGACTGAAGGGCCTTTGGCCCACCAAAGGAACTTGTTCTGGGGCCCCACCCAACAGCTTCCTGCTAATAGCCTACACCACGGCTCCTTCACTGAAGTCTTACATATGTGCTTACTATCTGCCGTTACTGAGTATGTTCCCAGTATAGTCAGCCCCTATAGTACTGTGCAGGTCCCAATAACTCCATGGCCAGCTCATGCACAGTACTGTATGGGGAATGACATGGCCATGGGGCACTACACGTATGTGCAAGATTATAGTGAGGGAGCTGTGATGCAGACATAGCACATAGGGCTGCCAGCAGGAATTGTGACCCCCCCCCCCCCACAGTATAATGCTCCACATGGTATATAATGCTTGACAATATAAAATGCTCTCCTGAGCCCTCCAGTTTCCCCACATGGTATATAATGCTCCACAGTGACCCCACACAGTATAAAATGCTCCCCTGAGACCCCCATAGTGGCCCCACATGGTATGTAAGGCTCCACACAGTATAAAACTCCACAGTGGCCCACACAGTATACTACCCCTTAGTGGCCCCAGACAGTGCAATATGCTCCCCAGCAGCCCCACACAATATAATAAGCTCCATACAGTATAATATGCACCCCACAATGCCCCCCCAGTATAATGCTCCAGTGGCCTAACACAGTATGGCATGCTCCATCATTATATGTGATGATTCCGCTTAAATATGGCTATAACTCAAAGCTGTATTTTGATCTCTGGGTAGCGTATCTCTCTCTTAGTTCCATTTATTCATAATGTGCGCAGCTATAATCCTAGGTGTATGGCCAGTAGTGGCAACATTGTGACAATGGGGTTTTGTATCCATCCCAGAATGGCTCCATTGTATTCTTACATAGACTTGGGTGATCAAATAAACATGCATTGTTCAGCCTGGGCTGTTGATCAGACATGGTTGATAACATTGTATCATTTCACTTAATCCTATCTCCTTACAAAGGATCTGGACTTGAGTGCGTTAGTCAATCAGACTTGCTGTCGCCGGTGACCTCATTCTGGGTGGTGTAATCAAGGGTATAAAAGATGAGGTAAGAGGTCAGTGGGAGGAGATTGTGCTGAGACTACCACTGGGAGATTACTATGAAGATGCTACTATGAGGAGAGGCTGCTGTGATGAGTTGCTGAGATTCTGGAGTTAATGCCGCTGCCTCCACTGATGATCTCCACATGCTATGTGTGAGTGTTGGACTATAGAGCCACATCCAGGATATGTGTGGTAAAGTAATTATTTCAATTTTATTCCCTTTCTATTTATTGTACTGTATCTTGTAACTAGTAACTGTTAATGCTTGTATATATCTACATATCTGTTCTGAACTGCATGTGTTAGATGTTAATACCGACCCATTTAGGGGTTAATAAATATATAAAATTTAGAAAGCTTGTCTTGTATTTATCTTGTGAACCCAGCACTCACTGGCGGTGAGTGTGGTTTTTATGAAAGAGGTCTCAGGTGTGGGCCAAAGCGGTGTTGGTGCACTGAGGATCTTTCACACTATATAATGCTACATAATGCTCCACAGTGGTCCCCCACAGTATAATATGTTCCCCACAGTCCCCCCCAGTATAATGCTCTACAATGGCCCCACAGAGTATCATATGCTCCTGAAAAGCCCCACACAGTATAATACTCCACAGTGGCCCACACAGTATACTACCCCTTAGTGGCCCCAGACAGTGCAATATGCTCCCCAGCAGCCCCACACAATATAATATGCTCCATACAGTATAATATGCACCCCACAATGCCCCCCAGTATAATGCTCCAGTGGCCTAACACAGTATAACATGCTCCATAATGACCTATATAATGCTACATAATGCTCCACAGTGGTCCTCCACAGTATAATATGCTCCCCACAGTCCCCCCAGTATAATGCTCTACAATGGCCCCACAGAGTATCATATGCTCCCGAAATGCCCCACACAATATAATACACTCCACAGTAGCCCCACACAGTATAACAGGCTCCCCACATTGTCCCTTCCCCCAGTATAAAGCTCCACAGATGGCCCATAGTATAATATGCTCCCCAGAGGGTCCCCGCTAGTATAACGCTAGTATATTCAGACCCCAGAATATAATAATCAAAGGCCCGGGGGAGGTGAGGGAAAATAACAAACCGTTATACTCACCTTGTCTTACCTCTCCTGGGCCTCCTCGCGCTGCTCCGTTATCCCCGCCAGCGCAGGCTTCTTCTTCACTGCGGCTGACGTCACGCGTTGTGGACGTCACCTCTGAGGCCTGTGATTGGGCCTCAGCGATTACGTGAGGCATGCTGTCAGCACGCCCTACATGATCACTACGGCTGAGGCCTGGCCTCAGCGGTGATGTCCGTAACGCCATAAGATGACGTCGGACGCCAAGGACAGGTTAGTAAAAATGTTTGTTATTTTTACTCACCTCGGAAAGGGGCCCTGCGGTCCCTTTCTGTTATTGATTTGGCCGGGCCTGACTCCGGGATCCGGAGTCATCAGGTTCCGGATCCCGGGGGCCCCTTTGGGGACGGGGCCCTGGGCAATTGCCCAGTTTGCCCCCCCCCCCCTAACGCCGGCCCTGATTCCCTGTAAACTTTGCTTTTGTGGTCAGCACAATGATATTTTGAAAATTGATCTATTTGTGAACCGAGAGCAAGGCAGGTGGTTTGGTCTCCGCAACCAGAAATGAACGCACACGCGGTAGTTCAAGAAAAGAATATATATTTACTATAAGTTAATAAAGGCTATTTGAAGGTAAAATGACAGGGATAAAGACAAGCAAAATATACAATATAGCATGAACAATTTCAAGGCAAATTCTGCAATGGTTTCTACTTTTACTCTGTCCAATTCTGCAGTATGGACACTGAATGAACAATATACTCAAAACTATCCCTAACTGACCCTGACATCACATTTGGGTGCACCCCCTTTTCCCCAGTGGTCCAGGTGGACCGCTTACAGTCCGTAGAAGCGCGCGGTGGGGCCCAAAGTCGTTCCTTTCTTTTATAGTGAAACGTCCTCTCCTCACTGTTATCAGGATCTTGGGAGAAATGAAGTCCTCTTTAACAGGGAAACCCAATGAATGCAATGTAATCCAACAGCAGATTCCACTCAGCACACTGACAGTCCTGCCGAATCCATACACTGAGCTGGGATGTAAGCCGGGGTTTAGCAGGTGCTGTCCAGTACATCAACAGCACTGCGAGTCTCTATCTGTGGTATCCATATACACAGTCACAATGTCAGTCTCACTGATCAGCCACTGAGCACAGTTCCTTTCACATGGACTCACTAGTCCTGTTGTCTCTTTACACTCTGTTTGTCTCTGGACCAAGATACAGCTTAGCTGTACAGAAAAATCTCCACACCAGTTCAATACAACACTTGCTAAGATGGCTGCTGCTCTCTGTCTCGTCACTTCCTGCTTCTCTGCTCACATTCTGTCTGCAGAACAGGCAAGCTGACATAAAAGGGGGGGGAGTCACTCCAGCATCATGTCACAATTACAATGGCTGCTGTCTTAAAGGAACAGAATCACAGAAATACATTCAACATTAACAGTTTATACAGACAAATAAAGCTTAGGACAACATTGGCTGTCTCTTACATATTCCCCCCCACTTTAAGATTGGCAGTCCCTGCCTATGACTGTATATCCAGAGGGTTGTACTTTTATGCACAGGGTGGTAGTATACCGATGTATGGCAGGCCAAACAAACTCATCCTGCGCATACCGAACAGGGGGAATACCAGCATTTGGCCTAGTGGTCCGTCTGAGGACCGGTGGTATATTATGGGGTGCTGCAGCTATGGGCTGAGAAGGACCAGCGGATTCCGCACCAGAGGGGGCACAGGCCGGAGATACAGTAGTCACAGGTGGAACATCCCCAGGAGCAGGGATCGGCCAACAATCATCCTCCTCGTCGGAGGCCCATTCCGCACCTCCATTCTCTGACTGTGGGAGCTCATTCACATTGGCAGGCCCATCGTGATTTGTCCCTTCAGAATGACACAGGCGCAACATATTTCGGTGAAGTACTCGAACACAATCAGTTCCTTCTTTCTGGACCTGGTACACTGGCCCATTCGCATACTTGCGGCCAACAACACGATACGGCAAAGCCTCCCATCTGCTTTCCAATTTCCCTTGGGGTTTCTTGACACGAACTAGCACCAGGTCGCCTGGTTGCAATGGTGCTTCTTGCACTGGGGTCTTATCAGGATGGGGATGTTCTTGCAGGCGCTGCCGCACCAATCGATGGATCGTCTCAAGTCTCTGCCGATGCGCCCGCACCCAAGAGGTTGGATCCCTCGGAGGGAACCCATCCACATCATTCAACTGTAATTCTCCTATACTTCGCCCAGACCGCCCAAAGAGAAGTGTATAAGGAGAGTACCCCGTTGTAGAATGGACCTGATTGTTATAGGCCCACACCATTTCAGACAAGAACTGAGGCCACTGTAACTTCTTGTCTTCCTCCAGAGTCCGCAGCATCTGTAGCAGAGTTCTGTTGAATCTTTCACAGGCCCCATTTCCCTGAGGGTGGTATGGAGTCGTGTGCGACTTCTTTATCCCGTAGATACGTTGAACTTCTTTCATTACGTGTCCCTCAAAGCAGGCGCCCTGGTCGGAGTGGATGCGTTGGGGGCACCCATATACTCGAATGAAATCTTGGCACAGAGCACGAGCTGCTGACTCAGCTGTCTGGTCCTTGGTGGCGGTTACCACCGCAAATTTGGTGAAGTGATCCACCATTACGAGGCAATACTGGTGTCCGCTATTGGATGGGCCCACCATTAGATAGTCTATCATGACGATTTCTAAAGGTTCCTGGGTCACGATGGTTTGCAGGGGAGCTCTCTGTTCTATTGCCTTATGGATCTCACAAGTTCGACAGCTGCGGCATACTTCTTCGACCATTTGACGAAGACCAGGGCAGTAAATCAGTCGCTGTAACCAACGAAAGGTCTTCTCATGACCAAAATGTCCATTCTTATTATGAGCCTCAACTGCCAAGGAGCGAGCCAGTTCACTAGGCACCACAATTTGGTATTGAATGTCGATCTCAGAAGGTAAATAGACCTTTCGGCATAGCACTCCATTTTTCATCTCCAACTTTTCCCACTCACTCAAAACAGATAATATCTCACGTGTCAGTCGTTCTCTTTCCTCTCTACAGGGCTTCTGGCCTTTCTCAACACACTTGATCATCTGTGCCAGCCCCTCATGGGTCTGTTGTATCTGTGCCCATTCCTGTCGTGAGGGACCAAAGAAAGGAGCCGTTTCAGTCCCCTCCATCTCAAACTGATTAGCAGCGGCCAAGGCCTGTGAAAATCTGCTGAAGTCGGGCACCTCCACATGCTCCAACTCATGATCCACGTCTACTGTGGGGGTCTGGGCGGTTACCCTAGAAAGCCCGTCAGCATTCTGGTTCTCTGTCTTGGACCGATACTTAATGCGGTAATTGAACTTAGTCATTCGGGCTATCCACCTCTGCTCTAACGCCCCGAGCTTGGCATTTTCCAGGTGAGCTAGTGGGTTGTTGTCAGTCAGTACTAAAACTTCAGCACCGGTCAAATATTCAGAGAATTTCTCGGTCATGGCCCATACCAGTGCCAACAGCTCCAACTTAAATGAACTATAATTCTCGGGGTTTCTTTCAGAATCTCTCAAAGACCGGCTGCCGTACGCTATGACCCTCTCCTGGCCATCCTGAAGCTGGGAAAGCACTGCTCCAAGACCATACAGGCTTGCATCCGTATACAGCTGGAACGGCAAGTGGTAATCAGCATATGCCAAGATTGGGGCTGTTGTCAGTGCATCCTTTAATGCCTGGAAGGCTTGTTCCTGTTCAGGTCCCCACTTCACGGACCGGTTCTTTGGACCACCGGATGTGCCTCGTAGGAGAGCATTAAGTGGTGCTGCTACCTTGGCGAAATCCTTAATAAACCGTCGATAGTAACCGGCTACTCCAAGGAACGCCCTCACTTCTCGCAGGGTAGTCGGTATTGGCCAATCTTGAACAGCCGCTATCTTGTCTCTTGATGGTCTCACCCCTTCTCCTGATACGCGGTGACCCAAGTAATCAATTTCAGATTGGAACAACCGACATTTACTGGGTTTCAATTTGAGCCCATGTTCCCGCAATCTTCGAAATACTTGCCCCAACTGGTGGAGATGGTCTTCAAAGGTCGCAGAATACACTATAATGTCATCCAAGTAGATGAGAGTGAACTCAAAGTTGAAGTCACCGAGACATTTCTCCATCAACCGCTGAAACGTTCCGGGTGCATTTGTCAACCCGAAGGGCATCCGGTTAAATTCGTATAGTCCCATGGGCAAGATGAATGCCGTCTTCTCCTTGTCTTTTGTGGCCATCGGCACCTGCCAATACCCACTAGCCAGATCTAGTGAGGAGAAGTACCGGGCTCTCCCTAGCGCTGAGAGGGACTCCTCAATCCGTGGCAAGGGGTAGGAATCTCGTACGGTGCAAGCGTTTAACTTCCGATAGTCTACGCAAAATCGGATGGACCCATCTTTTTTTCTTACTAACACCACAGGAGCTGCCCAGGGACTCTGGCTTTCTTGGATGATCCCACCCTGTAGCATCTTAGCTAACAGTTCTTTTACTTCCTGATACAACTGTGGAGGAATTTGTCGGTAGCGCTCTCTAATTGGAGGGGTGTCTCCTGTGGGAATCTCATGGTAGATCCCTGTGGTACATCCAAAATCTTCAGCATACCGTGAAAAGGCGGCTCGGTTCTCCCACAACAGTTCATCTACCTTCTGCACCCATTCCAGAGAACATGAACTTGCATCCATCTTCATCTGTTCTCGAATTGCACGGCCATTCCATTCAGAGGTGGGTTCCTCATCTTCTCCCATGGACACAGTTACGGTCCACTCATCCCTTTCAGTCGGCTTCAGCTGCCTTGGAGTTACTTTCCTTACTTCCTCCGGAGTCACATAGATGTTAGCCAGCTGCCTCCCTGGGGTCAGGTCCACACTCTGGTCCTGAGTGTTTACACATCGAAGTGGTACTCTTCCGTTGCGAACTATTGCCAAGGAACGGGCCACTAGCGGATCAACACCTCCTTCGGCTGCCTGCAGTGGTTCTACCAACACAGCTATGCCCTCTAGTTTCCGACAGGTGCCTACGGGCATGGACACTATTGTCTCCCGACTGGGTGGCAGTGTAACTTTTGTATGCAAAGGAACTGAAATTCGAGCCAGAGGACGCTGTGCATCTGAACTTTTCTGTAAGCCACATGTCCGGATCAGCCGCTGGAAAGCTGTTTGAGTAGGCCGATGGGTGGTGGTTTCTTTCCAATAACCGTGACCTTTCTTTTCAAAGAGGATCTGATCTAATTCTTTTAACACATTCATCCCCAAAATGACAGGGACCTTTACTTCATGTGACTCCTGTACCACCACAATGCCTTTCCTACCTAGATCTTGGCCACATACCCGGACATTCATCCAGGCCACTCCCACGACTGGAACTGGTAACTGGTTAGCTGCGACCACTCGTACGAATGTATGGGGATCATATTTCACATGTTGCTGGAAGTACCGTTCATAACAGTCTCTACTCAAGGTCGTTACTTGGGAACCCGTGTCAATCATCCCGGTAACCGGAATACCCTCCATTTCCACCTGTATGACAGGACTTGCAGCGATCAGGTCATCATCAGGGCATTCTCCCCACATAGTCTCCTTGTCAGTCTCCCCTACTACACGCCCTTCAGCAGCAGGGGACTTCAGTTTAACGGCGGTCTCTCATAAGTTTGTCGCTGCTCTGGACATCTAGCAGCAACGTGGCCCATCCGTCCACACTCCCAGCAGCGTATCCCCCCGTCGTTCTGGCCATCTGTTTGGGCCCCTTCGGTAAGCCCCTTCGATTTCTCCTGAGCACTGCACTAAATGATTTGGACCCCTTCGGTAGGTCCTATCCTCACCCCTCCAGCGGGGTGGTGGGTGATTCTGACTTGCTGGGTGTGGATGGCTCACCCTTTCATCTCCAGTCTTCTGGAAGTCTGCAATTTTCATAGACTGCTCATCACAACGAGTGTGCAAGTGTTCCATTTGTTCTTGAAGTTTCTGCATTACTGTGAGAATTTCTTTAACCGTCCCTTTTTCTACTGTCTCTGAGCCAGAACTAGCCCCCTGTGACAAAGTAACTCCAACTGCGGTCTGCGGCCTCGGGACCATACTATTGGCACGGGAGATGGCCTCTACCTGTACATCATGGAATTTAGCATCAGTCTCTCGTCGTATAAAATCCTGCATAGTCACAGTTAAACTGCCGTCACGTATCCCCAGGACAAACTGGTCACGGAGAGTCCGATCAGGGTTACAGAAGGCTGGCGAGCCCCCTCTTTCCTTCCTTTGAATATCTCGGAGCAGTTCTTGTAGGGCATTTGCATATTGGGGAAGGCTTTCATTCTCCTGTTGTACCCTCTGGAAGAACCGAGCCTGCAGAGACCCCAGCAATGCAGTTTCTCCATAAATGGTTTCTAGAATCTGGACTACTTGCTCAAATGTCTGCCTTTGTTCAAATGGCCTCAATATCACCGTGGTCTTAGCATCCCCTTGTAATGTCAATATTGCTAGCTCTACTAGTACTTCTGGTGCGGTCTGGTACATTCGCTGTATCATTCGTATCTGTTCCACCCACATACTCACTGACATATTATTGCCATCAAATTTAGCTAACTGACTCATTATAGCCCCTGCTGGCATTCTTCCTCCAGCACCATTCTCCCGAACGGGTGCGTCACCGTCCATTCTGGTAAGCGGATCCTGCCGACTACGCCAATTTGTGAACCGAGAGCAAGGCAGGTGGTTTGGTCTCCGCAACCAGAAATGAACGCACACGCGGTAGTTCAAGAAAAGAATATATATTTACTATAAGTTAATAAAGGCTATTTGAAGGTAAAATGACAGGGATAAAGACAAGCAAAATATACAATATAGCATGAACAATTTCAAGGCAAATTCTGCAATGGTTTCTACTTTTACTCTGTCCAATTCTGCAGTATGGACACTGAATGAACAATATACTCAAAACTATCCCTAACTGACCCTGACATCACATTTGGGTGCACCCCTTTTCCCCCAGTGGTCCAGGTGGACCGCTTACAGTCCGTAGAAGCGCGCGGTGGGGCCCAAAGTCGTTCCTTTCTTTTATAGTGAAACGTCCTCTCCTCACTGTTATCAGGATCTTGGGAGAAATGAAGTCCTCTTTAACAGGGAAACCCAATGAATGCAATGTAATCCAACAGCAGATTCCACTCAGCACACTGACAGTCCTGCCGAATCCATACACTGAGCTGGGATGTAAGCCGGGGTTTAGCAGGTGCTGTCCAGTACATCAACAGCACTGCGAGTCTCTATCTGTGGTATCCATATACACAGTCACAATGTCAGTCTCACTGATCAGCCACTGAGCACAGTTCCTTTCACATGGAC